>CAWUFW010000954.1:1200000-2400000 GCA_963921515.1 Calotriton arnoldi
TGCTCACATCACAGGAAGTGGAGAAGGACTCACAAGATGGCTGACACTGGCTACTGCTGTGGGGAGCACAAGGCCCTGCTGGCAACTGTGCACCAACAAACAGCAGGACACCACTGACTGACATCCTGAGAGACAACTTACACTCCCTGCAATGCAAGCACGTTCCATGGTGGGATATCTGGCTGGCTGGGTGGGAAGGGGGACTTGCAGCACTGACCATAGTCACAAGCACCTCCCCTCACACACCCCCAACACAAACTCCACAGAACCCACCTGGTAGAATGCAATGCCCCCCATCCTAACACAAGATCCCACAAAGAACCACCACCCTGGGTTATGTTGTGTGAAGCACAGGGACACTCTTGGGACTTCTAGCCAAACAACTGCCAGGACAACACTCCCAGCCATCCTGTCAGCACAGCCAGCCCACCCCACAGGGAAGCAGAATCAAAAGGAAGGAAGCATGGGCATGCTGGGAAGGGGGTGGAGGCAATAGCATGATGGGAGTCGTAGTCACTGATATTGGTCACCCCCACAACTGTCCCATCAACACCACCCTGAACCATGCTCACATCACAGGAAGTGGAGAAGGACTCACAAGATGGCTGACACTGGCTACTGCTGTGGGGAGCACAAGGCCCTGCTGGCAACTGTGCACCAACAAACAGCAGGACACCACTGACTGACATCCTGAGAGACAACTTACACTCCCTGCAATGCAAGCACGTTCCATGGTGGGATATCTGGCTGGCTGGGTGGGAAGGGGGACTTGCAGCACTGACCATAGTCACAAGCACCTCCCCTCACACACCCCCCAACACAAACTCCACAGAACCCACCTGGTAGAATGCAATGCCCCCATCCTAACACAAGATCCCACAAAGAACCACCACCCTGGGTTATGTTGTGTGAAGCACAGGGACACTCTTGGGACTTCTAGCCAAACAACTGCCAGGACAACACTCCCAGCCATCCTGTCAGCACAGCCAGCCCACCCCACAGGGAAGCAGAGTCAAAAGGAAGGAAGCATGGGCATGCTGGGAAGGGGGAGGAGGCAATAGCATGATGGGAGTCGTAGTCACAGCTCTACATCCCCCACCACATGGCCCAGCAAGCTCACACTCACGCATGCACATCCCACAGAGAGTGGAAAGGCCCATCAAAGATGTCTGACACTGTTGCTGTGTCGTGGGGAGCACAAGGGCATGCTTGGTACTGCACACCAACCAACAGCAGGACACCACTGTCAGCCATCTTGCCATTGCTCTCACACCCACACACACTGAACTCCACACAAAAGCAAGTAAGTATGGGAATGCTGGGAAGTGGGGTGGAGGCAATGGCATGATGGGAGTCGTAGTCACAGACATAGCTCACCCCCACAACTGTCCCATCAACACCACCCTGAACCATGCTCACATCACAGGGAGTGGAGAAGGACTCACAAGATGGCTGACACTGGCTACTGCTGTGGGGAGCACAAGGCCCTGCTGGCAACTGTGCACCAACAAACAGCAGGACACCACTGACTGACATCCTGAGAGACAACTTACACTCCCTGCAATGCAAGCACGTTCCATGGTGGGATAACTGGCTGGCTGGCTGGGTGGGAAGGAGGACTTGCAGCACTAACCATAGTCACAAGCACCTCCCCTCACACACACCCCAACACAAACTCCACAGTACCCACCTGGTAGAATGCAATGCCCTCCATCCTAACACAAGATCCCACAAAGAACCACCACCCTGGGTTATGTTGTGTGAAGCACAGGGACACTCTTGGGACTCTTAGCCAAACAACTGCCAGGACAACACTCCCAGCCATCCTGTCAGCACAGCCAGCCCACCCCACAGGGAAGCAGAATCAAAAGGAAGGAAGCATGGGCATGCTGGGAAGGGGGTGGAGGCAATAGCATGATGGGAGTCGTAGTCACTGATATTGGTCACCCCCACAACTGTCCCATCAACACCACCCTGAACCATGCTCACATCACAGGGAGTGGAGAAGGACTCACAAGATGGCTGACACTGGCTACTGCTGTGGGGAGCACAAGGCCCTGCTGGCAACTGTGCACCAACAAACAGCAGGACACCACTGACTGACATCCTGAGAGACAACTTACACTCCCTGCAACGCAAGCACGTTCCATGGTGGGATAACTGACTGGCTGGGTGGGTGGGAAGGAGGGCCGGCTGTCAACCAAACACAACCAATGCAGACCATGTTCACACCCCAGAAAATACATAGAAATGCCCAAATAATGCAGGACAATGTGCCACACCAATATCAACCCCTGACTGTGACGACTTAGGACAATGCAATGTACAGGCCCGCACCCAGAGGCACAGTCACAACTGTCATGTGTGTCAACCATTGATGCCTGCAGAAACATGACATACATTGTTTGTGTCTCCCAAAAACAGGTGATGATGGGGACACAGCAGCAGACGCTGTGGAGTCCCAGTCCCAGGCTCAAGAGGATGCCGAGCTCACTGGCGTCGTACAGCCTCTGTCCTCCTCGGACGATGAAGAACAACCTGGCACATCCGGTGCAAGTCAACATGCAGCACCAGCAGGACCACCAGCTGCACCCCCTGCACCCACCCCTCCAACGACTGTCACCACGAATACCATCCCTGCCGACATGGACAGAACAAGGAGCAACACCAGCACAGTGACCCTGGACCAACCTGGGGCCATGGACACCACCACCACCACCAACCCCCAAGGTGGACCAGGGTTATCCGTGCGTGCCACTGCACACACTGCACATGTCAGCAGGGGTGGTGGGAGGGGTGGGAGACAGAGGTCGCTGCTTGCAGACGTTGCTGGTGTGCATGATGACCCACAACTGGTACGCATAGCTGATGCGTACCAGTCCAGCACCGGAGAGCTCAGCCAGGTAGTGGGGCTCCTCAGAGACATTAAACAGCAGCAGGCTGCCCATCATGCCCGCTTGGACTCCCACATGTCCCACGTGGAGTCACACATGTCCCGTGTGGCCTCACACATGTCCCGCGTGGAGTCCAAGTGGGATGCACTGCATGAGATGACGGCGGTGCACAGGGACATTTTACAATGCCTCCGCCAGATGAACAGCAACCAGTCCACACCTCCCTGTGTGCCAACAACATCTGGTGCCGAACAAACTGCAACTGCCACAGGGAGGGAGGAGGACTCTGGCGGAGAGTCCCCTGCACCGCAGCAGCCTGTACTTGAGGGCCCCCCCAAGAAGAGGGGTCGTCCGAGGAGGGAAAAGTGAGAGGCCGATGGCCAAGCGCAACTCCCAGGAAGCCTGAACCTGTTCTGGATGTTCGTCTTTGTGCACAGACTGTTCACCCTGTTGACGGCAACACTACTCCCACACATTGCATGGGGAGTACAAGTTGGACCAATGTGTCAGACAACTGTGGCCCCGATACTGGGGATCCTGTCTACCCGGACTTTCAATTCACCTAGGAACTTGGGATTGCAAGATTTATGTACAGCACAACCCATCCTATGCACTATTAACACAAATGTATCACAATAAACACACTAATACACCATACTTGCCTCTGTCGTGATTCCAACGTGGGTGCTGTTATGGGGATGATGAACTGCAAAATTACACTGTGTATGCGAACTGCAACAGCAAGGACAACACAGGCATGTGAGTACAGGCAACGTGACACACATGAGGGAGACACACCACCAGGGCTACACAACACATACACACCTAGGCCATCTGACTCATTGCCTACACTGATGTTGCCAGGGAAGACGGTGCAATGCACAGACACCACACCCATTCCCAGTTGTAGTCAAGTAGCCCACAGGTGCAGTAAGCAAATGGCAGTCAAATGTGTGACCACAGACAACGCACATCACAAAGTGAAGCACAGGTTTATTACACAGTTGCAACATGCCGTAACCACTACAGATGCAAGGTAACCCCACCTGGCAGCGGGCACACAGTCAACAACTGTAGACGGAAGGAAGTCCATGGGTGTGGCGCACATCACCTGTAGGGACACAACAGCTACCAGCCTGGATGTGCAATCACGTCGTCGGTGGACACAGTTGACCAAACGAATCTGAAAGTACCCTGTGAAGGACAGAAATGACACACAGTCAAAAGCAATGGAGTACAGGACAGAACAGCAAAACTCATGCACAATACAAGTTACAAGATACCCACCCAGAACCAAGTTAGCATGTCAACACTGTTGGGGAGTACAACCCACCTGTCACCACACATCGCAACACACATCCAGTCAAGTAGCCCATGGACACACTCCAACAGCACCAGAGCACCACCCACACATCATGCCAACTCACATCATTGACATGACACCTCAGGATACTCACATTCAGCTAAAGAAGTTGGTGATGAGCTGTGTGCGGACATCACCATCACCATCATCATCATCATTGTCACTGGCATCGTGGTCCAGGCCAGGATCCTCCACAGGTGGCGGATGTTGGTCATTGTCATCCTGGATGAGAGGCAACTCCTTCCGCACTGCCAGGTTGTGGAGCATGCAGCAGACGATGATAATCTTGCACACTTTCGCAGGGGCATATGGGAGGGACCCTCCGGTCTTGTCCAGGCAGCGGAAGCGGCTCTTCAGGGGACCAAAGGTCCGCTCAATCACTCTCCTGGTCCGACCATGTGCCTCATTGTAGCGCATCTGGGCAGGTGTCACAGGGTTCCTGAGGGGTGTCAGCAACCACGGCATGTTGGGGTATCCCGAGTCACCTACGGACAGACAAGTGCACATTAGCTGACTTGGAAAAGTGGGCGGAATACTACAGATCAGATCACACACAATGGCACAAAGTCAGTACATACCGACAAGCCAGGCACGCTGGTTCTGCATCTGTGCCATCATCCTGGGGATGCGACTACTCCTCATCACAAAGGCATCGTGTGCTGAACCAGGGAAACGGGCACACACGTGTGTGATGGTCATGTCTGCAAGACACACCACCAGTGCATTGACCGAGTGGTAGTGCTTGCGGTTCCTGTAGGCCTGCTCCTGGGCCTGTGGTGGTACCAAAGCCACATGTGTCCCATCAATGGAGCCAATTACATGCGGCATCCTCCCCAGGGCATAAAAGTCACTCTTCACGTCAGTGAGTCGTCGCAGTCTAGGGAAATAGATGTACCGGTTCAGGAAGAGCAACATTGCCGCCAAAACATCGCGGAGCACACGGCTGAACATGGTCTGTGACATCCCACCAGCAGTCGCCACAGTATGTTGGAAGGTACCAGTGGCAAAGAAGTGTAGGGCTGCCATCACCTTCACCTTGGGGGTCAGTGCTGTAGGATACGGCCGGCCAGGCTGCAAATGTGGGGACAACTGCACTGCCAAATCCTCAATCAGCTGCCTGGTGAAGCGGTACCGTCGGATGCTGTCCCATTCCACCATCGTTGCCAGGTCTGGGAATGGCCGATGGACAGCAGGAGCCCTGCAGTGCAGAGGAGAAGTAAGCAAGATTGTCAGTCACCCCACATATGCGGCATTGAACACACTCAAGATCCCAACATACATCATTATGAGGCACAACTACATGAAGTGTGCAGTACCGGAAGGACATGTATGGTACATACATGGCCAACATCTGTCAACACGGTCCAACAGGTGGCATCAATTAGTCCCAGGTTGGCCCATTGGATATCATGAGGCCGTGTCACAGTTCCCATCTCCTGCTGCCGTGTCACAATAACCCCCACAGTGACATGTGAGGACAGATGTGCCCCAGGCACCACAGCTCAACGACAGGTACATTCCCAGGGACACTGTAATGCCACATGGACACTGGCATTACATGGAGTATCATGTATACACCACAGCAAAACAACCATGACCCCCACAGGTAGTGGCCCCACTTGCCACGGCAGGACAGACATGGACGTCTGTGACACACACGCACAACATCAGAGTCCATGCACACACAACGTGGATGTGGAGACTGTCTCCCATTGTGCACATGAAATCAGAGACATTGTAAACACTACATGCACAAAGACTGTGGAGGACCATCACTATTGTGCCACTGGGACACCCTGGCTCAAACATACCGTCCCACATGGGACTCACGGGGTATGTGACATGACATACACATACACCACTGTGAAATGTGACCATGGCACATGCACAGATATGAACAGTTGCACATCACAGTGGTCACGTACACGTAACACCCAGGATCCTGTCCCCATGAACACGTGCACAGCCTGGGGGTGGCTGCCCACAGGTGACACCCACAGGACAACATGTACACCAACATACACACAATAGGAAATGCATCATTACATGCCTTATGATAAAGTTTGGACAGGCTGTCGTGATGTAGGTGTGCCCCTCACTCCCTGGGAGCTATCTGTGGCTGGCATATGTCCATCTGAGACAGGCATGCTGACATATGCCAGTCACATGTACAGTGATGCGTTGTACCGCAATGGACCGATCGGTGCCTCCGGCCGGCCCATTGCATTCAATGTGTGCGGGTACGCGTTGTACCCCTGTGCGCGTTGAACTGCAATGGACCGATCGGTGCCTCCGGCCGGCCCATTGCATTGAATGTGTGCGGGTACGCGTTGTACCCCTGTGCGCGTTGAACTGCAATGGACCGATCGGTGCCTCCGGCCGGCCCATTGCATTCAATGTGTGCGGGTACGCGTTGTACCCCTGTGCGCGTTGTACCGCAATGGACCGATCGGTGCCTCCGGCCGGCCCATTGCATTCAATGTGTGCGGGTACGCGTTGTACCCCTGTGCGCGTTGAACTGCAATGGACCGATCGGTGCCTCCGGCCGGCCCATTGCATTCAATGTGTGCGGGTACGCGTTGTACCCCTGTGCGCGTTGTACCGCAATGGACCGATCGGTGCCTCCGGCCGGCCCATTGCATTCAATGTGTGCGGGTACGCGTTGTACCCCTGTGCGCGTTGAACTGCAATGGACCGATCGGTGCCTCCGGCCGGCCCATTGCATTCAATGTGTGCGGGTACGCGTTGTACCCCTGTGCGCTTTGTACCGCAATGGACCGATCGGTGCCTCCGGCCGGCCCATTGCATTCAATGTGTGCGGGTACGCGTTGTACCCCTGTGCGCGTTGAACTGCAATGGACCGATCGGTGCCTCCGGCCGGCCCATTGCATTCAATGTGTGCGGGTACGCGTTGTACCCCTGTGCGCTTTGTACCGCAATGGACCGATCGGTGCCTCCGGCCGGCCCATTGCATTCAATGTGTGCGGGTACGCGTTGTACCCCTGTGCGCGTTGAACTGCAATGGACCGATCGGTACCTCCGGCCGGCCCATTGCATTCAATGTGTGCGGGTACGCGTTGTACCCCTGTGCGCGTTGAACTGCAATGGACCGATCGGTGCCTCCGGCCGGCCCATTGCATTCAATGTGTGCGGGTACGCGTTGTACCCCTGTGCGCGTTGTACCGCAATGGACCGATCGGTGCCTCCGGCCGGCCCATTGCATTCAATGTGCGCGGTACGCGTTGTACCCCTGTGCGCGTTGAACTGCAATGGACCGATCGATGCCTCCGGCCGGCCCATTGCATTCAATGTGTGCGGGTACGCGTTGTACCCCTGTGCGCGTTGTACCGCAATGGACCGATCGGTGCCTCCGGCCGGCCCATTGCATTCAATGTGTGCGGGTACGCGTTGTACCCCTGTGCGCGTTGAACTGCAATGGACCGATCGGTGCCTCCGGCCGGCCCATTGCATTCAATGTGTGCGGGTACGCGTTGTACCCCTGTGCGCGTTGTACCGCAATGGACCGATCGGTGCGCACCCATTGACAATGGGCTTGCCTGGCAACGGACGCGTTTTCGAATTTCGAACGAGTCGGTTGCTGGAAATTCAGTTGGTCACCCACAACAATGTTGCAAAATCATGTATGCCATGAAGTTGAGGATTTGAAGGATGCTGTGGGCGTGTTTTGGTGCTGCTATTCCATGGATTGGCCAGATTCAGAAGATGCAAACGACTTGGACCTATCACTTTGGACACAAGGGACAGTATCTGCCTCTCCAGCACATATATATTGATGGCTGTTCCCCTGAGAGCTCACTTGCCTGCACTACATGCTCCAGGACGACATCTGCCACTGCACTGCTGCTGTCTCTGCCCCTCTGGACCCTGCAATGGCACGTACTGTGGAGAGAGCCCCAGCCTTCAGCCTTGAAGAGAACCAGGCCCTGCTGGACAGCCTACTTCCACAGTACAGCAAGCTGTATGGGACACCAGGGGAGCAGGTGAGTGTTCTGTGCACTGCCTTCCTGAATGTGCATTTTTTGTGACTAGCAAGGCTGAGAGTCTGCACGCCACTGGCTAGCAGGCTCACTGAGTAGTTGTCACCCCCCATAGTGTGTAGTGACTTGCACTGGACAGGTATGGTGCAGTGACAGTGCATTTGAACATGGTTTTACTTCCCATGCAATGATACCATGTAGTGACGTCTGGCAAACTGTCCATGGTCAGCTTTGCACTGCCTGTGTACATCATGTGCCCCTGTGATTGAGACATGTTTATGCAACTGTGTCATGCACGGATATGTTGCATGTGTGGTAATGGCCTTTTCACTTTGTCATCCTGACAGGTTAATGCCCATCGGAAGCAGGAAATCTGGAAGGACATTGTCCGGGCTGTCCGGTCCGTGGGGGTCTACAAGCACCGGATCCGCAACTGCCAGAAGAGGCGGCAGGACCTTCGTGGCTGGACCCGGAGGATTGCACGGGTCCAGCTGAAGCTGTCGCCTCCTCGCAGGAGGGGCGGAACACAGACCCTGACCCCCCACATGCTCCAGATCCTGGCGGTGGTCTTTCCAGACCTGGATGGGCAGCTGAAGGCCAGACAGCAGCAAGGAGGGGGTGAGTCAAAGACTGCACTGTGAACTCTGTATTACATGCTTTGTGCCCTCCTCTGGCCTGGTTCAACTGCCACAGTGCAGCAGTCATGTTGTCCAGGAGCCATGTCCCTCTATTGTGCACTGCCCACTGCTCATCTGATACCCAGGTGTGGCCCTTACATTCAGGGAATTGTGTCACTTGGGACTGTGTCCTTGCAGTTTGCTTCACTAAAGGTGGGGGACAGCATCTGTTTCCCTAACTCTGTTGTGGGCATCATGGGTGGGTCCATTGTTCACACAACGCCTGGGTTTGGACATGTGATCTGCGTGTTGCTTTGATATGCGGTCCACTTGCTGAGCTGAGCCACCACATGTGCCTGGGGTATGTGGCACACGCCCATGCAGCGGGTGGGAACAATGTTTGGGCCCCAGGAGTGTGCAGATTACGTGTGTCACACATACATAGCCAGCTATCCACTGTCCAGGGCACATCCCTCATTCATGTGGAGCAGGACAGTCATGCCTACTCCAGGCCATGCAATGCACTCTGTACTCCCACTCCCGTATATCAGCTGACACATTGTGCACAGTGATTTGACCCCTCAGGTGTCTGCCTCTGTGTCAGTGTGCTGTGGATTAGTTGCCAGGACTGCTGGGGTGTTTCTTGGTAGGGGCTCAGCATGCCCCTGGAGATGTGACCATAGGAGACGATACTTGTGTGTCACATAGGTGTTTGATCAGCTGCCCGTGCAGACTGGGGTATGCGAATGTGAAGTTCAGGCAGCTGTTCCCCATTCACAGCAAATTGTGAGGGGCTCAGGTTCAGAGGGTAGTGTCACAGGTCTCCCATATGTCCAATAGGTGTGACCTGGACAGATGAGGGTTGAGATGATGTGTTGTGTGGGGGATGTACATGTGCACTTGTGCAGCTCCAGGACTTGCATTCCCCATGTCCTACTATTGTGACACAGTGCATAGTGTTGTTGTCTGGCTGCCAAGTCATACATCACTGAGACAGTGATGTATGACTTAGCAGTCATGCCTCTGCCATGGCATGTGTCAACTTATTGGTGGTCCTGCAGGGGAGTGACATGTGCTACATGCACACCATAGTGGCACTGGCTATCAGGACATGGGTGCATCATGGTGTCTGTCGCTGGTATGCATCACATGCATTTCCTATTTGACTCTGGGCATCCCTTTCATCCGGAAACCTGTACTGACTCAGTGGCAAGAGCTGTGATGTGTCCACACCGTGTCCTCTGCACTGTCCAACTACTGTGTACTTGGTGCATGTGTCCACACTGGGGTGTTGCAATCTAACAGACACCAGACAGATGGGTGCAAGGCCATGTGGGATGTGAGTGCCATGCTTGGCATCAGACTGACAATTGGCTTCTCCTGTTCAGTTAGGGCACTTTTAGCAATGTACAACTAATGATGACAGGGCTTGCTCTGTGATGTGCTGTGCTCACAGTGGTGTGTGCGTTTGGTGCAGGTGACTGATGTCTGTCTGTTTCCCCATTGTTTGCAGATACATCCACGGCCACGGAAGGGGACAGCTACACGGACCAGGAGGAGCCAGAGAGCCAGACTGGGTCAGCAGCCGAGGAGTGGTCGGAGGGACCCAGTGGCACGGAGGGCGAGGGGAGCCACACCGAGGAGTCCTCAGCACCATCCACCTCAGCTGAGGACCAGAGCAACTCGGAGGATGACTCCCTTGTGGAGGCGGGTGTCAGCAGCCACCACACCCCAGCTAGTGTTGCTGTCCCCGCCACCACCAGCACCACCACCACCCTCCCATCGGCTCCCATTCCCAAGGTCCGTGGAGGCTCCCATGTTCGGGAGCGTGTCTCCTTTGGCCCAGGCACCGCACCCCCTGCCCCTGTGTCCCCTGCTGCCCTGAGTGAGGAGTCTGTGTACCTCCTTCGCCAGCTCCATGTAGGGCAGACAGCCATGCTGAGTGTCCTCCATGCGCACATCGCACTGTTGACTCAGCTGGTGTCGTTCATGGAGGGCATCTCATCGGGCATGTCTGACCTACAGAGGGGCAACAGGTCCATGGACTCCTCCCTGACGGCAGCAGTGTCCCTCCTCAGACAGTCCCTCTCCCCTCCTGCCTCTGCTCCATCCACACTCCCCAGCACCTTGCCCGTCCCAAGCACACACACACCGGCACAGGCACACACCAGCACACACACATCCAGCACACAGACACACACGCCACAAACTAAACGCACACGCACGCACAGTCAGGGGACTGAAACCAGACTCACAGGGGATGGGGCCCTGGTACACACACACGCATCCACGGGCACTGCACAGTCCTCAGTTGCCTCTCCCTCCAAAGCACCCTCCATTGCCTCACCTGCAACCCCAAAGACCCAGCGCCTCTTCCTCAGTGACCTCGGGCCTCTTCCCCTCCGATCCAGCTGCCCCAGCATCCAGGGGGAAGAGGAAGCCCCCCACACGGAGCAGAGTGCCCCTCGCCCCCGGACACCCTCCCCCAGGCGCAGACAGACTGAGGCCCCCACCCGCAAGTCCCCCGGAGTGCTAAGAGCAAGACCCCGCCGCCGCCCTGCAGCTCAAGCACCAGGTCTCCTTCCTCCATCCCTCAGGCCCCCACTCCACAGGTGCCCCACCACACCCTGCCCCAGGTTCCCCCACCCACAGATATACCATCCCCAAGAGGCTCCGGCCTTCTCCCCTGCCACTTGCTCTCCCGGCACCACACCCCCCGCTGCGCTTGTCTGTGCCACTGATGTGGTGAGGGTGTCCTCCCCTCTGTCCAGCCCACCTTGCCTGTTCCCCATTCTCCTCCCCTGGTGGTAGGCACTGCAGTGGAGTCCACTACCACCCTGTCTGACTTGGGCACTGCAGTGGCGGACCTGTCCACTCCATCTGCAGGGTCCACTGCAGTCGTGCCGGCACCCACAACATCTGAGCCATGCCCCCAGTTGTGCCGGCACACACCATGTCAGACACCTCCACTGCAGTTGTCAGTGGCTCTTCAGCACCCACCACCCCTTCCCTGCTTCCTCCTGGTGAGCCCTGATCCTGTCCCTGCGGTGCCTGGCCTACCCCCCCGGTTGCCCCTCCTAGTGGATTGTCCCTGGTTTTGTGCAGGCATGTGTAGGGTGGCATCTGCCACTGTCACCCACTTGTGACTTTGTTGATGGACTGGCCATTGGCCTTTGTTTATGTTCTACCGGACTTCTACTTTTAATGCCACATATGCTGAATAAAGCAACTTTCTGTTCTCTAGTGCTTTTGCTTCTGATGTACATGATGTTGATGATGCTAACAATGCCCTTGCTGCAGTGATGGTGATATTTGGTCTCATGATAATGAAGTGTTACTGTGCAGGAACCCATGTGGTCCAGGGGGAATGTGTCCTATCCTGTGGTGTATCCATGTCATCCATAGCAGCATCTGAGGGTGTCATGTGTTCAGTATTTGGCAATGGGATTTCCTACTTAGATTGGCAATTACACATCTGTGGCTTCCACCCCTGCACATCTGTTGTGCCTGCCATTGTTCTATTCGTCTACTTCCCTGACCGTGTGGCCATCTCCAGTGAACATGCAGGTTTGGGCATCAATGGGGAAGGACCCATCTGTGTTGTCAGTGCAACATTGCTATACAAGTGTGTTGGATCTGTGCTGATGATTCCGTTGGCACTTCCATGACCAGGCTGATGGGACGGGAGCCCTCATTTGGTGCTAATTGTTCATTGTGTGTCCCATTGCTACCATGGTATGGTATCTGTTCGCCTCACATCTGCAGTCTCCACAGGGTATCTGCATGTGTGTGCCCATTGGTGCAAATATGTGGGTCTGCATTCGGATGGTCACTTCTGTCATTGTGTCATTGATGATTGTTGACGGTGTCAGCCCCCATGGGTGTTGTTTGTCTGCACATGGCCAAAGTTATGTCTTATTTGCACTGCAGGATTTGGCTCCCCCAATTTATGTTGCAATGGGACACATACACTACTTTGCCACTGATGTGTTTGTTGTTCTGTGACCAGGAATCATCCATGCAGTTTGGCAGTTGCACCTCTTACTTTGTCAACACTTACCTTTTGGTCACTGTGATGATGGGGGTTTGGACCCCATTGCCACAATGTTCAAAATGTGCTGCAGCTATGGACCCCACACTTGCCTTTTGGTCACTGTGATGATGGGGGTTTGGACCCCATTGCCACAATGTTCAAAATGTGCTGCAGCTATGGACCCCACACTTGCCTTTTGGTCACTGTGATGATGGGGGTTTGGACCCCATTGCCACAATGGTCATGGCCTGCTTGCATTGTGGGTGCCACACACATATATGTGTGGCACATGTGCTAGGGGGTCACATTGTATGTTCGAAGTCATGTTCGGTGTTGTAGGCATTTGACACAGTCTACACACGCTTGTCATGGTGTTGGGGGATGTCTTCTTCTTGCATTCCCTAGGTTGTGGTGTGCTGGTTGTGTCATGCATTGTCCATCCTATGGGTGGGGGTGGTAGTGGTGGTAGGCATCCTGCCCCCCTGGGTGAGGGTGGTAGTAGTGGTAGGCATCCTGCCCCCTGGCTAAGGATGGTAGTAGTGGTAGGCATCCTGCCCCCCTGGGTGAGGGTGGTAGTAGTGGTAGGCATCCTGCCCCCCTGGGTGAGGGTGGTAGTAGTGGTAGGCATCCTGCCCCCCTGGGTGAGGGTGGTAGTAGTGGTAGGCATCCTGCCCCCTGGCTAAGGGTGGTAGTAGTGGTAGGCATCCTGCCCACCCTGGGTGAGGGTGGTAGTAGTGGTAGGCATCCTGCCCCCCTGGCTAAGGGTGGTAGTAGTGGTAGGCATCCTGCCCCCTGGCTGAGGGTGGTAGTAGTGGTAGGCATCCTGCCCCCCTGGGTAAGGGTGGTAGTAGTGGTAGGCATCCTGCCCCCTGGCTGAGGGTGGTAGTAGTGGTAGGCATCCTGCCCCCCTGGGTGAGGGTGGTAGTAGTGGTGGGCATCCTGCCCCCCTGGCTAAGGGTGGTAGTAGTGGTAGGCATCCTGCCCCCCTGGGTGAGGGTGGTACTAGTGGTAGGCATCCTGCCCCCCTGGCTAAGGGTGGTAGTAGTGGTAGGCATCCTGCCCACCCTGGGTGAGGGTGGTAGTAGTGGTAGGCATCCTGCCCCCCTGGGTGAGGGTGGTAGTAGTGGTAGGCATCCTGCCCCCCTGGCTAAGGGTGGTAGTAGTGGTAGGCATCCTGCGCCCCCTGGCTGAGGGTGGTAGTAGTGGTAGGCATCCTGCCCCCCTGGGTGAGGGTGGTAGTAGTGGTAGGCATCCTGCCCCCCTGGCTAAGGGTGGTAGTAGTGGTAGGCATCCTGCGCCCCTGGCTGAGGGTGGTAGTAGTGGTAGGCATCCTGCCCCCCTGGGTGAGGGTGGTAGTAGTGGTAGGCATCCTGTCCCCCTGGCTAAGGGTGGTAGTAGTGGTAGGCATCCTGCCCCCCTGGCTCAGGGTGGTAGTAGTGGTAGGCATCCTGCCCACCCTGGGTGAGGGTGGTAGTAGTGGTAGGCATCCTGTCCCCCTGGCTAAGGGTGGTAGTAGTGGTAGGCATCCTGCCCCCCCTGGCTGAGGGTGGTAGTACTGGTAGGCATCCTGCCCCCCCTGGCTGAGGGTGGTAGTAGTGGTAGGCATCCTGCCCCCCCTGGGTGAGGGTGGTAGTAGTGGTAGGCATCCTGACCCCCTGGCTAAGGGTGGTAGTAGTGGTAGGCATCCAGCCCACCCTGGGTGAGGGTGGTAGTAGTGGTAGGCATCCTGCCCCCCCTGGCTGAGGGTGGTAGTAGTGGTAGGCATCCTGCCCCCCCTGGCTGAGGGTGGTAGTAGTGGTAGGCATCCTGCGCCCCCTGGCTGAGGGTGGTAGTAGTGGTAGGCATCCTGCGCCCCCTGGCTGAGGGTGGTAGTAGTGGTAGGCATCCTGCCCCCCCTGGGTGAGGGTGGTAGTAGTGGTAGGCATCCTGTCCCCCTGGCTAAGGGTGGTAGTAGTGGTAGGCATCCAGCCCACCCTGGGTGAGGGTGGTAGTAGTGGTAGGCATCCTGCCCCCCTGGGTGAGGGTGGTAGTAGTGGTAGGCATCCTGCCCCCTGGCTCAGGGTGGTAGTAGTGGTAGGCATCCTGCCCACCCTGGGTGAGGGTGGTAGTAGTGGTAGGTATCCTGCCCCCCTGGCTGAGGGTGGTAGTAGTGGTAGGCATCCTGCCCCCCTGGCTGAGGGTGGTAGTAGTGGTAGGCATCCTGCCCCCCTGGCTGAGGGTGGTAGTAGTGGTAGGCATCCTGCCCCCCTGGGTGAGGGTGGTAGTAGTGGTAGGCATCCTGACCCCCTGGCTAAGGGTGGTAGTAGTGGTAGGCATCCAGCCCACCCTGGGTGAGGGTGGTAGTAGTGGTAGGCATCCTGCCCCCCTGGCTGAGGGTGGTAGTAGTGGTAGGCATCCTGCCCCCCTGGCTGAGGGTGGTAGTAGTGGTAGGCATCCTGCGCCCCTGGCTGAGGGTGGTAGTAGTGGTAGGCATCCTGCGCCCCCTGGCTGAGGGTGGTAGTAGTGGTAGGCATCCTGCCCCCCTGGGTGAGGGTGGTAGTAGTGGTAGGCATCCTGTCCCCCTGGCTAAGGGTGGTAGTAGTGGTAGGCATCCAGCCCACCCTGGGTGAGGGTGGTAGTAGTGGTAGGCATCCTGCCCCCCTGGGTGAGGGTGGTACTAGTGGTAGGCATCCTGCCCCCCTGGCTAAGGGTGGTAGTAGTGGTAGGCATCCTGCCCACCCTGGGTGAGGGTGGTAGTAGTGGTAGGCATCCTGCCCCCCTGGCTAAGGGTGGTAGTAGTGGTAGGCATCCTGCGCCCCCTGGCTGAGGGTGGTAGTAGTGGTAGGCATCCTGCCCCCCTGGGTGAGGGTGGTAGTAGTGGTAGGCATCCTGTCCCCC
Source organism: Calotriton arnoldi (assembly GCA_963921515.1). NCBI lineage: Eukaryota > Metazoa > Chordata > Amphibia > Caudata > Salamandridae > Calotriton > Calotriton arnoldi. The sequence continues at coordinate 1,215,783 of CAWUFW010000954.1, forward strand.
TGGCTAAGGGTGGTAGTAGTGGTAGGCATCCAGCCCACCCTGGGTGAGGGTGGTAGTAGTGGTAGGCATCCTGCCCCCCTGGGTGAGGGTGGTACTAGTGGTAGGCATCCTGCCCCCCTGGCTAAGGGTGGTAGTAGTGGTAGGCATCCTGCCCACCCTGGGTGAGGGTGGTAGTAGTGGTAGGCATCCTGCCCCCCTGGCTAAGGGTGGTAGTAGTGGTAGGCATCCTGCCCCCCTGGCTGAGGGTGGTAGTAGTGGTAGGCATCCTGCCCCCCTGGCTAAGGGTGGTAGTAGTGGTAGGCATCCTGCCCCCCCTGGCTGAGGGTGGTAGTAGTGGTAGGCATCCTGCCCCCCTGGGTGAGGGTGGTAGTAGTGGTGGGCATCCTGCCCCCCCTGGCTAAGGGTGGTAGTAGTGGTAGGCATCCTGCCCCCCCTGGGTGAGGGTGGTAGTAGTGGTAGGCATCCTGCCCCCCCTGGCTAAGGGTGGTAGTAGTGGTAGGCATCCTGCCCACCCTGGGTGAGGGTGGTAGTAGTGGTAGGCATCCTGCCCCCCTGGCTGAGGGTGGTAGTAGTGGTAGGCATCCTGCCCCCCTGGGTGAGGGTGGTAGTAGTGGTAGGCATCCTGCCCCCCTGGCTAAGGGTGGTAGTAGTGGTAGGCATCCTGCGCCCCCTGGCTGAGGGTGGTAGTAGTGGTAGGCATCCTGCCCCCTGGGTGAGGGTGGTAGTAGTGGTAGGCATCCTGTCCCCCTGGCTAAGGGTGGTAGTAGTGGTAGGCATCCAGCCCACCCTGGGTGAGGGTGGTAGTAGTGGTAGGCATCCTGCCCCCTGGGTGAGGGTGGTACTAGTGGTAGGCATCCTGCCCCCCTGGCTAAGGGTGGTAGTAGTGGTAGGCATCCTGCCCACCCTGGGTGAGGGTGGTAGTAGTGGTAGGCATCCTGCCCCCCTGGCTAAGGTGGTAGTAGTGGTAGGCATCCTGCCCCCTGGCTGAGGGTGGTAGTAGTGGTAGGCATCCTGCCCCCTGGGTAAGGGTGGTAGTAGTGGTAGGCATCCTGCCCCCTGGCTGAGGGTGGTAGTAGTGGTAGGCATCCTGCCCCCCTGGGTGAGGGTGGTAGTAGTGGTGGGCATCCTGCCCCCCTGGCTAAGGGTGGTAGTAGTGGTAGGCATCCTGCCCCCCTGGGTGAGGGTGGTACTAGTGGTAGGCATCCTGCCCCCTGGCTAAGGGTGGTAGTAGTGGTAGGCATCCTGCCCACCCTGGGTGAGGGTGGTAGTAGTGGTAGGCATCCTGCCCCCCTGGGTGAGGGTGGTAGTAGTGGTAGGCATCCTGCCCCCTGGCTAAGGGTGGTAGTAGTGGTAGGCATCCTGCGCCCCTGGCTGAGGGTGGTAGTAGTGGTAGGCATCCTGCCCCCCTGGGTGAGGGTGGTAGTAGTGGTAGGCATCCTGCCCCCCTGGCTAAGGGTGGTAGTAGTGGTAGGCATCCTGCGCCCCTGGCTGAGGGTGGTAGTAGTGGTAGGCATCCTGCCCCCCTGGGTGAGGGTGGTAGTAGTGGTAGGCATCCTGTCCCCCTGGCTAAGGGTGGTAGTAGTGGTAGGCATCCTGCCCCCCTGGGTGAGGGTGGTACTAGTGGTAGGCATCCTGCCCCCTGGCTAAGGGTGGTAGTAGTGGTAGGCATCCTGCCCACCCTGGGTGAGGGTGGTAGTAGTGGTAGGCATCCTGCCCCCTGGCTGAGGGTGGTAGTAGTGGTAGGCATCCTGCCCCCCCTGGGTGAGAGTGGTATTAGTGGTAGGCATCCTGCCCCCCCTGGCTAAGGGTGGTAGTAGTGGTAGACATCCTGCGCCCCCTGGCCGAGGGTGGTAGTAGTGGTAGGCATCCTGTCCCTCCTGGCTAAGGGTGGTAGTAGTGGTAGGCATCCTGCCCCCCCTGGCTGAGGGTGGTAGTAGTGGTAGGCATCCTGCCCCCCTGGGTGAGGGTGGTAGTAGTGGTAGGCATCCTGCCCCCTGGCTAAGGGTGGTAGTAGTGGTAGGCATCCTGCGCCCCTGGCTGAGGGTGGTAGTAGTGGTAGGCATCCTGCCCCCCTGGGTGAGGGTGGTAGTAGTGGTAGGCATCCTGTCCCCCTGGCTAAGGGTGGTAGTAGTGGTAGGCATCCTGCGCCCCTGGCTGAGGGTGGTAGTAGTGGTAGGCATCCTGCCCCCCTGGGTGAGGGTGGTAGTAGTGGTAGGCATCCTGTCCCCCTGGCTAAGGGTGGTAGTAGTGGTAGGCATCCAGCCCACCCTGGGTGAGGGTGGTAGTAGTGGTAGGCATCCTGCCCCCCTGGGTGAGGGTGGTACTAGTGGTAGGCATCCTGCCCCCCTGGCTAAGGGTGGTAGTAGTGGTAGGCATCCTGCCCACCCTGGGTGAGGGTGGTAGTAGTGGTAGGCATCCTGCCCCCCTGGCTGAGGGTGGTAGTAGTGGTAGGCATCCTGCCCCCTGGGTGAGGGTGGTAGTAGTGGTGGGCATCCTGCCCCCTGGCTAAGGGTGGTAGTAGTGGTAGGCATCCTGCCCCCCTGGGTGAGGGTGGTACTAGTGGTAGGCATCCTGCCCCCTGGCTAAGGGTGGTAGTAGTGGTAGGCATCCTGCCCACCCTGGGTGAGGGTGGTAGTAGTGGTAGGCATCCTGCCCCCTGGCTAAGGGTGGTAGTAGTGGTAGGCATCCAGCCCCCTGGGTAAGGGTGGTAGTGGTGGTAGGCATCCTGCCCCCCTGGGTAGGGGTGGTGGTGCGCATTCAGGCCCCTGTGTGCATATGTGGCATTGGTGATGGGCATCCCGCCCCTATGGTGCTGCTGTTGCTGGTGTAAGTATATTCTGCATCCCTGTGTGTGTGTGTGATGTGTCGTGTACGTGTTGTATGTGTTTTGTGGTTGGTGTCTGGCTTACCTTCTGCGCCGTACGCGTCCGTGCCTGTTCCGGTAGTATATGTAGAATATTGGTATGATCGGGACGAAGGGATTCATGGTTGGTTCGTGTCGTTCGTCCTTCTCGTTGCTTCGCCTCGTCCTCGTCGCTTCGCCTCGTCCTCGCCGCTTCGCCTCGTCCTCGTCGCTTCGCCTCGTCCTCGTCGCTGCCGTGTTCGTCTCGGAGCCGTGGATCGTGTTGTGGCGCGAATCGGAGCTTATGTGCGCCTCTCCCGGATGCTTTGACGTGCCGTGCGTAGCGACGGGTTCGGCGCGTACGGAAAGCGCATCGTACTTGTCTGGCCGGACGGGGCTGCATTTTTCCTTCCGTGCGACTCGATTCGGCGTTTCCGGATTCGCCTCGGTCGGAGAACAGGACCTGGTTTGGGTGAGAATGGCTCGGCCGGATTCTTTGATGTTGTGCGCATCGTACTTGCTCGTTCGGTGTGCTGTACGGATCGGTCGGGAAACAGGCTTTCGCATGGCTTTTTTCCCGACCGAATGGTATTGGGTGCGCCTCCGACCGAGATCGGAATCGGCCCCTGTGTTGGCAAACTCAACACCATTCACCAGAAATCATGTCACAATGATTGCTAATCCCAAACTTTCCCAGCCAGCAGAAGCATTGAGAAGTGACAAAACATGCTACTCACCTAAAGGGATTTGCCACTGCCCTGTCAAAGACTGAAACACTGTTGTGTACTATTTGGTTTTCTGTGAATGACAGATGACACATTTGGTCTTTTTGAAGTATGTTAACCAATTTATGTTGAGGAGGAATGCAGTGTGCTACCTGACACTTAGTGCACCATAACCATGCACAAGACGACCTGTGTGTCATCATCTAGTTAATAAAAATAGGAGCTCCAGTGCACGGACCACAGGCTCTGCAACAAAACATTACGCATGCAGTGTGTCCTTTTACCCGCTAATCTGCAGCACCACAAAGACTTGTTGGAGGGTTCCCACTCATCCTTTTTTGTTCATTATTGGTTTCTAAGGGAATTATAACAAGCTGATATTGGCACCCATAAACTGAATGAATGCGGGGAGAGGTGTGGCGCAGTAGCCAGAGCGGCTGACTTCGGAGCGCAGGGCTCACGGTTCGATCCCCGGCGGTAGCTCAGCTCAGCATCTTGTGACTCTGGGCAATAGCTCACTTAATCTCCTTGGCGCCCCCCAGCGCCTTGAAACCCTTAAGTGGGTGATCTGTTCGAGCTTTACAAATAGGAGTTATTATTATTATTAATGCATTTTTGTCCAATTTCTCAGCAGCATTGTATCTTACTACATTTTATGAGACCAAAGATTTGTGTGTGCTTGGCCAGCGTAGTCGTTCATAGCATTACATATGCAAATGTTTTGTTAACTAGCGGCACAAGATTCAAGATGCTAAACTTAAAATCTAAAGTACCCTTCACATACCCCAAGCCTTGCATTCTACCAAAATCGGATTACTTACATGGGGGAGTTGCTAGAAGCAAAAGTAGTGGGCATCACACGAGCCAGTAGTGGGTAGAATTTGTGGTGGGAATGGGCAGACCGTGTAGTGGTGGTGGTGGGCAACACCATCCTAACAAAAAGTTAGACCCAGGCCTCTTACTTATTATTTTTAGCAGTTAAAAACCGATAACCTACCAACACAATCTGCTTTCAGTGTCAGGGTTAACAAAGGCTGTATACTACTGAAAGGTAATCTTTGGTTAATTCAAAATGGCACCAAACGCAATCCATTTGCTAATGATTTGGCATGCAGAAACTAATATTTTGTCTTAAACCGATTGCCCCCGCCCTTCTAAATGCTATAAGCTGAAGGAAAATGTATAACTCTAAAAGTATTGCAGCCACTGTATTTATTGTAAATTAAATGAGAGCATTGCTTTTAGCCAACACACAAAAATAATTAATAAGTACAAAACTAATCTCCTTGTTCAGTCCATTCCAATTAACCTAGGTACAAAGATGAAACGTCACTGTCGGCTTTATTTAACTAATCAACTAAAAAGCCCTAGAAGTTCTTCTCAACAGTTAATATTCTGTAGTCTTAGTACATTTGGCACACATTATTGGGCAGCTGATATGTGTCAGCAATGTAGAGTTGGTGGGCCCTAGGCCCGCCCGCATGACGTATAAGGACAAAGCAGACACTAGTAAGTGGGGGTAGTCAACTGGCCACGAGCTTGTGCGCCCAGGCCCGTTTATTGACAGGATCTCCTGGCCGGTGACGCCTGTATTGGATAAGTGTGGGGTGGGTGTAAGACCAGCCCTCAGGTAAGGGATAAAAAAGTTATGTGTCCAGTAGGAAACTACAAGCACTACCGCAGATGGAACTTTGCAACACTAATAGGGAACTTTGCGGCATTATTCTTTTCATGACAAATACCTCTGGTGACGTCCTGCTTTGCAAAACGTTTGCGAATGTTTTTCTCTTGAAAGATTGCAACTTTAAAAAAAACACCAGTGTACTCAAAAACACCTGCTTGCAATTGAAACTCAGGTACGGTCCACTTTAAAGGATGGCACATTACATATAAACACCACGCGTTCTTTTCTACCATCAGGAATTACTTATAGATCATGCATCCTTGGACAGCATGTAAGCTGCCAAGTATATCGAATTCATTAGCTTCTTTGCTACTCAGTTTCTCAAAAAGTGTATATTCGCAAAATTATGTGTGTGGTGGAACTTCCTTGACAAACATTGCTGAAAATGCACTTAGGAACATGTCAACCAGTATTTTCAATGCAATGAGGTGCTGACACCTTTCGCTTGCACAGTGAAATAGGATCATAAGGACGGCCTAACTACAGATGCCTACTCTCCTGAGTTCGAGGTTCTTACAGAGAGAATGGATAGCTTTGCTCAATGGTAGTAGAATTCCGCAATTCCAGAAGAACAGCCTTTCCTGTCAAACGAGGTCTTGTCCTAGAGGGTTGAAAAGAGTGGCGTAGCTAGGCACTCTGCCGCCCGTGGCGGTCCCTGCCTTTTGCCGCCGCCGAGCGCCTAAGAGCAGAGGGGGGGGGGGGGGGTGCTGGCGATAAATTTACCTGCCGCCCCCAAATCTCGTGCCGCCCGGGGCGTACCGCCCCCTCCGCCCCCCCCTTGCTACGCCAGTGAGTCCATGAAACACTTAAAGCACTCAGATACCAACCTGCTCCTTGACTTCCTTCCATTTCCTCTGTGCTGTCCTTCTCCTCTGATATTTCCTTCTCTGTGCCTGTTTTCCCTTCTAGGATTTCCTCTTCCACTGTGCTTTCCTTTTCCCCCGTGCTTTCCTTCTGCTCGGCGGGTTCATTTTCTTCTGTGCTGTTGTCACCTAACATGAAAAGCACAAACAATAACAAATAAATATAAACACCACCATTATAGCAGTTTTCTAGTATGGCAATCAAAAATGAAGGAATGAACATTTCTGTCCATACACTGCTTGTTCTGCACACTTGCACAGAACCTAGTCAATGGAGAGAGAGAGTAATTCTTCTAAGAACCTGACAAAGCCGACACAGGCTTTGCGGTTTATGTAAAAGACATGCCATCAACATTAATGCGAAATGGTGTACTGTGGCCCCCTTTTATCCATAGAGAGAAGTGCATTTATGCAGGAAATTTACAGACAATGTGTTAAAGTAAGTAAGGAGTAAATAGGGTGTTCACAATACATCACTGGACAAAGAGTGTCTACATCTAGATTCATCAAGTTCCCAGTACATCATTGGGCAAAGAGTGTCTAAATCTAGATTCATTAAGTTCACAATACATCATTGGAGAAAGAGTGTCTACGCCTAGATTCATCAAGTTCACAATTCATCATTGGGAAAAGTGTGTCTGAACCGAGATTCATCGAGTTCACAATACATCATTGAGCAAAGAGTGCCTACATCTAGAGTCATCAAATAGAACATCAGCAGTACAATGTGTAAGATGACAAACACTTATATAAATGTAGACTGACTAAGCCAGATTGTTGTTCTGCAGATCTCCATTTATTTTATTAAGTGGAGTTTTCCAAAAGGCTTCATTGGGCAGTAGAAACTGCTATCTAACTGTTAATTTATCTTCAGAATATTTAGGCCTTACGTTGTCAAACTAAAGTGGTCTCCTTGGTGACAAGTCATCTGGGCTAAGTTCCAGAGGGTTCTGTTTCAACCGCAAAGCTCTGTTCCCTGCATAAAGGTAGTGGAAACTGAATATGTCTGTTAGACATGAAAGGGCGATGCCTTCAAGAGCTAAGCATAGTACTCTGAATTAAGTGCACTGACAGACTGGAAGTCGATGCATGTCAATGCATGTGAGACAACTATAGGGGAATGGAGCAATATCACTGAGTGAATGGGGCTACCAGAACTGCTCCATTTTATGGCTGCTGCATCCAAGTCACCATGTATTGAGGTGGTCCCATATAGATGCCGCTGCAGTAGTCAAGTATAGAGCAACAGTTGGTCCTAGGACTCATTTAAACATGCATTTAAGGCAAAAAATATTTATAATTCAAAACATGCAGCAATATATCTAGCAGACAGTACAAATACAATTATGCACCTTGGGAAAAGAATAGGGTAACCACTGTATTTAGGAAGGATGGTCTATTTTATTCATAGTACCAATATTGAAGGTAAAGACATTACCAAACATGTAATCGTCAAGAGGTTGCTCCAAAAGGACAGGTGAAAAAGGGAGTGCTCATGTGGGGTGAAACTGAAAGAAGGCATAGAATGAAAATAGTTCAACAGAAGTTACAATATTTTGTCATATGCAACTGGTTACAACATTAGCACCAGTTGGTTGTGGCCTGTCCAAAAAACCTCATTTAATCAATGATTCAAAATAATTCACAGGGGATGTAGCAGAGAATTATCATTTGTTCAAAAGAATGGGATGGTGATGTCGTATGGTACAGGCCCTTGGTAAAGGGTGGATGTCGACGTTTGACCCGACTTATGGCGCAAGGGGTGCTTTAAACCTCCGCTTGCGGGTCTTCCTCAGGACAGGGGTGAAGGAGGGGCAAGCTATTCCAGGCGCCTGACGTGGAAAGGCCCTGTTGACAGCTCCCTGGGACGGGTAGTCCGCATCACAGTTGCTTAAGGGAGACCAAAGACCCCGGAGGGTCAGTTCAGGATGACTTGAATCAACCAGGCGGAATATCAAAGGCGAAACAATCGCACTAAGTATACAAGCTATGGCAGCTTCTGAATGTAAGGTCTAGAATCGTAACATCATTCTTTAGGTATCCGAGGCATTCCCCAGCGGGATGTGAAGAGCAGTCTCTGCGGTCCGATCGCGAGGTGAAAATACACCATGTACAAAACTATGCTTGAACTCAGGCAGAATGGAAATCCATAGTTGCCAGTTTGTTTCTGTTTCAATGTCTTTTTCATGAGACTCAATCCATCAAGAGTTAAACTCATTTAGTTGAGTCCAGCGAAGGACATACTCAATAAGAAACGCATTAAGTCAGTCAAATAAGGAAAAGAATACAGGACGAACCATAGAAAAATATTTCAATAAAAGTACATTTCAAGAACTTCAAGTCTGCCCTTTGTTGAAATACATTTCTAAGGGCAATTGGTCTTGCACTGATAGAAGGGAAAGGGAGAGGAGTCTGCAGAACCCAGGAGAAAAACAACTTAGACAATCAGTTAGCACAGAGAAATAAACAACAGGCCACGGTAACTCAGAAACAGGGGGAACGGGGTAAATACCACTGACGGGCAAGAAAAATGTCGATTAAATTTCCATCTGTTCTAGACTTTTTAGTAGTGGCCAGGTTAAATTCTGGGAAGTTTCCACTGTCACATTTTCCCAGGACTGCCCCTGGACGTCTTTTATACATTCCATTTTCATGCTAAAGTCCCTGACAAAGTTCATTTACACTTGTTATCTTTATATTTCAGAAAGAACATATTTGTTGATGAAGAAACGCTTTTCCTATACCCCCACCGATTTTGGGGTGTTGTCACCCCATTCCCAGCCTGGATACAGATTTACTACTATCCTCAAAAGTAAAGAATTTCGAGTGCATCTAGGGAGGGATTGGGCTGTGACTGACCATAAACACATACGTATGGACTGTTCACAAACCTCCCAGTGCATTATTTATGACCACAACCACTATAAGGAGGAAATGTGATTAACATGAGTAACTTTTTTTTACAAATTTAGTTTCACTTTTAATGATTGTAATTTCTATTTAGGTGTGAAAGGGCTTTGAAAATTGGCTGCAGAGTGCCCACAGATATTCAATCATTCCGAGTGGAGTTTTGGCGCATTGCACTTGTATTTGATGGCCCGATGCTGCTATGGAGGCGACCCTATGGAGCATACCACCACGGGAATATTGCTTACATTCCAAAAATGAAATAAAACCAGAAAGGATTCGCTTTAAAAAGAACACTGTGTTGTGTGCTGTCACACTGACCGGCCTTATCATATTGAATGGCACACAGGAGATTTATGTGGATGAGTCCTTCTGCTACTATTTTCCACCCAGAATATTTGATGGACCCTGTAAAAAAAAAACTATTTTACTGCACATCTACCAGTTTATGCATGCGTAACGTGTCCCCAGAAGGGGCATCGGAATACGTTGTTATGGTCACCTGCCTTTATTTTAGTTTTTTTTTTTTACACAGTCATGCTTCATTTCCTGACATAACCACCTTTGTGTTGTTGTTTAGTTAGATGTTGTAGAATTAATTATTTGTCGGAGCAATAAGAAGAAGGCCCATAGCAGCCACATACACTTAGTACAGACTGTCCTTGTTTGATTTATAATAGGGTTTCTGTTGTGTAGTCTGGTTCCCTTTTTGCTACTTTGCTGCTTCAGGCCAAGATAGGAAAGCTTCTACAGCCTCTGTAGACTCCCACAGCAGCTTTATCTACTCTAAGGTTCCCATTGCTTACTCCATGTTGCAGGTCTCCTACAAGTGAGTACTCAGGGCTGCTCATCCACAGTCTTCTGGGGGGATATATGGTTTGTAGAAATCTGTAGGTCTGCGATTTATACTTCATCTCACCCCTTTATGTGTCCAAATTATTATTTTTTCTTAAAATTTGGCCATGCTAAAGATGTTTAGCTGGATGATGGCATAGATAGTGCAATTACACACGATTGTCAATATAATATGCACATATCACATGTTTATATTTTGAGTGGTTTAAGTGGATTTACCGCATGGCATAGCTTATAACTAAGTGTTGTTCTGGGTCCAATTGGCCTTTTAGGCATTCTGACATGTTTCTGATGGGCTGGAGGCTAGGGGACAACCTTTAGGGCTGGAAGAGCTGCCTTGGCCCATCACTAAAAACGTTAAGCCAGTTTATTTGAAAAACAGTGATGTAAAGTCCATGTTTTCGTTGCATGGAGCATCCATCCCTCAACTGCTAGCTCGCCTCATTCCATTGCATGGTCCATTGAGGGACTAACTCAAACCTTTTGCTAGTGCTTGTTATGGTCCAAGCCCGCCCTCGCTTTGTTAAGAGATTAAAATTTCAAGCTCAGGGAAATGGGTTTTAATTCGCGCATAAGGTTAGTTGTAAGTCTGAGCAATGGTCGCTTGCTCTTAGAGGCACCGGGTCCTGCCCTCGTCTTCTGGACTTGTTTATCATACAATAGTAAATAATAGTTATTATCAATAGGATTTTTTTTTCAAAGCTGACCCTCACTATAGGCAGGAGCCTGGGGCACTGAATCATCTCACCTGATGGCTGGTGCACCCACTGAGAGGTGCCTGCTCCAGCCATCAGACAGATTTTTCTGGGCTGATGGTGTACCACACCTGGAAAGCTAGCCCCAGGTGCTTTGGGCTTAAATCCTGAAGTGCCCTAGGGTACCTGTCCATCAGGCTGTCACCTCACCCTCCTCCATCTCGTTAGGGGGTCAGGTGGGGTCAAAAGCCTCATTGACCTCACCCCATACTGTGATGAGTTGGGAGGCGTTGGGGTGAAAAAGCAGGAGGCAGAAGGCTCGAGTCTGCATTAGGTTGGTCTATGTGCTGCGCAAGCCCAAGCTTTCAGTTTTTTGCTTATGTACTCGAGGTACGAAGGAGTTTTGCACCTGCTTTAAGGGTCCATGGAGCACCCAGCAGCTGAGAAGCAGCTCAGACCCCTGAAGGCATGCTAAAAAATGCATATCTTTCAAATTGTGGGTGCAAATGGAGGAGAGTGTGTGCATGTGTGACAGCAAGCGCCTGCCTGTGAGTTAAAGTGAGTGAGAGTGGCCAACTAGAGGAGTGAGTGAGAATAAAGGAGAGTGAGTGAGAATAAAGGAGAGTGTGTGAAAATAAGGACAAAAGTCTGAAAATGAATGAAAGAGTGTGATTCTAAGAAGGAGTGGGTGCAAGTAAGAGTGAAAGAGAATGAGTGTGATTGAACATATGACTCGGCCGCTGGCCATGGCGCACTGAAGGTTATTATTGGTTTACGGTGGCACCAATGGCAAAATGCTGGCATACTGGTATGGTATGAGGGACACCCATAGCAAAATGCTTCCAGGGACACACTAGAGGTAATTCATGAAATACGAGGCATCCATGGCAAAAATGTTGCCATTTTGGAGGTACTTCTTGGCATAACCCCAACCTTAATGATTTTTCCTAAGGGAATACTTGCTCATGACCAATGTGTTTATCAGATATGTGGCATTCTGTAAGGAGCGGTGCAGACAGATTGCTCTGATATGAAGCAGTGAGAAGCTAGTGGCTATGAAGGCGGTGATGAAACTCCAGTTACATCCTCCAGGTATCTAGCACGCCTCAGTTCTTGGTAGTAACAAAGGACTGTTGAGGCCAGAATGTAGATTTATCTCAATCTAACAAGTTTAGGAGGAAAGAACAGAGAGCCACCTAGTGTCTTGCTCACAGAATTGAGAGAGTTTATGATTCCTGTGTGAAAATGGGGTTTAAAAAGGAAGAAGTAGATGTTTTGCATGTTCTCAACATATAAGTGGTATGATAAATCAAAAGAGGAGATATTTTTGTAAAGGGAAGTTGTGCAGAAGTAAAAAAGCGAAGTCCCAGAATTGAATTGTGATCCTTGAAATACACGTTCTTGCCAATGGTTTTTGCTGAAAACAAGTATACAGTGAATGAGCAATTAAAAAGGAAGACAGTCGCTCCAGGGCCTTGACGAAGATACCCAAGGAGGTCAGGATCGTTAGTATGGTGCATCAATGACCAATCCAGACGCTGCAGAAAGATGAAGTAATGTAAGAATAGTAGAAAGATAACTCTGTTTGAAGAGGTCAGAAAATTATTGACATTTTAAGGCCATTTCTATAAATTTTAATACCCAAATGTCAGATTATAGCTATTTAAGCAGGTTAGAGAGAAAAGAGGTAATGAGTGAACTGGATGAGTATGAGCCATTCAAGGAGGGGCGGCTCCTCCGTTAAGGCGGAGGAGCGTCGCCCCACTAACTAAATTGCTCCCAGAGATGGAAAAATAAAATGGTAACAAAGTTCATTTATTGCCATTTTATTTTTCAAAACCCTGCCCCGAGCCGAGCGTCAGGACGGGGACGGGGCTTTCTGCTGCTGCCAGTCAAAAAGCAGCAAAAAGCAGTGATGGGCAGGCAGGGCACTTTAAGTTTAAAGTACGCATGTCTCTTTGGACGCCCATCGTGCAATGGCCAGCCAGACATGCGCATTTTAAACCTCTCCAAGACAGCTGGGCTATAGACAGCATAGGGCTCTAAGGTCCTCAGGAGCGCCAAAGGAGGCCACTCCCTCCAATCCGGGCGCTTCTTTCATGCTGCAGTAGAGCAGTGCCAGGATTGGTTACTGCAGTTTCCTGGGTCCTGCGTTGGAGCCTGCCTGCCTGGAGAAGACCCGAGCGAGGAGGACGTTGCACCGGGAAGGTAAGTGTAATTATTATTTTACTTATATATTTACTTTTATTTTTCTCCCACCCGCCTCACCACCCTAAGTACATGCCAACCGCCACTGCACTCAAGAGTTGCGGAGAAAAATTAGGATAAAATACCAGGAAAGAATAAGAAGAAGAAGCTATTTTGCTAAGGACGGCAACCATAAATTGAAAGTTTTCATTCTGGAAGCTGGGGTGCCATCCATTTATATTTAAACTGGGCTGTCCTTATTTTCATTGCTGAACCAGTCATCCGGAGTTCAGCTATTTTGTCAAATTTTCCGTATGTCCCTGGTGGCCCGATGGAAGCTTTTCGCTGTTAAAGAGTGCCATGTTTAGTAAGAGGAACGTGCCCAAGGCTGCAGCCCACTCTGTCCCGATAGACAGGAAGTAATGCCTTTAGTCAAGAGTTAGCTCCTGAAACAGGTATCAGGTTTGTGCACCTCTGGATATCTTCATTCCTACTCAACCAGCCATCAGAACTGTACAAAAATAGGCAATGAAGCTGGAAAATAGTCCCAAGTTAAGGGGCCCTGTATTATCAAGTTTTGTATATAATACAGATCATTTTAAAATAATGTATATATATATATAATGAAAGCTGAGGAACACAGAGAGAAACCTTCAGTGAAACGCTGCAAGATTTTTAAAATCTTGTTTTCAATAAGGCAAGAATAAATACATTCATATTCAATGCACAGGATATGCAAGGCAATGCAATTAACTATGTTATGCATACAGATCCCTAATGTAGTTAAATAATTACAACGATAGCAATGTGTGACCTGCAAAAACAGTGGAACCCACTGTGCTATCTGATAATGATTCATCCAAGTAAACTGCATGTTATATGTGCAGTGCACTGCAGAAGGTATTATAGGTATAATAACTGAAGTCTGTGTGCAAATGATCGTACAGCTCTGTATGTAGCAAAAGCATTAACCAACAGAGCTACAATATTTTATTCTGGTAATTGCTGTATAGACATAAATTACTGCATAAAGTGCCTTAATCCCCAAAGCAATCACACCGGCAGACACATTTAATCAGCATATATAGCTAATACAATAGATCAGTGGATAATGTCCTTACGGTTGTAACATGAGGGCTGAAGGTCAAATCAGCTTTTCATTCTTCTAGAGTAAACGCAATTGGCACCACTGGGTTTGGTAACGATAAATACTATTGGCATTGCTACTAAAGTGTAGTACCTTAGTAATATTTGGTATATAAAAGCAGACAAAAAAGACTGTGTATGTACCCACATGGTTTTAAAAAATGAGTGCTAATAAGTGGTGTGTCACTTTGGCGTGTGCTTTCAGCAAAAGTGCCAACTTTAGTAGGAGTTCATGAGAAAAGAGTGATGTGATGGATCTAGTGCTGGTATTAGGTGGAGGTGAAGACGTCAGATCAAGTGAAAGATAAATTGGCTAATTCGAGTGTGGGGATCAGTTCTTGAAGGATTTCAGAGCTGAAAAGAAAAACTGAGTACCAGTGGCTGTTCTCTTTTATGGGCGCCAGGGCTATGCCCTCTTTGTTTTCCTGCCTGTTTGTATTATACCAAGAGTGAATAATAATCGTTACTCACTACTGCTATAATTTAAAAAATGACTACCTACCTCAGGTCACGGAACAGCCTAACCAGCTAGTGACACTGTCTGATGCCTGGCGCGGAGGCATAACGGAGCCTGCAACAGCCATCAGAGGTATTATCCAGGAGTGGTGAAATTCCAGCCCCGGCATGCCTCAGTGCCTCCCCATATGTGATGTGCTAAAGCGTCATTGCTACAGGTGACCATGGTCACAACAGGCTTAAGCCCTGCAGTGCCCGTGGCCACACACCAATCAGCCTATCACCCCATCCCACCTTTTCCCAACTTGCCACACAATTGCGAAATGCTGGGGTGGAGGTATCTGTAAGTGCGCAGGTTTGAGGTTTCAGATTCATGCGCCGGTGCTGGAAGCAGAAAGGAGCTGTGTGGCTGCCCCAAGGGTAAATGGAACAGCACGAGTCCAAACACGATCCACGCAGGCAGCAAGGAATGTAAAAAAAGCTTTTATATGGTGTATGCATATGGGTGAGACTGTGTGTCTGTGAGAGAAAGTGTGTGTATGTGTGAGTATGTCTGAGTGAAAGTGAGAGACTCAGTGAAGGAGTGAGCATGAGTGAGAAAGAGTGAATGAGGGATAATGACAGTGAGCGTAAATTAGTTTACTGTGTGTGTGACTGAGTTTGTCAGAGTAAGACGCAGTGGGTCAGAGTGAGACTGAGTGAGTCCGAAAATGAGTGAGAATCAGTGAGACTGAGTGAGCCAAAGTGCATAAGAGTGAGACTGCGTTAGTCAGAATGAGTGGGACTAAGTGAGACGGAGTAAGAATAGGTTAGTCAGAGTGAGATTCAGTGAGTGAGAAGCGGTGGAAGAAGGTGAGACTGAGTGAGCTAGAATGAGAGGGGC
Organism: Calotriton arnoldi; assembly: GCA_963921515.1. Classification (NCBI taxonomy): domain Eukaryota; kingdom Metazoa; phylum Chordata; class Amphibia; order Caudata; family Salamandridae; genus Calotriton; species Calotriton arnoldi. The sequence goes on from CAWUFW010000954.1 coordinate 1,231,026, forward strand.
TAAGTGAGAATGAGTGATACTAGGTAAATCAGAGTGATGATGAGCGGGGTTGAGTGAGAATGAGTGAAACAGAGTGCAAATGACTGAGAATGAGTGAGGCTGAGAAAGTCAGTGAGACTGAGACTGAGTGAAACGGAGTGATTAGAATGAGACTGAGTTAGAGTGAATGAATCAGAGTGAGACTGCATGAGTCAACGTGAGTCAGAATGAGTAAGAATGAGCGTGATAGAGTGAGAATGAGTGAGATTGGGTGAGGCTAGGTTAGTCAGAGTGAGATTGAATGAGTGAGAATGAATCAGTGAGACTGAATGGCAAAGACTGAGTCAGAATGAAACTGAGTCAGACAGCATGCGTCAGAGTGAGACTGAGTGAGGCTAGGAGATAGGATGAGACTGAGTGAGTCAGTGTGAGTCAGAATACGACTGAGTGGGAACGAGTGAGTCATGAGTGAGAATGAATAGGACTGAATGAGTCAGAGTGAGATTGAGTGAATCAGAATGAGTGAGAATGAGTGAGGCAGAGTGGGCCAACGTGAGAATGAGTGAGACTGAAAGTGAGTTAGAATGAGCAACAGGGAGTACAAGTGTGAATGAAAGTATGCGAATATGAGTGAATGAGACTGAGTGCAAGCGAGTCTGCGAGAACCCCTGACCCCTTCCAAGAAGTAGCGAGTCTCACTCACTTGAATTTGAGCCAGTGATTGCACCTCACCACTTTTAAAGGTCATCAGCCGCCACTGTTGGGCACAGAGATTAGTGGGTAGGTACAGAGTTGATGAGGGCAGAAGAGGGACATTGAGAAGAGCGGTTACTGTGTTTCATATGTTGAGGATCATGGAAGAAATGTAGGCTGGAAATTTACTGGTAGTGAGTGGAGATACAGCTCAAGTAAAGCAAGGAGTAAAGAAAGATTTAATCATGCAATAACATGACTGTAGATGAGATGTTATGAGACCAATGTAGTATATTTATTTGAACCTTTAGAGGGTGGTGTATAGAGCGTTAGGTGCTTTTGACTTTTGAAAAGGTTCCCTTGAGTCTGGGACTTCCTCCAGACCACACAGGTTGAAGCACATTTGCATTTTGATTTCCTGAATGTTCGGATTGCTCAAGGTTTGAGTTATGGGTGAAGATGAAGCAAACCATTTGAGGAGATAATCACTGTTAAAGGTCTTCAGGAGATGGCTTGGAGCGTCAAGATGGCGGTCGCACTCTAAGAGTGCTCCGGACCCCTCCGTCATCCGCTCCAAAATCCACAGCCATCGGCAGTCTCACTCATGCCCCAGTAACAGAGACAGACCCGCCGCTGCGGCGCCATCAGTTTGGGGCAACTGAAATTCCTGGAGCACCCACCTGCTGCTGACCAGAGTCCTCCGGCCCCATGGCCTCCGCAACGGCCTACTAGCGTGGTGGACTAACTCCCCCGCCCCTAGGGAACTCGCCGGAGGCCTGCAGCAAGCCACGATATACCCGCTGAAGCCGGGGACTGGCGGACATCCGGTACCTGGTCCATTAACTTCAGACGACGCTTGGGGCGGCCTGAGATTGCGGCGCTGACTGGAGCCGACCCGCGCTGCCTCTCCCCTATGGGCCTGGGACCGTCAAGGAGGCCTGAAGCCCAACCCGACCTATCCACCGAGGCTGAGAGCTGACCCCCTGAGGGCGTTCAACGCGGCCTGCGGCTCGGAGCTACGGGCCCAATTACCAGGTACCTTCGCCACCTCTCCCTGAGGGGCCGGATGCATGACCCAGGCGAGACATGGAACCAGCGAAGACCCAGGCCAGACATAAGGACCCTGGGACACTGCTGATGGGGAAGGAGTCGCCGTGGAGGAGGTGAGGAGACATCAGGGTCCCACGACGCGTGTGCGAAGGCTGGACGGACCCTGCTATCGCGACCGAGGAGACCGCAGGGAGATGGAGCAGTTTCCGGGCCCGTGCGCAGCGCCCCATGCTGTGTTGAACTTGAGGCGGTGGTGGGTGTCTCCTGACCTCGGCGGCGCCGGGGCACGCGGCCTGGTGGGACTCCCTGGTTCCGAAACGGATGCTGAGGCACCACCGCATCCGCCTGACCCTACGCTCCCGGGTAACCCTCTGACGGATTGGGGCTTGGTGAAGCCCCAGGAGTCATTTACACACCTCAAGCGATCTCATCTGCCTCGCCCTTGTTCTCGGCTCCCCTCTGGCGTTGGAGCTCCGTCTGGCGGCGGGGCCTGGGAATCGCCCTCGACTGGGCCCGACCACGAGCCGCCTGACTCTTGAAAGAGACAAAACCGATGACCCAACCTACTCTGAGGGTCCTGAGATACTCCAGGCTCAGCTGCTCCTGAGGTCAAGACCGCCGGATAACTAGACTATGCCTCACAGTACAACAGACGCCCGAAGAGGCTGAGCTCCACACTGCTCTCCTACCTGCATCCAGCTCTCCCTAGCCCGAAGACTGCACAGACTGGGCCCTGGCAGGACTTGCCGGAACCGGGCGCGTGCGCCAGCCGGGCCAGAAGCGGAGACCACCCAGACTGGCAGGAAGGTGAGCCGGGCCCTGGGGACTGCCTGAAGCGGGTGGAGGGACCGAGAAACACCCCGCAGACCTTGAATTCCTTGCCTGCCACAGATTCCTGAGGGCCCCCCCCCAGCCTAAACTCCACGTGGCGGACCTCCACTGTCTCCCTGGATCTTTCCGGGGGCCCCTGTTGACATCGTCCTGCGGCTGAAGGGGGCGTGGCCTGGGGATCTGTACTCTTTCATGCCGGGGCTCCGAACAGGGTCACTGCAATCTAACCGGCGATCATCCTCCACCCAGCCTGCCCAACCGGGAACGAGGAGCTACCCTCAACCCCTGAGCCCAGCCCTGCCATCGACGCTCACGGACCCTGAGGGCACGGTCGTGGGCGACGGATCCCCACTTCCTGGACCCTGACTCGGGGGGCTTTGGCGGTTGTGGGCACCAGCCAGAAGACCGGGTCCTGTCCTACTTCGCACCGCCTCCTGCGAAGGGGGGTGGAGGCCTTCCTCCCAACTCCTCCCTGGCCTCTGCATCGCGGTACGCTGTTACCCAGACAGATACAGCTCCTCTCGTCACCCAAGATGGGGAAGGACCGGGCCCCCAAGTCGTTCACTACCCAAACCCAAACTAAAATGGATCAATTTACCACGAGCGAACCAGGCCCTGCGAGGGGGCGACCAGGGGCTCATCCCTCCCAGGGGCCGATCTCGCTGCAATCCTGCAAGCCATCAGCACGTCCCAGGCCTCGGTTGAGAATAAGATAGGAGAGGTCCGGGTAGATGTGGCCCTCATTCGCCAGGATTTACGTAACGCCACAGTTGGTATCTCGGAGGCGGAGTCCCATATCTCCACAGTTGAGGACGATGTCCGCCAGCTGAAAAAGGAAGTAACCCACCTGCGAGCCCATACTGAGGAACTACACAGAAGGGCTGAAGAAGCCGACAATCGGTCACGGCGTAACAACCTCCGCCTGGTGGGGTTTCCAGAGGGGGCTGAACAAGTCCAAACGGCAGCCTTCGTAGAAAACTGGCTGGAATCATGGATGCCCAAGGACACATTGTCAGCATGGTTCGCTATTGAACGTGCCCACCGATCTCTTGCGCCTAAACGACCTCCCGGCGCCCCGCACTGTCCCATCATCGCCAGGATTCTAAACTTTTAAGACAGAAACGCTATCCTGAGAGAAGCCCGGGCCCAGGGCACCCTGACGTTCCAAAATCAAACCATAATGATTTTTCCGGACTATACTAAGGAAGTTCAGGCCCAGCGGCGCTCTTACACAGAGGTCAAACAGAAACTTCGCAATCTAGGCCTCCAATACAGACTCCTCTTCCCAGCCCGTCTCCGAGTTGTTTTTCAAAACAAAACGCACTTCTTTGATTCCCCGCAATCTGCCTGGACATGGCTAACTGAAGAACGACCCCTGCGGGTCCGCTCCGCATCCTCACCTGTGATGTTCAGACCACAAATAACCGGCCCACCATCCCCTAAGCAACGTAGGAGGCGCACGCAATCATGCAGGGGCCAAGGAGCGCGCAAAGAGGCATCTAGGTCACCCGGCTCAACTGCCCAGGGGCCAAAAACCACCACCAGCCAATCGGGCTCCCAACTCCGACGTCAGGATGGCTCCGTGGATGAACCATCCCCCGAATTAAGCCTATCCAAGACTTTGGACCCAGTAGCCATGGACTCAGATCTCTCCAGAAGCCCAGCAGTCTAAGGAATCGGCGGGAGTTGTTGAGAGGCAGAACTGGGAGGTCCCAATTTGACGAGACATGGGAAATATGTCCCAAGGAATTACAGAACTCAGAGACATCTGCCGATGCCAATGCTATATCTGATATTGAAGGAGGGGTCCACCACGCAACTCCCAGCTAAACGTTTCAGTTTAGCCTGTTATTTTCTAATTTACAGGGCGTCAGATGCTTCAGTTCCAGAAGAATAGGGTGGGGGGGAGGGCGAGGAGCGTTAGGACCGTTGTCCTCTGTTTAGTTTTATGTTTGGATTTGCCAACGTTTCTTTTATTCATTGTTTACAGCACCCTGACACTTGACCACCGCGCATGCGCTTCAACCCCACACACCACAGGGCATGGAACGCAACTACACCTTCGCACGGAACTGCACCAGACCCCGAGGGGCCCACTGCCCCTTGACCCCACTACTCCACACACTTGGTAAACCCCTCCGAATCTTATCCTGGAACGTGAACGGATTGCTGGACCACATCAAACTAACACCAGCCTTGAAATATGCCCAACGGCACGCCCCTGATATACTCCGACTCCAGGAAACCCACCTCTTGGGGACCCAATGCCTCTTCCTTGCGCGATATGGCTTCGACAGGGTGTGGCACTCTGGCTTCAAGCAAGGGTCGTGAGGAGTTGCAATCCTGCTACGACGGGGCCTCCTTGCACTCCCAGCCGCATTACTACAGACCCCCAGGGTCGGTTTGTGACTGTGTCTGGGGCGCTGGAAGGGAACACCCTCAACTTGACATCCATATACGTCCCGCCTGCTACGCTCACCTCCTCGCTGCGACAACTCACTGATATTATCTCCGCCCTGCCCCTGGGACAGACGGTGATAGGGGGCAACTTTAAGGCAGTTATGCAACCAAAGCTCTACACTACTGGCACACCCTCCCCTACTAGGATAACGCACGCCAAGAAACTGGTTGACTGGACAGCTACCCTAGGCCTATGTGATGTCTGGAGAGTCTGGAACCCCCAAGGCTCTCAGTACACTCACACCTCGGTGGTGCACCGCACACACTCACAAATTGACATGATCCTCATGCCACCCCCCTGAATGCCAAAGAGTATCGAGCATTGCCATCCTCCCCCGGGGAATCTCGGATCACTCAGCCCTACTTTTACACCTAGGCGAAACCCCTGACACGCCTCGACCAGTGTGGCAACTAAATGCCTGGTTCCTGCAAGACAAGGAGGTCAAGAAAGCGATAGGGGAGGAACTGCACCAATATTTCCTTACTAATCAGGGATCGGTCCCCTCCCCGAGCACCCTCTGGGAGGCAAGTAAAGCCACTATCTGAGGAGTAGCCAGGGGTCAGGTTCAAGCACAGCAACTGTCTCAAAACAGCCGTCTGACCCTTCTTGAGGTGCAAGCAACGCGGCTGGAAAAGGCCCCAAACGTGACCCCAGACAATTTACGAGACAGGCAACTCGCAGCCATACGTGATGAGATCCAACAGATCTCACTGGAGTCGGCCAAGATGCTGTGGCGCTCCTCTGTGGCCCGAGTGTACAGCTGGGGCGACAAGAACGGGAGGCTGTTGCATAGCCTGGTCTTCTCTCCACTGGCCAATCGAATAATTCCCGAAGTCCGTGACCCCTCAGGAACCACCAAGCATACATTACCTGCAATCGCACAGGCGTTTGCTGACTACTACGCCCACTTATATTCCGTTCGTAAACCGGAAGCCTCTCTCCCGGAAATGCTTAACCAAACGAAGGTCTGTCTCCCCCGCCTCAAGGAGGCTGAAGCAGCAGGCTTGGATCTCCCCTTCACCCCAGAGGAAATACACAACACAATCTCCTCGCTGAAGGCCGGGAAAACGCCGGGGCCGGACGGTTTCCCGCAGGAATACTATGCTGCTTACCGAGACTTACTGGTCCCCCATCTCTCTGCTGTAGATCAACATGTTGCAGAGGTTGGGTCCTTCCCCCCTGAAACGGACGTGGCAACCATTGTAGTTATTCCCAAAACACAACCGCCTTCATCAGCCTGTGCGGACTACCGCCCGATTTCGCTAATCAACATCGAGGTCAAGATATACGCCACGATCCTGGCCCAACGCCTGCGTCCATTTCTTAATAAACTAGTCCACCCGGACCAATGCGACTTCATGCCAGCGTGCAGCACCAGACACTGCCTGAGACGCCTCCATCTGGCTCTTGCGCACCGTCAAATACTTACCCCCTACCTATCACTCCTTGTCGATTTTGAAAAAGCTTTCGACACAGTCGACTGGCTCTACCTAGAGGACGTTTTGACGATGATGGGCCTGGGTCAACAATTCAGGCGCTTAACCCCAGAGCCAAAGTGCTCATCAATGGAGCCCTGTCAGAGGCATTTCCGATTCAAAGAGGCACAAGACAAGGCTGTCCCCTCTCACCCCTCCTATTTGCGTTGGCAATGGAGCCCTTGGCGTGCCTTGTTCGGTCGGATTTCTCGATCCAGGGTTGGGCCTGGGGGAGCCACCACACCGACAAAATCATAGTGTATGCGGACGACTTCCTGCTCTTTCTGCCAGACCCAGCCAACTCCGGCCCTAGGTGCCTCTGGGCCCTCCAAATCTTTGAGAATGTCTCAGGCCTCCAGCTCAACCCGACAAAGTCGAACTTGGTGCCCCTTCACCTCTCCAGGGAATGCTTTGACTGGCAATCAACCATTCCCATCAGGCGACAGTCATTCAAATATTTGGGGATATGGATTGCCCTGCTCCCCGACCTAGAATGGGCATTAAACATTACCCCACTAGTTAAAAAAGCCAAAGAGCTCAGGCGCTGGCAAACCCTACCACTCAACTCGCTCGGGAGAGTGGCTCTGTTTAAAATGATGATCCTTCCCTGCTTCTTATATATAATCCAGAATACCACCTTCCACTTCCCGCGCAGCTGGTTTAGGGAGTTGGACGGCGTGGCCGCGAGGTTTTTGTGAGGAGGGGCGAGACCACGCATCGCCCTCGCCTGATGTCAGATCCCACCCTTCAATGGAGGCATGGGCATGACTGATCTTCATCTACACTACATAGCCACCCGACTTCTTGTTCTCCACGACTGGTTCACGGGGGGCTGGTCTGACCCGGCCTACAAAACAGAGCTCAAGGACCTGGAGTTCCCTCAAATCCAAGCATTCCTATATGGCAGCCCAATACTTAGAGCAATACCGCCGATAACCAGGGCGGTCCTGCTGGCCTGGCGTACGGCCCTGAGACACACACGTTGGGACAAAAAGCTGAGTCAACACACGCCTCTCTGGCAGGGCACGTGGCTGGGGGAGGTGACGCCCCTGGCGGGGTTCAAACGATGGGATTTCATTGGCATATCACTACTGGCCGACGTATGGGTGGGCGACCACATTAGGACGTTCTAAGACCTGCAGGGGAGTTGCACCCTCCATGCCTCACAATTCTACAAATACCTGCAATTGCGTAATGCCCTCAGCACACACATCTCAACAGGCACAACATTCCCCGAGTTCAGTCCACTAGAGGCTCAGGTCATGATGGGGAACCTGGGGAAGGGTGGGGTATCCCAGATATATCGTACCCTTATCAATAACGGACCGACAACGCTCGATCTACTCAGGACCCGGTGGGAGGGATGGCTGGGCCCCCTGGAGGAGGAGGACTGGCGTGACGCCCTTATGGCCCCCAAAACCATCACAACTTCAGCCAAACTCCGCCTAATCCTATTATACTACTTACACACTACCTACCTCACCCCAGAGCGCCTTTACAGGGTGGATTTACGTACTTCTCCGAACTGCACGCGCTGCAGTCAGGAACCAGCAGATTTTTATCTTATGGTCTGGTCCTGCCCCCGCCTTGCCCCGTACTGGGAAGCAATAGAGTCAGAGCTCACACACGTCCTGGGCTGGCAGGTTCCCCATGACCCCTTACACCTCATCCTGGGAGTAATGTTCGGCCTAGATGGATCCCGAGCTGACAAACTGTTCCTTGGGACAGCCACCGCGGTAGCCCAGCGTGACATTGCCGCAACATGGACACAGTCTAAACACCCAAGTATAACCAAATGGCGCCAGGGCGTAGATTGGTGTGCCGCACAGGAAAAACCCTTATTTGAGGCTGGGGATGCCCAACCAAACATAAAAAAGGTCTGGGGCAAATGGACGAACCAGTTAGAATGAATAGAACTGATGTTGACCTGTGAGTATAACTGTACTGTTTATGCACTGTGGATGGGGACCGATATGCTTACCTGCGTGCAATCAATGCAAGCACACTCTGAAGTGCCACGGACTATTGGTCAAATGTGCTGTGCTGTTGTTTGTATTCTCTTAAAAATCAATAAAGTGGATTATCAAAAAAAAAAGGTCTTCAGGAATGCTTTTTTAAAATTTGTCAACCAAGCTCAGTTTTTCATTCAAACAGTAAGAGATACTGAAGAGAGGGTCCATTTTAAAATTAGTGCTAAGCATTTTGGAGTAGGGCAAGGTAAGATACCAATGGACTTGAGGGTTACGTAGTGCTACACAGGCTGGTGGGGATGAAAAGGATAGATCATACATGGATCAGTTCTAATGGTTTGTTGAGAGAGTGAGTTGGCAGCATGTGTATGTTAAAAAAAGACTGATCCAGTGGAAGCTGGTTAAATAGTGTGGGGATTGAGAGTGGCACAATCGAGGAATAATTTGGTGAGATATTGCTTACAGCACCAGGTGTAGAGGAGAAATACAGACATGATGATAGTGTCCAGGTAACGTACTGGTAATATCCAGTAATCCTATCTCTTTAGGCCCTGCTCAACAAACTATATTCGGGATGACCTAAAGGGCCAGTATAAATATCGGAATGCTCAGTAGCATGATGGGAATGCCAGCCTCTTTTGGAGCAGCATCAGTTCTGAGAGAGGTGTGACGTGTTTTGAGCATCATTAACAAAAATAAAGTTTTCTGTCTCGGGGGGCCCATATGAATGAATATAAACTGAGATGAGAAGGATTTACACTAGAGGTTCTGAAGATTACTGGTTAGCAACTGAACATTCCTACTTACTAGCAAGAGAAGGGCTATCTTGCTGCTGCTTATCCACATTTATTCTTTCTCCACATATCTCAACAACTCATTGGTGTCATAAATATGGCTTTTACCTTAGTGCCATTATTATCTGTCACCTTCTCTTGACTAGTCCCCCATGTTTTCCCTTTCTCTCTCTACATTTGTCTTCCTTTAATTTCCCTTCCACATTTTTGATCACCTACTCCTTTCCTTCCTCGTCCCCACACTGTTGCCCACTCAGCTGCTCCTCTCTCTTCAGCTGTTCATTTACTTTATCTTGATGACAGTACACTGTTGCCTGCCATCACTGCTAACTCCATTTCATCTTCGGTCACCTCCAGCACCTTCTAACTTAAATATTTTATTCCATTCTATTGTTGATACTTTCGCACACTGTCTAGGCTCTGCTTATTCCTGATAACCATGCTCCCCTCTAATAAAACCCTCAGCTCTGGCACACTCTGGATCTCCACACACCTCTTTCTACACTGTCTAATGCTCCAAGTCGTACTGCTCTCCCCATGGCTACACTCACCTCTGTGCCCCCACGCCTCCTATGATTCATTATAACAGAACACCAACGACCTGTACTATCATTCTCTCAACTTCATACTCCCCTTTAAAGGGTCTCTCCTCTTGCTCTTCTTTTTCATCCTCTAAATTTGCCAACTACTTTGTCTCTAAAATTGACCTCCTGCTTGCTTCTTTACCTCTTCAATTATGCCTACTACAGCTTTCAATTTCTTCAATATCTCTTTTGATTCATTTTCTCATATTACCAGATGTGCTGATTTTCAGAGAACAACCAATCCTAGGGCTTCAACTCTCTACCTGACCACTATCTTCCTTAAATCTGCTACTCAGACCTCACCTCACATTCATCTTCAAACTACCCCTTACCTCCAACTCTTTTCCGGATTAATTGATCATGCTGCCATTTTACCTCTACTCAAAAGGTTGTCCTGTGACCCCCTAGAACCACCAACACCCACTAAAACATCTAAAAGACCTAGTTCATTTTATACTCTCAGTCTTTCTTGACACTCTCTCTTCAATCAATTAATGTCTTCGCTTTATGATAAAAACATCCCCCCTCCAGCTTCCTTATCATGTGGCATCTTCCTGTGGCATGGTGTACCACTCTTTCTTATTTGCTATCCTCTTCTATCATAGCTTAGCTGGAGATGTTCTTTCATAGTTTATCTTTCTAGCTGCTTTTACTCTACTATTAGTGCCAAAGACTTGCCTCTTTCCTTTCCAATTTAGTATGGTTCTGTTAGGAGCATTACTTGGGCCCCCTTTTCATCTCTAGTTACACTACACCTTTCTGCTGAAATTTCCTCTTTCAGTTTTTTTCAACAATTCTTTAAAGATGACTCTCACATCATTACCTCCTTTTCTTTCTTTTACCTTCCTCTTCTCAGTACTAGTGTTATCAATCTGAACACCCTCAACCTGTTGGATGTTTACTATTTCATTATACCTGAACCCTTCTAAACCTGCAACCATACTGTTTCTCAGTCCACTTTTTCATTGCTGCCCCTCCTGTGATTTTCTTCTCCCCTTTCCTTCAGTCTGCCTTTACACTTGCTCACCACCTTGGCATCAATGTTGATTCCTCTCAATCTTCTCGAGTCACAACTCTGCCATTTTCCACATCTGTAGTTTCCCCTCTATAATCTGCACATAACTCACCCAATCATTCCCTTATAAGTCTTTAAAACTTCTAATTGTTACCTTGTTATTCATCTGAGACTATTGTTCTTCCGCATTTTCACTGCATAATATTCCCCTTTATCTTTTGTTTCCCTTTGATGAACTGGAGAACTCTATTCATGATCCCAAATATCTGAACAACAGTACTGAGGCGTAATATAGATCGTCCACTTTGCATGATGCTACAGCCTCCTGCAAACTTACAGCGACACCTGGGGATGATAGGATGACTTGTTATGGTAGGGAAAGGGATCGCTGTTAGCCAGAGATTATAACACAACATACATGTTTGTGTTGATATAAGGGGTGGGCGCTGTGTTGTGAAATATTTTATGGGATTAACAGCACCTGCTGCAGTGTTCCTTGTGTGCCCAGCAGTTTTCAGGCAGTGCAAAAATGGCATGATAACTCTGGTGATTAATGTACCTGCTGGAGAGATGAATAACTGCTGTCTAGTTGCAGTTTTGACTCATCATAAAGTAGTTCTGAGGGTTACTGTGCCTGTTGCAAAGCATGTGTAACATGCAAAACGTAGAATTGTACTTTATGTAGCTAGTCCAGTGGGCTACTGCTTTTGTCACAGAGATCCTTTTGTTACTTTCTGTCCATAAGTTACAATCCTTCTAATATAGCACAGTGAGCTAAGAACGAGCATCAAAGAACTAAAATGGCAACCGCAAGGCATAGGTTTAAAACCTTATGGGGCATATTAGCAAGACCGGCGATAAAATTATCGCCGTTTTAGCGGCAGGAAACTGCCGCTAAAACGGCGATAATGGGCTTGCTAATATGTGTTATAGAATTCCAATAGAAGCCCAGGTTAGATGTGCAGGACATCTAACCTGGGCTTCTATTGAATTCTATAACGCATATTAGCAAGCCCATTATCGCCGCTTTAGCGGCAGTTTCCTGCCGCTAAAACGGCGATAATTTTATCGCCGGTCTTGCTAATATGCCCCTATGTTTTTTCCCCGGTCTTTAATTGCTAAAAAGGGTTAATTTGGGTAGAAATAAATTCGTTTTAGTAAAGCCAACCCCAACTACTTGTTATGTTTTATATCCTGAATTTGTGTTTTTCCAAACCTATAACTATATAGTGCCTACCAGTATGGATGACATGAGACTCCTACACCTTGTAGTCCTCATTGTCTTATGTAACCTTTCCTATACATTGATTTACACATGTATAATTTGTTGTCTCTGCATAATGTGTGTGTAATATAAAGTGCCCTGACATCCTACAATGGTATGAGTAGCGCTATACAGAAAATTAAATACATGTGAGAGAGGGGCAATGGACAGATGCTGGCCCCTTGGAGGGTGGTAGTGAGGGAATACGTGGAGAAGGAGGTCATTTGGGGGGCACCAACAAAGACTGTCACACTGTGCACCACCAGCGCTACAGCCGGCCCTGCAGATAAATCACCCAGACCATCCAGCCTCTGCCTTTTGCTAGTTTATTTCAGAGATCATGTGATAAGTCCACCTCAAGGTTGTAGCCTTGTCAGTTCCAGGCTGCCAAACTGCTTTACTTCCAGGAAGGCGTAAGGCCAGGTAGCCCCAAATTAGTACACATGGATAATATACCACCACAAAAGTTGTGGTTGTTCAATTCCCCTTTACCCTTCAGATAGAGATTTACTGCTACCCTTGTCAGAAGTAAGTCTCTGACCATTTCCAGAAAGGGAAAGCTTCAGAAGTGTGTTTGAGAATGGTCACAAACACACTTGTTCCTGGGCGCTCCCAAACTTTCAAAGGTGAACATGCATTGAAATGCCTACTCTTCATCACTTTAATGGAATTTATTCCTGTATTCTATCATGATGACATGGAGTAAGATTATGTGGGAGTAACAGGATTTGTGACTGCACAGTCACCTTCTGTGACTTCCATACAGCCATATATTCTGCCATTTGTGCTGGTAACACACCTTTAGGAGCGCAAATAACTGTGGATCAGGCCCTACTAGCTGGTAAGCTATTCTTTTCTATTGTGCCAAAGGAAATGAAAATATTAATAACAGGCTGCCTCTCTCTTTTATATACATTACTTGCATTTTTATTTGCCGACAAAAACAAAATAAACTTTAACAAGCCTAAATCAAAGAAACAACATGATCAGCATGTCACTGGATAGGAAGATTGATTGACAAGTTGAGTAAGCAGTGCATAAAATAAGCCATCACTACCCCAGTTCCCCCCTTCTCGAATAGAGCGCAAATTCAGTTCTTATGTCCTTAGGGCACACAGTATACTTAACAAATTTCAACAGTTGCCCTCCCGCCCACAGAAGTACGCTGAGTCTTGCAAACATTGCTCCCAAGCGAGGCGTAGCCCTTTGAACTAATATCTTGACCTCAAGTCTCCAGGCCACTAAAGTCACAGATAAAGCAGTGCATCAGTTTTCTTTGTGTTGTAACGATAACCATGATCTTTGTTTCAAGCTCTAAAGCTAGCTCTTCACCTGTAATACCCATGAATGATTTCTCACTTGGCCTGGACTGCTTAAACGTGCATTCCCACACCAAATGCAGAAAACCTGCATCGGCTTGTCGCCCAATGGAAAAAAATGCATTTATTTGATACCACCAAACACATCTGTTAAACTGCATTTAATATGTTTTTTTCAACCTCCTGGATGTAAATCATGGATAGCCCGCTTGCAAGCAATCTCCAATTGGACATCTGTTAATAATGTTCAAGCTCTCTCTTTCACCTTTGGCTAGTCTGGGCACCCAGCTTTCTATTTTCATTAGCCACATCCCACTCTTCCAATAAAATGTTAAAGTCTGAGGAGCATGCAGAAGGGATGAAATCTTGACGCCAAAAACGTATGTAACCTGTTACAATAGAATGTTATCAATAGCACCACTTTCTTCAATTATTACAATGAAACAAAGATGCCATCACACCAACTATGTATAGGCTGAATTTCATTGCAAATGTAACTTCTATATCAGGCACATTATCAAAGGACAGTTCTGAGTAAGAGAGTTTGTTAGACCCCACTCTTCTAAGGAGTGCCACCAAGACTGTGGACATCGACTGTATCTCTTTATGAGAAACTTAGAGCAGCATAGCATGTGTATTTAGTAGAGTACGATGGTCCACCGCATTCCCAATAGCCAAGTGTGGCTATTCATAAGTTTTCATTTACCACTGTCTCATGTACTGACTCTGTGTCACTTGGCAATAGCTCTCTAAATCTAGGATGCCCAATCACCTCACTGATAATGCTCTGCTAGAGTATCCAGACCACTAATTAACCAGGTGCCTGCCCATATCACTTAAACACCAACTCGTTATCCACCCTAAGTGTGGAGTCAGTCGGGGACATAAATTCAGATTTACTTCAGTAAATTTGTATCTGGACTAATCCCCAGATTCATGTCTCTTATAATAGAAACAAGATCTGCATCTGTTTTCCTGACATGCAGCAGCATGGCATTTGCCAATAGAGATGTAACATGAGTCAATGGGCTAACATAGATGCCCCTATGTGCAAGCCATAGTCTGATCAGTGCTGGCAGAGGCTTACACACAAGGCAAATAAAAGCGGTGAGAGAGGACATCAACCGGTTTGATCCTATACTGCAGTGTGAACACCTCTGGTACATTCCCACTGACGATCACTCTAGCAGTAGGACTAGTATAAAGAGTTATCATCCAAGTCAGAAAGTATTCACCAATACCCTTACTCCTCAAGACCTCAAAGAAAAAAAGCCATTCAACTGCCTTGTCTGTGTCTAGCCTGGCAACCAAGGCAGAGAGCACAGGCACAAAATTATGTAGAACTGAAAAGAGCCACCTCTCTTTGTTCAGGGCTGACCACTTGAGAGTACAGCGCACCTGACCAAGAAACACTGGGCCTAACATGTATGAATATAATCTATGCACCAGTATTTTGGCCAATATAAAATTATCAGGATTTAGGAAAGATAACTGCCTATACAAAGGATAATCTAATGCTTTCTGGGATCAGCAAGACTATAATTCGGACTTCATTGGAGATAGAAGGGAGGTAGCCTTGCATACCCTGAATTATTTCCTTCGCCTCAAATGGCATAATCTGAGCCAATCTCTGCTTTTCCTCAATCCAAGCAAAGTTGATCTGATCTAAGTACGCTTCTGTCTTCTCTTGTGATTGAGCAGCTTTAATGTGGTCCAAAGCCTAAAAGAATTCTTTGAATACTTTACTTATGGCATTATCCCGCTGTTGATCCTCCCCTCTACATCAACTGCACTGTCTATACCCGTGTTTTCCCATTACTCCCTTAACACCCAAACCAACGTATGACCTTCTCAGTCCGACCTTGAACTGCAGCTGTCCGTCCAAGACATTTCACCTCCCATACAGCTGGCACATGAACAGCTTCTAGCCTCTCTCTGATCTCTGCTGGGGCACTTTTATTGATTGTGCAGGTGCAGCCCCCTCTGCTTTTTTTTATGCTCAGCTCTATTCTCCTAAGACATTATTTTCTCATTCTCTCTATAGATGCATATACCTCTTACACAGAACTTAAGAGATTCTCATAATGCACATGGGTCTGAGACAGATCTCTCATTAATGTCAAAGAATGTCTGAATGTCATCACTAATGAAAGAGTGAAAGGAGGCATCCTCCTGAAAACACCACATCCAAAATGCACTGTGCACCGGTGGTGCAATTACTCTACAACAGATGGGGAATGATCTGATAAGTGTTCTTCTGAATATAGCAGAAGTCTTCTTCACCCTCCTCGCAACTTGATCACAGGCTATCAACGGATCGAAAAGCGAGTGCAGTTTATCTACTGTGGAATAGTATATATGTGGTCTGCTGGGGTGGATCTTATTCCACAGAACAACCTTTCCGTAGGACACTAACAGTTGGTTTATCTTCAGACTTGCCTAGAGATTTATCTTTCTTGACAGCCAAAATAGTAGTTAAGTCACAGACTTGTTCTAAAAGTTATGTAAGTCCACATTCAGAGCTTATATATTTATGAATAAATGTTTTGCACTTTCCAACTGCACTTGCAACATACTTCATTGTGCCATTTTCCTATCTCCTATGCATGTGTTCTTTGAGCTTAATGTCCAAAGGAAAAATGACAAAGACAGGGACTAGTGTTTGCCCCAAAATGGTGCCGGCCTCACCTTGTTAGCAGAAATCTGGCGTGGCTCCTGCACCATAAGTACAAATATAACAAGCCTTGCAAAAAAAATCAAAACCTGCCTGGCGGAGCTCATTTAACTCACAAATATTCCAGGGTATTACTCAGAAAGCAGTTCCCATCCCTTATTTTATGTCCCAAGACAGAGACAGTAGTGTAGGGAATCTAGGAACTTTTGCCATAGATACATCACCCAGAAAATTATCCATTAGCAATGGGGAGCCCAAAAATAGAAAATGCTGTATACTCCTGTTACTCTGCCCTAGTTAAGCATGCTTGGTCCACAATATACTTAATTACCATGCTATGCTTACAAATCCTTGTGTATGCACAACTGTTAGACCTGACAGCCTTAAGGTGGTCTTCCCCCAACGTTTTGTCTGCCTCCCTCCATTTTTCTGTACTCGTGTTGGCTGGCTTTAGGACTCTGCGCACTTTACCACTGCTAATCAGTGCTAAAGTGCTTGTGCTCTCTCCCCTAAACATGGTAACATTGGCTAATATCCATTTGGCATATTTAATTTGCTTATAAGTCCCTAGTAAAGTGCACTCCATGTGCCCAGGGCCTGTAAATTAAATGCTACTAAGGGGCCTGCAGCACTGATTGTGCCACCCACATATGTGGTCCCTTATATGTAGCCCCTTGTAGTGCGATATACATTTATATGCATTGTGAGATCATGTGGTGACCATTGACTCCATGTGTTTTAAATAACTCCATTTTGAATGTAGAACATTTTGTGCTTTCGCATGATTTCATTTTTTGCCTTCTTGCAGCATCAAAGAGGGATGTTTTTCTTTCATCACAGCACAGAGCAAAACAGCTTTGCTTGGAACAGAACGTGTGGGATGTGCTTTTGAAAGCGTGAGAGAGGAATTTACTTCTTTGTCTCTGAGTCACAACACGGAGGTTTGGCCAGCTTCCGTCTTGACCTTGACACAGACCGAAACGGTCAGCCTTGGTTTTGCAATAGATGAAGGGAGGCAGAATTTCTAGAAGTCTCTCTCTGTGTTAGAAAAAGGTATTAAAGACAGAAAATCTTGGCGCTCAGACAGAAGCTCACTTGTAGGGTGGACGCACCATCACAGGGAAATTTTTGGTGTTTCCCGATTGAGACTTCTGGATGACTGAAAAGGGATTCCCAGTCAAGTTGACAAGAATCTCGTGTTTATCTCAATAGGTGATGTATAAGCTATAAGTTTCATTGCTCTGTGATGTTTTTGTGTTGTGTATACATGCTCTTTATATTTGGTTCTTGCATTTGACAGTGCTTATTCCTGGCATTTGACAGTGCTTGTTTCTTGCATTGGAAGTTCAGTATTTTATGCTTGTGTTCGACTCCCTTGCATTTGACTTGTGAGTGTTCCATTATTATTTGTATGTGTTTTGCTATTATTATTATTTGCTTGTGCACACATATATATCTATATACATTTGCATGTTGTTTTGATTGTTTCATTTGACATCTGGGAAAGTCTTTCTGTTAGAGAGTGTTGCATTAATAAAACCCCATGCTTTATTTTGAAACTTCCTTTTGAAGGTTCATTTGCCTCATTTTTGTGAGTGCTGAGTCTCCTTTCCAAGTGTTTTTTCTTGCCTTACCGAGTGCCTCATCTTGGGAGTGCTGGATTTCTTTTATTTGGGAGTGTAAAGCAAGACACCCCTTAACCGCTGCAGTGCCTGTGTATGTGCAGTTTACTGCCACTTTGATTTGGCAATTAAAACTGCTTGCCAAGCCTTGAACTCCCCTTTTATTACATATAAGTCACCCCAAAGGAAGGCCCTTGGTAACCCAAAGGGCAGGG
Organism: Calotriton arnoldi; assembly: GCA_963921515.1. Taxonomy (NCBI): domain Eukaryota; kingdom Metazoa; phylum Chordata; class Amphibia; order Caudata; family Salamandridae; genus Calotriton; species Calotriton arnoldi. The sequence goes on from CAWUFW010000954.1 coordinate 1,248,972, forward strand.
CGCTATGTAAGTAAAAGGCAGGACATGTACTTCTATGTTTTACATGTCCTGGTAGAAACAGACAGCTAAAAAACATTTTCACTGCTGTGAGGCCGGCTCCTCTCAAAGGCTAGAATTGGGAATTCCTTAAAATACCTTTAAGCTATAATTCCAGATCACAAAGGAGTCGCTTTTTCATGTTTCATATCTTTGGAATGGTAATGATAAATCCTATTTACTGGTAAAGTCGGATTTAACATTACTATTATAGAAAGGCCACTTTTTTAAGTGTATGGGAAACTGCACAGAAAATCTTCAAATAACTGGTAATAAATACTCAGGTTAAGACAATTCAGTTACTTGACCTTGAATTGATGGTTTAGATCTTTTATTGGCATTTTCATAGGTATCAAACAAGTACAGTAGCAGATTTTAGTCTTCAGGGGCATACAACCACTGAGGGGCGGAACAGAACATAATTCCGTGCTGAGGTTGATATAAAAACCAGACAAAGAAGAAAAAGAAAAGACTCCCCAAAATCCTACCCCCCAGCTCCCCCCAACTCCCCCCTCCCATCCCCACTCACCCACACGCGACACCAAGACCATTGTGTGTATGTGAATACGATCAGCTCTCCGTATGGTTCTCCGGCGGGGGGACCTCTAAAAGACCTAGGAGTCTCAGATATTTGGGGCACGTCAACTCATGGAATTCCTGCAATAATAACGACACATACAGGCCCCACACCTCCTGAAATCCAGCCCCCTTCCCTGCCAGTGACATGGAAATCCTCTCCATTCCCAGTATATGCCATATCCTGTGTAACCAATTTGTATGCGTGGGAATTATCACGGTGCCCCAGTGGGCCTGAATGGCCTGGGCCGCCGCCCCCAGCGCCATTCCAATCTGTCGGCCACGGATGGTTCTTAAGGGATATGCTAATGGGTTCGGGAGGCCCAGCAGCATGTAGGTTGGAAATCGTGGGAGCTGCGTGTAGAGATGTTTATCTATGTCATCAATGATCTGTGTCCAGTATGGCTGGATCTGCGGGCAATCCCACAGTATATGTGTCAGTGACCCCTTGCCTCCACAGCCCCGCAAACAGCTGTCACTATGTGAAGGTTTAAGTTTATTTATCCTGACCGTGTGTAATACCAGTCTGTTGTGATTTTGGTCAGTGTCTCTGTGAGGGCCATGCTATGTGCCGTATGGCGGGCCCTATAGGCTATGCCCTCCCAGTCTTTGGCGCTCAGGGACCGCCCCAGTTCCTCCTCCTACTGTGCCCGCCCCTCGTGCTGACCTTGAATTTAAAGAGATTTTTGAATAATTATATCTAGGGCAATTAGTTTTATATATATTTAAAGAAAGACCAACCCCGCTGTTTCAAAGGGGCCCAACCCCAAATAAGTAGCTTTTAGAATGTGGACAATTCTCTGCTCGTACTGATCTGTGTACCTTAATACATGTCTGGGCTAGGTGACAGATCCCTTTTTGCATTCCTTCTAGACCGGCGCCGACACAGGAAAGGGCTGGGTGTGATTTAGCACCCATCTGCATTCATCTGCATTCCGATGGGTCTTCCTGGGCAGACGGGAGGAAGGTGCTCACCCTTACCCTTCAAAGTGTAGTGGCCTGACCCCATAAAAAGGACTGATAACCCCCACTGGTAGTCTGGAGTGAGGGCTGGGATTGAAAGGGATACTGGTGCACTTCAAAACCACTCTTTGAAGTTTCCCCTACATCAAAGGCACCTTTGGGTATAAGTATTGAGTCCCTGACCCCCCAGATCAGACCCTTCTGGATCTTGAACTGACTTGAATTGGGCAGCACTGACTGCAGTGCTGCCCAACGGACTCAACTGGAATGCTTTTCTGGACGGGCTGCTTTCCTGATTGTTGCCCTGGTGCCTGCTGCTCCCTGACTCTGTCGGAAGGAGAGCTGGACTCTGCCTCCCCTCGAAAGTGATCTTCAAGAGCTTGTTAGCTTGCCTCCTGTTTCTGAAGTCTCAGGGACACAAAAGACTTCTGACACTTCCGCTGGTGCTGCCGGACCCTGCCTTCTGTGAGTCCTACCCTTGCCTGAGGTACCCCCCCAAGTTCTTGGTCTCAGAAGTGGGTTCTGCAGCTGAGTTCTGCCAAATCCGACATGGAGCAACGCAAAGCCATGCCGCACTGTTGACAGCTCTCGGAGCCGATGCTGGACGATGTGGAGCCTCGCAGAGCCTCTCCGCACAGCCGCCTAGAACAGACGCCGGATGACACAAAGCCTCGCTGCGCAGACTGCGCCACAGGATCCAAGGTACTGTGTTCAGTGGGCCCAAGTGGGGGCCTGTAGCCAGCCCAAGCTCCATTGCGGTTCGCCTGAACTCTGGATTTGCACCGATCCATCGCCACCTGAAATAACTTTGTTAGCGCTACCTGCTTCTAAGTGCTTTATTGCATTATTTCTTCAACATTAAATCTCGACTTCTACTTGTTGGAATTTGATCGTTTTGTTCCTGTTTTACTCAGATAAATATTCTCTATTTTTCTAAATTGGTGTGGAGTCTTTTTGTGGTGTATTTACTGTGTTGTAGTTTGAGTTATTGCACAAATACTTTACACATTGCCTTCTAAGTTAAGCCTGCCTGCTCTGTTCCAAGCTACCGGAGGGTGAGCACAGGATAATTTAGGATTGTGTTGTGACTTACCCTGACTAGGATTGTGGTCCCTACTTGGACAGGGTGCATACTTCTGCCAAGTAGAGACTCCATCTCTAACAACAACCTTATCACAATTCCAACATAAAATGCCATTCATACTGACAACCCACAACGGTTAATGAAGAATATCCCACCCCTACAGCCACAATTTTGAAAATGCATGAACAATGCCTTGCAAGCTTGGGAGATTACACCACTATCAGGCACATGAACATCAAGGAACTCATTGCCTAATATTTTGATGATGACTAACACCAAAGAACTATCAACCACATGTATTAAGTCCCAATCTGTGGATTTGCTGACACTTTAAGTGGCCTACGGCTTCCCTCAAATGTAAATATCATTGCATCAACAAGATCTATGAAAATGTGGGCCTGCACATCATTTACCAGAGAATTGCACAGCACACTGATAACTTTTCTCTTAGAAAACATATTGACTTCCATAAAGCCCATCTGAGCCTGCTGGATCCAGGTTAGTGGATATATTATATCCCTCAAACCATAGCTTCCCTTTCTCACTACACGTCTTTAGCATCAGATCTCTGCCTCCATAATTCATGACGGCCATGTCTGCTGTTCTAAGTTTACATGAGCAACCAGACTCTAGCCTTGATCCAAAGGACTGGTGGACTCTCTCCAGGAAGAAAACCTCTGACAGTGGAGAGTTTCCTAGTATGTCCTAGAAAAAATTCACCATGACGGTATCCATACTCCCAGTATGCACTGACTGCAGAAGGCTTATAGCATGGATGCTATTATACTGCATCTCCAGGTCCTCGTTATTCTCACATTGCTGATTTAGCTCTCCTTATGTACCAATTAACATTTTGCACATGGGATGAGTCATAATCACAGCGAGCCCACCCTATGCTCAGTCTCATTTATGAGGCCATGTAGTTGCTCAATCATATTCTGTACGTTCTCAACTTTTTGAGGCAGTGAATCCACCTGTGGTGCAATGCCCTCACTGCTGGTTTTGAGATCACATGGCATTTTGTTCAACAAATGGTCCATGTTGCTAATCCCATCCACTCTTAGATCTCATGATGACCCAAGAGAATCCGAATCGCAGCCTTCAGAGCATGGTTGATTGGCATTCTACGTGGCACATGCATCCAATTTTGACTGCTTCTTGTTGATACGCCTCATTTTCCACCTAATGCTTTTTGAAGAAAATTATAAATTGAAAAATACTGCCCCATTCACAAAGGCTTGCGGAGTACACATGCTTAAATATTATACTCCCCCGACAGCGCACACTTTCAGTGAATTGCAGTAGAGAGCTACAAGTCCACAAAAATAATACAAGGCAGTGATGTTTCAAAAGAAAGAAAAATAAAACAATAATTTCCCTTTCCTTTTTTAAGATGGATTGTAACATTGCAGCTGCCAAGCAGACGTATCGCTTATGATATACATAGAGAGAGCTTTGAGTCCGCCCTTTTTTATCCATGGTCTTTCTTTGTCCAGCCTCTTTCAGCCACCGGCTGATACTTTGTCAATCCTATCTTGGCTCAGTCCAGTGGAGTACTCATCTCTTGGCTAATGCTACTGGCTGTTTGGGTGTATTCTTCAGCCCTCCACTCAAGTGTTTGCGTTGAACTACATAGGACACTACTTTACAATTATAGCCCTCTCTGTCCGATCCTGCTTGCTCCCTTCTATGTGTCTCATTCTGTTCCTCTTCTCTTCCAGTCTGTTCCCTTCCACCAATCCCTCCTTCCCCGAAGAGCTAGTGTTTCTCATTCTCCCTGCCCTCCACCCTCTTGTAACTCTGTCCTGCCCCTCCATTCTTCCCCTGTGCACTCCTCATTTCCTCCTGATTGCCACCGCCTCAACTCGCTCCGGCTCGTTCTTGCCCTGTAGGGTCCTTGTTCCTCCCACCTTTCTTCCCTCTCAGCAGCTTTTAATAAGTGCCACTGGGACCAGGTATTTTTTTTTCCAACGAAAAGAAAGAAGGGCTTCACTGAAGACTGTTTTGCCTTCTGGAATGTCATTATACTCATTCCTTTCTGTCGCTTAGAAAGTAAAGCAGGACTATATTAAACGCTTTCTTGCAATCTGATATTTACTTGAAATAAAAACAAAAACAGTACGTTATCGAAAGCAGAGAAGCTTTCTATACAGGCCAATATTCCTTTCTTGTCTGTATTGAATGTTCTTACGCTACATGCATTAGCACATTGAACCCAGACCTATTGGCTTTGCCATTGCTTATCTTTAAGCAGAACATAGCCTTAGCCAATCCTTGTACATTGATTCATCTTAACTCACATCACCTAATTCAGGTCAGCCAGGCCGCACAACTGCTGACTAGGCCTGGGCGGAAAACTACGCTACGCTCGCGTAGTTTGCGTAACTACGCGCTACGCGAATTGCACGTAGCACAGTGCAAAAACGCATAGCGTAGCGGGCATTTTTTGCTTGCTTGCGGTCCTCAACGTCAAGTTGGCGACCGCGAGCGAGCAAAATGACATCCTGGCGAGACTTTTTCCTTGTTCGCGATCAGCAACATCAAGTTGCCGATCGCGAGCGTGGAAAATAAACCTCCCGGTGAGATTCTCAACGCGGGGAGGTCAGGTTTCTCATTGCGAGTGGTCGCGTATGCTGGCGACCGCTCGCGATGAGAAACTACCAGTCCGCGTTGAGAAAACTGCCGCTCGAGTACAAATCTACTCGAGCGGCAGAAAACGACCGCTTGCACTGTGCAAGATGCCGTTTACAATGATTGCACAGTGCGGACAAGCATCCGGCACTGTGCAATCATTGCGAACAGCATTTCCTACCGCACTACGCAGTTCGCGTAGTGCTACGCGTAGCTCGCGTAGTGCGAAGTGCACTTCGCGTAGCTACGCGTAGCGCTACTACGCGAACTACGCCCAGGGTTACTGCTGACGTCTGCTCTACCAAGATTGCCCCTCCAGTGTCCCCACCGGAATCACACCAAACTAGTGACACATGAGGGTGAACCATAAGCACCTTGCAGTTTAGTGTGACTGCTCTTTAGTTTGATTCCTCCCAGTACAGCTCAGCAGCAGCCTCTTCTACTCACCATCTTGTCAGTGCCACACAGAATGTGCTGCAGTACTAGCACTTAGCTTCTCAACCTGCACATAGGACTCTCCACACTGTTTGCAGTCCGTCAGGTCTCAACAGTTTGTGGTGCAAAGATGGACCACACAAATCTGCAATTAGAGGTGGGTGAGCCACTCACTTAAGACTCGAGCCAGAGACCGCGCTCTGGCTCAGCTCAAGGTCCTCTTAGCGTCTCCGCCCAAAACCAGGCGAGCTTTAATCTGGCTTTTGCCTGCCAGCCATGCTTTACCATTATTTGCCAAGAATTAAAAACCTATCCATTGGGTAAAATGAATAATGTGAAACCAGAAAACCTTACACCAATCCTGACTTCCCCAGTTGAGCAAATTGTGTGATCCTAGGCAAAAATATGATTGTATGGAGGATCTTTTATCCTCGTTATCACATATGAGGGCGCCTTCCAATACATGAGTTCAGAGTGAGCACTGTAGAAAAAAACAATAATGTATTAAGGTGAAATTCTTCTGCATATTAAAGAAATACCATTTACTTTTAAAGAGACTACCATATTTTCACATTTTGTTTGTTGCATCATATAGATGCCAACTATTTTCAGGGCTCTTAGTGGTAGAGCGGAACAAAGGCTCGGCTCTCTTGTTAATTTGTTGGCCCGTCCACCTTTATCAGGAATTCACGAGCCATCCGGATCCATCCTCGTCCCTACAGAGGGAGTCTCGCGTCAGGCGGATTGTTAACGACATCCACCAGCAAGAGCGCCTCTTAAATTGCAACTATCCTGCCTGCCTGCTGCCCGTTGACAGCCCCATCTCCCAGACTAGACTTCTTTTCTAACAATATGTTCCTCATGCTGCTCTTGAAAAGAAAGATGTTCGCCCAGGTCATGACCCCACGGGCATTCGAAGGAGACAGAGCGTGAAACTGGCAGCCCATGCAACATCTTCAGAGGGCTGTCAGGTGAGCAGTACTCAGCATCAATCACGTGGGCAGAGGCGAAGATAACACGTCACCAGCTGATTGAGTCTGCTTTTGATTTACATTCGCTGTATTTTGCTCTCCAAATACAAACACGAGAACCCTCTGACTAAAGCCATCCCTGCACGTGAGGACACGCATGCAAAAAGATCAAAGAGCGCGTGCACAAAATGCTGTTATCTATAACTCGGTGATCGATTGGTGAAATTACAGCAATCTGTGTGTAGCGCGGCGCGGCCTAGGGCAGTTCGGCCTCGCGCAGCGCTGAAATAATTACACGCCACTCGTGTTACTGTGTGTGGCAGGAAGACCCCGAGCGGTCTTCCGGCGTTTATTTATCTCCTCGGGATGAGCCCGCCCCGAGGAGTGCGTGCCAGTACAACACTGTAGAGGAGAGCCCGGACGGCTCTCTACATCCCTCCTTTTCTTTAGTATCTGTCCATCACAGCCGGCATGCTCATGGGGACGTACACACAAAGTCCTTGAACTTCTGACTCGGCACAGGGTTCGGCCGGAGACCATACTTCTGGCTCCCGGAGTTGGAATACGTCTCTGTTTGAGCCGGAATGCCAGGTGACGATGCGTTAGTAACGCCTTGACTGGGTTTCTCAGGGACAGGGACCACCGCCCCGCTGCCCGCTCTCTGCACGTCCGGTGGAGTAACTGGGGAATTTGGTGAGCCCACCTCCTCTTGGTCCTGGTCCCCACCAGGCTCATCGCACTCTGCAGCGTCTGCGGTATGCCCCAAAACTTTCTTGAAGCAAACAACGTTCCGGGTAACCACCTGGTCGCCCCACTGTGCTGATACCATTGTACCTTGAACTCGGACCAGGGTCCACACCTCCGGCTCGTAGGGTGTCCGGAACTTCCACCCGGGGTATCTGTCCTTGACCACTACGCGGTCTCCCACGACCACTTGTGGTGCCTTGGCTCCTCTGGACACACTGGCCTTTTGATTTGTCTCCACCCTTCTTGCTTGTATGGCCACGTCGTCTCTCTCTGGAGGCTTCCATTTTGGATCCGTCGGGATGCTGTCTCGCTGGGCCCTTTTGAACATCAGATGCAACGGAGCACAGCGGGTTGTACTGTGTGGAGTTTGTCTGTAAGCATCCAGAAACTGGTTCAGTGCCGAATCTGCATCTTCTCCTTGATCCACGGCAATCCGCAAGGCTCGGGTTGAGGGTCCGCATAAAACGTTCTACTTTACCGTTCGCCTGCGGCCATAATGGGGTGATCCTCCGATGCCAGATCGCCCTCTTCTCCAGGTACTCCTGAAATTCCCGGCCTTGAAACGAGGCCCATTGTCTGATCGGATCTCATCCGGAAGGCCCATGAGTGCAAATACCTTATCCAGGGCTCTTCTCACAGTGTGAACGCCGTCGATGCGACTACTTCTACAATTGGAAATTTTGAGAATGAATCCACCAGCACCAGGGTGTTGCGTCCATCCGGGAAGCTCCCAAAATCGATGCTAATTTTGGACCATGGAATCTCACTCGGCTCTTCGGTGATGACGGGTGCCGGCGCGGGATCACTGCCGGTGATTGTACAGGAGTGGCATTGTCGTACCTTGTCTTCCACCATGGTGTCCATTGCTGGGAACCATACTTTATTCCTCGGACGCGCTTTGGTTTTTGCCATCCCTTGATGTCCAACGTGTGCCAACATCACTATCCTCTCTTGCAGTGTTATTGGGATGACAATGACGTGTCCTCGTAGCATGACCCCATGTTCACCTTCGCTCAGCTCACTTCGTACCCTCCAGAGTTGTTGTCGGGCGTGGCTATCTTCGGTATTGAGCGACTGGGCCCCATCCAGAAAACGTGTCCAACCATTGCACATTAGGGCGCTCTTGACCCTGATCAGTGTTTCATTGGTGGCCGTGGCCTGCCCGATCTCCTCCAGCGTCATTGCTTTGGGGCATGCCTCATAGGTGACCATCTTGACAAATGCTTCAGAGTATGCAACATCGGCGGGCGTGTGGTGGATGGCCGACGGCTCTGGGTGTCTGGACAGATAGTCCGCGGGATTGTGTGCGCCTGGGCGGTAGACGACCTTGAAGTTGTACGCCTGCAGCTGCACCGCCCACCTCTCTATCCTCGGGGGCGCCAGTCGTGACGACCCTGCAAACAATGGGAGCAGCGGCTTGTGATCCGTTACGACATAGAACTCTTGTCCGTACAGGTACAAGTGGAAATGTTGGCACGCCCACTTTATTGCGAGGGCCTCCCGTTCTATCTGGGCATACCTTGTTTCGGTGTCCGATAAAGCCCGGCTGGCATAGGCGACCGGCACCCACGTTTCACCCTTGTGTTCTTGGAGAAGGACGGCACCTAACCGACAGGACTGGCATCCACGACCAGTTCGGTGCGTCGTCCTGGGTGAAAGTACGCCATTACTGCTTTGTCCATCAGGGCTGCCTTGATGGTGTTGAAGGCCGTGTTGGCCGCCGTAGTCCACTCCCACGGTTGATCGCTCAGAGTGAGGGAACGAAGGGGCTCAGAGAGGGAGGCTAGGTTCGGTATGAACCGGCCACAGTATGTGGCCATACCCAGGAAACTGCGGACCTCTGTGGGTGTCTTCGGTGTGCTGGCAGCACGGATGGCCATTGCCTTCTTGGGGTCCACTCTCAGCCCGTCGCGGGTAAAGATGTATCCGAAAACGTCTATGGACTCCTGATAAAAGGAACACTTTTCCTTGTGGAGGGTTAAACCGCAGTCTTCCAGTCGCTGAAGGGTGGCTCGGAGGTGAGCATGGTGATCTTCCAGGGTGTTCGAGAACATGAGGATGTCGTCACTCAGATTGATTACGCCTTGTAGGCCGGATAGGGCTTCCTTGATGGCATTTTGGAAGACCTCCGCCGCCGACGACACCCCAAAGCTCAGTCTCTTGTACCTCCGGAGGCCCACGTGTGTAGAGAACGTGGTGATGTACCTACTCTCCGGCTCTAGCTCTAGCTGGTGGTATCCAGCGTTCAAGTCCAGCTTTGAAAACCACATGGCGCCATTCAGGTCCACCACTATGTCATCCATGGTGGGCGTGAGGTGGCGCTCCCTCTTAACCGCTTGGTTCGGTAATCTCATGTCCACGCATAGTCGAATGGCTCCTGGCTGCTTTGGTTTTGGGGCCATGACCAGCGGAGACACCCACGGGGTGGGGCCGGACACTTTCTCTATGACGTCGAGATCCTCGAGTTTCTTCAGTTCTGCCTCCACCTGAGGACGGAGATTGAATGGCACTCTGCGATGTCTCAGAGCGGTTGGTCTGACTGTGGTGTCGATGTGGAGTTTGACTCGCTTCCCCTTCAGCTTGCCAAGACCCGTGAATAGTTTGGGAAAGTCTCGCATGATGGCCTCGGCATGAGAGTCGTGTATCTGATTGGCGAAGACTAGGCCCAAATCCTCCGCCGTGTGACAGCTGATGAGGGTACCCTTGTTTCCTTCCGTGATGTGAAAACATGCCGTCGCCGAGTGTTTCCCGCTCTTGATGGTAGCTTCAATGACTCCTCTGAGGGGGAGCGGACGCGTCCCTCCATACGTGTATATCCTCGCTCTTGTGGGTGCGAGTGGGGGCCGTGGAGACAAACACTTGTACTGGTTCGAGTCCATAACGTTCACGGACGCGCCTGTGTCGATCAGCGCCCTCACAGTGGATCCCTCTATTTCCACTGAGCACATCGGTGGAGGCCGCCTGTGCTTGTCTGGTCGGCTGACAAAAGATATGACGAACACGTCATCGTCGTCGTCTTCCAGGGCGAAACTGCGTCCTCGCTGCGAGCTGTCCTCCTGGGTCTGTGGGCTGTCGAGTGATAACTGGCGTAACTGCTGCGTTGCGCTCCTGGGTCTGGCATAGGCTTGCCTGGATCTGTTGCTCCTGTACACTTTGGCAAAGTGGTTGGGCTTCCCGCATCGGGAGCAGGTCTTCCCTTTTGCTCTGCACACTCCTGACGGCGGGTGTTCCATGCCGCAGTTGCTGCACGGACTCCTCGGTGGGGACCGTGGTGTGGGGCGGAAGGTGTTGGGGCGCCGCTGAATGGCCTCAACCCGCTCCTCTTTGATGGGTGTGAACCTGGGAGCGTGAGATGCGGCAGAGCTTCTGTGCAGTGCAGCCTCCATTTCTTCAGCCCGGGCGTCTGAGAGCTCGTGGGACAGGGCCAGGACGAGAATCTCGTCTAGGGAGATACCTGGTTGTCGGAGGATCAGTTTCCGCAACAGCACCGAGCAGCATCCCTGGATCACTTGACCGCATATCTCCTCTCTCTGATCGGTGAAGGCGCATGTGCTTGCCAGTTTGCGTAGCCATGCGTAGAACATATCCACCGATTCAGAGTCTGCCTGTTTCGCCTGCCTGAATTTGAATTGCTTAAAATCGGGGTTGAGTTGGGGGTCAAAATGCCTGTTGAGCGCCTCTACCGCCGCCTCGTAGTCGTCGTCGTCTCCCGCGTCAGGCAACGTTTCGAAGAGGTCCTAAATCTCCGCGCCGCCATAGTATATGAGCAGCGACCTTTTCACTGTTCCATCAGTTTCTCTTGTCCCTTTGAAATAGTGGTTCAGGCGCCCTATCCACGCCTTCCAGCGCGGAGCGGCCGTGGCGGGGTCAGGGGTTTCGCTGAAGGGAGGCAGTGGGGAGATGGCAGCGTGACTGTGCACCTGCGGTGGAGCATTGACCCCTCTCTGTGGTCCACCCGCATCCGCCTGCGGGCTCGTGGCGCCTGCCTGGGGTGGCGCGCTCATTGCTCCAGACTCCGTGAGCGGCGGGGTGCTATCCTTCTGGGGTTGAATGTGGTCCTCCCCCTTCAGTTCCAGAAGTGTCCCTCAGTGGGTCTCTTAGACAGTACCAGCTGCGTGAGGGGAGGGTGCGCCAGACCAGTCCTCAGCTCTTGGAAGTGGGATGAGGCAGTTCACTTTGTTCTTTGTTTTTTTTTTTGGTGGTGTGGCTCTTGCAGCAGCTCTTGCCCCCAGTCACAGGGTTCAGCCAGCACACGGGTGAGGCAGGGACAGCGGGGTCTTCCCGGGCCGATGGATCCCCTTTATGACTCACCCTCAGCCACGCTGATAGCAGTCCCAGCAGCAGACCGGCAGTCTCAGCGTGCTCCCACATGGCCTCAGGGAGCGCGTCTCCATGCAATTCAGGGCGCGGGGAGCGCACCAGGCGCCGCGGCCGATCAGTAGCGGCTCGTGGTGGGAGTGCTGCGGGCGGTGGAGGAGCAGGGTGGAGGGTAGTAAACTACGGCATACAGCCGAACAGAGGTAAGTAAACAAATAAATAAATAAAAAGATTTTCGTTGCGCGCGCGGCATCGCATTTGGCAATGCAGCGCGCGCAATGAAATTCGTTTTATTTATTTATTTGTTTACTTACCTCTGTTCGGCCGTATGCCGTAGTTTACTACCCCCGCCCTGCTCCTCCCCCGCCCCACCGCCCCGCAGCACTCCCACCACGAGCGGCTACTGCGGCCGATTGGGGCGTGGCCGAGCAGCAACTCTCCTCATACGCGCCGGCTCCAGCACACGAGCGGCAGCATTCTCACCACAGCGGCAGCGGGGGTGCAGCTCGGAAGGCCCGGCGTCAGGGCCGATGAAGAGCAAACTCAGGGCCGTCGCGGTGGGCACGCGAGCAGGCACCACAGCTCACCGGCCAGCAGAGCCTTGTCGGACGGCGTGGAACACCGTCGCTGGCCTCGCAGGTGAGGTGCATGAGGCACCGGAGTTTGACCGGCCTCGTCGCCAATGTAGCGCAGCGCGGTCTAGGGCAGTTCGGCCTCGCGCAGCGCTGAAATAATTACACGCCACTCATGTTACTGTGTGTGGCAGGAAGACCCCGAGCGGTCTTCCGGCGTTTATTTATCTCCTCGGGACGAGCCCGCCCCGAGGAGTGCATGCCAGTGCAACATTGTAGAGGAGAGCCCGGACGGCTCTCTACACTGTGCTCCATCTAATGAGGAAGCGGCTTGCACGTTCCCTTAATGCGCCTGTCAGCAGCTGCATGGTCGCTGCATCCGTAACCACTAAGTTGTATATTGTCTTTTCCTCCGAAATGGCACCTAAAAGATTTCAGAAACAAAAGTTCCGAATAAAAACGAGTGCGCACGCTGGGGGCCTTCTCCAGAAGAGAAAAACTGCACAAAAATAATCAATTTTCAGCTCCCGGGAAGAGGCCGAGTATAATAGACGGATGGCCCCTCGTCTCATTCCACTGAGATCTCGTCTGCTCTAGCTGCAAACGAGGAATGGCGCGTACCTGGCATGGGATGCGGCGTACAAAGCATTTAAAAGGTCTTTAAAAACAATTGGTTGGAAATTCGTGCACTTTTACAAAAGCGGCGTTTTATTATGATGCCGTGCTCTCACACAGACCCACACAAACAACAAACCGTGGGATGCTTGGAGAACTCCTCTCGGGGTGGGGGATGCCATGCAGTACCGGACAGTGTCCAGCAGGGGGAATCAGTGTAGTAGTAGTGCTTATCCGAGCCCCCCCCCTCCCCCCCCTGGCCAATCCCCTGACACGTTACACACTCTTAGTGTAAGGCAGGTTTTTAACTCTTCATTTTGATGTTAAGTGGCTTACAAATCATCAGTAGGATAGCCAATAATTTCGAGCTAATCGGTGTGCGCCAATTTATAGGAAATCGCTCGTCAGAATCCAGAAACAGTTGCTTACAGACGTTGGTATTTATGAACTGGGTTTAGGCATAAGTGTTTACATAGCGCAGGACTATGAATCGAATGGCCTCTAAGCGCTTTATGAAGCCAACCCCTGCTGCATTTAGGATGCACGCATAGGAACAGCTTTGAACTTTTTGTGTAGAGAGATGTCCGGCGAAAAATCATGTTTGCTCCCAATGCCCCATAGTACATTTAATTGAAAAGCAAATTCCAATCATTTTATTCAGTAACTAAATCTGTCCGAAATTCCTTTGACGCGCGAGAGTCTGCTCGGTTTCTTTCTTTTTTTCTTCTCTTATTTCTTTATTTGTTTGTAAATGGCATGAATTCCTCAAAGTGGCTTTTTGGGCATGACTCACAACGTTATTTTCGGTGTTCAAAAAAGTTTTATCGGTTGTTTCCATAAACAATAATACATATACTGAAATTAAATCCAAACAAATTGCGCACATGAAATCAATAAACGGACATAATACAAAAATATGTTGAGGTTAAGAAGGTATCATGGCATTCTATACATTGCGTTCCTAAACCTATGACATTTCCTTAATAGGGAACTTAAAGGGCTATGTGGCCACTTTAAGGCTAATCACATTATATATGAACTTAAAATACAGAAAATATAAAAAGGGGAATAAATACAATAATACAAAGTATACAATATACAATATCGGTATGCATCTCCTAATACTACACAGCAGCATTGTTAAGTACGACCCTTTTAGGGGAACATTTAGCCAACCTATATTTTCGCTTGCACTATTATAGTCATGAAATATTAACTCACAAACAATATTACTCCAGTGCGGGGTAATCTTATTGGTAATAAATCTTCTCTCAGAGGGTGGAGTGTGTGTTCCATGTTAGGATACCCTGGAAAGTCATAGCACACACAAGCTTGTGAGTTTGTGTTTATTCACAATTTATTTTTTCTAAGCCCATCCCCACCTTTGAAATTGAGAGATCTACTTCCACCAAAGGCAGGATTTAATCGCTTCCAGGGTTAAAATACAAAGAGAGAACCCCAAAACTGGTGTGAGTGTAGCAATAAATGGCTTCTTCTTGGATGAAAATATTTTCCCATGGAAGAAAAAAAGTTTAAAAGTGTAATTGTTCTCATTCAAGACTTTTCCACATATGTAATGCACACTATGTGCAATCACACAGGCATAAATGTCTTCGTATTAGCTTAACTGTGGTTTCTCAAAGTTTTCCTGCAGTACTCCTAGGAACCTGTCACTGCTGTAATTTTTCAGTGGTGACCTTGGAAACCTCAGAGAACGCCAGACATTTGAAATCCAACACCCCTACGGTTGAATGAATTCATAATCTTTGTCAAGACACAAAAACACACCTCATCAGTAGCAAAGTGGTCTTTAATAAAAGGGTAAAATCCATATCAGTCTACTCTGAATCAAAGACTGAAGAGCTGGTCCCCTGCTACATAAAGGTGCATCTCTGCATCTTCCTTCTTCTCCACCTGCTTAGACTCTCCTGAGAAAAAACTATGTAAACACGAAGGCTTAATTAGCCGCAATAAGAGAACAAACATTGGCAATGCTAATACGGTTGACGCTGGCTCATAAGCAGTGACAAAAGAAATAAAAATGTCTACTGCGGATCCTAACATTTTTAAAAAGTATTGCTTGGTGTATAAAATGCATCAATGAGTTGAAGAATTAAATATGCGATCACAGTCTACTTTTCAGTTGCAATAATGGACCTTCATGCATTCCAGTGGAATTAGGCGGAGATACACAAACAGGTGAGACTGAAATACTCATATAGGCCGAGCCAGGATGTGACTGACAAAGTCGCAAACCAATGGCTGAAGGTTCCTGAGCCAAATAGCCAGTGGTTGAAGAAGTCTGGACCAAAGCCCCTTAGAGTATTTATAGAATACAATATATTTGCCATGAGTAATGCAAGCGCCATGACCAAGGCATGCCTGTATGAATATAAGTTTGTGAACCTCCAGTTGTAAGATTGCAGTCCTGTTTCCGTGATTAACGCGCCCAATAAGTTTGCACACATCATGCCCCATTTAGTTATTAGTGCAGTTGCTCAAATAACCTTTTTTTACAATTTAGTGCACATTTTTAAGTTAACTGAAATGTGGCAAAAACATGTCTGTCATTTTTGTCTTCTCTAATCATAGGGGGGGGGCACTGATGATTAGGCACTAACATCAAAGAAATGCAGTCTGACTTGTTCAGAGGTGCGGAAACCAGTTGTTTTTGTTATTGCCTCTGTTGTTTCTGTTGAGATTCTTTGTTAACAGGTGCACGAGTCTGATTGGTTCAATAAACGCAATCTAAAACTACAGCATGCAGAATGCAAGAGGTTGCCAGGACTGAATACATTGTATCCTGATGACGTGGAGCTAGTACGCAACAAACACATATCTGCCCTTGCAACCCAGAATAAATGCAACTCTAGCACCCTTATTTGGGTGGAACAAAGGGGTGGAGACAGTTTTCAGATTACATTTCAGGCCTATGCTGAAAGTGAACTGCGATACAAACTATTAAGAGGCTGGTCAATTTACAGCATTGTTTAAGCAGTGGCAGTTGGTGGCAAATAACATCGGAGGGGAGCAAAAATATACACATAAAAAATACACATAATAATATACACAGTACGCAATAATATGAATACACACAACAAAAATCACTTACCTTACACTGCAACTCGATGTTCTGCAGCACGTCCTCAGAGCCCACAGCCAACTCTCTCATCCAATCAAGACACTGTTCTCATGTTGTCAAGCAGAATGAGTGAAGCGTCTTCATTGGTTGGAGTGGGCTGGCTCTACGCTCCAAAAGGCACTGTATGCCTGTGCCTGCTGTCCAACCCGGTTGTCAAAGACAGCCGGGTTGGAGACGTTTGAATTGTGCATGTCGGTTTGGCCATAGCAAGGCAGCCAGCCAAACCAACATGCGCACTTCAAACTTAAGTGGCCCCTCCTCACTGCCGCCAATCACTGGGAGCAGTGACACAGTGTTAGACAAAAGAGGGCCACTGTAAACTGATGAAGAGAGAAGACACAACAAGAGGAAAACAGCAATTCAATAGACAAGAAAAACATTGCTTCTCCACTATTCTTTTTTACGTGGGCATAACTCAATTATTAGAAATTAGATATATCACTTTCATGAGTCAGACATAGTAAGAAGAATCATCAACGATTCCTTAACTACCGGAATATTGCCAGAAGAACTAAAAAAGTCATATATACGGCCTTAACTGAAGAAAACAAACTTGGACCCGCTGAACCCTAACAACTACAGACCCATTACAAATGGACCTTTTCTGGGCAAACTGATAGAAAGAGCAGCGTTTGTCCAGATGTCACAATTAATTGAAGAGAATGCCATACTTTCAGACTTCCAAACAGGATTCCGTCCGGAAAGAGGCACAGAATCTGCCCTCCTTGCCATCTGGGATGACCTGAAGAACACAGTAGACCGCAACGGGGTTGCTGCGCTACTCCTCTTGGACCTCTCGGCTACCTTTGACACGGTTGACCATGACACTCTGAAACAAAGACTCTATGAAGCCGGCATAGAGGGGACTGCTCTAGACTGGATCGCGTCCTACCTTCAAAACAGAACTAATGTCATCCATACCCCACCTTTCTCGTCCAAACCATATGCCACAAAAGCAGGGTCCCTCAAGGCTCTATCATCTCGCCCATGCTTTTCAACAAATACATGAAGTCATTACCGGTACTGATCAATCAATTTCACCTCACGCGCTATAACTATGCAGATGACACACAAATACTCCTTCAACTGGAATGCCCCAAAGACATTGGAAACTCTCCAATTTTCAGTTGTCTCAGAGCCGTGGATCAGTGGATGACTTGGAGCCATCTCAAATTGAATACTTCCAAAACGAAAATACTCATGTGTGGCGATTGGAAACATTATGACCCGCTTGCCGCCTGGCCTGATGAACTGGGATCACAGCCTAAAGTATCGAAGGAAGTAAGAAACCTCGGAATGACCATGGACTCCAAGCTATCGATGAATGCCCAAGTGAACAAACTAGCAAGATCAAGCTTTGTCACTATAAAAACGCTGTGACAAATTTTTCCCCATTTGGGATTTCCACACAAGGTTCAAGCTACCATCTCCCTTGTTCTGTCCAAACTCGATTACGCCAATAGCCTCTACCACGGATCACCTTTAACAACCATGAAAAGACTACAACGGATTCAGAACTCGGCTGGCAGACTACTCTTGCATATCAAACCGCGAGATCACATCTCACCTGCCTTGAAAGCCCTGCATTGGTTACCGGTTGCCAGAAGATCCACGTTCAAGCTGCTTTGTATCACCCACAAAGCAATACATGGAATGGGACCGCTCTTCATCAGGAATAAAATCACCAAACACATTCAACAAAGGAACCTCCGCTCTAAAGTGGCACCTCGCCTAAAAACCCAAGATACAAGAAAGAAAACCATGGGTGGCACATCCTTCTCTGTTCAAGCAGCCAAACTATGGAACTCTTTACCCCCCAACATAAGATCCATGGACAACCACCTTATCTTCAGAAAACTACTCAAGAATTGGCTCTTCCCCAAATAAGCACCATACACAAACAGAAATTTACAGCATATCCCTCTGTATATAAGCATTTATTTTTACTATAGATATGTACCTATCTTTGTGTATTGCTTTGTATAAACATGTAGAATAATTATGTTGTTAAAAAATAAATACAAATTGGTTTTTCAAGTGTTATTATACTTTAAAAATTTGAGTTTATCTAATGCATCTTTTTACTTCCTTTATGCATCCTTATACCTTTTATGTACTTGGATCTATATATTTATTACTTTTCTCCTAAAAAAGCATATCCATTGCACTACCCTATTTCTCATCCTATACCTCTATCAATATCTTTAATCTACATATACCTACCTCCTTTATGCATCTATTTACTTTCCATGGACTTATGGATCTATATATTTATCACTTTCTTCCAATTCAGCATATCCAATGCACTATCCTATTTCTTACCCTATACTTCTCTCAATATATCTTCTACCCCAACTTTCTGACTCATCTCAAACTTCTTTCTACTACTCTTTCCAATGCACTACCCTATTTCTCACCCTATACCTCTATCAATATATCTTCTACATCCACTCTCTCATTTATCCCAAACCCCATACCACTACTATGATCCACAAAATAACCCTTTCTAGACTCTCCCATACTCTACCCCTCCTTGCATCATCTGACACCTCTTTTACTATACCGATCCCCCAAAATAAGCCTTTCTAAACTCTTCCCTCTGACTCTTTCCCTCCACATCCACTTTTTACTCACCCAAAGCCTCTTCCTACTGCTATGACCTCCAAAAAAGAATAAAGTCTAAGTTCTTCTCTCTTCTATCCCTCCACTATCCTTTTCAATCAAAATAACAGACTAACATGTTCACTTCTTAAATTTCATATTTCACTATACTAATTCACCACTAATCCTTTGTGGGTTCCAGAGTAGCATGCTACTCGCCAAAAAAGCGCTTCAACACCTCATCAGAGGTAGCAAGCACTATATAAATGCAAACCTTTTTCCCTCTTCTATCCCTCCCCAACCCTTCTCAATCCAAATAACGGACTAACATATCCACCACTCAAATTACTTTCATATTTCACTATACTAATTCAACACTAATCCTTATGGGTTCCGGAGTAGCGTGCTACTCACCAAAAAAGCACTTCAAAACCCCATCAGGGGTGGCAAGCGCTATATAAATGCAAACCTCTTTTCCCTCTTCTATCCTGCCACTACTCTTCTCTATCCAAATAACTGAATAACATATCCACCACTCAAACTACTTTCATATTTCACTATACTAATTTTCAACACTAATCCTTTATGGGTTCTGGACTAGCGTGCTACTCGCCAAAAAAAGCGCTTCAACACCCCATCAGGGGTATCAAGCGCTATATAAATGCAAACCTTTTTTCCCTCTTCTATCCCTCTGCTATCCTTCTCACTCCAAATAACTGACTAATTAATATCCACCACTCAAATTACTTTCATATTTCACTATACTAATTCACCACTAATCCTTTATGGGTTCTGGAGTAGCGTGCTACTCGCCGAAAAAGCGCTTTGACGCCTCGTCAGGGGTAGTAAGCGCTATATAAATGCAATTCCAATACAATACAATACAATTCCATAAATATTTTATTAAGTCAGATATTTATTTCATAATCTCATTCTTATGACTATCACACAAAATTCAAACATAATCATCAATATATCCTGTTAACAATATTGTAGAAGAATATATCAACACAGATTTATACCAAGCTCCCCATTCAATTCATGAATTTCTAAAAAAAACATACTTATACATCAAAAACAGCCAACTACATTCATTCAAAACCATTCAATCTACTCTCTAAAACAATACTTAAAGTCCCATATTGACATTAGATCAATTCACTGATCATCCATATATACAGCAATGTTACTTGACATTAGCTTCAAGACACTCATAAAAATTATCCTTTCATGTGTACAATTTAGTTCACATAATTGTAATGATATAAACATGTAACATCTGAAATGTTTCTTATCAATTACATAGGTGCACAGCTGCGCCGACGCGAGTTTTGGTGAAGGCAAACTCTGTTTTTATCGTGCCACCTTCATCAGGGCGCTGAACAAAGATATATAAGAGGTGGCAGATGGCATTCAGGCAAGAGAAGAATACTTTCTGGGGGCCCGTTTCCACTTAGAATACTGTTTGGGGCAGATATAGTAGTATTGTTCTTCCAGCAAATATCCACATTTGAGTGATTCAAAATACTCCAGCCGGAGTATATTGGAAATTCCGGTCAGCGTATCCAATCTATGGTAACCCACTCAGGCTTTTTTCAAATGGAAGTGAAGGGAAAATTACTCGAACAATGTGAGCCCGGATACGGAGAAGCAGTCTCTCCCCAAAGTCACGGAGAGATCTAAATTTGATCTTCTTTCTTTGCTCTGTACGTAGTAAGTCCTGAAGTAATGAACGAAGAATCCTGCACCTATTCAGTCAGAGTTGTGTACACAGATATGGCTGGAGTATATTGATTAACTCAAATGTGGATTTCGCTGAAGAAGAGTACTACTATATACATTGCCTCGTTGTTCTGCAGCACGTCCTCTGAGAACGAAACCCACAACTAACTCTCTCATCCAATTAAGACACTTTTCTCATGCCGTTAAGCAGCATGAGTGAAGCATCTTGATTGGCTGGAGCAGGCTAGGTCTACGCTCCAAAAGGCACTGTAGGTGTGCCTGCTCTCCAACCCAGCTGTCCAAGATGGTTGGAGATGTTTTGAGCATGTTGGTATGGCCATAGCAAGGTAGCCGTCCAAATCAACATGCGCACTTCAAACTTAAGTGGCCACTCCTCACTGCTGCCAATCATTGGACGCACTTGCCCTGCCCTCGCACTCCGTTTGCTGACAGAGAGCAAACAAATAGAGCAAAAAATGTAATGGTAATGAAATCGTTTTATTACCATTTTATTTTCACCCTTTCTGCGCAGCAGTGTGGGGTGGGGGGGCGACGCTCCTCCGCTTCCATCGAGGAAACGCCGCTGCGTTTAAGCACACACAAAACACATAGGGCAAATGACTCACGCTTAAAAAAAAACTTGCGGCGCCTAAATAAGTAGTAAAGATGCTTTCCGGCCTCTTCAGCTTTAAATTGCAAGGAAAAACGCCGAGTGGTTGGCGGCATTATGGGTTTCCTTCCATCTCAGTTTGTCTCACACTGTGTGAGGCACCAGGGTTTGACCTGAATCAGTGTCAGCAGGTGAGGGGCTGTGGGCCATGGACCTGTAATTGCTTCTGGGCCATCACATCAAAGAGCCGAACCAAAGTTCGGGGGGGGGGGGGCTAGGAACAGTGGGAGCAGGTATCTATCTGCTTTAATGGAAAACTGGCAGGGGCAGATTCACGCCTGATTATACGTTTTTTTCTTAGAAATTTAACCCTGAGATAAAAAAGGCGCGCAGGCAGCCTCCCTCCGGGTCGGTTTCGTAAAAAATTGCCACCATCCATTTAATTAGCTCCGTTCTCCCTTCAGAAAACATGGAGCCAGTTGGCGTCTTTGTGCATCGTTCCCCAGGGAGGGAAAGAGCTTAGTTTTTGATATCTCCATCCTCCTTTTAACCTAACCCAAAACAACAATCTGTCCGCGTGAAAAAAATGACAAAAATTGTAAATGATAGCAGGATCCGTTTTTGGAGTAATGGCGTAATGGTTTCCAGTCACACCAAAGGCCAAACGGGAGCATCTGTTCCCTTCTCTAATCGTCGGAGGGCAAAGACGCGAAAAAAGATAGTTTGCTTGACAGCCTGGCAGAGACACCACACATCAGTCACCGAGACACAGGGTTTCGGAAGAGATTTAATGATCTCCAGTCAGAGCAGCGTCGACACTGATTGGAGAGGACATGCTGTTCCCCTCCTCGGGTTCTCTCCCAGGAGGAAGGCTCTTCAAAAGGAAACCTGCGCACATTAGGCCTTAATGTTCCGCACCTGGTGACATGCGGCTTTACCGCCACGTTTTTGTCAGGAGCGAAAAACGAAAACCTGTTGCAAAATGGATTGATTTGTGTCGAAACTGCGAAGAAATGATTGCTAGGGAATAGAAATACATTTCTCCACGAGATATTCTTTTAACATGGGCGGTGAAGGGGAGAAGATGTAGCCTTGCGGCTCGAGTCTCGGCAACGACGCTCAACATCCTGTGATTCTGTAACGATACTGGTGCTCATGTAAAGCGCTCTGATGCCCGATGTCTTGGGTCTAATTCGCGCTATATAAAACTCTAAAAAAAAAATTTTAAAAAGGGGTGGAGCGGGAGCCTCTATTCTGGGTTCACAGCTTTTTTACTCTAATGCATTAAGGTATGGAATGGCTTGAGTAAGATGTTCCATAACATAAGCACCTCACGAAATATTCTAATTATCCTTATGTCTGAGGTTTGCCTTCAGTGGTGGACCTATGGTCAGGGTCACTGAAACTATGCGATTTTCTGCATCTTCCGCACAATTATGGATTTGCCCCATTTGCCACATAATCCATCATCTGCTGCATAATTTGCAGATTTTATCCCAAAAATACTTTCTAGCTCAAATAGAACAAAAGTTACTAAAAATGCGGCGATACATGTCGCAGCGCAGTGGAAGACCCTTTGCAAAGGCTGACTGGTCCTCTTTCTGTTGCTTATTGCTGTATTCGGGTGTTAGATTGGTACTATTGAGGCAAAACCTTTGACCAGGCAGTGTTAACCAGTGTAAAAAATCAACATAATGATGTAATGTTATCGCAAAAAGTGCTGCACTACATTGCATATTTTCACCTTTTCTTGCATCATAATTTAGTCAACGCTCCTGCATAATTTAGTTCTTCACTTCCGCATGATTCCAGGGGCCTTGCCTATGGTTTAGGCAAGCAAGAGACTAAGATAACAAGAATCACATACCAACTGGGGTCTTGCCTTCTAAAAAAACAGTGGTGAACTGTTGGCTTTGCCAATGCTTGTTCCCTTTGGCAGATGCCAATGTTTTTTGCTATACTGTTTGGTATCAGTAGCAGCCTCAGTAGCGGCCGGCATGGATCAGGAGTGGCAGGGCGGGGCATCGGGGGAAGGGGGGAAGTGCTGTATATTAAAAAAAAAAGTAAAAAAACGTACCTTCTCGCCACTCTCCCGCACGTCGTCTCAGTCTCTCCTCTCCGGGGCAGGAACAGGAAGCAGCCAGGCTCCCTCCCCATAGCCAATCACAACGCTGCGATGCAGCGTTGTGATTGGTCTGAGCGCCATGGATCAACGCTCAGCCAGGGATGGGGGGCTGGGCATGGTCCCCACGCAGGCTGTAATGCAGCCTGCAAGGAGAACATGCAAAGTGCGCATGACTGTTTTGGACGGCCCCAGAGGGCCGGCCAAACAGCCATTGCGCACTTGGAGTGGGCAAACCACTCCTCCCCTGCTCTGATAGCAGAGCAGCCCCGCCCTGCAAAGCTGCACAGCAGGAACAAATACAATGATAATAATCTCGAGTTATTATCATTGTATTTGTTCTTTTTTTCACAGCTTTGCAGCAGTGGGGCTACGCGCCTTAGCGGAGGAGCTGCCACTGTTCAGAATCAACAAAAAGAAAAAAAAAAACGGTTTTTGATATTGCTGATGCTTTTCAGCAGCCACAAAAATATAACAAAAGAAAGCATGATGATGTATAAGCGCACAAGCTTCAACACACGTGCGTGCCTATGAGTCACAACGTTACTGTGGCCCCCACTATGTTGATGAATGTATACACGTGTATGGATCATCACGCATGTGAACACATATATCGTGATGCAATAGTAATTTAAAAAAAAAAATCAGTTCTAAGATGGTGGATGTCAATGTTGAAGCAGTGAATTAGCTAAAAAATTAAAACAAAATATGCACAGAATCGCCTTTTCAGTAAGGAGAGGCACAGAAGCAAACTGCATCTGCCAGGCCTCCTAAAAAGTGAAGAAAATAAGAAAACGGGATGGAGAGGGGTGGAGGAGCAACATATGAGTGGGGAATGGGCAGAGGAATTAACTGCATGCGTGTTGGCATTGAGCATGAAGGGGCGGTAGAGCAACAGTGGGAGGTGTTTAAAAAAAAGCAGAGTAGGAAACAGAGGAAGGGGCAACAGATAAACGGAGGGGTGGGAGAGTAAAGGGAGCAGGGCTTTGAAGGAGGAAGCATCATACGGGATATAGGGGGTGAGAGAAACACTACACATACTCTCCCATGACGTGGCAATAGAAGAGGTAAAAGTAGTTCCGTGAATGTAAAGAGTGGGAGGATACAAGTTATCCAGTTAGTCCATGGTAAAGAAGAAATGCTCCAGGTTAGGCACATAGAAAGAATAAGGAGGAAAGCTATTGAATGGGAGGCAGGGTGGCAGTCACAACCACGCAGTGCATTTACAACACAGGCACTACAGCGAACATGTCATTATCACGAGTTTCTTAAGCACACAAGTCGTTACAACGACTTGCTTTAGGGAACGCGTTGTTGGACTGGTGTTAGATTTTAAGTCCAACACCTTCCCTACTGTTACACAGACTGGAGTTGGAATAGTAAATTATATTATTCCAAAGTCCAGTGCTTCCCTAAGGCAAGTCGTTGTAACGACTTGCGTGCTAAAGGAACGCATGGTAACAACACGTTCGTTGTATTGCCCATGTTGTAGAGGCATGTGTGGTAAAGGCATGCATGGTTCCATCATACAACCAAGCAGGGTACATGAGATAGAAAAGAAAGTGATCCCATCAAGAGCAAGAGATTTACCCAAAGTCAGCTATAAGTAAAAGTTTTATTTACCTAAAAAAGAAGCGAGAGCAAGAAAGACGTAGGCAGAACAGTTCAGTTGATGCAATAAGTTTCGCAAGCATATAGTTCAGAATATTGCATCAAGGAGTGAGTGACTGCTAGCAAAGCACGTGCCGTAAGGCACTTGTGTGAGTCTGAAGAATTTGTTCCTGGAGATCCAACGGGACTGTGGGCATTGGAGTCTGACACGGCAAATTTTACAAAGATGATAGTAATAAGAAGTAAATGTTTGGTATAGAGGTCATGAATTTCGGAAAATTGAAAGACCCCCACTACACCGTCCTAATGTCAACTCAAGCCCTGGCTGTAGCTATTGCAGACTGAAAAGCCTACGAGCTTAGGAATTTCGCATTGGGGGAGGGGGCCGGGGAGGAGGGAGGGATCGGGGACAGCGGCAATAAAATAATTTTTCACCAAACGGGGGGGGGGGGGTTGGTCAAGGGGGGGAACAAAGACAAAAAATAAAACTTACCTGCTGCCCTCGATCAACGCGTCGCGCTCCTCCGCTCATCTCCGCAGCTGCAGGCAGGGACCGGCTCCCAGCCTGCCCTGCGGCCAATCCTGAAGCTGCTCTCACATGAAAGCAGCTTCAGGATTGGCCTGAGCACCGATGATGTGCGCTGCAAGATAGACTGGGAGTCCGTGCCTGCTTTCCCCAGCCTCAGCAATGCAGTTGGGGTTGGAGAGGAGTCACTGCGCATGTGGTTTTTGGCCGGCCTCAGACCGCTGCCCAAAAACCACATGCGCAGTGTAGTTAGAGCTCACCACTCCCCCTCCAGCCTATCATAAACCTGGCCCCGCCCCAAGCCCCAGCACAAGCTAAATAAAACAATAATAAAACGGGTTTTAAACCCATTTTATTATCGTTATATTTTTACATGTTTTGAAGTGCTGGCGGGGGGGGCGACGCTCCTCCGCCATAGCAGAAGAGCCGCCGCTGTCTGTTACCTGATTTTGCAAGGGGTTTGAAGTTCTGCATAGACCCGCAAAGCAAAGGACAGCATAAGAGTGATAGAAGGAATGACATGAAAATTAAGGTACATGGGGTGTTTGATATGGAGTCAATCCTCTGATCCCAGCATGTTGTTGTCTGCAGACTGTGGCATCAGCGGAGGGTGATTGTCCCAGCAGGGGAGAGAGTACGTCTCAAGGACAGACCATGTATGTCTTTAGCAGGAATTGTCTGCTCTATTGATTCCTTCAACAAAATCACAGGGATCTTGTGTTCTGACTCCATTTCATCCGGCCATACACAGTAAGTCTCTTAGGAGCTCTAAAGCATCACATTCATGTTGTTTGCAATCAAGCTCCGCCTCCCTCTTTCTACATAGGGTAGAAATGGCTCACCGGGTTAAGATCATATTTGCATTTGGTGCTAAATTTATCAGTAGATTCCAGGTTGAAATCAAGGAGTTATGTCCTGATGTGACGATGATTTTACCACACAGCTTTATCCCTGCATTTTATACAATTTATTTGCATTTGGTTTACAACAGCCTTTTGATGCTGGAAGCAATTCAGGTAATTGTGATACAATGTGGTATTGGTATATTTCTCTAGCGAAAGCGACCAGTAACAGAAACTGTTGCCCCCTTCTCATTGTAAAGATATATAGTATCGATACACATCAAGCAAACATAGACCTTTAATGAAACAATAACCAGGGGCAATATTGCCTGTGTGAATGATATTTCTTTGTGCAGCACAGAAAATACTGCAAAAGTGAAGACCCTCCTCTTTGCCTGGGGCTGGTGGATATTTAGCCCACTTACTGCCGACCAGGATAATTCTGCAAGGCGCGCAAGTGAAACGCTATGTGGAAACAATACTACTTGTTAACAGTGGTGGTGTGGTGTCCCTCTCCAGAAGCCAGTGCTCGATCGTGCCCAGCCATGAATGGGGTCACCAAAACCTCCTACTGTCCCCTAGATAAATGCCAAAAACAGAAGCCGCAAAATGCTTGTCTTATTCCGGGTGGAATTTCCATTGCCTCTGCTGGCACTGTAAATGGAATTTGCTAGACAGAGCTGTCAGAAGAAGGAACTTGACTCATTTCCAAAGTCACACCACATATAAATGAGCACTGCTTACTTCAGACGGTTACAAGTAGGGCTGGGTAGTGAGTCATCAACAGTGAACTCTCTGAGGTAGCACAGAACACCAAGCACTGCAGGTGAATGCACAATTGGTGCGGTGCTGCTAGGCAGTAGCTAAGTTGTTCTTCAAGGGCACAATGCTACCATTTATGTAATCTGATTGCAGAAGTTATATTTTGGTTTACAATTATTATGGAACGCCATGACCCTTTAATAATGTAAGACCCAGATATACAGCTAATGCATTGCCAAATAAGATTGTTTCCATCCAGGTTTCCCTAGAACAACATCAGGCTACACTAGCTGCACTTGCCGAGTCTTCTTGTAGCCACTCACTAGTTTAGCAATTTTATTGCAGCTAGTAATCCTACTGAATCTCCAGTTGATTCTTTTAGTCTTTACCCCTCAAATTTATTAAAATAGTTTTTTTATTTTAGACTCTGGTGGAGCTAGATTGATTATTAATGCTTCTCCTTCATCAGCCTTATCCCCGAGTCTCTAAAACTGTCAGTGGTGACTATTTTGTTAGGGAAGCCTTCACTCAATCTGGATAATTTGTTGGATTTCAGGCCTACCTTCCAACTATCTTATTTGACTGAGTTGTTGGAGAAAGCAGTCTTACATCAGCTAAGCTCATTTGTGGAGGCCAAAATTTGTACACCTAGCTCAGATGGATTTTCGAGCCAGTCTAAGTACTGAACTGACAGTAGTTTCAGCTTTAAATGACCTTCACTGCTGTACTGACGCTAACATTGCTGCTGCCTGGTCCTTCTAGACCTGTCAGTGGCTTTCAACACACTGAGTCACAAATACTTTAGGAAAGACTCTCTCACTTTGGGTTGAAAGACCTTGCTTTGTCCTGCTTCGCTGACAACCTGTAAAATAGATCTTTCCAAGTATTGGTTAAAAGTTACCGGTCATCTGTCAAATCTTGACATTGAATGCTCCACAGGTCTTGATTTTATCACCACTGCTTTTTTAATTGTAAATACACTTTTTAGCCCACCTTTTTAATCTTATATGTTTGATCTCTCCCTTTATACTGCTTGTTAGATTTGGGGGTCTCTAGTTGGCATAGGTAGGTACCTGTGACAAATAGGGACCCTTGCGTCTAGTCAGGGTAAGGGGCTACACTCCT
Organism: Calotriton arnoldi; assembly: GCA_963921515.1. Classification (NCBI taxonomy): domain Eukaryota; kingdom Metazoa; phylum Chordata; class Amphibia; order Caudata; family Salamandridae; genus Calotriton; species Calotriton arnoldi. The sequence goes on from CAWUFW010000954.1 coordinate 1,276,982, forward strand.
AAAATAACCCCTGCTCACCCCCTTGGTAGCTTGGCACGAGCAGGCAGGCTTATCTCAGAGGCAGTGTGTAAAGCATTTGTGAACACATACAGTAATACAGTGACAACACTACAGATGGACACCACACAGGTTGTATTTATAAAAATAAGTATTTTTATATAGACTTAACACAAGACCAAACGACAAAAATCCACAATACTGTACTCAAAAATAGACTTTAAAAGGTTATAAAATAGTTCAGTTCTCTCAAGTTGTAGATGCGACACTTTACTCTCAATGTACCTTGAATGCGTAACGCAAAGAAAACAAAAGGGTCGCAGGCAAGGTGATGCGTCGGTTCCTTACACTCAGGGGAGTGGATGCGTCGGTTCCTTACTGCTGCGCAGGGGAGTTGATGCTCGCTTCCTTACTGTGTGGGGAGTTGATGCGTCGATTTCTTACTGCTCTCCAGTGCGATGCGACAAGATGGCACCTCGATGCGATACTCTTCTCCGGTGCGATGCGACAAAATGGCGTCTTGGTTGCGATGCGACAACTTTGGTGCGATGCGTGCACGCCCGACGGCCGTGCGGCGACTCTATGATCTTTGGAGCCACGACAGGCCCTGCGACGCGTTTCTCCGGTGATGCGACGATGTCCTCTGTGGCAGCGTCCCGCTTCTCCGGCGATGCGCCGCGCTTCGGCGATGCGATGATGACAGCGGCAGCGGCGTCTCGCTTCCTCGGCGATGCGATGACAGCGGCTGCGGCGGCGACACGCTTCTCGTCGTTGCGTCGCGCTTCCAGCTCCCAGCGACACGCAGTCTCTCAGAAGGCCCAGCACAACAGCAGGCACTTCAATTCCCAGCAAGGGAATTCAGGGGGAGCTGGTTGGTGAAGTCTTGTATCCCTGAGACTTCAGGCAGGAGGCAAGCTCTAGTTCAAGCCCTTGGAGATTCTTCTTCAAGTTGATAGAAAGCACACTCAGTCCTTTTCTCCTTTCTTTGGCAACGAAGCAACCACTGCAGGCCAACCCCCAAACACACAGCACAGGGGTAGTCTCCTCCTTCAGCTTCCTGGTTCTTCTCCTCAGCAAAGGTTCGTCTTGATTCCCAGAAGTGATCTAAAGTTCTTGGGTCTGGGTCCCAATATTTATACTACTTTTCTCTTTGTTCTCTGAAGGCAGAGAGGCCTTTGCCTAGTCCAAAACCAGTTCTGGTCAGTCCTGGAGCACTTTGTTGACAAGACTCCTTCTTTCCTTTCACAGTGTAGGCCAGGGACATCAGACACACCACAGGAGGTGGAGCCAGCATTGTGGAGGAAAGGCACAGCCCTATTCAGGTCCCAGGTGCATCTCCTCCCTCCTATCTGCATGCAGATCTCTCTATTCAGCCCTGTGCTGACTCACGCTGTCTCCTGGAAGCCCCCAGCCCCTGTCACTCAAACTCCAGACAAGGAATACACAACCTAGCAGAGGCAGGGTTGGATAGTTTAGGCAAGAAAATACCCACTTTCTAAAAGTGGTATTTTCAAACACAGAATGTTAAAACCAACTTCACTAAAAGATGTATTTTATCATTCTGAGTTCAGGCATACTAAACTCGAATCTCTACCTGGTTCCCTGAGTCAGTTAGGATTATAAAATGTTATAATCTAACTGCTCATTCTGGCCTATGGGGAACAGGTAGCCTTGCAATAGTGAAAAACGAAAATGGCTGTAATTCACTATTAGGACATGCCACACACATCAGGGCATGTCCTACCTTTTACCTACAATGCACCCTGCCCTTGGGCCTACCTTAGGGGTGACTAATATGTATAAAAGGGAAGGTTTAGGGACTGGCAAGTGGGTACACTTGCCCAGTCAATATGGCAGTACCAGACTGCACACAGGCTCTGCAATGGCAGGCCTGAGACACACTTTACAAGCTGCTCCGGTGGGTGGCACAACCAGTGCTGCAAGCCCACCAGCAGCATTTGATTTACAAGCCCTGGGCACACGCAGTGCACTGTACTAGGGTCTGACAGTAAGCCAAACAAGCCAATCATGGAGTCACTAATCCATACATCAATTTACCATAGGGAGCACTTGCACTGTGGCACTGAACAGCAGTGGCACAGTGCCCAAAAGCACCTAAAACCAGCAAAAACATAAGAGGCAACATCAAAAAATGGAAGGGAGACCCACGCCAATGGTGCCAGGTCTAACACGGCCAACATGCAAATTCTTGTCAGGTATTTGGGAGATATTCATGTTGTGGCAAAGGTCTCTCTGATTGTCTACCCAAAGTTGATCAGTGGGTGACCTTCAACCAGTTGAAATTAAGCAAGGTAAAAAAAAAAGAGATAGTCTGTTCTCTTAAACCTTCCCCGTTCTGGGGCTTACCTTTTTAGCCCCCTTCTTTGGGTCTAAAAACAATTTCAGTCCCATGTGTGAGGAAACTAAGTATTCATCTTCATTTACAGTGACATCTCAGGTCAACACTGTAGGTAAATCCTGTTTTCTCATTTGTTTACCCAGAAACATGTAATCAATGCTTTTGTGTCTTCACCACTGAACTGTTGTATTGTGATCTTTATTGATCTTCCTGTATAAACTTTAAGTGGTAGAGAACTTTGTGGCCAGACTTGCTCTTGGTCTTCTGCCAAGGAATCAGATCACATCTGCAAGTTTGTTGGTTCATTGGTTGCCAATTCAAGAGTGAGTAGTTTTCAAATCATTGTGTTTGGTTCACAGAGCCATGTTCAATCCTAGAGGGTCATCATTTTCCATCATAGTTTTTGGTGATACCAACCCTTTAGAAGTATGTGATCAAAAACTAAATTTCTTCTTGAATTCCCAAAAGTTTAATTAAAAACCGACAGTGGCATTATCGCTGGCAAGGCCAGCAGATGGTGCAGGTTATCTACCCCTGTTCCTCCAACAGGAATCAAATGTACTGAAATTCCATAACCTTTTGAAAACCTGCTTGTTCTCTTCAATTACATTGCTTTTCTTTTCGGTTTTATGTTATTAGTTGCAGATGGTTGACTACGGCATGGGGTTTTCAGTGACAAGCTACCACGCATGGGTGTCTGTTCTGCGCTTTACAAATATATCCTAAATATATACATTTCATACATCTAGTAATCTTAGAATGACTAGACCATAAATCGTAGTTGCAAAGTTCTTAGTATTACAAAACTGTAAAATCAATTTTTTAAAAAAAGATTTAGAAAAGAGATTTTTAACACCAAGATGACCTGTGGTCCCTGTTCCTGCAACAGTGCAAAACCTCAATAATTCTGACAGCTGATAGACATTTATGATGCAACCCTACTACGAAAAAAGTAGCTAGTGCCTTCTGTGATTGGAAAAAGTTTTTTCTTTATTAGAAGCAGGAGGTGGTAAAAAACCTATAACTCAAAGAAAAACCCGGAATCACAGCCATGAAGCTGAAACGAGAGAGGTCTTTACTGTTTCCAATTTTCTTTTCATCTGTCATGGGACCAGGCTGGTTTTCAGTTCTACTCCGTGATTAACTGCCGACAGCTGCCCACTCGAACACTCCTTACAATAATGCAGGGGGAGGCCAGACACAGATGTGACAAAGTTGATCCATAAGCATTATTAGGTTTTGAGCAGTCGTTTATGGCACTAAAGCAGCTAAAAGGGCAGGAAACTCGAATGTACACAATACAGTATGCGTGCAGCTATAGCATTAAACAGAGGCCTCATTTTATATTTCGATTAGTATCTAAGATCAACAAAGCTTAGCTGAGGCTTGGAATATCTGACAATGATTCTGTTACTGCAACTGGATTGTGTAGTGTACTGTGTTCTGAATAGCCTGTCCTTCACAGTAGGCGTGTTTCCACCAACAATAATCTATTAATAAAGGGGAAAAAATCCAGCTCTTGTTGGCAAGTTGCATAATGATTGCATTTTTACTTGTGGTTGTTCTATCTCCTTAAATATCATATTGTGTAAGTGACTTTCAAAATTTCCTATTTGGATGAATCGCTAAACTAAATGTGTTACTTCTTTCAATCCTTATTTCATGAACATGATGAGTGCCACAGCGGATATTTTTACAGACAAACGCTGCCAATCTTTAATTACAGCTTGCCCATGGTGACTTTCTGTTGGTCGCATCCTTTTTCTAAGTGATAACTAAGCCAATGGGAGCAGTGGCGTAGCTAGGCACTCTGCCGCCCGTGGCGGTCCCTGCCTTTTGCCGCTGCGCTGAGGGGGGGGGGAGGGGGGGAGAAGTGCTGGCTATGATTTTTGCGGCCGCCGCCGCCCCCAAAACTCGTGCCGCCCGGGGCGCACCGCCCCCTCTGCCCCCCCCTTGCTACGCCAGTGAATGGGAGCATGTTTCAGATGGCATTCTTTTGTGTTGCTCCCTTAGAGCTTCGAGAAAGCTCATGGTTTGAGTGCACAAGTGTTGACACAGCAACATGATAACAGACTAAATAATTTGGAAACTAAGGGGATTGAAACAAATAATACAGATTGTAAAATAAATGGTCCAAAAACAAATCTGGAAAATTACTCATAGAAAGTTACATTGTCATTCACATGTTGCTGCTACCTGCCACAGTGTATGGCATGGGTCAATGGGCCAGCCCACTTTACTCGTTGGCTCCCTTAGTGACCTCAGAAAGCATAAACACATTGTTAACATTTGTCTAAAAAATAATTACTTTCTCTATATTTTTTATATTTACTTGAGATATCCACTGTTTATTTTACCTTCACTTCTTAAATGTTATGTTATAAAGCATTTGTAGGAAAGTGCCGCCTTTTGCATGGTTACCCCCCCCCATTTTTTGCCTGACATCTGATGCAACCTGACTTGATGTGCCTGGGTCCCTGCCAACCAGGTTCCCAGGGCCTGTGTTCTTTACCAAGACTGTACCATTGTACCCACAATTGGCACATCCCTGGCCACAGGTAAGCCCCTTGTAAAAGGTACTATGGGTACCAAGGGCACTGTGACCAGGGAAGGCCTTAAAGGGCAGCAGCACCTATTGTGCCACCCTTAGAGGCCCTGCACCTTAGTGCACACACACACACACACTGCCACTGCAGGCTGCGTGTTTTAGTGCGGAGAAAAGTGAAAAGTCGACATGGCACGCATCCCTGTATGCCCTGCATGCAAACCACTGCCTAAGGCCTAGGTAAGCCACCCCTCTAGCAGGGTGCACTAGCCCTAAGGTGAGGGTACAGAGGCATGAGGCCTGTACCCCTACAGTGTCTAAGTCCATTCTTAGACATTATAGTGTAGTAAAGTCATAAAGAATATATGGTCTGGGAGTTGGTCATTACAAACTCCACAGCTCCATAATGGCTTTACTAAAAACTGGAACGTTTGGTAGCAAACTTCTTAGCACATTAAACCCACACTGATGCCACTGTGGGATTTAATGTAAAAAGCACTCAGATGGCATCTTAGTGATGCCCCCTGAAAATCGACCAGCCCTGGTGTGGTTCCTGAATGGCTGCCTGCCATTTGCCTCCACCAGACAAGTTTCTGGACCCCTCGGTAGAGAGACTATGCTCTCTGGGCCCAGAAACAAAACCCATCCTGGGCAGAGGTGTCATGCCTCCTCCCCCAGGATGGGCTGGGACTACAAAAGGGAAGCTTCAAAGGCCTGCCGACTTTGGACACTGTCACTTCCGTTTGCTGCCCCCAGCAACTGGCTCCCACCGGTTTTGGCCCCCACTTTGGGTAGGAGAATCGGCGGGAAACCCAAGCTAGGAAGATAGGTGTGCCCACCTTTGCCAACCCAACCCCTCAGGTTGGGAAGGCGAGGTGAAGCACACATCTCAGTTCCCTCCATCTTGAAGATGAGGGGACTAAGCCAGTTAGGAAGAGGCTCATGCCCCCTTCCACTGAAGGGTGGCATAACATGGGGTGTACCGAACCCAAGGAAGGGACCCATTGCTCATGACCTGCACACCCCTTAACCCCCCTAAAGTTAGTATTTAGGGGTGATCCTGAACCTTGCCTCCTCAGATTCGAGGAAGAAAGAAGAAGGATCGAACAGCCATGCTGATCCAGGAAGAAGAAGAGGACACCAACTGCCTTAGCCCCCAGCCCTACCGGCCTGTCCTGTCTACGACCTGCCTAGAGCAAGAACCCCGGCGAGTCCAGCAGCCAGCAACCCCCAGAGCCCGGAGGACTGCAACTTTCCCACAGACTCTGTCTCCCGTGAGCACCGGATTTGCTCAACCAAAGACTCACCTTCAGAATCCGGATCCTGTCGACTCCGCGATTCTGCACCACTCTGCACCCGACACCCATGGCCCGAGGTTGAGTGGCCCAACACCCCAAGGAGGTCTCCCTAGCGATCCTGACCTGGGATCTGGTGATCTTGAACTCCCTCCAGACTCCTGAGGACACCTGCAGCCTCAACCTGAAGGGTTCCCGCGACCGGAGCTGGTAAGAAAAACCCGACACCAGACAACACCCACCCTATGGCCTTGGGTGGCGTAACCGACGGTGTCCAGGAATCCCCAAGATCCCAACTTACCTCTCCAGCCAGTGGTCGCCTTCAGAAAGTCTCCCTGCCCGAGCTTGCAGCATCTTTCCAAAACCAAAGGTCTCCATTGGAAAGTACAGGGTCTCAGACGTCTGTTTTGCACCCTGCTCCCGGCTGCTTGAGTGCTGCTGGTGGTGCAGCTCCTGTGCTGGTCGTTGGACCCTGCAGTGCTGACCTTAACTCCAGGAGCTTGGCTCCCACAACTGAGTGGCCTGCTCCTCAGCAAACTCTAACCGATGGCCCCCTTAGCCCCACTGGCTACCATTGGGCCCATGCACTCTGCACCCGGCCGCCCCAGTGCCGCTGGCGGTGCAACTTGAGTGCCCTCCTAGACCTTGGGGAACCTTGGTCCTAATCCCCAAAGCTCACCCTTGTGAGTCGAGTACTTACCTCCAAAACCGATAGCCATTTTTACCCATAGGAACCCATGTTATAAGATTTTGGGCCAAAAATTGTTCTGTGTGTGAAACTGCTAATGTATGGGGAAAAGTTAATTCAATTGGCAAGTATAAAAAGTCGTACTTACCTTGTATGTAGAACTCTTAGGGTGTGGTATCTAGGCATACCACCCCCAGTACTCAAAGTAATCTAAAGTAACTCAAAAGTAATCTAAAAGTATTTACTGTATGATACAAACTGCATTTAAAAGTGATACAAACCTGTAAGAATTGTAATTTCATGCACAACTGCATTTCCTTGAACAGTCTTGCATTTGAAAGTATATTTTACTCACCTGTGCCAAGTCCTGCTTGGGTCTAAAATAAAGCATAAGTATATATTTTTTTATCTTACCTAATTGGTCTGGATTCTGTCTCTGAGCGTGTGTATCAGTCCTTGATTGAGTGAATATATTAAGGGGCCGATAAGGATGCAGTTCAGAAGGCTCCGACGAGCCGCATCATAATGGGCTCCTCGGTTTACTTTCCAACCGCCTCATTATGATGGAGGCGGTCGGAAAGTAAACCAGCTGGTCATTCCAGCTGGCTTCCGATGGGCTCAGAGAGCCCATGCGCTAATCGGAAGCCGGCTAGTAATCTCAAGGTCGGGCCTTTCCGCCCTTGGGATTATGATGCACGGTTTCCGACATGGTTTCCATGCCGGCCTGTCCGACATGGAAACCATGTCGGAAAGCGTGTTTGGGGGCCCCCAGCAGGGCCCCCTTTGGTGCACGGTCTCATGGAGGCCGAGGGATCCCTGCACCTAGTGGAAGGCACCGTGTGGCGCCTGCCACAGGGTGCAGGGATGAACTGCACCTCCCTTTTCTCAATGGAAGATTGTGTTGCGGCTGGTTTATGGCCGTAACATGAGCTCCCATTGAGGAAAGGGAGCATGTTCGGTCACAGTGAAACGGGTCGGTCGGGACCGCCGACCGGGTGTCGGTCGGTCTCAGGACCGAGTCTGTGTCGGGCGGAAGCAATTCCGCCTGATATCAAAATAAGCCACTAAATGCTTAACACACCCTCTGGTTAAGCCTAACTGCTCGCCCGCACTACCACAAAGAGAGCTGTTAGTACTTACCTAATTGGGCCTGTGCTATACCTCTGGGGACTCCTTGGACTCTGTGCACACTATACCTTACTTTGGTATAGTATATACAGAGCCAGCTTCCTACAGCATTTAAGTGACATTGTAACATTGTACCTGCCTGCGATTTGAAGAGTTAAAAGCATTCCCCCTTCATCATGATCAACTGAGGAGGCCATACCACAGGGCTAAGTCAGTGGGCAGAAAGGGTGGTGTGGAGGCTTTACTCCTGTCTCACTCACTTTATACTTTCGGGCTAGGGTGTGCCCATTGGTCATAAGAAGGGAGACTGCTCTCTTGATTGGCCCGGTCAGCGAGAGTCCCTCTACACCACCTGTTGGCCAATCCATCTTCACAAATCCACTCAGAATTGTACAGATACCAAGCCAGAGGGAAAGAAGAAGGCTGTTCTATGTTAAAATCCTTCCCTACCAAAATACAACCTCACTGCCTTGAAAATCTCACTACTGTGGTGAAGAAGGACTGATCGGATGATGGCATCAGGGTGCCTCTCCCTACCTCTATTTAGTACTCGAGTAGCGTAATGTCTCTGGATGGACTTTGATTTGGCACTGAAAAGTAAAGATGCATTATTCAGAATAGGTTGCAATGGCGGGCATTAGAAAAATGCTTCCAGAATGAAAAGTTTTAACCCTAATGGACAACTGGGAGGCAGCTTGCAGATACCACCAATGAAACTAAAGGGACACAAAAGAGCAGAGTCTACTGATCATAGCTCTCCAGATAAGGTACAGAGCGGGGAGTTCATGCAGTCCACACAGAGACTCTACAGATGGCCAGAGAAGTGCAGGGAGCTGGGGCTGCAGGAGGGACAATGAGTTCCCCCAGAATGCAATGCACCCTCAATGCGCCACCAGGGGTCACTTTAAGAGACACACGCTCTCAATTATTGCTCGTATTTTTTGCAATCTCTTGCATGTAATGGGACACCTTTTATACCATTAGAGTCTACTCTGCAGTGCAGAGACTTGCCACTTTCGCATGTGTCTGAATGCCTCATTTTATTTCTGACAGTGTGATGGAGAGCACGAAGAAGGCTGCCAGATCCTTTCTGCAGTTCCCGTCAGATATGTGTGCTTCTGAATAATTGTATTTCCATTTATTCCTGATGCTGGTGATTTACAAATAGAAGGACACAATCACTATGAACTGCCTCATCTTCTCTTATTTCAAAGCAGTGAGCTAGATTTGCATTTTATGTCTGGGTTAGAATAACGATTACCCTGGAATAGGCTTCAGGCTATGGGCCTGATTATGAGTAACTCGTTATATTCCGACCTGTGCATAAACTCCTGTTTACGCACTTGTTGGAATTACAAGTTATAAGGTATTTAGCCCATTTGATGTATATTGCATGCGCGTTAAACGCCTTAAGCTTCGTTAAATTTCAGCAGGTCAAACCTGCAGAATTTTAACATGAAAAATGTGTACAGTATTTACCGTATCATGCGGATACTGGTGCATTAAACACCAACATCTGCATGTTATTCCCCATATACTCATAATGGGTGTTATTTATCACCCATAGTTTCGTTATTTATCAGGGGCGATAAATAACACCTCAACTTGTAATAAGGCAATTTGAGTTTTATTTTCCAGGTTAGGCACTCTGTATTCTCTGTACCGCTTATTTATCAAGGCCTTCAAGGCTATGGAGTCATCAATGGGCCAAAAAAGTGTAACTGTTTTCAGGTCTAAAACTGAAATACTAGTCACGGCGGCCTCACTAACTAAAATAAAGTAACTTGCATGCCACCCCAAAGTTCTGCAGAGAATCAGTCCCCTTTATGAAGAGGCATGGAACCTAGGAGTAATACGTGATACAGGGTTCCCATGCAATACCTACACAGAAGCAGCCTTCTACAATCTAAAACTAAATTTTAAAAAACTGAATTTCATTCCTGTACAAAATCAGCACAGTAATCCGCCAACTCGCATGTGGACAACAGCAGTGCTCTTTGGTTAGCTCCCCAACTTACCAAAGAACTGGCAAACCGTCGCTCCACTTCAATTACTGTTTTTAACCCAATTGACTTTTGTCATATACTTCTTGTAAACTTTCTCTCAAAATATGTAAAGCGCTTTTATACCCTTGGGTCTAGCCAGCACTATATAAAACTCAGATAAATAAATAAAACAAATAAACGTGCACACTAGGATCTCCTTTCTAGTTACAGTGGATCACCTACAAATGCCTAGAAGACTCTGCAATCACATACCTTCAGGAAAGCAACAAACACTACCGCTACTCATGCTTATGTTGCTCTAATCGAGAAAAGCTTCTGGTGACCCCCAAAACGGTATGCAGTCATTACAACATGGGCTTTACTATGCATTACACTTACAGAACAAGTTTCCTTGTAAGTAAGTACAACGCATGCCATTTCTGGCACTTTACAACATGGGACATTATTACAAAGGCAAGTGCTTTTAAATATATTTTAATAAGTGAGTTAAGGGGTGAAAGGGGTTTTAAGGGGCTAGGGGTTGGGTAAGGGTAGTGTTAAGTAAGAGATAGTAAGTTTTTTTAGGATTCATGGATGGTTAAGGGTGCAGCACTGGCATAGCTAGCCACTTTGCCGCCCGTGGCAGTCCCTGCCTTTGCTGCCCCGCGGCGGTGGCTCCATGGAAGAGAGGTGGGGGGGTGCTGGTGATTCCTGAGTTTTCCACCCCCTCCGCCACCCCTTGCTACGCCACTGGGGCGCAGGGATGTAAGGGTTTTAGAGCTCATGGATGTGTAAGGTTAAGGGCAAGTAAGGGATTTTAAGGGTTTTTTAGGATTCGGGGATGAGTAACGGTAGGGGATAGTAAATGGAAGTAAGGGATTTTTAGGGTTCATGGATGAGTAAGGGTGCAGGAAGGTAAGTATTTTTATCTGGTAGGGTTGCTTCACATATTACATCATTCATGACATGTTAAATTACTGCATTAATAACATCCCTAAAGACATCTGAAATAACATAATTGATGACAACACTGTGCATGCCGGGGGGGGGGGGGGTGGGAGTTATAGTAACTTTAGGGCACGAGTTATAGCTACCTGAGAAAACTATAACTGGTGTATTTCAGTGGTTTTATTAGTTTTAAACATTTTGTTTTAACAAAAAGTTTCACCTAACTATAACATCCCTTTAACCATTGTGTTTTTTCAGTAAGTTTCTAAGGACTTTTTAATGTATAGTAAGACATTCTTACAATTCCTAACTACAATGCCACTTTAAGCTTTGTTTCTTTTTCCAGTCAATTTCTATGTTTTTTTAACATAAAGTATGATGTCAGTTGCCATGGCGGGGTGGTATTGGGTGCAGGGCTGGCATTCATAGCGTTGTTAACATTGATGTCAATTCAGATGTTGCATTGATGTTATCAATGATGTAATGGAACATTTTATGAATGAGGTAATATGTGAAGTAATTAGCAGTGCATGGTGGGGGCATGAGTTATAGTTACTTTAGGGTACAAGTTACAGTTACTTGAACAAACTGTAACTGGCAACGTTCAGTGGTTTTGTTCTTTTAAATGGAATGTTTTAACTGACATTTTCACCTAACTATAATGTACCTTCAACCTTTGTGTTTTTTCAGTGAATTTCTAAGTTAAAAAAAAAATGTAAAGTAACATATTATTACAATTCCCTTTATCCTTTGGGATTTTCAGTGAATTTCTATATTTTTAATGTAAAGTAAGAGGTCGATTACCATGCGCGATGTTGCCAACCAACCGAAGATGCCTTCGGTCGTGCGAGGCGTGGGGTTGGGCGTTGAACCCCCCACCTCACACGGCCTTTGGCCATGCATGGGGTTGGGCTCAGGGTCTTCGACAGACCTGTGGGCGATAAATGTTGTCATTTTAAGTAAGGCAAATCTACTGGTTTCGTCAAAGGATCAAAACACTAAAATATCAAACTGGCTTTATCAAGGGGTCAGCAGATCAATAGATATAGAGGAGATCTATTGCCTTTATCAAAAAGTCACCACTTATTATAATCAAATGTATACGTTATAAATTCACACTTTGCAATGTTTAATAATAGTAACTGTCACAACGTTTTTTCAATAAAGCATTTAAAAAAAACATTAAATGTCTGAGATTTTTTAAAAATAAAATAAATTCAGGCCATGAACTCCAGCCATACAACCAATCACAAGGGGGCCCTCCACTCCAGCTGTCGAGCTTACAGCTCCAGCTTGGAGTGCTTTTAAAAAAATGGAAAGCTCTCCTGGGGTCATTAATTCAATGGCCCAGGAGACCGTTTAAAAAAATTTTTTTTTAATGTTGCTGAGGAGCTGCTGCGCTCCAAGCAGCCCTCCAGAACATTACTAAATTCTTAAAGGTGCCCCTGCTCCTTCTAGGGGCACCAACAGGATCTTAAAAATACACTGAAAAGCCCTCGCAAGGCATTTTGGGGCGCTCCTTTCTGGAGAAGTGAGTAATAAAAGAGTGGTTCCTGCCGCTCATTAATTATTCTTTTCTCACATTTAAAAAAAAAAAATTGGGTGCCCCAGTACACACCTGGAGCACCCACACTTTATTTTTATACTTTTTTTAAACATTTGGTGCTGTGAGGGAGCCCCAAGGCTCCCACAGCCCCTGCCGGCTTCTCAACCAGCACCTATACCAGGTGCTGTGGGAGCCAGCAATTTTATTTTTAAAGTGGATGCCCAGTGCCCACCTGGGGAACCCACAACTTTTTGAAAAGTCCCAGGGTTCCCATGGCTGCTTCTGGCTCCACAGCCACTACCGTGGTGGAAGCCGGTCATTTTTTAAAATTTTAAATTGGGTGGGTGCCCTGGCCCCCTCCAAACCCCTCCGCCCCCGCCCCCCCCCCTCCCGGGAGCACCCACACTTTATTTCTATATTTAGGGCTGTGCAGAAAGCCCAAGGGCCCCCATGGCCCCAGCTGGCACCCCAGCGAGAACCCATTGTGATGCTGGGGTTGGCTCAGCAGCTTTGCTTCCACTCGGGCAAGAGCAACACTTTTCACTGCACCCACCTGGGTGGGAGCAAAGTTATGTTCCCTGCCTGGGAAAGTATGGGCAGGATATGCCCGAACTCTCCCGGGCAGGGAACTAAAGTGTCCTGGGAGATGGGGTCCTAGGACACTGCAACTCTATGGGGCCTCAGGAATGGGGCCACCCGGGGCCGCTCAACTGCTCAGGGAGAGGGGCTGCACACAACCCCAAATGATCTACTTAGCCCGGAGGGATGGGTCCTCTGAGCCTCAATAAGGCACGGGTAGGGGGGCTGCATGCCCATTCTCCAAGAAAATTCATAAAAAGCTGCTCCCCCTTCCCCGGGCAATGCCCTAACCTAGGGTGCTAATAATAAAAAACACAGCCCAGAGGAAAAAAACAATCCCTAGCCTGCCCTCTTATATGTTTTCTATTTTTTATTTATGACAGCGGACTGAATCCCTGAGTCCTAATATGGCTGCCGCCACATCTTTGTTGATTTGCTGGCAGCTAATCAGATCTTATCTAGAGATCTGTCAGCTTAGCAGATTCACAGCAGTGTGAAATATTTATATATTTTGAACCTTAATTATTCTAAAACTACTGAATGGAATTACACCAAATTACAAAAGCACACTCTCTGGATCAAGATTTTGCTTTCTGCCAAATGTGGTGTAATTCCATTCAGCTTTTTTGGCTGTAGCTGTGTTTAATTTTTCTATGGGAAAATGAATGGAGAAATCACATTTGGGACCGCTTTTTACATGGCTTCCGCTTGAAGGGTCACCCTGAAATTTTCCAGGAAGGAACTGATGTGGATAAGACTTTTTTAGGAAAGTTCTGTGAAGATTCATTAAACGTCACCATAGTTTTTAGCATACTAACTACCTAGTGATGACCGCCACTTCGACCTGGCAAAAAAAACCTTTTGCCAGGTCTGAACCTTCCTGTATAAGTCACCCCTAATGTAGGCCCTAACCACCCCTAGTGCAGGGATGCACAGAATTTAAAAAGTAGGACATGCGTGTTTAAGTTTTGCATGTCCTGACAGTGAAAAACTCCTATGTTGTTTTTCACAGTAGTAAGAACTATCGCCCCCATAGCCTCACACTGGGTTACCATCTGGGGCGGCCGGCACAGCTCGCAGGTGGTGGGGGCGGGCGCGAGAAGGGGGGAGGATTGGGGGCGCACTGGTCACAATAAAAAAAAAAAAACAACACACCTTCCCGCCGGTCCCGCGTCTCTGCTCCTGCTCTCGTCGACTCCAGGAACAGAGAGCACCCGGCAAACAGGCTCCCCTGACAAATCACAACGCTGCAACGTGACGCTGATTGGTCTGAGCGCCGTGACAGCCAGGGGCTGGAGGGGTGGGCACGTTCTCCACGGAGGCTGTAAAGCAGCCTGCATGGAGAACAGGGGCAGTGCGCATGACTGTTTTGGGAGGCCCGAGAGGGCCAACCAAACTGTCATTGCACACTTATGGAGGGTTCTCCCACTCCTCCCCTGCTCTGCATCCCCGCCTCAGCCCCTCACACAAGCAGCCGCAGCAGGAGGACAAAATAAAATGATAATAACATTAAGTTATTATCATTTTAGTTTTTTCCTTCTTTTCCTGCTTGAAGGCAGTGGGGCGATGGTCCTCCACCTTAGCAGAGGAGCCGCCACTGGTTACCATATTACATGCTAACGTCAGATTGTTAGCAGATAGAGATATGCTGTTTACACTCAAATGAATTGTAATTTTTAAATGGTGAAGTAAAATTTTGAAAATGCCCCTTTTAGAAAGTTGGCATTTTCGTGACACAACCAGCTGTGCCTTTCTGGCAGTGTCCTGGGTCATATGACTGTGATTGGCTCTGTTGTTGGGGTGTTTGCATTGCTTCCAGAGAGTGACACAAAGGTAACCTTAGTGTGAGGGGAAAAGGTCATCCTGACAGGATGACTGGGGAGGAGCCGCCACCTGCCCTGATTATATTTCAAAGGGCCCTGCCTGCAGCACTCACAAAGGAACCTGACACCAATCCTGCCCTGCCTTTTGTCACACAAAACAGTTTGAAGCCAGGGGAAGAACTGACCAGAACTAGTTTTGGGGGTAGGTCAGGTAATTCCCTTGCACCAGGTATAAAACCAGAACCTTCAGAACCACTCATCAGAACACTCCTAGATCTGTGGAAGATTCCGAAGAAGGACTGCCCTGCTGCCAGATGGACTGCCCTGCTGTCTGAAAAAGGAAGATTGAACCTCCTTGCTTATATCCCAGGCTACTCAGAGTGACTCCAAGGGTCAGTTGGCTGACCTCCTGTATGAGCTACAATGACACAACAACCTACCAGAGGCCTCACTGCAATTGCCCAGCTGACCAGCACTGACTGGAGCAACCTGGACCCCCTGAACCCTGCTCTTGGCCTCTGCTGGAGTGAGTCCTGATCACTAAGAGGTACCCCCGGGTCCTGGACCCTGGGCTGGCATCAGTGAGAACTCCTCCTGAATTCAATATCTCAACTTCTACACATTTAATTTGTGTCATGTTGGTCTTATTTCATTTATAAGGTCATACTTTATGTTTCTAAACTGCTGTGGAGTCTTTTTGTGGTGCTTTTACTCTGTTACTGTATGAATTGTTGCACAAATACTTTACATATTGCCTTCTAAGTTAAGACTACCTGCTCTGTGCCAAGCTACCAGAGGGGGAGCACAGGAAAATTTAGGTTGTGTTGCGACTTACCCTGACTAGGATTGTGGTCCATACATGGACAGAGTGCAAGCCTCTTGCAACTAGAGACCCAATTTCTAACTGTGGGTGAAAGGGTGGCGGAGTAAATGTGAATCTAAGAGGATGGATGGATTGGTAAAATGATGAGTTGGTGAAAGAATGGGGGGTGAGTGGGTGAATGAGTGGGTGAAAGAATGGGTGAATGAGTGGGTAACAGTATGGGTGGATGAGTGGGTGAGAGGGTGGGTGAAAAGATGAGTAGAAGAGTGGATAAGAGGATGGGTAGATGAGTGGATGAAAGCATGGTGGAGTAAATGGAAATCTGAGAGGATGGATGGATTAGTAAATGGAAATCTGAGTGGATGGGTGGGTGGATGGAAGGGCAGAAGAGTTAAATAGAATTCTGAGATGGTGGGTGAGAGGTTGGCAGAGTAAATGTAAATTAGAGAGGATGGATGCAAAGATTGGAGGGTGAAATGATAGCAGGGTAAATGGAAATCTGAGTGGGTGGGTGAAAGGATTGCAGAGTAAATGGAAATCTAAGAGGATGAGTGGATGGGTGGTATAGTAAATGGTGATATGAGAATATGGAAGGATGGGAGAGAAAATGGAAATCTGAGACGATGAATGGATGGACAAAAGGATCCATTGATGGATGAAATGCTTTATTGATGGATGGATGGATAGATGAATAAGTCAAATTATGGCTATATAGATGGATGGATGGATGCATGCCTAGATAATGGATGGATGAATGGAATGGTCGTTGGATGGAATGGTGAAAGATTGAATGATGGATGAAAGAGAGAAAAGGGAGCGCTTCTAGATAGGTTCAAGCCCACTTGCTTCATTTGCTTGGTGCGATAAGAGCTTTGGTTTCAAGTGGGAGGTATTCTACTCATCTGGTACTCCCTTGCATCAGGGTATGTTAGTTGGAAAGGCACTGGGTGAGGTGTGACTGTGAGAGATATTGGAGGGGATGTTGCTATGATAACCACAAAGAGGTTTCTTACTCTGAGTGTTACGAAATCTTGCAATGAGTGAAGTGGCTGTGTGAAGAAGACTGGGGAGGTGTTTCCTTGCGAGGAATTGTGAGGTGACCTCTGAAATGTGCTATCGCGAGACGTATTGTTGAGGTGACACTGTAAATTGTCATTTTGCTTCCGGCAGTGATAATCCTTGCTTCCACTTTGGTTCTTGTGCTCCTCATTTGAGCTTTTTCGATTGTCTGAGCAAAAAGTCAATATATTTTGTATCCCTGTGTGAGAAGAAGCCCGATGAATCTTGTGGCTTTCTAATTTGACTGCGATTGATCGCCAGATGGGCCATTTCCTGTGAGACAGTTTCATTTGTAGATAAAAACAGGGGCCTGACAGCCTGCGGTGTGGCGGGAGTCTTGTTAAGATTCCAATATTGATGTAAATGACAGTTCCTGAGTCACTTGCACTTTCCAGATCAAAATAAGCAATGCCTTGGTGCAAATACGGCTGGCGACGGCCACAACAAGAAATTAATCTTTTCTTTTCCTTATCACAACTCTTTTGTGTTATAATTACTAGAGTTATGTGTATCATTATTTCATGGGTGCAAATATTATTTCTGCTTAATAGGAGGTTAAAACAGTCACATTAGGCAGGCTAGCGCTTTTATTTCAACAATTTCATGGGGATTGGAATTTAAGTACCAGGCAATCTACAAAGGGTTAAGAAGCCATAACAGGGTAATTATTGATGTAGGCCTGGAGCTTGTACTGGGCAATGTGTAAATTAAAGATTAAGCATCTGTAAGAAGTACTCTTCAAGACCAGGCCAGGACAGGCCATGATATGATAAACTATGATGAGAAATGAAAGAGAAAATGGTGCTGAGGCCCAGCTCTTGCTTTGCCGACTTACAGGCATCCTAAGAGCACAAATAACCGCATGTATGTGGGTAAAATTGCATTCCTGAATCTTAGGAATAGTGATGGTCCTACATCATAAATAGTACTGGAAAGCCCAGTCATTGTGGTCGAATTTCTGTGAGAGATGAATGGTTCACAGGGGCAGGTTTTATGCCTGTTCCTGGGAAGAACCATGAACAAAAGACAGCGAACATCCACGCACAACTTAATACGTTTGTAGATATTCACCACATTTTTGGAGGTAGCTTTTGAACCCCAAAACATTCACAAATTTGCTTTTATCAAGGGAAGAAGTAAATGCTATTTCAGGTTGTTGAAGGGACAGGAACATATGACATAATTGTGGAGTATGAGGAGGATATTTACTTGGGGGTGGGAGGGATATTTTCCCATGGTGAAGCAAAAAGTTGCAAACTTTGTAAGTACAATGAGGCATGAACTAGAACTGAGCAGTGAAAAAAGAGAGAAAAATGAGAGAAGGGCATATTCTAAGGATACTAGACGATAACCTATGAAGAGAAAAGAAAGTGGAAATAGAGCGGAGGCCTGTTTTCGAATAATGACATATAACATTTCAAATTATATAACTACGTATCAGAGTTACTGGATTGAAAATTTGCTCTCATTGATATTCCACCAAAGTGACAACATTTGTGTGAGATGTAACTGGTTCACAGGGGCAAGTTTTAGGGTCCCTTGGACATGTCAACTGTTTGTGACTGAACCTCTAAGCAAACACCTTGACTCCTGTGATGGAATGGACCAGTTTGCACTACATTTACAAAGATTCGCAGAGGAGGACTGGGACAGGCTCGACAGTCAGTGTGCAGCTACACCCACTGAAATATGAATTTTCATCCCGATTGAAGGTCATGCAGCTGCTGATTTTGTTCAACATGTTCTGGTGTTGTTCCGGAACTACTTTCTGCGGGGTTTGATACGTTAATTTGAAAATAGGTTAGTGGTTAAGCAAAATATGAGGATCTGCCACGAGTTTTTTAGGAACAGAGATACAATAGTGTGTTTGAATGGGAAGAGACTATGCAAGCCTTAAAAGAAGGGAATTTAATATTGATCACATCAGGAGATAGGGAGCAGAAAAACTGGGTTATACAAGTAGAGGGAGGAGTTCTACCACATTGTTACAGTCGAAATATCAACCAAAACAGATATTGTGATCAAAATGTCGACTCCTTAAATATCATCACTGCCAAGTTAATATTAGTAAATCTACACTTATCTTGACAATATTTCAGGAGTCAATGTCATTTTTATGATACATGTGTAGGTCAATATTTCAGTGGTTGATAATGTGACGTACAACTATAGCATGATATGGTTGCACGGATAGAGTGGATGCTTTAGTCTTTGAGGTTAACCTGATTACCTCTTCCTAATTTAAAAGTCTGAAACTAGAAAGGGATAATTAAAGTGGAGCAGGGTGGTGTGTTGGAGATGGATTGGTTGCTTAAGATTTCATCACATGCTTGGTTACCTCAACAAGTCTTCGCAATGTTGTGGGTTAGCATAGGGGTAGTGTAGGAAGCTGGCTCTGTATATACTTTACCAAAGTGAGGTATAGTATGCACAGAGTCCAGTGGATCCCCAGAGGAATAGCAGAGGCTAAAGTAGATAATACTAACAGCTCTATTTGTGGTAATGTGGTCGAGAGGTTAGGCTCAACAGAGAGCGGTGTTAAGCATTTATAGTACCCACTCAGGCAAGAAATGTTATCAAACACTGAATCCAGACCAATTGGTAAGTATAAAAAATTATACTTTGTATTTTATTTAAGAACAAAGGGTTACCTAATGCAGGTAAGTTGTAATATTTACAAAGTTTCAAAGCTTTTCAGATAGAAAGTTTAAGCAATATTTTTCAGTCCGAAAGAAAATACTTGGTATTCAGCATAGACAGTTGGTGCAATCAGAAAGAACACTAGGTAATCCTGTGGGGGAAAAGACAGGTGATGGACTTACAAGTAAGTCCCAGCTTATAGTTCCAGTCTTCGGATGGTCTCAGGCCAACACTGTCAGTCGTGGGAGAATGGGGGCACCCAGAGGTGCGGGTTTAAGTGTCTGCGCCTCGGCGGTCGATACAAGCAATGAGTTTTAACCCCTTCGCTGCGTTCGTCGGCCAACGGCGTCGCGAGCACTACCTCGGTAGTGCTGCGCACGTCCGTTGGCCGACGCGGCCCCGCCCACTCCTTTAAACCGCCGCACCGCGGTGGAATGTTCGCCACGGTAAAGGGGTTAATCTTGCGGTCCGCCGGGAGTAATTTAGAAGGTTGGTTTTCAGCAGACCACCAACACGGTTACCGTCGCAGGCGGTTGGCTGCTGGTGTTCTGCTGGAGGAGTTCTGTCATCATCGGACCGTCATGGGAGGTTGTGGTCAGGCGGTAGGGCTGGAGGAGGCCGATAGGACCACTTGCAGGAGGGTATGGGCTCTCGGGCACCAGCTAGGCACTGCTGGGTTTGTGGGTCAAGGTCATGGAGGCCGTCCGGCGGGGATGCTTTTCTTCTGGCAGGGCAGGATCACATCAACACAAGGGTCGTTCCTCTACCACTGCGATCGGGGACTTCTTTTGCAGCAGTGAGTCGCGTCAACACCAGTGTCGGTCCTCACTGTGGCGGTTCTTGTACCGGAGGACGCTGGGGACTAGAGCCTCTAGTCCGTAGGGAGATTCTTGGTGCTTTGGCGAAGGTTGCATGGCCTCCAGGGTTTTTTTGGGAGGTCAGGCAGGATTTCTGGAAGGACAGCAGGTCCAGTGGTCAACCTGGGTGCAGGTGGCGAGGTTCTTGCCGAGTTGTGTCTGCAGTGGTTCAGTTTCTGGCACAGCAAGGGTCCTGGTCCGTCGAATCTGAGGAGGTAAGGTTCAGGGGTGCCCCTAAATACTAGATTTAGGGGCTTTATAGGGGTGTGCAGGTCAGGATCAATGGGTCCCTTTCTTAGGGTGTCTACACCCCCTAGTATGCCATCTTCCAGTGGGAGGGGGGCATAACCCTCTTCCTAATTGGCAGAGTCCCCTCATCTTCAAGATGGTGGGGACTGAGATGTGGACTTCACCTTGCCTCTCCCACCTGAGGGGTGGGGTTGGCAATGGTGGGGACACTGAATATCGAAGAAAGGTACCCCCTATGTATACTTCTAGGTCCAAGAGTCAGGGGGAAAGGAACGCAAAATCACATATGTGAGTACTCTTGTCAGACCTATGTCATTTTACTAGTGGCCTGCAAAGGGCTGTTCCACACTGATCAGTCTTTCCATACAAAGTTTTACGAAAGATAATACATTTTATTGATAATTGTTTTCGTTTTGTGAATATTCATCATTATCTATTTTTTATGAATTTTTCTTTTTATAAAGTCTTAATTTGTAAAAATCTCGACATATCTATTTAGAGATCTCAATGTGCAAAAATACAAACAAATTCATAATAAACATTTCATTTTTAAAATGTGCAAGAAATATTATTTACAAATAAAATACACGGAAAGACATATATTTACATTCTCTTGATTCGTACCTGTGCCCCCACTGGAAACAAATGCTACTTCAAATCAACCAATCTCACCAAACAAACCACATTCTCACAAATGAAACAATCACACACAAAAGAAATAGGTGGGAAAAAGGGCCTCTGTTCATTTGTATGATATACACTGATGACGATCAAGCGGACTGAATGAATCACAGTGTATTCCACCCTGGTGTTATCTTTGAGGGGTTTCCCATAATCTGGTCAACGTACGTTTCGGAGGATGTACATGACTACCACCTTCATCAGGACCACTCTTTCCATATATTTTCAGGTGAGTGGGTGGGGGTCCTCTTATTTGTCATGCCCGGGAGTTTCAAGTCCCCACTGTTACAGTCCTGTCAACATGACGGGTGGAATGCAGACAAACTTGTGGCAACTGGTCTAAGTATTGTGCATTCTCTGCCGGATAACTCCTTGTTGTTATCGATGGAGGGTTTACTTTTTATATCTCTGTATTTATGCTGTCAGTATTATGTACCGATGTAAGTGTCCTTCAATTGGTGCTTTCCCTTTTTAATGGCAGCGCTGCCCTCCGCTTTGTATTAGATATGTGCTTGTGGCTTCCGGGTGTCATACACGTCTGTCTCCTTGCCTGTACGGACATGGTGGGGACACCTCCCTTCCTGGCTAGATTTTCCCGCTGGTTCCCGTGCCCAAATGAGGGGCTAGAACCGTGGGAGCCAGTTGCTGATAGCAGCAAAAGGCTGGGAATTGCTAACAAAGGCGGCAGGCCTTTGAAGCTCCCTCTTCGTGGGCCCTGCCCATCCTGGGGGAAGAGGCAAGACACCTGTGCCCAGGATGTGCTTTGTTTTCAGACCCAGAGAGCGGAGGGCTCTCTACCCAAGGGCCCAGAAACATGTCTGGTGGTGGCAGATGGCTTGTAGCCAGTCCTGGACCACACCAGGGCTGGTCGGGTTTCAGGGGGCATCTCTAAGATGCCCTCTGAATGCATTTTATATTAAATCCGACACTAACATCAGTGAGGGTTTAATGTGCTGAGAAGTTTGATACCAAACTTCGCAGTCTTCAGTAAAGCCATCATGGAGCTGGGGAGTTTGTGATGGCAAACTCCCAGAACATGTACTCAAGATTGCCTCACTACACTTAAAATGTCAGTGAATGGCACAGACACTGTAGGGGCACAGTTCTCGTGCTACTGCACCCTCACCTGTGGTATAGTGCACCCTGCTAGAGGGGTGACTTGTCTATGCCACAGGCAGTGTTTGTTAGACATGGCACCCACGGACAGGTGCCATGTCGACTTTTGGGTTTGGGGTCCCACTCTGACAATGTAACTGTAAGCATTTTATACATGCACGACTGTTAACATTGTAAGGCAGCAATTGCCCAATAATCAATAAACGTTCAATTGTAATTGTATGGTATACAAAAGAATGTTTGATATAAGTATAAATTATTTTGCCACTTGTTGCCGTAAGCAATAAATAAAAAGTATGACAAAGAAACTGACCTTTAAATTACTCATGCAATATGTTATCACTATTCCTGTCTATGCCCTCCATCTAAGTGACACCACAAGGATGTAAAGCTGAGTTGGCCCTTCCCAGATTCAATCCTATAAGTTCCACACAGTTCTGGGAAGCAGATGCATTAATCTACTGAGCTTTTTTATTCGCTTTTGAAATGCAGTAGGCTGAATAATGGCTGTGTATTTCTTCACTATACTCATTCTGAACAATTGTAAGACTTTAATATTCATGCAAAGGATAAAAAATATGAAATTGGTTTTCTGACAGACGTCTACCCCAGAGATACTTTAGATTGCCGCTGCATGTAATTGTTCTCTGACAGTGGATCTGCCCCCATTAGTGACATTGTTCGGAGGGAAAATATATGATTGAGAATTCAATTCTCTGTTGTTGTTTACCTGTAAACAGGTAGACACATATTCAACTAAACCCAAGAGATTATCTTAAGGAAATCATTTGTCTGGTACCAGAAATGGAAATATCCTACATCAGTATCTCGAATTTGCACCATATATTCAAACGATTTTAAAGCTGATGAAATATTGGTAGCTGTCGCGCATAGACCCTTGAATGCATAATGAACAGCCCTCTACAGGAATATTAAGATATTTTACATGCTGCCAGCTTTAAATATAGGAGCAAGTAGTATGGCAGGGAGGGAGGCGCTGGCACCCCCAAAGCATAATCTTTTTTGACAGTGTTGAAAAGAGCATTATGAAGATTTCAAGAAGCAAACAGACAAACAGACAGTCAGAGCTCGTAACACTACACCTTAATTCTGTCCTTGACTCTAGTTTTTCATTTCAGTATTACCCAACTGACCCATTAAAAACCCTTATAAAATAAAACATGTCAATGTCATGGTCTATGAGGATGGGGTGAAGGTTGAGAACTTTAAAGATGGAAATCAACTCTTAATTTATGATGGATATTTCATGACACGAGTCTGTTGTTCAGAAATTCTTCCAGGTGGAACTAAAATGGGTCTTAAAATATTTACTAAATGAGAACCAGGACAATCAGATCTTCAGCATGGATAAGGGGTCATTGTGCGCATGTGAACTGTCCCACTTTCTGCAAACGCACCAAAATAATAATCTGCAGCATTTTTGCATACTTTAAAAACGCCCAAAAGCAGCATTTCAAAGCCTAGTACATTAAACCCCCAAATAAGTGATAGACCTAAAAAAGTACAAACACATATTACTTCACTGCTATAATATTAAACTCGTACACAAATGGAAATATATGTGACGACTTTTATATTCCATCAATTTAAAATGCTATTTGTTGGACCCGAAAATACATTGGCCGACTACAATGTGAGAAAGAAAACAGCAAGTGCATTATTTGTAAGAAAAAGTATGTGCAGCACAACAACCTCATTCCAAGTCTAGGAAGGGGACTAAAACAGGAGGGAGCACAGCAGCTGAGTGTAAAGAGCAAACCGAAAGAAAAAGGATGAAGCAGCTCCAGGTTCTCCTTCACACATGTGCCTTATCTTAAGAAATGAAGTGCAGAACGCTCGACTGAATTAGTCATGGGTGTCTTTTGGTAGTTGGTAGCAGGGCCGAACTGGGAAACCAAAAGCAGCCCTTACAAAAATGCTGCAGCCTGCCTCGCTCCGACATGTCTCTCTTTCCCTCCATACAGTCTCTATCTCCTTTTCTCTTTTCCCTCTTTGATCGCTTCCTCTCTACCTTCCCACCTCCCTCCCTCTCTTAGTGCCATTATCGGCAACTTCTCCCAACCCCCGTCTGAGCATGCAAGAATGAATAAATACACGAGACAACTTTGTAGTGGGAAAATATTGCTGCAGGTTTATTCCATACAGGAGTATGCAATATGTGGGTTATCTTACGGGCGATCCAAGGGCGGGCAGCTGTACCAACCTATGCTGCCCCCGCCCGCCTGGTGAGCCAGCACTGTGGGACACCCCGTCAGTGCTACCTTTGATGATCCTCTTCCGGATCACGTGACACGTTGGTCTGTTCTACTCACGCCCTTTTCAGGGCGGAGCGTAGCAGGGCAAACCCCCGGTTGGTCAGGCCCCCAACCGCCCGAAGGACTAACGGGGCGCCGTCGCGGTTTTCCAGGAACCTGCCCTGAGGCTCCTGGTCTTTGGCTCTGGCACCCCTACTGTGCCGCGCAGAGGTACCCTTACTGTACCGGTCTGCCGCAGAGGTACCCTTACTGTACCCGTCTGCTTCCAGATCGCCCTGTAACTCCGCCTGCAACACAAAAGAAAACATTAAAACATTCTGAGTAGCTTGTCCACCAGCCTGTCCGCCGGGTAAGAGGTGGGGTGGGAGACGGCGTGGCTGGTGCAACAGAGGACGCCAGGAGGGGCTGGGGAGGCATATATGCCCTCCCCCACCTCGGCGCACCGGAAGGACGTCACTGCGGTGACCAAGCTAGAGGGCTCCAAGAACCCCTCCAGAGACTAGAGCGGCTGGGCGGTGCCTAAATGGCACTAAAGGGCCGCCCTGCTGAGGTGGCCTCCTGCGGGGCCGCGGACAGCCGCATAGTGCCATTATCGGCAACTTCTCCCAACCCCCGTCTGAGCATGCAAGAATGAATAAATACACGAGACAACTTTGTAGTGGGAAAATATTGCTGCAGGTTTATTCCATACAGGAGTATGCAATATGTGGGTTATCTTACGGGCGATCCAAGGGCGGGCAGCTGTACCAACCTATGCTGCCCCCGCCCGCCTGGTGAGCCAGCACTGTGGGACACCCCGTCAGTGCTACCTTTGATGATCCTCTTCCGGATCACGTGACACGTTGGTCTGTTCTACTCACGCCCTTTTCAGGGCAGAGCGTAGCAGGGCAAACCCCCGGTTGGTCAGGCCCCCAACCGCCCGAAGGACTAACGGGGCGCCGTCGCGGTTTTCCAGGAACCTGCCCTGAGGCTCCTGGTCTTTGGCTCTGGCACCCCTACTGTGCCGCGCAGAGGTACCCTTACTGTACCCGTCTGCTTCCAGATCGCCCTGTAACTCCGCCACAGCCCTGGAGGCGGCCACCGTCGCAGCCAGGGCCCCCCCACCACTGCACCTCCTATTACCTGCCCTGCCCTTTCCAAATAAATATTCCTGTACATCCAGGATAAACAAGTCCATTCCCACCGGGGACAGTGGACCCCGTCCTCCTCAAAGCAACCTGCTTTCTAGGGCCTCCTGCATGCCCAGTGGTATGTGTCACTGCCCGCCTGTGGCAGATGCACTCCGTGTTTGTCAACTCCACCTTAGGCGTGCGCCTGGCTGGCAATGGACCCCATCTTTAGCAAAGTAGCCTTTAACATTAGCCTGAATCAGCACTTGTCTGAAGAAACCCAGACCCCTCTGGTCTGCGAGCTTGCGCCCTGAACAGTTCCCTCTAACAGGGATGTTCACGGCCTCGACAGACTTAGCACTGTGCCACCTCTGCAGGGGATCAGCTCCGCCCATCAGAGCTTCACATTGCCCCATGTAGTTGCTGAACTCACCAAACAGCGCATTACTACATGCGCCCGCTCATTTCCAGGCCTCCTGCAATTCCAAGGGAAGAGATCACTCCCTACTGGTGATAGATGAACCCCATCTCTATCACAGTAGCTCTTGACTTTCGCCTGGCTCAGCTAGTGTCTGAAGAAACCAAAGCTCTTCTGTCCTGTGAACCTGTGCCAGAAACTATTCACCCTCCTGCGGGAAAGTTCCTCTGCCTCACCTGACCTAGCCCCGTGCCAACTGTGGGCGGGGCGATTTCCACCACCAAGGATCACATTGCCCCATCTATTTGCTGATCCCACCTAGCTGCTGTCCTACTAGCACTGTGTGACCTGAACCCCTGTGTCCCCCATCTATGGGACAGCAGCCCCCTTGTTGGGTAACCGCTCCCACTCCCGCCTTGGCTATTCAGGCAAGGAGGATTATGCTTGACCTTGCAGTCCCTTTGCTTTCTAGATCATGACGCCCAGGAATGTCAACTAGTAGTATGTGACAATGAGCAAGGGGGGGCCCACCTGCCCATGCCAAGCATCCCTTATAGGAATTCCGCCAGCTCAGCTCCCTCTGAGGTGAGACCCCCTGGGCATACCAGCTAAGAGAATCTGTCTGATTCAATACAGTGCGCACTGAGCGATATGGTGCCTAACATTAAGGATTGTCTAAGTCCTACCTAACCCCCATCCTAGAATATTCCCGGCCAGGGGAGCCGGTGCGTTCCCACTGTGGGCCCACCTTTGGGCAACCCCATAAGTGTGAAATTTACTGCTCCGCTAAATTTTAATCATTGTTGATCACTGGTCGTGCCAAATGTTCTTTTACATAGCCTATTGTGCTTGACACCTAGTTTCCCCATTTCTATGGACGGCAGCACCTATGTTGGCTGGCAGCGTCACCACCCAGCGAGGCTACCACAGCTAACTGGGCGGGCATCGCTTACTGCAGGAACTTGTCACCTACCCTAGGTTCTGGGAGCACTTACTTCCCCCGTTGACCAGACGGGTGCACAAACCCCTTTGCTTGCTAAACCCTGGTGAACACCCAATGGTATCAAAGCTGGTTTGAAACAATACCTGTCTTGTACCCACTATTGGAGACACCTCACCCTTTCGTGCAATTACAACTTAAGCAGCGCACCCCGCTTGCATAACTGCTGTCAGATCACAGATGCACAGTACCTACTGTCCATTGCAGACCCTGGCTGCTTTAAAACCTGCCAAAGTAACGGAAACCAAGATTCCCAGTTCCCTGTTTAGCTGAAGTACACCTTCAGTGGGTAGGCTAGGAGATACCACAACCCCATTGGTCATGCGAACCTTAAGTACACAATTTTCGCCTGTGCGTACCTATAAATGAGACAGGCTCCACACCGCTGTGAGGCCAGAGACACACATGTTGTGCCCACTATTTGAGACAACTCACCTCTTCTAGGAGTGTCAACTACCCAGGTGCCTACCCAAGTCCCAACAAGCAGGTTGGCCCCGACTACCTTGTGTGCTGATGCCAGGTTTGGAAATTGCCTAGCCTAAACTTGCTGACCCCTGGGAAACACACGATGCCCGTGCTCTGGCCGAAACTTGGTGATGCCCTCGTGTCGCATTGAACCCCTGGTAAATGAGGGTGCCACTCCAACGACTTAAACCACCCCTTGACCATGAGCGGAGTCTAGCACTCCCCAAACTTTTGCTGGTATAACCCACGGGCACGCCTCCTGTTTAGTTTAATTTAGTCATTCCTGGCACTGGCAACCACAAGGGCCTACTACTGGGCTGTGTAAATGCGGCCCAGGTGACCTTAAACAACCTGCTTGGTGTGGATGGGTGCTAACATTACCTGGCTGAAGTGCAGTCCTTTGTCAATCACTCCTGACAAGATGTGCCAATGCCGGTGGAAGCAAGAGTTATCCAGCCCACCTTACTTCCTGTCCCAGGTCTGAGTAAATTAGTGCAAGATGCGCATTTGAACTGGTAGCGGATACTGTTACTTACGCCTGCAGATGCTCTGCTCAGAGCAGCCCGCTAGACAATGGCTTCCATTGAAAGGCGGTGCCAACAGACCTCCAAGCACGTAAGGTGGTACCTCTGAGTAGGGCTCTAATCTAACAGATGCCCCTTGCATCGGATACCGCCTCTGGCTGTAAGCCGCTCAGTGCTACTGATGCCTTGGCGCTTCCTGACCCACAGCCAGCTGACCCTGATATAATCCGCTCGTGACTGGGACTCAACAGTGCAGTGAAAGCACGAGACATCCTAGCCTGACCGTAGCTCTTCACCAGGCTCCCACACAATTTTTAATTACCCTTCGTATCGTCCATGCAAGAGAGACTTAGTACCATCTGCCCCAATTACCCTGTGCTACCAAACCTCATCATGACATCACAGGGATTACATAACTCACTAGGTCAATCGGGCCACCGTCCTACAGCTCAGTAGTGAGAAAAGTCCTACCAACGTAGCCAACCAACGGTTTATATGCAAGTGACTGCCCCCTTTATGGACGACCAAAACAAGGGTGAAGCAATGGGAGCATGAGGCCGTAAGCAACGGGTGTCTATGTGTACTGGAAACATTAACTAACCACGCAAAGAACCATGGACCTCAAATGCGAGTCGCCGATCGCCAAAGAAATATTGATGGATTCGAGACATCGGCGCCATCCAAACTACTGAATTAAAATTGGCACATCAACCCGCTTTGGTCTACCTTGCTGAGAAGGAAGGAGCGATGCCCATATTGGTATTAGTGAATGAAGACATTGTTCATTCACGTGCGGCCAACAGTGAGAAACACTGCCCCCAAGTGGCCTTCCCCCTTTATGGCACCCTGGCCGTGCAAATTGGTTTAACGTACCAATAATCAACACCACTGATATACTGTTTTGCCCCACCCAGGGCACCCTGTCCGTTTGCTGCCAGGGCAGACGCCCCGCCACGCAAAATGAAATCAAGTATGTAATGTCATAGACGCTACCTCCGGCATATTCTCATAATTCGCCATATATGACTGACACCGCACTCATCCTATGCTTTGTGCGATCTAGGCCCACTTTAGTGTGAGCAGAGCCCCGCGATGCATACTTGGCTTCATGGTCGATAATGCACACGTAAACTACCCTAGCTGCTCCTTGCCGCTGGGTCATCCTACCCTATGGAGCCCTTCAGAAAGACCAGGGAACATTATAACACCCTCAACACTTAAGCTTAAATAGGTGATGAAAGCGATGTGTACACCTTCCACCTGGTCCCGGACACAGCGGTGAAGAGTTCCCGAAGGACCTGGCCAATATAAAAGACACCAACAGGGCTGAGGGAGCCCTGAACAAGCTTAAGGCTTGTTTAAGAGTTAAAACTAATCTGCAGGGCTACCTAGCCTGCTCGGGCAATGACTATGGCATTCAGACCGGCCACCGGCACACCGCCCATGTACTAGGTATTCCGCTCTCTGAAAAGCCTGACCGATCCGCCATTCATAGCGTTCATCTAACGCGCATTGAGAATTACATATTAATTACACAAATGTAACGTGTATGTGACTGCAAATGTGTTGAAACGCTATACATGAGCGCCAGTTACATTACATATTCGGCACATGTCATTGCATCCTTATATTTACTCCAAAAGGAGCACTACCTAGACAAGCCCATCTGTTGGCTAATCAGTGCTTCTATTTGCATAAGGTGAAATAAGCCACAATTACAGCTCAGTTGCATAGCCAACCGCGAGCTAGCCGCCCCCATCCAAGCTGCCCAGGTTTCAGATTGCTATGTGTGACATGTCCATCATTTCAGTACAACTGTGAGTGACATTCAAAAGACTATGACCGACACTTTCTTGGAGCATAATCGAACAATGGTACGGTGCATATCCAACCTACCCATGCCAGCTACCCCCTGCACATTTCAGGACAGGGTAGTCGACAGAACACTATGAAGGGGTATTTTGTGATGAAATGTGTTGTGGAGTTCATCAACACTATCGAAGACTTTCGAGTATAATGTCAACGTGGGCCTCAGACTCACCATCATACATCACCGACAACCTATGCTGCCACCGGGCTCAAGGCACCCCGCAACACAAAGCAGGGGGAAAACATATCCAGCGAGACCAGGGACCGCAAGGGCACCCGCGACATGACCAGACGGCGTGACCAGGAGGAAACAAAGGGGGAGGGGGGGCGACGTTTTTGGGAAGCACGCCAGAGTGAGCGCTCCCTCCCCCATGGCGGCGCAACTTGCCCGAGTCATGCCGATTGCTTTTGGATTCAAATGGATGAGGACAAACTCACTGCACAAAGGCCAAGGCTTGAAGGAGCCCGTGGGGACAGACCACAGCGGCGACGCGACCCACAGTGCAAAAGCAGAAAGCCGGGCAGGAGGAAAACTAGCAGCAAGGGACAGCCCCACCTGGGGTGGCACGAGCCGGCTGCAAAAACTGCATAATAGGTTCCCCATGGGCACTTTAGACTGGCCCCGCGCTCGGACCACAGATCCCAGTCGGCAGGTACTCCCCTAAGTCTCCCAGCCAAACATGGGCGCCAAATGCCACCTTTGAGAAAACTGTGCAACTTCTCGTGCGTAACACTGGGTGCTGCTGGCTGAGTAGATAAAGATGCAGCCGAGCCCAGCAATTGTGCCGCCTGCCCGCCGCCGGTCACAACAGAACCGTGACGGCACCTGACCGCGCAATCCTTTGTTGCCACAATGCCCAACCCGGGGCCCGGGCGGACGGCCAAACCCAGGCCCCGGGAAGGATAGAATCACTAACTGCCAGCCTCACACCGCACACCTAGACACCCGGCCGGAAATGAGGTGCCAGCGCGGGAGTCCAAGAGAGCAGCAGCTGCAGCCCATAAACGAGAACTGCACTTCGGTGGGCGTCATATGGCATGGAAGCAAATCCCAACTAGGCTGAAATAAAAACATTTCCATTCCAAGCACACACCTTACAAACCAATGCAGCATACTACCCATGTGGGGAAGCACTACAGAGCCTCCCTAGTACGCACTATAAACACGCTACAATACATTCCCCGGCCAAAGAGACATTGATGGACACAACCAAGACGGGCCCCTCACCCTGTGTGATTGTCCGACTCTGGCCCAAGAGGTCGTCTGCTATGGCGGTGGACACCTACCCCGCTCCAGTGCAAGACACCATGACACCAGGCCCCATCACAAAGAATGTACCAGTGAGTGTACCAAGATTTGCAGCATGGTAGGACACTATGTGGTGGGAACTTCAGTGCCTTATAAAGAACACTTGATTCCTCCCAAGTTGAGAATATATGCCCCTGTGCATTTATCAATGGGTAACATTATCGCTTCGATCAAGTCCTTCCACATGTGCTAGAGGAAAACAACCACTTCCAAACCTACCCTGCGAAGTTACCTCAATATTGTTATCAAACTTTGCCAATATGGGTAGCTTAACAGCCCACGAGGCCCCAATATGTGGAGACGATACGGCGCTTAAAACTATTACACTGTGCCAGACACTTAAAAGCATTTCCCCCCCGCAAGGCAGGAGCACAAATCGTTGCTCCCAGGCCGCGTGGTATCACTGCCGCTGTGCATGCGAACGCCAAGGTATTACGTTTCGGGAATTGCACTTGGTCCTTATCACCAATCACACTTACGCCAACACTCTTTACTACAATCAGGGATCAACTATTGAAATTCCCACCAAAAGACCAGGCGCGGTTTGAACGAGTTGGGGTGTGGGGGAGGAGAGGGTACCCAGCTAGGCTCACCGCAAATCCTAAAGATAGAGCCCGACGCTCCTCCGCTCCCTCTGCTGTGGTCTCCCGCACACACCAGAAGCAGAGCGGCGAGTGCACAACACCTCGGAGGATGCAGGCGTCCCTCACAAACACACGGCTGGCCCAAAAGAATAAAACAACAAGCAATGACCGCACAAGCTGACACTCCTCTCACTGCGCCATCGACAAGACTCTGAACTGGGCCCACAGCCCTACCACGGTGGCAAGCAGAAACAAATTACAGCTCACAAGTGCATGTGCCTTACATTATATGTGCAGTTAGAGTCAAAGCCACCTCTCTGTCGCCAAACCACCGTCACCTTACAATGTACGAAGACGCTGCCCGATCGTCGCTCTTCCACCGGGGAGCGACCGAGCCCCTAGCTCCAGGCCATAGCGAGAACGAGTGCCATGAAGCACTGCCCCTCACAGAAACACTCGCGGGATCACGCCGGGACCCAACAAAACACCTCCGGCGGCCGCAGCCCATGGCCCGCAACTTCTGCCCCTGCCCAGCTCCACCCGTGCTGCCAAGGCCACCCCGGAGTCCCAAAACCCCGTTGGGCCCAGGAACACCCAGGACACAGGCCCCCATCATGCAGCTTTTCTTGCCCCCAAAACTACTTCGCCGCAAAATCCGAAATGCAGACAACTGCTGAGCCCGACGCGACGGCGTGGCTGGTGCGACAGTAGGTATCGCTCCTGCAGGACAGCCTCGGGGGCCCAGAGGAGGCAGCTCCTGCCAGCATCTAGTGGCTTAAAAACTGTTGCCCGTTGCCCGCAAGGTCCAAGTGCCTCCTCCCCCAAACGCGGGGCCAGACCACAATAACTCTGCACAGATGCGGAGCCAACATTCGCCCCGGACCAACCCTTGTGCCCCCTGACCTCCGCAAAACAGAAACCTGCTCCAAACTCCTTCCGCACTGGTCGGCTGGTACGAAATCACACCACAGACCAGTGAGTTGGTAACATTGCAGGGCACCGATACTGGCAAAGGCCGTACTATGCGCTATCCCATCCACGGCCGGGCACGAATGCAGTGAGTGCGGGACGGTACGCCCGCTGCCAGGCCCCCCCGTGCTCCAGCCCACAACAACGCCGTGCACCCGGTCACCAGCACTCAGACCCATACGGGCCCCAGGCGGCCTGAAACCAGCAGTCCAGGGGCCAGTCTGTGACGGGGCGACTCACCTCGCGATCTACCAAACGACGGCATATCCCGACCAACGACCCGCACGACGGCGTGCACACAACTACTAACCTCGCCCAAAGAACTACTAACCTCGCCACTCCTATGAGTGTGACAACTCAGACTGCTCGAGGTACCAAAAGTGATTTGCCCCGCTTCACAGGATGCTTGAACCTACCGTCAGACGCGAAGAACGGTTTTGGAGCGGGCACTGCAAACCCTGCAAACCCAACGGGGAAGCCCTCCCCTGCTAAGGTAACTCAAACGGACAGACCCACACCGAGCTGCCGCCGCAGCTTTCCTAGTCTCTCGCAAGGCGCAACGACGTGCTAGGTGTTTGGGGCAATAGTAAGGCACCAGCAGCCGCTCCACTTGGAGCAAAGGGGGGAACACTCGCCCCACAAGGATGATAGACGACTCGTGTCCAGCACGTGAACGCACGAGGGGTATAAGAAATGCTGACAGGCACAGGCCCCAATACACACCCCTCTGCAGGCAACATGTGACCCGGTGATTAGCCCATAGTACTGGATGAGGAGCTGGCTCAGGACATGCCCGGGGACCTGGCAAGCCACCAGGCTGCGCCCCATGGCGACCCAGGTAGCAATACCAGTGGTAGATGTCGTATGGCTATACAAATCAAGCTATTCATTAATTGGCTTTGAGAAAAGCTAAACCTAAACAAGACATGTTAACAAGACTAGTCCTACACCCATCGGTAGGGGCAGCGAAGGGGACACGGGGCTGATCCCGCAACCGATGCACATAAGGGGTGGGGAGTAAATTGCCCGCAACACGCACCGCCCTGCGACACCCACTGCGGGGTATGAGAAGGATGCAAAGGCCGCAACTCCAGCTCGGGCACTCAAATCAGTACCCCACCCCCGGTGCACCTGGCTTCGAGATGTCCCATCCTGGGCAATCTCCACCCACCCGTGAGCAACCCCGACAACAGTTCCCGTGCCAAATGTCCACGTCCCTGCTCCATCGGCAGAGTCTGGCCTCTAACGTGTGCCCGAGCCTCCACCCAGGCGTTACACCAAGAACCTGTAACTACACCACACCCTGGTGGCCCGTGCAGTGTGTGGCACAGTGAGAGGAGGACCCTCACCTCAAACTCAACCCCCAGCATGAGCAAAAAGGGGGGGCGGACACCCCCAACGACAATGAAAACAACTGTGCGAGCACACCGGACAATGCGCGCCTCCCGCACCCGTGTTAGCGGGATATGAAGTTCAGGACGGCGGTGTCATATAAATTAACAGCCCTACTCTTCCAGCCTTATCATCACTTGTGGCAAACGGCACCAAGGCCTACGTCTGCCCCAGTTGCCCACCAGCACAGTTGGCCCTCAACCTAGCTTTCTGGCGCCAGCTCTGAAAGCTGTCCCTGTTCCAGTGTAAACATGTCCTGCATCAGAAGGGGGCCGGAGCAGCGTTCTCCAAGGGGCTGATTGGATATCCCTTTCACCGTAACTGCGGGCGCAATGTCCCCATGTGGCGCTGGCGACCGTATTTGGAGGTTCTGCTGTCTTGTCCCAGCCGCACGCTGAGGTATGCAATTAGTTATATAAAGACAGCACCAAACGCATAGTTCAAGACAAATAAAAGACATCGCAGTATAACTCGGTTCAAGTGACCAGTATTCGCTCGTCGAACTAGACTGTACTGCATGGCGAGCCCTATTCACTGGGCACCCTGCCAGACAGCCAAACCTCGCTATATAAAGTCAAGTCTTAAAGTGGGCAAAACCACGCTGCGACGAGATCCACCTGGCAATCCGCCTGCCCTGTGCTCCTTTGAGCCATTTTCCCGACTGAGGATGGGGTCCAACGTGCGCTGGGTCATACATCGACCATACACTCTAGTCACAAATTCCACCAGGTAGCAGGCACAAGTATCTCTATTACTTAAAAGTAAGCAAGGGCCTCCCAAACCGGCTTTTTTCCAGACCGGCAAACATGAACACGCTGCTTGATCGGGCACGGCAATAATACAAGCGCTCGCTTCCTGAATACCAAGGGGTCGAACACAGGACCTACGAATTATTAACAGATGCTCTGCCTATCGTGCTAAGCAGGCATGGGCAAAAGGTCCCCTAAACCCGGCGCCCCCTCGGCTCGTGCCACAGCGCCATACATTAGCGCACCACCTGCAGACCCGATCGTGTTTTACCCGAAGTAACGTAAACATCAGCTGTATGCTCCGAAGGCAGAGCGTGACTGTGAGCGCTGCCGGTCCGGAGCCCCGATTATAAAAAGCGAAAGTCAGCCTCCTCACGCCCCCTTATTTAAAGACCCTTCTCGCCTCCTTTTTCCCCCATTGGCCGGTCTCTTCAACAGTGGCGTATCGCAAAAGATGCACCTACGCCCACCACTGGGCGGCAATACAAAAGGACTGGATCTGTTGGATGCTGTAGATCTGGGAAGTCTTCCAACAATCCCAGACAACTCAAGTAAACTTCTACATTACTACTTCCACTCTGCAAACACACCGCCCCCCCTTCAGAACATTCCGGGACTGAGCCCCAGGCGACAATGGCACCCACACGGGGGGGGACTACCGCCAAACGCGCCGAAGGCAACCCCTGACCCGAAGCTTGGGCGGCGCTTAGAGGCCTGACCAGACAGTGTAACCTCGCTGCCCACTCCACACGCCTCCAGACCGTGGGCCGACATGGAAGAACCAACTACACCTGCAATGCGTTCTGCGGCTGGGGACATGACCCGTCTCTTACTGACGCTTCTCCAAGGCACTCATCCACCTGCTTAGCGAGGTCGGGTCCTCCGAGCATTCAGACCAACCCGACTGCCTGCCCTTTCTAGTCCCGCAGTACCGAGGCCACCCAGCCCCAAACAACACCTCAACACCCTTCTCGGTCAGTCCGAGCCCAGTGCACGAAATGGCCGGCCTCGCTCAACCCTGGCCAAGATGATCAGCGGCAACCAAGGCCAAACGGTCTTCCCTGCCCCCGACTCACCGCGCACGACGACGACCCCCTGGTCCCGGGTACATGAAACCCGAGGCGTGGTGCAGACACAGCGTATCCAACGGGGGGGGGGGAGGGGTGGAGCAACACAAAAGAAAACATTAAAACATTCTGAGTAGCTTGTCCACCAGCCTGTCTGCCGGGTAAGAGGTGGGGTGGGAGACGGCGTGGCTGGTGCAACAGAGGACGCCAGGAGGGGCTGGGGAGGCATATATGCCCTCCCCCCACCTCGGCGCACCGGAAGGACGTCACTGCGGTGACCAAGCTAGAGGGCTCCAAGAACCCCTCCAGAGACTAGAGCGGCTGGGCGGTGCCTAAATGGCACTAAAGGGCCGCCCTGCTGAGGTGGCCCCCTGCGGGGGCCGCGGACAGCCGCATTCTCTCTGGTGAATCCTCCTCGTGCCTGATACAATTAACCTCGGTAATCTGGTGAAAGTAATAGAGGCGCCTGGAGTGCCCATGGCCATTCAAAACCTCCAAGGGCTCCAAGCCCACCTAGAAAATGCCTGGTGGGATAAAAGGCTGCTTGGCCCTGGGTGATAGGGTAGCAGCTGATTTTCTCGCCTTGCTCTTTGGAACTCTTTGTGCAAGTTTTGCAGAAGTCGTGAAGGCACAGCCAGAAACAGAAGTGAAAATGGCTCTCTGAGATTCATTTTTTAAAGTCTAGCCTGAAGACAACTTTAGCTATATGCAAGCATCATGTACTAAAACAACTCATTAATAAAAACAAAAAACACATATATACCTATGCAGAGGGACTTTGGGTCAGACCTTTGATCCATTGTTCTGTTCAAATGTCATTCAGATGTCGCTTCTACGCATCACAGGATCCAGCATTGAGCTTCAGGCCAGCCCACTTAAGCCACTGGCTCTCTTACACTGTGAGTGAAGACATTATCCTGATCATTTCCACCTGGAAAATAGGTTCACTTCACTGCCTATACTTTACTCTGGCAGTGATTTTTTTCTTTCCATTTTTTATCTTTTTCTATTATATTTTAAATTATCATTGTGCGTTTTAACTGTACCTTCAAATTACAGTAACTCAAAGCCTATAGTACCCTTTACTTGCACCAGTAAGAATCATATTTTCCACTGATGTGAATGAAAACTGAGCAGGTTTCTATATACTGGGGTTTCAATTACACTTGCCTGCGAGAAAGGACCAGTAACATGCAATTAGAAATACATACAATAGTTATTTTTTTATGTAATTTGCTTATGCAAGCACATAGCTGCCACATTTAAGCTGTGTGTTTACTTTTAAAAATGTTTATGACATATGTTTGCAATACAAAAGTTTACCCTTGTACCAGATTGCCTTGGCTTGACTGAATTATTGGCTTTGACAATGCTTGTCTGTAGTTTGCATATAATGCCTGTCCTTTACCCCTCCTGTAGCCACTCGGCACACTCTAATATATTCCAAGGGGTAGGGGAAGGACAAAGTTATCATTTGTATACATGTTTTTGGGACAGCCCCTCATTTCAGTGCCATGTATCTGGCTGACCTTGGCATTCGTTATGGGACAGACATCAACAGAGTTCTGCAGTTCACTGGTACATTGCTGGCTCAAATTTTCGTTTTTTTGGCAAAGGTCACTAGAGTGTAGTAGTACTGCCATCACTGTCTCCGAGATGTCTGATATGTCTGAATTACTGTGATTCGTATACGTAACTGCAGCAGTATGAGACTGTTAAATCCCGCAACTCTACTTAATCCTTCAATCTTTTAACGTGTCCTCCCTGAATAAGACCCACCCTGAACCCGGTAGCGGCGTACTATATTTTAAAAGGAAATGTAGGCTCACAAATATATGCATCAACATTTTCAGCCATTTTCTCTTGTTATTCTCAATTACAACGAAAATAATTCAATTAAATAAACACACTGGTACGTCAAAAAGAGTCAATTCTCTAGCAAAACAAAATTCTTCTAACTACAAAGTAAGTTCCAGGTAGTGTTCCCATTTATTTGCGGTCTATCTGGATTTTTACAGTTTAGCGTTGGTGACATCCAGTGCGACAATCTTTGTTGGCACCCCAGTCCCTGGTTGCATCCTTGTCCACAGCTTCCCTCACTTCCACCCTCCAATGGTGCCCCTTATTTCTCTTTAGGCCCTCTCTCACATTTATTTAATTTATTTTATAGCGCTCCTCATACCAATGTAGGGTGTCAGAGCACTTTACATCACGCACACATATATAGAGACAATGAATGAACGCATAGGAAATGTTACATAAGACAATGTCTAGGAGTCACGTCACCCATACTGGATGGTATTATAGGTTAAGGATGTTTCATCTGGAGGAATGAAGGGGAAGATTTACAAAGTTTTCATGCACACAGCACAGTAGCCAAAGCTGCTGCACTGTGTTGTGTGAAAAGGAGAGAGTACAATAGTGCCATATCTACTAAGATATGCTGCTAATGCTCTTTCCCCTAGCACTGGCTTACCTTAGGCTGACTTGCATGAACGCACACACCCTTGCACCATAGTGCAAGGGTGTGTATGTGATGTCAACCTTGGGATTTCAGTACACAAATTTACACTTTCACAAGGTTTAACACTTTACCACTTTGTATGCGATGTGAACAGTTACACCTGCTTCGAGGATGTGTAATTGTTTTACGTAAATCCCTTTTTATGACTGATAGTAGATAGGGAGAAGCATCAAAAATCATGGGTGGTTGCATGGGAACGTCCATGTATCACCCATGGTACGTCTCCTTGACACAAAATAGTGGAAAGAAGAGTTATGTGCTACTGCACATTACTTTAGGTCAAATTTCCAACACAATTCAGGATTTGCGGTGAAAGTAAATCCCCAAAAACACTTTGCGCCAGGTTTGTGTCACTTTTGTGATGCAAATCGAGTGCATATTGTTAATACATCTTCCCCACAAACTCAGTATATAAAATGTAACACAGTGGTTGGGGTTGCCTATACTAATAAAAAGTTATTACTACCCAACGGAATCCTTTTTCAGCAACCTTAGAATGATGAAAGATTGAGAAAAAGCAAAAAGGTTGTAAACTTATACCTTGCGGTTTGCATCCAGCACTTTAAAACCAGTTCATAGCTTACTATACCATATTAGAAGGATGGTAGATGGCCATCCCTATTCCTGCACAGGCTCTTGATGCAAAGAAAGCTTTTGACAAAGTTCACTGGCAGTTTCTTATGGCAGCATTGAAGTGGCATGTATTTTGGTCCCGCATTTTTAGAGCTTATTTCACTACTGTATTCTTCTCCCAAGTCATCTTATCCAAATTCAACAACGGCGGACCTCCTGTGCCGCACCTCGTGCCAGTTCCTATAAGTAAGTTCGCCGTGCAATCTACCCCTGCGCCAGCCGTTGAATGACGGCTTAATCTTTCTGTTATGATGAAACAAGCATCTTGCACTTATTGCTCGCCTGAGCTTAACAAGTTTTATACTTATTGTTTATTGGTAGTATACAACGTATAAATGAGTTTTATATATATATTTTAATTTGTATGTTTCTGTAAAACTGATGTCATGTTTGTTTTTATGGCTTAATCATGTGTTTGATTTTTGTGTTTTTTGTCTTTCTCTCTGTCTTTTATAGTTCTTTATTTGGTATAATGTGTTTGTTTGTAGTCCTGTCTCTTATGATTTGAATGTAATATATATGTGTTTGTGTCATATCTTTACAGCCCTGATGAAGTTCCCTATAAGGGAATGAAACGCGTAGGCTGGACTTTCTATATTTGTTGATCTTAAGAATATCTTGGAATAAAGAAGCTACTTTTCTATTAATCTTGGCCTAGTGGAATTCTTCTCCCAAGTCATCAGTAACAGTAAATGGCATCCAATCCCTACATATATTCCCCTTAACAGCGTTACTACACATGGATGTCCTCTGTCTCCATTACCCTTTATTATTGCTTTAGAAACATTTCTCTTTCAAATTAAACAGTGTGAGAGTTTTCTGGCTTTAAAGGTAAAGATCAACACATTAAATTTACAGCTTATGTGGATGATATTCTTTTGTTTGTTTCAGAACCGGAATTGTCTATACCAACTTTTTTCACAGAAGTAAAACTCTATTTTGAGGTTTCAGTTATAAGCTCAATGTAGATAAATTATAGGTTATGCCTCTTGATAAACATTACACGAAAGAGCCATTTGTTGCAGTGAGTTTATCCTAGAATACAACTAAAATCAAATGCTGAGGGATCGGATATTATAATTCTAATAGGGATACTTTTAGAATCAATACAGTTGAAATAGTAAAGTCCGTTGCCTTACACAAAAATGGTCTCCTTCATTTTTATCTTGGTGGGATTGCATTGACACAATAAAGATGATGATTCTCCCAATTGTAAACTTTTTTCTTATGACCATGGCGGTTAAAATTTGTTAACGTTTTCATTACTACCTAAGATAGTATATTATCTAAGTTCCTTTGGAATGGGAAGATAGCTTAAATTTACCTAGACAGATTGAAAAATCACAAAGTGCCTGGAGATGTTCATTTTCCACATTTCTTCACTTATCACAGGGCATTTGGAATTAAACAAATTTAGGTTCATTTAGTGGATCCTGTCTGCATCATTGGCAAGTCACAGTTCTAGCTAGAAGAGGCTTTGGTCTTCCCTTTTTCTCAAAAAATATTATTTTTATGTCTAATCCACCCAAGATTTGGTTGCCGTCTATTGTATCACACTCTTGTTCCTTATTCAAAATATTTATGGGTTCAAATTGATCAACTTTTGATCAGTTTGTTAACAGTCCCATCTGGTATAATAAATTGATTAAGAAAAATGGTGAAACAATATTGTGGAAAAAGTGGACGGAAAGGGATATTTTATCCATTTAACAATTATTAAAGGATAACTCTATTGTGTCTTTTTTAGAACTATCCAGCACACGCAATTTCTCAAATAATATGCTTACATAATATAATGAGCTTAAAGGTCTCCCCCACATTGCACTTGGGCCACTCACCTCTTCTAGCCTTATGGCTCCTCACGTGCAGAATAGTCCTTTTTCTAGGAATTTGCTCTCAAAAGCTGCTGTCATATACAAATTGCTCCGACCACCCAATATGGACAGACCTAAGTTTCCTATTGAAGCTTTGTAGAAATTGGATTCACATTGTACTCGGCCGGTTTCCACCTGGGCTAAAATCTGGGCCAAGTACATTCTATAGCTTGCTCCACTACTTTAACACAAACTGTTTTTTAAAAATTTTAATTATTCTACTCTCCAGTTTTTCTTTTTAAAACTAAACTTATTCAACAAGATAATTATTGACGTTGTGATGCACATGCTGGTTTATACTTGCATAATTTATTTCAATACCTTGCTGTTTCTGAATTTTGGTCTCATGTTTGGCAAATGGTTGAAGTTATTACCAATGTTTCCTCACTTTGTTCTGTAGATAAAGTGTTTTTGGGAGGGGTACACTCTATTTGGTCTCAAAGCATATTGCTAGAAAAATGTGTAGACCTCTAAATAGCAATTGCTTCACAGGTCATTAATTCTAACTGGAAATCCAAAGAAAATATTTCTATTAACTGTTGGTGGAATTTAGTATGTCACAACCACAGTATCGACAGATTTAATCTGAATTCCCTAGAGTTAACATGTAAACGTGACAAACTGTGGTTGCTAATTATTTATCTCACAGTACGGTTGTTAATGCTACTATGTCTTAACAAGACTAACCAGCTTTTGTGATGAATTTCATCTATGTAATGAGTTATTATTCATGTTACATGTTACTCAGATTTTAATAGGATATCTTGTTATCATCTCTTACTATATTATAATTGTGCCACAACATGTACTTGATATCCTTCTTCTTTCCACTCTCTTTTTTTTACTTCCTTTGTTTTCTCCTTCTAGCTTTCTTTCTTCTTTTCTATTATAATACCACTCCATCTATTGCCTATTTGGTGATTTATTCATTTTGACTAAGCCTGGGCATAGTTAGCTGAAGTTTGCTACGCGGAACTCCGCGAAGTTACAAAAAAACTCCGCGAAGTTCCGCAAGTGTCGGGGTGTACTGTGAACTGCTGTTCGCGCTGGTCTTCCTGCCGCTCGGGTAACGGTAAGTTTGCAAGCGGGGAAAAAACTACGCAAAGTGGAGTTTTCTGCACTCCGCAAGCTCCGCGGAGTTCAGAAAACTCTGCAAACTCCGCGAACGGGGCTGAGTTAAATGCCCTTCCTATCTTGATATATTGTGCACACCCTACTATGTTGTTGACTATCTGACATACTGGGTTATAATGTTATACTTTACAAAAAAAGAAGGATAGTAGTTTATGAAAAGCAAGTATAAGAATGATCTTTGTGACAAAAGCAATAACCCACTGAACTATATATAAAAAAATATAAATTTGTGATATGCATGCTACACATTGTGCTTTG
This sequence comes from Calotriton arnoldi, assembly GCA_963921515.1. NCBI lineage: Eukaryota > Metazoa > Chordata > Amphibia > Caudata > Salamandridae > Calotriton > Calotriton arnoldi. The sequence goes on from CAWUFW010000954.1 coordinate 1,319,454, forward strand.
CAACAAGAACAGTAACCCTCTATGCTGCTTTAGTATGAGTCAAAACTATCACTAGACATATCACTGATCTTTCCACTAACTGCATTAATGAACAGAATTAATATGTAATTATCCCCTGAAAAATGCACCACACACAAATATCTCTGAAGCCTGCTCTTATCAGCCTGTCATTCAAATGCGGCCCTCTAGACCTTGGTGCTCCACCCTAAAACCGTCACTTAACATGACACTTGCTCTTGATTAGTAATCATTTGTTCATAGTTCAACAGAGTATAATATAATATTACCAAAACAGACAAAAATACTATATGCCTCACACCTGTTTATCACAGCCACAAACACCAGTTTATGTACTTCATTCCATATGATTGGTGGTAAGATTTTAGACTTATTTTATCCCTAGTTAAGAATCAGATCTTTGTTGCTTTGACTTTAAACGCTCATAAAAACTCAGTTTGAGATATAAATTTATTAAGACTTCATCATTTTCAGTACGGTACACCTTTAAGCAAAGGATCGCTTAATGTGGGAACGAGGTGCCAAAATATCAACTTTTTAAGGCGCGAGTGCCAACGGCCCTTATGCAAATAACATTTTATGATTAACCTGAACTTTATTACCATTCCATATGTGATAAGTGATGATATTTCTAACTTGGCTATGAGTAAGTGAGCTTGAAATTAGATTAAGAAAATAACTACCACAGCAGGGTTTTGCAGACCACATGTTTCTTTTTAGTCTTAACCTAAAAAGGCTTATAGTTAATAGAAACGTGAAAATCTAGATGATAACCAAACCCAAACGTACATCCTTTGTGTGAATTTACTAGCTGCCGACAGCACTTTGCTTTCTAGGTATCTGCAAAAAGGCACTGTCATAAGTGTATCGCCTGATTTTGAAAGATGTGGCGCAGGAGAATCTAGGCTCCACCCTTTATGTGTCATAATTTTGCAATTATATACCCATATCTAACATTGTATTCACTGTGTGTCTTAATTTCCTTAACTTGTATGAAGCATTTAAATGTATTCATGAAATGTAATCATCATACCGATTAGTGGTTTGAATATGAATACACTAATGTTCAGTTGAAACATGTATTCATGTCCTCTTTTATTCATGTTTTGCATTTATTCTTAAAGTTATACTTGTGTATGTATAATCATGTATTTGAAGTTCATATTGACTGCTGAGTTAGCTTAGCCAGATTACTGGCCTCAATTGAAATGCGTTTAGCCTTGCCAGTATATTCCTTCTTTCTTTTTGCAGGTGCATTATCATTCTTCTTGTTAGTTAGAGAAAGTTGTATTGTTTGTATTAGACTGTCGATACTGAGTTAGGAAGGGAGGACCTTGGCAGTGAACGTGGAGACTTAATGGTCAGAAGAGGTTCATCATGTACCAGAACGGCGGGATGTTCAAGGTTGCAGTTTACAGTCCCAGTTTCAATGCAATGGGAAACTAAAGGGAGGGTGTGAATGCTACTCTCAAGTAATGATTTGGTTGGCTCCTGGTGGTGTGAGAGGAGATAGGGATGTTTCTTGAAGCTTCTATTACTTTAATTGGTGTTCTCACAGTTAGACAGTCAGACTCCCTTTAGACTTGGAGAGGGACAGACCTCTCTGCTTACCTTTTTCCTGTTAGTACAGAGCTTTAGGCTAAACACGTATTTCCTTTCCAAAACTTTTACTGAGGTTTACATTATGAGGACACCTTCTAAGCTTCCTAAATAGAAATCCTGGGCAGATAGTCCTTAGTCGATCTAGGTTTAGAAGAAAGGAGGAAAGTTTCTTTATGGAACACCTATTTACTTGAATTTGTTTCATTATTGTTGTGGCTGTCATTATTCTGTATCTTATTTTATTACGGCTCAATCTACTGAGATATTTCAGTCTACACGCTAGATTTTTGTATCTCTTGAACTTAGTTTTATTCTGCTTATATACTGGATTGATTATTATTATAAAATAAAATCCATGTAACCATAATTGGTGATTCCTGAGCCAGAAATGCATTGTTGATGTCTTCTCCCTTACAGCGCTTCAAGTCAACTAACAAAGGCGGGGAAAAACCTTTATCAACTTCACTAAAAGATTGAGGGGCCGATTCCGATTCCGGCCGGAAATCTCTCCGACCGAGCCGGACCCTGAGAGAATTCCGACCGAATCGGACCCTAGCAGTCCGACCGGACGAGTACGATGCATTTGCATGCTATCGGACTCGATTCGGTCGGACTCCCATTGAAGTCAATGGGAGCCGGTCGTACGACGCGTACGCGGGCTCCCATTGATTCAATGGGTGCGAGGCGAACAAGGGCGCCCCCTACAGCGGGTACTCGTCCATGCGCATCGCGGCGTACATGCACAGGTAGGGGGACCCATGGTTCCCCCCTGTGTGCGACTCGCGCGCCTACGTGTACAGGGGGGTCCGACGCGGACCCCCAAAGTCCGGCTCCGACAGCTCTTTCGAGCCGGACGGCGCGAGTCGGTCGGACTGCTCGCGGCGCGCATCGTACTTACCCGGCCGGGAAACGTCTCCATAGCGTGGTGCGAGTTGTGTCCGTGCGAGTCGGTCGGAGCGTGTTGAAGCCGCGTACGAGTCGGTCGGCGATTTCGCGGGAGCTTGCATCGTACTCGCTCGGCCGGACCCGCGTACGATTCGGTCGGGAAACAGGGCTCTGAATCTGATCCGGTAAATCCGAATCCGATTCGGAGCACTACCGGCCGAAATCGGAATCGGCCCCTGAGTTGTAAGTCCCAGTGTGCTGTTAGATGGTAGCAGAGAATGGTTGGTTACTGAAGCAAAGAGATCTAGAATAAGTCTGTAGGAACCCTACACTTGCCCAAATCCAGTCCTAGCCCCAAACGTCCATGTTTTGGTTTGGAGGAACAGCGACATTCCAGCACTTTGGAAAAGAGTTGTAATGGCGGAGGAGTGAGTATTATTAGGGTCGCACGTTGCAATTGTGTTTGTCAAGCTTGCAGCATTTTGTCAAGATTGTGTGGTGTGATGCGATGATGTTTTAGTTAATGTGTAGATGTGAATGTGCTTAAAGTTGAGCAATTGAAGTAGTTGTTGGGCTGGTTGTAGTCCAAGATCCAGGGATAAGAGAGAATACATTGTGTTGAAATTTGTCTGCTAGGTTTTGTGGTGTAGTCGAGAAGGAGAAGAGGCGCCGCCAAGAGGCACGGCAGGTCAATATATGGCTATAAATGTAGAGCTCCATTTGGCTGAGTCAGTGGCATAAGATCACTAAAAATGAAGGGGCTTTGAGGTTTCCTCGCTATGGCACATCTAACATGAGAATTATTGAAAATCTGAGAAGGGTATTGTACGAGATGAAGCCACACCCTAGACCCGAACAGTATGAGGCACTTAATGCTTGGGTAAGTGCAGCTCACATTAAGGAAAAAGAAAGGTATAAGGATAAAGTCAGGAAGGTAGTGCACAGCTGTGTTGTAGCCAGGTGGGATATGTAACAACAAAAATGGCGAGCTGCAATAATTTAGGGAACTAGGCTATACCCTGCATGACGAGTAAGGAACCTCAGAAGCAGAAAAAAGTGGATAAAATAGAGAGTACAGAGGGCTCAGGCGAGGATAGTGATAGCGATTCTAGTGATGACTTCCTTGATGTGCTATTGCCAATTCGCCCACCACTTTATAACGTGACACAATCTGGATGGGTGAGTGGCGCTGTTACTGGCAGAGACTGTGAGAGAGCCACTGCCCAACTGAATACAAGTCCGAACCCTATGGGAGAAAATTAAGGGATTCATGCCCCTGTTAACTCTTCTGTTTCTGATGCCCCCCCAAATGCAGTTAATGTTCCGGTTACTATTGGTCCTGCAGTTCCCTGAGTCATTCGGGACCGCAACGCATGCCTTGATGTTTCCTACTGGAGTAAACACATCAAATTCTTTTACTGTTGCCCCTGAATGGGGGTGAGCAGGAAGAGCTCCTTTAGTCCTAAATAAGGTGTCGCCACCATATGTTGTACCGGTTTCATCGGCCATGAATAAGATAGGGCTCACCCCTGTAAAAAGGACCCGCTCAGAGGTCACAAAGTTCCCACTTGGCTATTTGGAATTCACCTCAGTGTATTTTTTAAGCAGTCGTCCCAAAGAAGGGATAACGTCCAATACCTCTAAACTTCAAATTGGTGCTAATTCACAGGAGTTGGATGATTTGATTAGGTTTTTCAATGGGTTGCTGAGAGAATGTGAGGGTTCAAAATTGAGCAAGGAACTCCAGTCTTCAGGGAGGGAGACTGCAGTGGATGTGGTCAAATTAAAATTAGAATTGGATGAGATGAGATGATATTAGGAAATCTTGATCTTTCCCGCATTGATACCTGCCAAGAACTGAAGTTATATACATGTGCAAGGATGTTACTAGGCGTGCGGGACAATCTCAGGATAAGCTGTCTGATATAGCTCAAGTGCATGATGTAGATTTAAGTAGGACTAAATCCTTACAGAAAAGTTTTTGCATATTTTTTGACGAAAGTAATATAACTAGCCTAAGGACATCGGGGATGAAAATGCAAATTAGCGAGTTGATTGGCAGAATCCGGAAATGGAGTGATTTGGAGAAGTGGTAAGGCAGGTGGGCCAAGAAGAAAGACCAGAAGCAATTGAAGGTGCTATTTGCCACACAGAGCAAGGGGGATCCACCTCCCTCTTCGATAGATGGAGAAGGGGCCTCAAATTTCTCGCTTAGAGGTGCCTAGTGGAAGTTACATTCATGTACCTTGGAGCTGAGGTGATCTTGCTTCATTTATGAAAGATTTCCCTAAATTGAGGGAGAACCCATTGTTAGGGTATACCCAGGTTGATCGATTTGTAAACATTTCACAGGTATTGTGGGTGGATTTGAATACCTTTTTTGACATTGTGTTATGGAGTGGCCTTTGGGCAGAGTGTGAAGTGGCTATACAGTGGCCAGAGAAGGAGCCTCAGAGAAATCCAATCTCTCACGCCCCATTGCTTTGGTGATGAAAAAATATCCACAGCTGATTACCTTTTTGAAAGGGAAGGTCCCGGCGAAGGATATTGATCGGGTTAAGATTGGCAGAACAGTAAGGTGACAAAGCGCAATATTGCTAGAACATGGAAAGGAGTTGCCAAGCCACGGTTTAATGACTGGGAATCAGACATGGATTGGTGCATGCAAGCGGAGAGGGTTATATATGAGAGCAGGGGATGCCGACGCAAATGGACGAAAATCTGGGGTCCCTGGAATGTAAGCAGAGGTTTGATATGCACCCCTTTCAGTGACACCCCCCCCATTGTCAGCAGATAACGATGCTTAGTACTGTTTTGAATACGATGGGAACTGGGAAACGCATGATTACATTGTAAACCCTGTTAAATGACATGACATTCGCTGCACTAATATAATAAGACTGCTGAACGTGTTGAAGACGAATGTATGACAGAATATCGACGGACAGAAAATTGACCTACAAAAATATCGACACAGAAATATAGAAGTCAAAAATATCGAAGTCCAATCTACATAAAGGTAAGTACAAAAATATCGAGAAAAAAATATATAGTTTTCAAAAATATCGAAGTTAAAAATATTGTTTTTTTAAATGTTTTAATAATAATGTAAAATTAAGTAAATAATACATATAGTTAAAAATATTAAAAGATATTTAAAAATAATAACTAATACATTAAATGTTAAAATAAATTAAACATATACATATAAATTAATATATATACTTACTCCACATAGTGCAACAGTAGAGAAAGTGTTGGATAGCGTAGGGGTAAAAATTACTATTCCCACTCCAGAGAGTGCAACAGTAGGGAAAGCGCAGGATAGTGTAGGGGTAAAAATTACTATTCCCACTCCAGTGAGTGCAACAGTAGGGAAAGCGTTGGATAGCGTAGGGGTAAAAATTACTATTCCCACTCCAGAGAGTGCAACAGTAGGGAAAGCGCTGGATAGCGTAGGGGTAAAAATTACTATACCCACTCCAGAGAGTGCAACAGTAGAGAAAGCGCTGGATAGCGTAAGGGTACAAAATTACTACTCCCACTCCAGAGAGTGCAACAGTAGGGAAAGCGCTGGATAGCGTAGGGGTAAAAATTACTATTCCCACTCCAGTGAGTGCAACAGTAGGGAAAGGGTTGGATAGCGTAGGGGTAAAAATTACTATTCCCACTCCAGAGAGTGCAACAGTAGGGAAAGCGCTGGATAGCATAGGGGTAAAAATTACTATTCCCACTCCAGTGAGTGCAACAGTAGGGAAAGCGCTGGATAGCGTAGGGGTAAACATTACTATTCCCTCTCCAGAGAGTGCAACAGTAGGGAAAGCGCTGGATAGCGTAGGGGTAAAAATTACTATTCCCACTCCAGTAAGTGCAACCGTAGGGAAAGCGCTGGATAGCGTAGGGGTAAAAATTACCCTTCCCACTCCAGAAAGTGCAACAGTAGGGAAAGCGTTGGATAGCGTAGGGGTAAAAATTACTATTCCCACTCCAGAGAGTGCAACAGTAGGGAAAGCGCTGGATAGCGTAGGGGTAAAAATTACTATTCCCACTCCAGTGAGTGCAACAGTAGGGAAAGCGTTGGACAACGTAGATGTTAAAAATAACATACATATAAATGAAATAAATATTGTAATTAAATAATGATTTATTAATAAATTTAGAAAAAAAAACTACAAATATATCAAAAAAAATAATTACTTTAATAATATTAAATACTTCCCACCCTATTCCCCAATAAACACACAATACACTCCACATAAAATTTCACACAATTAAATTAATTTTCAATTAATCAATTAATAAAAATTAATTTGCAATTAATAATTAAATAAAAATATGTCAATAACAATAAATAATATGTAATAAAAATTAAGAACCAATTATTAATTAATTAACAAAAAAATCATGATCAATACCACTAAATAATATTTAATAAAAATTAAGAACCAATTAATAATTAATTAACAAAAAAGTAATTATCAATACCAATAAATAATATTTAATAAAAATGAATAACCAATTATTAACAAAAAAAATATCAATACCAATAAATAATATTTACTAAAAATTAATAACCAATTAAAAATTACTTACAAAAATTAATTATCAATACTCAATTTTTCTTAATTAATTACTTAATTACAAATAATTTACTTACCACCCTATTCCCCTAAAAACACACAACCCACTCCAATAATAAATTAATACAAATAAAATAATTAACAATTAATAATAATTAATTACCAAATAATTAATTAACAATAAATTAATTATTACTAACAATTAAAAAATAATAATTACGTAATTAAAATTAAATTACTTCCCACCCTATTCCCCTATAAACCCACAACCCGCTACAGAAATAAAACACAAAATTTAATTAAAATAAATGAATAATTCCTAAAAATTATTATTTAATTTACTATAATTAAAATACTTCCCACCCTATTCCCCTATAAACCCACAACCCGCTATGGTACTAAAACGCAAAATTTGCTTTAAAAAATTGACTAATTTCTAAAAAATGTATACATATATTTAAAAAACAGTACAATACTTAACAAAAAATATAGAACACATACATATTAAATACATACTAAAATACATAACACTCATATAAATATCGATATTATTAACATCGATAATTTAACTATCGATATTACTAACATCGATATTTGCAACATCGATATTTCTTACCTTAACTTCGATATTCTGGTTGTAGATATTCTTGACTTTGATATTTTGTCCCTACGATATTTAAAACTCGATATAACTGTGCTTCGATATTTAAAAATCGATATTTTGACTGTCCACCCTTGAAGACTGCACTACATGCACTTTCTTTTGTTTTTATTGCTTTTATGTTGATAAAAACAATAAAAAGATTTTTAAAAAAAGATTGCCAGAACGACTCAGGAGCCTAAAAGCCTATGCATGCTTTCTATGAGAGATTGTTGCAAGTGTTTAAACAGCATAGTGGGAAGGAAAATCCAAAAACCAAGGCATGGGAAGCTTTGTGTCTTGGTTTGTGAAAGGGTTGAGGCCTAAGATTAGTTTGATGAATCAACAGCATTTAATTTGCTGGCAAAATAAGTCAATTGATGAGGTCTTGAGGTATGCAAAAGATTGTAGTGATGAATTTGACATGAAACAGAAGTGGTTGAAGGAAAAGTTAATGCTGGCACAGATGAAAGCGGCACAGAAGGAAGTCAAAATCAACCGTATCTAGAGAATATTGGTGCTGTGCAAGGTGGTGTGCATCAACAGGGTGTTCCTGTGATGCAGGGTGGAAATGGTTACCCACAGGGCAGAGGTCACGGTGTCCCGATTGACTTGAGTACTGGGATCGACGTGGCAACACTGAAGAAATCTATCTGTGTCAATATTGCAACAAATTGGGCCACTAGAAGCGAGAGTGCCGTCTTAACCCCCACAGGGGAATGAGCAAAAATCAGGTTAAAAATTCTGGGTTTATGCAGACACAGGTTAGCAACCCGATAAAGCCACCAAATTTGCAAGGCGAAGGATGCAAGGTCCTAATATATCACAAGCTCCAGTGACGCAGGACCCTCAAGCCCTGATGCCTCCGCAAAACAGGAATAATTCTAGAATTAAGCCCATTCAGGTCCCGAATTATAATCAGAGTTCTTTCCAGAATCAAAAGTCATTTCAGCAATTTCCTATGTTTGACTCACATGAGACCTACAGGTCTGATCTGTCACAATAAAAGCGCCTGGGAGGGGGCAGGGAGGAAGATTGTGTACTTGGCAATGCCTTAGTGGTAGACCAGAGTAGTCCATTTGAGGAAGGTGAAGTGAATGGCCACCCCTGTTATTTTTGATTGACACTGGTGCTATCCGTTCCACTGTTAGCACAGCAGAAGTTCCAATTTTACCCCTTTATCCCAAGTTGTAGGAGTTGCAAGTAAACAAATGAGCAACACTATAATGTAATAAGTGCTAGTTAGAATAGTGTCCTTTGAAGAAATCCATCAATTTGTGGTGTGTGATTCTAGTCCTGTAAATCTTGTAGGAAGTAAGTTGCTGTGCAAGTTAACTTGTACCATCTATTGCAAAATGAAAGGTGTGGATTTCCAGACCCATGACTAGGATGTGGATTTCAAATTGGTGAGTCAAGGGTCAGACATGAAACTATAACCTTTGATGATGACTGATGATTTGCCACCGCACCTCAGAGATACAGTGAAGCCTGAAGTCTGCGACTTCTCAGGAAAGGACATAGGTCTCATAAAGGGAGTTGAGCCTGTCTGTATACATTTTAAACCTAATGCTGAATATCCAAGAACTCCTCAGTACAACATGTCTCCTGAAAATATAGGTGGACCCCGGTGATTGAGTCAATGATACAACATGATATTCTGAAGGAGATTACAGAGAGTCTATGTAACTCACCCATCATGGGCCTGCAGAAACCTGGCCGTAAGTACCGCAATACGCAGGACCTGAAATAAATGAATAACATTCTTGTTGTCCTGTGGTGCTGAATCCAGCTGTGATTTTATTTCAGATTCCATGTGAGGCTGAGTGCTTTACTGTGATCGATTTACGCCAAGCTTTTTTCTCTATACCCCTGCATGAGGACAGTCAGTACCTTTTTGCCTTCCGGTTCCAGAACCATGTTTTGGCATGGTGCAGAGTCCCACAGGGGTATACACAAAGTCCTTCGATCTTTAGCCAAATTCTTATAAAGAACCTTGAGTACCTGGTAATGCGCTGTAACTCTGTCTTGGTTCAGCACATTGACAACCTGTTAGTAGCATCAGATGCACAGGAAGCCTGTAAACAAGACATCTTTGCATTGTTAAACCACTTGGCTGAGAATAGACATGAAGTGTCCCTGAGTAAATTGCAGTATTGCCAAAGAGAAGTTCTATATCTCGGACATCACATTGAGAAGGGAGCAATGAAGGCGTCACAAGAAATCCTTTTGGCAATTCTAAAAATGAATCTGACAACCCCCCAAAGATAAGTCAGGATGTTTTGGGAAATCATGGGCTACTGTTGACAGTGGATACCAAACTTCTCCTTCATGGCCAAGCCCTTACAGAGGCCTACACACAAGGATGTGTTGAACTCGGTACCATAGGATAACAATTGTTTGACTGTCTTTCTAGAGCTGAGAGAAAGTCTCTGTCATGCCCCAGCACTGGGAATGCCTGATTATAATAAAGCTTTTACGCTTTTCTGCAGTGAGAGGGAGGGCTGCACTCTCTCAGTCCTTACACAGATGCATGGGGATGCACCGAGACCTGTGGTTTATTTCTCTGCTACTCTTGATCCTGTAGCCATAGGACTGCCTGGATGCCTTAAAGCTGTGGCTGCAGTAGGTGTCGGCATTGAAAGATGTGAGAGTATCGTCATGGGACACCCTCTTACTGTCATGATGTTCCATTCAGTGCAAATATTGCTAACGTGTACATGCACCCAGAACTTGACCAACAGCTGATTGACTAAATATGAGTAGATTATACTTGCGGCAAAGAACATAATGCTGAATGGGTGTGCTTCCTTGAACCCTGCTACCCTGTTACCCTTGTCCTGAGAATGAAAATGCTGATGGGGAAGTAGAGCATGACTGTCTCGATATCAGGGAGCTATGTACCATGCCAAGACCAGATATACAAGGTGAGCCACTGGCAGAGTCCGATTACATACTGTTTGTGGATGGGTCCTGCCTAAGAGATGACTGGAGAACCCTAATAGCTACAGATGCAATCTGTACAGTCACAGGGGTAGTGGAAGCCTTCTGGCTTTGAGGGATGTCTTTTGCACAAGTGGCTGAACTGATCGCTGCTTACTAGCGATTGCTGTGTTTCTGAACAGTTGAGAGTGACTATTTTTACTGACAGTCAGTATGACTTTGGTGTGGTTCATGACTTCGGACAGTTCTAGTCAAACAGGGATTAATTACATCATCAGGTTCCCCCATCTGTAATGGGGAACATGTCATGAGATTGCTGGAGGCATTGCAGTTGCCTGCGAAAATTGTAGTTGGAAAGTGTTCAAAACATTGGAGCTGAGATGATTATGTAACGGTCGGCAACAGATATGCTGATGAGGTTGCACAATATTGTGCTCATGGGTCAGAACATTCAATTGAGAATATGTGAATGAATCTTAAAATGAGACCAATTACAACATTTTGTTAGCAATAGCTGATAGTTAGGAAGAAGTGAAAAGGTTGCAGGAGGAAGTATCAAAGGCAGAACAGCAGGGTTCCATCAGAGCAGGTTGTGTTAAAAGAGAGGATGACATCTGAGTTTCAGCAGATGGAAGACCTGTACTGCCAAATAGCTTGCTGTCTTCAATGGCTACACATTTTCACGGTCCTGCACATTTTGGGAGGAACGCCATGGTCAGGTTGTTTTGACAGAATTGGTTTAAACACCACTTCAGATTGATGGCAGAAGGATTGTGTCACAGATGTGTTGTGTGTCACCAGATGAATGTAGGAAAAAGGACCTCAGTGACATTAGGACATATAGGGAGATCACGAAGGCCATTCAACAGGGTGAAGCTGGACTTCATCAAAATGCTTGCATGTAATGGGCTGAGATATGTCCTGATGATTGTGTGTATTTTCTCACGTTGAGTTGAAGCATACCCAACCAGAAGAAATGATAGCCTCACAGTAGCTAAGTTGTTGTTGAGGGAGCTGATCCCCAGGTTCGGTTTCCTGACTACGTCGGAGTCAGACCGAGGAACTCCTTTTAATAATGAGGTCCTGGAAATGTTGTCTGCAGCACTGACTTATCGGCCGGAGGCTTCAGGCATTGTGGAAAAGGTGAATGCTAAGTTGTAATCCAGGTTGGCCAAGGTGTGTGCATCAATGTCTTCGAAGTGGCCTGATGCTTTGCCCCTTGTGTTAACAAGTCTTCACAGCATTCCTGATAGAACAGAACTGTCTCCAAATGAAATCATCACAGGCCGAGCAATGAGACTGCCTGCAGTGCTTGCAAATGCACTTGTGAACATTACAGGTGACTTGATTCTTGATTCTTGCAAGGGACTAGCTGATGTGGTGCATTCTGTGTCCCACCAGGTTGGAGCTGCTACCGCCTCTCCGCATCAGGAGCAGTGCCATGACCTCAGCCCTGGGGACATGGCCTTGGTGAAGAAACAAGTTTGTAAAACGTGTCTGGAACCTCAATGGAGGGGTCCTTTCCGGGTGATCCTTGTGACAAATACTGCCGTTAAATGTGGTGGCCTCCCCAACTGGATGCATGCCACCCACATTTGTAGAGTGGAGTTTCCCCTTGAAGATGTGACGGTACCGCTCCCAGAAGTGCAGACAGTAACTGAATGGCAGTGGGAAGAGTTTTAACAAACTACAGAAAATCAAGAATCTTAGCGCTCAGTGTCGGTCTGAAAACCTGCAACAGCACATGCTCATCCTGAGAGGTATCTTGATGTGTCGGTGTCTGGGGTCAAGACAGGAAAGAATCTTGGCCTGTGGTGCGTATTGAGACAGACTCAGACCCTGGCGAAGGACCTAGTGAGGTGTCAAGCAAAGTGGAAGCTGGAGACAGCTGGACAAGAAGGCAAGAGGGGGAGAGACTAAGTCTGCCTACAGAAAGTGTACCGCATACTGTCTCAGATGATATTGAGGATTCTGGTCTGAGTGGCAGTGAAGACGAACAATCAGGAGATCAAAAAGAGCCAGAGTACCTAGTTGGAGGTACTCAACCCCTGAATGGACATACTTCGTAGCAAATGACAGCAATAGGGAATCTTGTGGTTCCAATGATAGTAGTGAGATACCAGTTGCACCTCTGTGAATCTGAGTTTGTCACCGAACATTGCTTTGAATTGCTTCTATCATTGAATGAGCTGACCCGAGCTGCAACTGGCACAGTCTTTGAACTGAGATTTGATCTTTATTTTCATTGAAGACAATTAAATTAACTTTGTTTAAATGAATTAAGAAGATTTCCTAGGCTCGAGGCTGCAGAAGGAGCATAAAGTTGCCATTTAGAAGAAGACGGAGTCGGGTTATGGAAGAGTCACAAAGACTTTGTAAATAATGTTATCATGCGATCCACGTACTCGGTTTTGCCATTTGTACAAATAGAAACATACAGAGGAAATCCATATGCTGCTATTTTCTACTCAATGGTCTGATTCTAGTGAGGTCATGGAAACTAGAAATCCTAGTAGACGTAGGTTTATATTAGCTAGTGTATTAATAGCTATTGTTGTAGGAATAATTATTTTGCTTTTAGAATTATATTCACCTACACTTCCCAAATCAGGGTGAAAAGCAGAAGAGCTAATGCAAAAAGGGCTGCAAAAAGCTTTAAGCAAAGACAGAAGCGGGTTGAAAGGCAAAAAGAGCTGAAGCGAAAAATGGCCTAAGAGAAGAAATTAGCTTGAGAAGTGAAAAAGGGAAAAAGCTGATCAAGCGATGAGAGAAAGAGGATGCAAGAGTGAGAGAGAGAGAGAGACGAAGGAGATGATGCGGAGCCTTGAGGCATAAGAGCCAGGTCTGAAAGGGCATTGGACTGGTTGGAGGACTGGTCACAAGTAAGTGGGGGGGAGGTGCTGGACCTAGGCACCTGTAAACTCTGTGTTGTGTTATGTTAAGGAAAAAATCCTGACATTAGGTTCTGGGGTGTCCTAGAAGAAAACCTACCTTGGGTTTGGAAATGAGTTTCACAAACAAGAAAGTTCTTTGGGTCCATTAAGAAAGTTTTGAATCTTAGTTTGAAGACAGCGAGCTTGACCATTGAGAATGTTCTTTTTAGTGTTTTCCCCAATTACATTTAGAACAGAAAGAGTTCTATTGGATTTACTGGATCTCCATTCTCTTTCCAATTTGTGAACATTTTCCTTTTCGTTTTTAGGAAATTAAAAAACCAAGACTTGCCAGTCATGGTATAAGATTATTTGAGTTCAAGAGGAGCATTCTTACTGACAACTGATGTTGTGACCTTTGGGTGATTGCCAAAGGAGTTGTTCTCATCATTGCTGAGATGAGTTTTGGTGGCAATTTCTTTGTGTTTCTAATTTTCGGGATAACAGTTGAAGGATCTTTTTATGATAGCTTTTGGTGTTGAGTGTAATAGTAATGCTGGGTCAGACAGATTTAGTGCATGTGGTTTCAATTAGTTCAGCTAGATTAAGGACCTCCCCCTTGATGTGAGTAGGGTGGCTAGATAGTTGCGCGGGCTGTTATATTTTAGTACATTTTAGAAAATTAGGGCTTGAAAGTCATTTTTGCTTTTCCCAGTTTAAGTTGCCGTTTCTGACATATATGCTCTTTCTTGAAAGAGTGTGTTGTGTATGCATGTAGTCTGTTAATTCATACATTTTGTACACCTTTTGCAAGGGTGATAGATGAGGAAGTGTGTGTGTGTGTTTGGTGTTTTAGAGAGAGCAAGAAGGATGTACAATGAAGTTTTAAATGTTGGAGTGGTGGCTGTAGCTTATGGAGGGTTTTAAATTGTGATTGGACCTCAGCCTTTTAAGAATACTAAGAAAGGGACTTTGCAGTCACATTTTCTATGGAAGAGTGGTAAGATTCAAGATTGGTGGTGAGTTTCAGATGTCTAAGTGGATTCAGAATATTCAGTGGTAAACAGGGCATCCAACGGTTTACAGCAGAAGATAGGGGTCGCTGGGTGGAAGTAGTGGCAGCAAATCTCATTATAGAATTATTTGTGAATTCATGAAAGTTCTTTATTGTGAAATCAATCAATCAGGCGTTTGTTGAGCGCGACTACTCACCCGTAAGGGTCTCAAGGCGCTAGGGATAGGGGGGGTGCAGGTTCCAGTCCATCAAGGAGGGGGTCTGTCGAAGAGCCAGGTTTTGAGGTTTCTTGCGAAGATGGGGAGCGATGTTGTCTGTCTGAAGTGGAGCGGAAGGTCGTTCCAGGCTTTGGCCGCGAGGAAGGAGAAGGGGCGGCCTCCCGATCTGGTCTTTCTGGTGCGGGGGACCACAGCGTAGGAGAGCAGGGCTGATCGTAGGGTCCTCCGGGGTGTGTGGAATTTGAGTCAGCTGTTCAGGTATGCTGGTCCGGTGTCGTGGAGGGCCTTGTGTGCGTGGGTGAGTATCTTGAAGGTGATTCTAGCCTCGACGGGGAGCCAGTGGAGTGTGCGCAGGTGCTGCGAGATGTGGCAGTGTTTTGGCAGGTTGAGGACCAGTCTTGCGGCGGCGTTCTGGATGTTCTGTAGCTTGCGGGTGAGGTTTTTATTTATTCCGGCGTAGAGTGCGTTGAAACACGGATTAACATGACTATACTGGCAATGGCAATTGAAAACCTTTACGTTCCAGACTGCAAACTGTCATAAATCACCTGGTGGTTACTTGAAAGCTAAACTGTTGGTACATAATGATGTGAAAAGGGTATGATTTTTTAAAAGATAACTATTTATATTTTGGTGGCTCTATACAAGGGGTTAATTCTGCTTTTGAAATAAACTACCTCAGAAACTGATCGGAATTAGCCATGGGACTGCATATTGTTTCCAGCGAGGCATAGATTGCAACACTCACTAAGCTGTCATTGTCACCAAAAGTCTGTACCCAAATTACCAATGAGTTCAGCAAAATTAATAAGATCAACATATTCAAGGCCGAACTGGCCGTACCAGGCATCAGGCGTTTCCCAGGGAGGCTGGAAGGGTGGGGGCCCGGTTTTGTTACTGGGGGGCTGGTTTTGCTGCTGTGCTGCAAAGTCGTCCCCCAGTAACAAAATCAGCAGGCCAGCAACATCCACACAGCACTCACTTTCGTTTTCAGGCTTCCTGTGTTATGAAATATGGTATTGTTTTAAAAGCACCCGCTGCAGAGTGCTTGGTATATCCAGCACTTTTCAGCGACAATAAAAGTGTCAAGATATCTCTGGTGATTAATCTTCCTGCTGGAGTGAGCTGGAGTTTTATCTAGTGGAAGTTTTGACTCATCTAAGGTAGCAGAGAGGGTTATTATGCCTGCTGCAAAGAATGTGTACCACACAGATCACATACATTTATTTTATGTGCATAGCTTTGTGGATTACTGCTTTTGTCACAGAAATCCTATAGTTACTGTGCAGTTCATAAGTTACAATAGTAATCTAGGACAGTAAGCTATGAACTGTTATCAAAGAACTGCATGCACACTGCATGGTGCAGGTTAGAAAGTTATGTTTTTCCAGTCTTTCATTATCCTAAAGTTGCTGAAAAAGATTTTTGGGATAGAAATAAATACTTATTAGTAAATGTAACCCTAACCACTTTGTTACATTTTGAATCCTGAGTTCGTGATTCTCCAACCCAAACACTTAAAAAATGCCTATACTTCGTAGTGCCCTTTGTCTTATGTAACATTTTCTATACACTGACTTACGTATTAATAATAATTTTCTCTATGTGTGTTTGATGTAAAGTGCTCCAACACCATAATCTTGTATGAGAGGCGCTATAAAACAAATGAAATCCATGTGAGAGAGGAGCCATGCAGAGATGAGGGGCACTGTTGGAGGGTGAAAGTGAGGGAATCATTAAAGAGCCTGAATAAAGATTGTTGTATCCTAGTGCACTGTAAGCCCATCTTTACTATGTTTAAAAAGCTAATACACTTGAATATGTGATGAAAAATGTGTTGTAAAATGCACCATTTGTGCCATTTTTCAACAAATTCCACCCCCAAACCCTCCTTGTAGTGGTCAACTGCACTCGCCTGTTACACAACATACGGTGGCTGGTCTGACAAAATTTCTCAAGGCTGCTTTGGGTACCCAGTCCGGTCCTGAACATATTAGAATATATGCGATTGAGAGTCAGGCTAAATTTGTTCATGCAGGCATACTCGAATCAATAGCTTGTCCTTTTTAGGTCGAGCCTGGGCAGCGCATGCACTGCTGCGAGGCATGCATTAGTGGAGTATAGCTTTGAAGCCCCGCCCACTCTCCGCCCATATTTTTAATTGCCTTGTGTCATTGTCCTTCGTAAATGCTGGCTTCCTAGTCGTTCTTAAGTTTGTCAGCCCCTCCTTAGTACCTCCTTGTCTGCATTTGTTACCTCCCATAACGACTGGACCTTTTACTGGTGTTGTTACATGGTCTGCTTTATAAGTCAGTGAGCACTATTTTATTTAATGCTCTTCCCTTATTCAACCCACTACCTCGCAGCACGCCGCCCGTTTTTTAAATTTGTTTTTACTAATGGCTAACCGCTTTAACTATAGCGGCCACGTTTTTAAATGTATTTATTTTAGCAGCGCGGTCCGCATTTAGCGGCCGTGCTTACTTATTTATTTTGTTTACTAGCGCCCATGCGGCGCTTTCACATTCATAGAGGCCGCGCCCCTTTCTTTACACAAACCGTGTCTAAAGAAAGGTGTGCTGCCGACATTTAAGTGAAAGCGCGGCATGGGCACTTTTACCCCCCAAAAAAAATCTGTTTGTCAACTTGACAAACATGCTTTTTTTTGTCAAAGCCCCCATGCCGCGGTTTCACTTTAATGTCGGCCATGCCCCTTTCTTTAGACGCGGCTTGTCTAAAGAACGGGGCACAGCCTTCATGAATGTGAAAGCGCTGCATGGGCGCTAGTAAAAAAACAAATATTTGCAATGTAATAGGTCTCGCATTTGCGAGAGTTTAAGCTATTGCATTGCCAATAGCTTAAACTTGTTAAAGCGAGACCTAATGCATTGCAAATGCGTGTTATTAATTATATTTATTTGTATTCAAATAACAGCTTAAATATTTAGTAAATAACTTAATTGAAGTTATAACTCTAACATCAGCTCAGCAGTGTCTGAAAATCATTTGTTGTTCCCAAATGGTACTTACTTATTAAAGAGCAAACAAGCCCAACGCTGTTCAACATCTACATGGCACCCCTCGCCCACGTCGCCCGACAGCACAACCTCAACATCATCTCCTACGCCGACGACACCCAGCTGATCCTCTCCCTCACCAAAGACCCTCACACCGCCAAAGCCCACCTCCACGAAGGAATGAAGGCCGTCGCCGAATGGATGAGGACCAGCCGCCTGAAGCTGAACTCGGACAAGACGGAGGTCCTCATCCTTGGTTCCAACCCTTCAGCCTGGGACGACTCCTGGTGGCCAACATCACTGGGAACAGCCCGCCACCCACCGACCACGTACGCAACCTAGGGGTCATCCTCGACCCCACCCTCTCCATGACTAAGCAGGTCAACGCCGTTTCCTCATCCTGCTTCAACATCCTCCGAATGCTCCGCAGGATCTTCAAGTGGATCCCCACCGAAAGAAGAAAAACAGTCACCCAGGCCCTCGTCACCAGCAGGCTGGACTACGGAAACGCCCTCTACGCAGGAACGACGGCTAAGCTCCTGAGACGGCTGCAACGCATCCAGAACGCCTCTGCACGTCTTATCCTCGACATCCCCCGACGCAGCCACATCACACCCCACCTGAGAGACCTGCACTGGCTCCCTGTCAACAAGAGGATAACCTTCAAGCTCCTCACCCACGCACACAAAGCACTCCACAACTCCGGACCAGCCTACCTCAACAGACGACTCAGCTTCTACACCCCCACCCGCCAGCTCCGCTCGACCAGCCTCGCCCTCGCCACAGTCCCCCGCATCCGGAAAACGACCGCCGGCGGCAGATCCTTCTCCCACCTCGCCGCCAAGACCTGGAACACCCTCCCCACCAACCTCCGACAGACCCAAGACCTACTGGCCTTCAGAAGACTCCTCAAGACCTGGCTCTTCGATCAGTAGCAGCACCACCCCCCTCTTCCCCCAGCGCCTTGAGACCCTCGCGGGTATGTAGTGCGCTTTATAAGTGACATGATTGATTGATTGATTGACTTACCCATAAACATTTTTAACAATACACTGTCCACAAATAAAAGCTTTAAAAGCTTTTCATGTTCGAAAAAGAGACTTTTGTTCTCAAATGTTAAATTATCAGCTAATTTTGTCTCCAGACATCTGCTTTGCATTTCTGGAAGTGCACTATTGTTCCCAAATTTTAACTTTCCATATTCTAAAAAGGCATATTATTTTTGGCTGCGCAAGGTGTCATTCGAGCTGATTTTACAGCGCGGGACAAACACCTGGCGCTAAAAATCAGTGCGAACGGTGCAACCTAACGCACTATGCCGCTTGCGGAACTCCGCGTATCGTGTCGGATGTTTTTGATTACTTCACATAGTTCCGCGCAGCAGAACTCTGCGACAATAGTCGGGAGGGATAAAGTCACAACTCAATCCATGTTATTTTTGAGTGGCGCGCCAAGTGAAAAGCAAAGTTTCAGTTAGTGTTAAGTTTGCCATCTCGAAAAATTACTGTTATTCCCACACCTGAGCCGGTCTATTCACAGTTAGTATACTTTACTCTAACTGCGAGGGTGCACCTAATTTAATTTCTTTCGTTTGGCAACAATCTGTTGCTTAATATTGCTACTTTAATTTTCAAAGAATTGTTGTTGCTATTTTACGTGACAGTATTTGTATCGTGTTTGGTGCACCGTGGCCAGAATTAAATTACACGCATAAGAGAAAGGCCAACACTACACACACACCGCACTAACATTGCCATCAATATGCAGGACGCAACACACTTTTATCTCTCGGGGCACACGCTTAATACTTTGTCAGGCATAACCAATTGCAATCAGTCCTGAAGCGAAACCTTTGTTAGCTGGTGGAAACGGCTTTGTCGCGATAGAGAAAAATGAGTTTTCAAAAGCAGCCCTGCGGGGACCAGCAGGACAACATGTACCTTTTCTCAGAAAAAAAGCAAGAACAGACTTTTTCAACTACTGTTTACGGAAAAGGGAAACAAATTTACTGAACGATGTACTTCAGGCTTGCGTGGCACGTGAGGATGGCATCTCGAGTGGAAAACACTGGCTTTGGCCCAAATCGAACAGATGTTGTAAATCTGTAACGCCTTCAGTGACAGAGCTTGGGCAGGCGATGAATACCAAACTCACCTGTCAAAACCAAATCCAGAAGCAAAGTACGCGCACGGTGGGCTGGGCCTGTGGTTTAACAAGCTGACATTTATATGGAACAGTCTGCCATCAGTGTAGCCTCTCCTCGCATTGCTGTCTGCTGTGCCTCGGCGTGTAACTCTCCAAGCCTGCATCGTCCTGTAATGACATCCTCCAAGTCCTGAGCTCAGGTTGCACTCTGGGCGGTTGTTGGTGTCACATTCAATGAGCTGTGGGTGTCTGACCTTGATGTCTGAGAGGTCTTCCGAAGGACATTTACCTGTTCCTTACTCATCAGGTAACATGCCCTCTGGCTGGTGATCACAGATAGTATAGGCCTTGTGTTGCTGGCGGTTTGGGTGTTTGTGTCTTGTGTCTCTTGGTGACAGGTGACAGGTGCCTTTGGGAGCAACGTGGTAGTGCCCTGTGGGCTGGGCCACTGGAGTTATGCCACCGGGGAAGGACCAAATTGTGCGACAAGGAAAGACGAAATTATATAGCATAATGTGGCACATTTTATGCAACATTGCATCATTGTTTTGCGATTACTTCATTATTTTGTAATTTTTCAGTGATGTTAACACTGTCTAGGCAAAGGCTGCTCACTGCACCTGCCTCCAGGCGGATTCCTTGCACCCTTTGAACTTGAGGCCCTGCAGTCTGGGGGGGGATATCTAAGGGTGCACCAGTGGCACGAACTGGACCAGTGAGCCCTCTCTGCAAGACAGCTCTAGATAGCCAAAATGTCATGTGAAAATAGAACTAAGAAAGGAATATTCGATGGTATTAATAATCTGGAGACTTAAAAACAAAAATAAAGCTTAAAGAATAAACATCCAGGAATTTTTGGTCAAGTCAGAACGCAAGAAGATGGCTGGAAGAGCAGAGGCATGGCAAGGATCTCCGTAAGCAACAGCTGTCTGCATCATCCTCCAGGTTTTCAAAAGGCTCAGAGTGTACCCCCTATATAAAGAAAGTGTGCAGCCTTAAACCAGCTACATCCAAGCCATGGGTTATATTTTTCTCTTCACCATAGCGATCAATTCTGCTTGACCTCTCAGTGGCCTTTGACATTGCCGTCCATCATGTCTTAGGAACATTTCTGAACACGCATGGGATACTCCAAACAAATTCACCTAGATGGGCATGTCAATATCAATATCTCAAAAGTACCAGTTCCCCGTTGAGTACCTGCCTGAAAGAAACATCCTTCTTCGCCTCATCACCTACAACCCCCAAATGGAGCACCATGGACTCAGAGATCTACTCCCTGAAAACTCTATCAAAATCAACCAATATTCCGATTATGTGAAACTCTGTCTGACAGTCTCCTTTGAAATTACAAAGTGAATTAAGGCATATCTCGCCCTTGTGCAAACGTGGATGATAAAGTCAACCTAGACAAACTCAGGGTCAGGATCTCTGGTAAGACATAAAAAAAGCATACTGATGAACTGCAGGATGATGCAAAGAGAGCGGCAATATCATCACAGAGGGCTATGTGAAAGGGCTGAAGAGCAGCATTTAGGAGCTAGGGCATGTGGACACAGAACAAGGGTCACTTTTGGGCTCATGACGAATGGCAAAGAATTGATGCGCACAGAAATGCCAGATTAACAGAGTGGAGGCAAGCCCATTGTTATACACACAAGCTTTCTGATGAGCAGATGTGACAGTGAAGAGCCGATGTGACAGTGAAGAGCCCTCATGCCTGGCAACTTTCAGAGCATTGTTCACTCTTACTGATCACTACACTGTATGCTGCCACCACCGCGCTTGTGCTGCTTAACTCCTGGCAAAGTCAGTAGCCTTTCACCTCTATGAGGGTAGAACTCTGGTCACATCTCCCAGTCCAAAAGACCGCAATCCGCGAGACAGACCTATGTCATGGTGCACAAGCATGATCTGTGTTTGCCCATGACAAAAAGCAGCATCAGGGATCCAGACCTAGTTATAGGTGGAGCACTCAGGGCAAGGGTGCACGTCCATCATTATGCAATAGACGTTTCTGTCCCAACAAAGGGTTTTCCATTTGCCATGGCGTGGCTCATCCAAGGAATGAAAAATTACAATGACATTACTTTTGTCAGGGAGGACCAGCACTCGCTGCCACTCCAAGACTGTATCATCCTCAAATACTGATGCATCACTACAAAGCAGCAACAATGAATGCACCAGCATATGTGTCTGATAAATAAACCATGTAAGAGGGCCAATGTAACACATGGAGCCAAGACATCACCAGATTCGAAACTGAGTAAGCAAAAAGTAAACAAGCATTTGCAATGCAATAGGTCTTGCAATTGCGAGATTTTGAGCTATTGGCATTGTAAGTGACAATGCCTTTTATTTATGTTTAAAAAACCTGCAATAATAAAAGGCATTGTCATTTACAATACCAATAAGTCAAAGTTTCTAAAACGGAAGACCTATTGCATTGCAAATGCTTGTTGTTTACAAGCGCCCCATGCTGCGCTTTCACTAGAGCCCACGCCCCTTTCTTTAGACGAGCCGTGTCTAAAGAAAGGTCTGCGGCCGCTATTAAAGTGAAAGCGTGGTATGGGGCGCTTTTACCCAAAAAAGCATTTGTTTGTCAACTTGACATACAAATGCTTTTTTTTGTCAAAGCGCCCCGTAAATGCGCTCATGGCGCGCTGAATGCGCTGAATGTAGCAGGAAAGCATGTAGTGCCTGCAGTAGGAGAAACTATTAAAGAAAAAAGTGCTTACAGAGTAAATAAGACATACCGTGTAACAACAAAGTAAAAGGCCCAGTCCTCATGGGAGGTTAGAAATGAAATGAAGACAAGGCGGTACTAAGGAGCGACTAACAAGCTTATTAACGAATCAGAAGCCAGCATTTATGAAGGACAATGACACAAGCCAATGACAAATATGGCGGACAGTGGGCGGGGATTCAAGTCCATACTCCAATTCAGCATGGCTCGCAGAGCAGCGCATGCGCTGCCCAGGCTCGACCTAAAAAGGAGTTAAGCCTTCCTCCTGTATGCACTGAGGACTGAGGATCTCACCTCCAGCATTTGGCTTGGCTTGCACCCCCTGCTCTTCCAGTTCAGAAAAGTGCTAAACACTAATCTCTTTAAGGAGATCCACATTGGTCATTGGTAAGGACCGTCTCAGCTGTACTGGGTAGTCATGCCAAGATGGACACCTCCCTCTCTATTTTACACAAAGTCAAGTGATTTACTTCCTTTTTCTCAACATTACACAGCATCTTTTGTGTGAAAGATCATAGGGGTGGAAAAATTGGGACCACCTCTCCCATCCTTGAATTCTTGATCGCCTGGATCTCTTTTACCCCTTCGATGCTCATGACGGAATGGTTCCGTCATGAGCATTGGTGCTCCTGTGCTCATGACGGAACCATTCCGTCATGAGGACAGGGGCAGGAAATCCCTCTGCTGTAAACAGCAGAGGGATTTCCCTTTTTTTTTAATTGGCCTCGGGAGGCTGGAGAAGCGCTTCCCCAACCTCCTGGGGCCAATTAACATTTTCTTTGCAATGCCAATCGCGCGCATGGCGCGCTGACGTCATTGCAATGAAAATGAAACTGAAATTAGCCAAGAGGCTCATTTCAGTTTCACTTTCTACGTGCTCGGGGGCTATCTCAGCGAGTGAGGGACCATTTTTATCGGGAGAGCCGGGGGAACGCTGGGTGGTAAGAAATTTGTGTCAGCCCGGTGATGCCGCAACTTTCCCACACAAAAATGTGTGAATAAAGTGATTTTTTTTCAGCTAAATTTGAGGTTTGCAGGGGATTCTGGGTAAGAAAACGTTGGGGGATCCACGCAAGCCATACCTCCCTGAAATCCCCCGGGTGTCTAGTTTTCAGAAATGTGTGGGTTTGCTAGGTTTCTCTAGATGGCCGCCGAGCACGGGGCCAAAAACCCAGGTGACCCCCCCTTGCAAAACCAGGTCGTTTTGTGATAGGCAATTGTGATGTTGCCTCAATACGTTTTGGGCCCTTGCCTGTCGCAGGCACTTGGGCCTCCTAAACGAGTGAGGCACCATTTTTATCGGGAGACCCGGGGGAGTGCTGGGTGGTAGGAAATTTGTGTCAGCCCAGTGATGCCACAAATTTCCCACACAAAAATGAGTGAAAAAAGTGATTTTTTCAGCTAAATTTGAGGTTTGCAGGGGATTCTGGGTACGAAAACATTGGGGGATCCACGCAAGCCATACCTCCCTGGAATCCCCGGGGTGTCTAGTTTTCAGAAATGTGTGGGTTTGGTAGGCTTCCCTCGATGGCCGCCGAGCACCGGGCCAAAAACCCAGGTGACCCCCCTTGCAAAACCAGGTCGTTTTGTGATAGGCAATTTTGATGTCACCTCAATACGTTTTGGGCCCTTGCCTGTTGCTGGTACTTGGGCCTCCCACACGAGTGAGGCACCATTTTTATCGGGAGACCCGGGGGAACGCTGGGTGGTAGAGAATTTGTGTCAGCCCGGTGATGCCATAACTTTCCCACACAAAAATGTGTGGAAAAAGTGATTTTGTCAGCTAAATTTGAGGTTTGCATGGGATTCTGGGTAAGAAAACGTTGGGGGATCCACGCAAGCCATACCTCTCTAGAATCCCCCGGGTGTCTAGTTTTCAAAACTGTATAGGTTTGCTAGGTTTCCTTAGGTGCCGGCAGAGCTAGGGTTCAAAAACTACAGCTAGGCACTTTGCAAAAAAAGGGTCATTTTTCACTGTGAAAATGTGGTGTGTCCACCTTGCGTTTTGGGCCGTTTCCTGTCGCGGGCACTAGGCCTACCCACACAAGTGAGGTACCATTTTTCTCGAAAGACTTTGGGGAACGCGGGGTGTGTGGAATTTTGTGGATCCACGCAGATTCCAGAACTTTCCACCACAGAAATGTGAGGAAAATGTGTTTTTTTGATAATTTTTTAAGTTTGCAAGGGATTCTGGGTAACAGAACCTGGTGAGAGCCAGTCAAGTCACCCCATCCTGGATTCCCCTGGGTGTCTAGTTTTAAAAAATGTATAGGTTTTCTAGGTTTTCCTAGGTGCCGGCAGAGCTAGGGTTCAAAAACTACAGCTAGGCACTTTGCAAAAAAAGGGTAATTTTTCACTCTGAATATGTGGTGTGTCCACCTTGCGTTTTGGGCCGTTTCCTGTCGCGGGCACTAGGCCTACCCACACAAGTGAGGTACCATTTTTCTCGGAAGACTTTGGGGAACGTGGGGTGGGTGGAATTTTGTGGATCCACTCAGATCCCAGAACTTTGTACCACAGAAATGTGAGGAAAATGTGTTTTTTTTTACAATGTTTTAGGTTTGCAAGGGATTCTGGGTAACAGAACCTGGTGAGAGCCAGTCAAGTCACCCCATCCTAGATTCCTCTGGGTGTCTAGTTTTAAAAAATGTATAGGTTTCCCTAGGTGCCGGCAGAGCTAGGGTTCAAAAACTACAGCTAGGCACTTTGCAAAAAAAGGGTAATTTTTCACTGTGAAAATGTGGTGTGTCCACGTTGCGTTTTGGGCCGTTTCCTGTCGCGGGCAGTAGGCCTACCCACACAAGTGAGGTACCATTTTTATCGGGAGACTTAGGGAAACTCAGAATTGTAGAGCAACTGTTATTAACTATTGACTTTCGATGCATTTCTGCCTTCCAAATGAAAGACAATGTGTAAAAAAGAAGTCATTTTGAAAAATGACCTATAATTCTCATGCTAGTATGGGTACTCCCGATTTTGGAAATGTGCAAATATCTACTGTTTCTAAACTCTATATTTTGTTCCCATTTCAGACATACATAGGTGTCTTTCATACCAATTTTTCCATGTATACATTTTCCCAAAATAGTTGCTATATACCCGGTACATAATAAAAAACCATTGCAAGACGCTGCTCAATTATTGGCTCTGGGTTCGTCGGGTTCTTGGTGAACCTACAAGTCCTATATATCCCCACAACCAGAAAGGTCCAGCATATGTAACGGTATATTGCTTTCATACTGCGGTCATAATTAGAAGAAATTACAGGTGAAAACGTTGACACAAATGGCTGTTTTTTTCAACTAATTTTCAATTTTTCCTATATTTAACTGTTAGTTTCTATGAAGAAACCTTGAAGGATCTACACAAATGACCCCTTGCTGAATTCAGAATTTTGTCTACTTTTTTTAAATGTATAGCTCTCCAGGATCCATTATTGCTTTCATACCCATTTCTACCATTAACTGGAAGGAGGTTGAAAGCACAAACAATAGCAAAAATAGGCTATGTCCCAGAAAAATGCCAAAACTGTGTAAAACATTTTCGTTTTCCGACAAAAGACTACTTGTCCCTGAAAGCTGGGAAGATGGTGAACTCAGCACCACAACCCCTTTTTTGATACCATTTGCAGGGAAAAAAACAGACGCTTTCATCTGGTGCCCTTTTTTCCCATTCCCCCCCCCCAAAAAAAATTTAGCTGTATTTTGGCTAATTTCTGGGTCCCCTCCAGGGAAATCCACAAACCTTGGGTACCTCTTGAATCCCCATGATGTTGGAAAAAAGGGCGCAAATTTGGCGTGGATACCTTATGTGGTCAAAAAGTTACAGGGGCCTAAGCGCAAACTACCCCAAATAGCCAAAAAAAGGCTTAGCACAGGGGGGGAAAAGGCCTAGCAGCGAAGGGGTTAAACCATGAATTGCCTTATCTTTCTAATATATGTACTAAAGTGGAACCCAACTTTTATTAAAAACAATAAGTGAAATGGGAGATTACCTGCCATACGGATGCAAATTTCAATGTCTTCTAGGAAAACATCATATAATATATAATCACAATACTACAAAATTAAAATGGGGAAGAAACGATTCCCTTGCAGGTAAAGTTCACTATGGGCCAGATGTACTAATAATGCATTTGGTAATAGTGGTCATATTTTGGGCACCGACTCTTAATGTGTGCTTCGTATTTTGCGAACCGACCTATGTACTAATAGGTTGGTTCACAATGTACAGAATCGTAGTAAGGCGCAATAAAAACGACCTCATGAATATTAATGAGGTAGGTCGCAAATTGCGACCCACTACAGTAAACTGCCATGACAGGGATAGTGCCTTGTCTGGATTAGCAGACCACCTTGTCTGTGCTTCCTTTTAAATAAAGCAATACTTTTTTTTTAAGTGCAGCTTGCTTTCCTCAAAAGAAAACAGAATGTGTTTTTTTTTTTAAATGGAAAGTTTCTCAAACTTTTTTAGGAGTAGGTGATACTTTCATGGTGCCAGTAAAATATTAATGTTTTGTGAATGGATTTTGGTCACAAAACATTCATACATGCTATAAAGAATCTGTATTCAGAAGGGATGGCCTAAACACGCTCTTTTCAAATACTGATTCGGTATAGTTTTCTAAACCCATTTAAACCATCCAGAAAATCATAGAGGGTTGCAATTCGACCTCGCTCATTAATAAGCATGAGTAGGTCATCAATTGCGACCCATTATGGTTGGCTACAATCACAAGAATGGTGGCCTGCTGAGGGTCAGCAGAACACTATGTCTGACTGCATTTCAATAAAGCTATCTTTTTTTTTCAATGCAGTCTGTTGGGTGTGTGGCCAATATGGCGGAGCGGTGAGATGCTCCTCGCCATTGCTCCCACTGGCCGTTGGTTACTGAGGCCTCTCCTGTGCCCAATCTGAGCTAATACGCACCCGTTCCTGTCCCGATGAGGCTGGGGGTTGTGGTGATCGTTGCTGCCGACTCCGGAAGAAACAGCGAGGTGGAGCTGAGCAGGCGCAGCTGCCTGAGAGCAGTGACCACAGCCCTGGACGCGAGGCCTATGTCGCGCAGCGAGACTTGCCAAAAACCCATCTAAGGGATGACGTCAGGCAGCAGCTGTGACTGGAGTGGCTAGCCGTGGGCCCCGAATGCACCCCTGACTGCCGTGACATAGCGCTGGTAGGGTGGACTGCCCTGTGTTCTGTGCACAGGCCTAGGAGCAGCCCAGATTATGTGACAAAAAGCTGGGGAAGCAATGCACCTGAAGCAGACTGGAAGGAGTAGCACTGACGGTGGGCCATGCCTGGACATGTAGCACGATATGATTCAGTGGCAGTGAGACAAACTAGCGCACTGATTGCCATTCAAAGCCTCTTGAGGTGAGTAGCACAGTAGGACTGAGAGTATCCTGGAGATTCTGGGGACACTAACAAGAAAGTTCCACCTGGAGGCATGGCATAGCCAGGTGACAGCTCCACCTGGAGTGTTGCTGGACCTGTGCCCTCGCAACTCCCTGAGACATACCTCAGTGAGTTGGGCTCCCAGGGTGAGGTGGCGTAGGGTGTAGGACATGCAGGGGATTGCCCCAAGTGCCCGGATTCTATCCCATAACTTCAACAGCAGCCTGAGTGTCGCCCCACTTGCAGGTGGTGGTGCCTGTGTCAGCGGTGGAGATATCTTTCATGTCCCCTAAAAAGAAACTACAGGCACGAGGTGCGCTCTTGGCATACTTAGATGGCGCCCGCCCTGACACTCAGCAACCTCATGGTTAATACCTCTGGACCTGCTATGTCTTTAATAAAAGGCAGACCTCCTGGACAACCTCCGATGTTCAAGAGAGAGATCAGAGATGAACTCAAGCAGGGTTTCACAAAGAGCCTAGTGGAGCTCTGCACGGACTTGGGTAATCAAATCACGGTTCTTAGGGGGGACGCATACTCGGTGGGCCAACGCATTGTGGAGACTGAAGCATGCCTGAACTCCATTGTGACGGCACTTGCTGCCACGGAGGTGACCTGCATCGCCATTGAGGACCAACTCTGGATGGCCATAGAAAAACTCGGATAATCACTCACAACGTGAAAATCTCCGCCACAGAGGCCTAAGTGAGGAGATCCTGGATACTAACCTGGAGAGTTTTGCTGTGGGAATGCTCTCCTTTTTGCTGGGAGATTACAACACCGAAATAATGGTTAATTGGGTACTCCAATTGTCCCTAAGGGACAATCACAGCAACAGCGTCCCAGGGATGTGCTTGTGAAGTTCCACTACTTCTCAGAGAAGGAGAGGTACCTACAACAGGCAAGGAAAGCCGGTGAAGAGTCCTTTCAGAATTTCTCCTGCACTATCTTTCAAGATTTATCCCAGGCTATGCTCCAACGGCATACAGCATTTCGACCAATTACAAAAATTTTAAGAGACAATGGCATCTGATACAGGTGGGTTTCCCCCTTCGGTCTCTCTTTTGAAATAAGCATCCTACAGTTACAGAGGCTCATCGAACAGCAGAAGGTTTGGGCATTGCCAATGATGCCTCCCAGGGTAGCCCCCAGTGACATGATATGCAATCAGTACACTTGGGAAAGAGGGAGGGGCCCCAGCGCAAATAATCATGCCCCCCACCGGGCCTCACAGATTCAATTGGGCTCTGGGCAGAGGAGTGCCACCTGGGATCCCCTGGAGCAATGCTCGTGGATGTCCAATAGTGGCCTAGACTCGGATAAATTGGAGGGTCCTCAATGATCAAGAATAACGTGAACTCAATGGATTTTGGCCTGTAGGAGCATTGCCTGCAAGGGATTTGTATCTGTTGGATCAACTCTATGGAGGCCTACAGCCTGCCGCCTTGAGAGACAGGGCACTTCGAGAAAGTAGACTTCCAGACCAGAGAATCCCTTGGGCAGACACAGTGTGGGGCCTCTGGGACAGGCCAGCTGCCTCAAGGGAAGGTGGGGGTCGGTGGCCCCCATTAATGGAGAGCACGCTGGGAGTACTGAGCACAGGGGACATGGTCACAAACATCGAGCCAGCTGGTGGGGGCAGGAGTGCGACCCGGTAGCGGACGGTCTCTAGCTGATCAGAATATTCTCTTTGGCGGGACCCAGATGAGCTGCGGAGAGAGGCCTCCTGCCTCTATGCACGGAGTTATGGAGATGCTGTTGCTGTTGTGCTTCCCGCGGGGGGACAGAGTGATCGTTCTCTTCCATGTTTGTCTAAGGATATCTGCTGGTTATTATGTGATATTGTTTTTTCTTGTTCCATTTCTTTTGTGGCAAGAACAGCATCCAACCTTCACTTTTTACTTTCATGTACAGCACACACTCTCCCGGATCGATTACATATTGCGGAGTAATTTCCGCGTAGTACTGACTCGCCATGCAGACTGTGGGCCGATCTTGTTCTCAAACCATGAACCGGCCACTATCCACCTCGACCTCGGGGTGCGAAAGCCCAGGGGAAACAGGAGATTACACCCATCTCTGTTTAGAGACCTGGTCACCAAACATAACATAGGACAACAAATTGATGAGTACTTTGAACACAATGAAGGAGGGGCGGTGCCCACTTCAGGAGTCTGGGACGTCTTTAAGTCCGTTATTAGAGGCTGCTTCGTAGCTGTAACAGTGGAATGTAAACACATCCGCGCCTTGGAAGTGAGGAAACTAGAGGATGAGATTCACGACTTGGAAGTGGAGAATATCAGACCGCCTTCTCCCCACACAACTAGAGCACTCATGATGGCCAGAGGTCAATTACGAGTACACTAGACTAACATAGCAGAGCTTTCACTGCTCCATCTTAAAAATCGCTCATACGTAATGGGAGAAAAAAGTTGACAACCCTCTTGTCAGACTCCTGCGGGGTAAATGAGAGAAAGAGTATATTAGAGAAATTACAGCACCCACGGGGACCCCGACAGTGGATGTTTTGGGGAAGGTAGTGGAATTCCAAAGGGACTTGTCAGAAGTGAAGCAAGCCATTAAAACTTTAAAGCCAAATAAAGCTTCTCGGCCGGATGGCTTGATGTCCCAATTTTACAAAATATTGGCTCCCAAGCTGATTCCCAAACACACAGCTCTGTTCAACCAGTATGCCGCTCTAGGGGCAGTCATCCTGATGATGAGCGGGCCCGTGGTCACGGTGATCACAAAAACTAATAAAGATATTAGATATTGTGCCTCATCTCGACCGATTGTCATATTAAACTTTGACGCAAAACTCTCTATAAAAATTATGGTGACTCGTCTTAATTACGTGTTCCCCACTTTAATACACTTGAACCAGAACAGTTTTATTCAGGACTGACAGGACTATGATAATGTATGGACAACTATCCACCTGGACGAGGTCACCATCAGAAAAAATACCAGCTGTATTGCTCTCGCTGGATGTTGAGAACGCCTTCGAACAGGTGGATTGGACCTTTCTGAGAGTCGTCCTACAGAAGATGGGCATAGGCCCCACATTTCTACAGATGGTATTCTCCAACTACGATAACCTGCATGCCAGGGCGACCCTTAATGGACATTTATCTGGGCCTTTTCATCTTTTCAGGGGAACCAGACAGGGTTGCCCCTTCTTTTTGCCCTTTTTATAGAACCCCTGGCAGGCCTCGTTCGACAAACGCTAGCAGTTACAGAGATTAAATTTGGCTTGCGTGAATTTAACATTTCCCTTTATGTTGATGATGTCCTTCTGACACTGGGTTCTCCGTACACTTCACCCTCAGCAGTACTGAGTATACGTGAAGACTTCCAACGGGCCACTGGATATAAGGTCAATCATGACTTAGCAGAAATTCTAAGAATGACTCTTCAAACAGAAGAGGTGGCCGACCTTTCCCCCTACTATCGGTTTCCATGGACTTGGTATGCCATAAAATACCTCAGAGTACGATTTACAAGCCAAATCTCTGAGCTCTTTGAAGCCAATTACCAGTGGCGGCTGGCATGTAAGGAGGGTGGTGCGGGGCGGGAGGGAAAAAAATAAAAGTCATACATAAATAAATAAAAAATTTACACTTACCCTTAATCCTGGCGCGACGTCCTCCTCGCTCGGGTCTTCTGTTCTCCAGGCAGGCACCAAAGTGGGACCAGGAAGCTGCAGTAACCAATCCTGTTGCTGCTTTCATGGAGCATGAAAGCAGGGCCAGGATTGGAGCGACTGGCCTCTCTCACCGCTCCCGAGGGCACTGGAGCCCTATGCTATCTCTAAACCAGCTGACGAAGATAGCTGAGTTAGAGAGGTTTAAACTGCACATGTCTGCCTGGCCGTAACAAGGCGGCCGGCCAAAAAGACACGCACACTTGAAAGCTAAGTGCCCTGTCTTCCCATTACTGCTTTCTGCCGCTGCCTGACTAGCAGCAGCAGCAGAAAGACCCGCCCTCAGTCCTGATGCTCGGCTCGGGATTGAGTTTTGAAAAATAAAATGGTAATTACCATTTTATTTTTCTATCCATGGGGGCATTTTTTTAGTGGGGCTACGCTCCTCCGCCCTAACGAAGGAGCCGCCCCTGCTAATTACCCTCCCCTTCTTTTGACTATAACCAAAGATCTACAGTCCTGGGGGAATCTATTGCTGCCCTGGTTTGGCAGAATTATTGCCATCAAAATTATTATACTCCTGCGCCATTTATACTTATTTCAAGAACTTCCAATATGGTTTGATCCCTCATATCTAAAGCACATCCAGTGCAAATTAATGGCCTTTATGTGGAAGGTTAGAAATTGGAGACTCTCCCAAAACCTTATGACAATGCTTAGGCAGACAGGTGGGCTGGCAACGCCTAGTATTCCCCTATATTATGCAGATGCAAAACTGCAACAGGAGGTGGATTGATCCACCCTGCTCTCTGAGAAAAACGTGTGGCAGATGGAACCACGCCATAGTTCGCAGGCCCCTGTGGAATCTGGTGTGGTTGGAGAGACACCACAGGGCTCTGAACACTTCCCTCAGTACCCCTGTTGCGACAACTATAAGGCCTTGAGATAAATATGCGACAGCCTGGGTGTCCCATCCATCCCCTTACACATTCTAATCTGGCCTTCCCGCCCGCTCTGGATGATTGCTCTTTCCACTTCTGGTGGGAGGTAAGGCTGTAAAAAAGTTGCTGACATGTATGACTCTGCTGTGCCTATGAACTTCCGGCAATGTAAAGCAGCTTACGACCTTCCCGACTCAGAGCAACTGAGGTATGCACAGGTTAGGCACTGGGCTACGCAGCCCATACTATGAGCGGGGGCCGCTAGACTTAAAAACCCCTTCTAAGTCCACTTCCCCAGACTGGTGGGTAGATGGGGTATGATCTTGACGCAACTGCTCTAGGCACTTGAGACTCCACAGACATGGAAACAAAACACCGAGTGGGAGAGGATACTGGGGAGGAAGATATAACCTAAAAGCTGGGATAAACCACATAGGGACATACATGTTGCATCGGCATCCATTCATGGATGGGAAATACATTATAAAGTCTGGTTTGGTTGGCACTACACCCCCCCCACAGATTGCACCGCATATACCATAATGCTTCGCCCAGGCGCTTAAGGAGTTGTGGTGCGCTTGGCGAAGCGCTTCATATATGGTGGGACTGCTCAGTTATTAAACCTTTCTGGGGGGAGGTTTCCACACTACTGCAGAAGGCTTTGACTTTTCCCATTCCAGCCACTCCAGAGGTGATGCTCCTGGGACTTGAGACACCTTGCCCTGAATTGCTTGATGAACGATGAATGGCACATGTGCCTACAGTGCCTGGGCTTGGCAAAGCTCACAATAGCACACTACTGGAAAAAGGCAGAAATGCAACCTATTACACAATGGCACCAATGCCTTTGGGTGATGCTAGCTATGTAGCGACTAACGAGCAATATTCAGCGGTCTCATTTGGCATTTGAGTTAAAGTGGAAGTCTTTGGTCAGGTACCTGAGTAAAGGGACACCCAGTTTGGCCCTCCCCATGGTGAAGGGCGCTAGACATATTTCATTGACAGTGGGAAGAGGGAACACACCTCTCAATTGCACACCGTACTTGCAGGGAGATAGTCCGCGAACGACACGAGGAAGGAACTCTTGCTTGTAATTTTTTGGCTGTCGCAGGTGGACACTGGGGTTAGTTTTCATCATTTTGCAGTTGGGATTAGCAGAAGGGGGGAGGGAAAAATGAGCGAACATGGGGCCGACATATGCTGAGGAGATGATGAGCACGCCCCCTGTGGACAGACAAATGTGAACACTGTGTACGACTTTAGCCAGTGGCGTTGACTACTCTGGTTGGACCTTTTTACTTGAACCCATATCAATGTATGACTACTTTTTAGGTCTCGCCTACGCAGCGCGCATGCGCTGCATAGGCAAAAAGACCTTTTGCCATCGATTCGGCTTTTCAGCCTAAAACGTGCACGCGTTCCATTGCCTTCAATGGCAACGCGTGCACGTTTGGCGATTCACTTGCGGGAGCGAGCGGGGCCATATGGTAGCAATTATCGCTCCTGGCGCCGCTCGCTCCCGCAAGTGAATCGTGCAGGCTCCCTCCTCTCCCCCTCCCCCTGCTGCCGTGCGAGGCGCGCGCGCTTGTTTCTTTCTTTACAGCTCGTCTTTGTCGTGCCAGCTTAAAGGCATCCAGCCACTACCATGCCCCCTTATCCCTGGAGCACTCAGTCCAGTGACAGACCAGCATTCACTTATCTCCCTGTCCCTCTCGCGGCCCTGGGCCTGCATGCCCGCTCTTGCCAGGCCTCCTTGGCTCTTTTAATTATCAGCTCGGATGCGTCACTTCAGGGACTTTCCAAGGGTTGCCACACCAGAGAAAGGCCCAGCTTGTGCAGCACTGCAGGTGGGGCTGAGCTGTGCGCAGGGCAGACCCAGTGCAGCGCAGGTCTGCAGGCCAGTGAGTAATTTCAGTGCAGCGGGAGAGCGAGAGTCCATTTTGCCTAATTGGGCCCGTGGCTGGGAAGCTGCAGCTCAGACTCTAAAGAAAGGTTGGGGCAAGGGAGGGTCCAAATGGCTAGGGTCTGCCCTTCTCTCTGGCATGGCTTTCATTTCTTAACCACCCGCTGTGTGTAAACCGTGTATTGCAGGATTAAACAAGCCTTGCTTGGTGTCCAGTCCACACCCGAAAGTTCACTGCACAAAGACAATACCAGCAGCCCCCCACCTACCTGCACCCCATCACTTCAGAGCCTGTCTCCAAGTGTTTAATTAGAAGGGGATGCGCCTGAAATCCACACCTTTGTCTAGCAAGCAACATGTTACTTTTGGTGTGAAAAAATGCAAAGCAAAAAAGAAAGTCTATCATTGTGTATGAAAAACGAACAAACAAATGCTGAATTGTGGTTGCAGCAGGGTGCGTCCATCCACAGCCGTGCTGCCTGGAATTTATATGCAATTAGTGCTGTGTAAAGCTGGAAGCGTGTTTAATCTTCTGATAAGCGAGAATATCAGGGTGTGTTTTAAAGTCCCACATGTAAACGTCATTTGAAGTGGTGTGGGGGTCCAGGAGGGTAGCCGAGGATTGGGCTGTAAACTGTAGGGGTCCTGATGCAGAACAAGGATGCAAACTGTCTTTGTACCTCATCTGTCTAGGATCACACTGCGCACCGAGTGGCGCCTTGATTTACTTGTTTATATAACAAACTGAGGTTTTTACTTCCCTACTCATCCCAAATGAACTGCTCCCTGGAGTGCAGTTCTGTGGGGGTGGGGACAGATACAGCAGTCTGAAGATCTCCAGTGTGCTTTCGATATTGTATTTCTTTTTTTTGCTGGAAACATATTTGGTTCCTGCTTGATATCTTGTGGCCTCCGTAAGCATTCATGTAAAATAATTCCATATGAAGGCAGCTGTTGCATTGTGTGATCCTCAAGAATTCGGCGACTAAAATAATTACCTTTTCTCAATTTTTATAATTCTTTTAAAGTGTCTGTGCTCTGCGGTCATGAGTTGCAAGCTTATTACACAACCATATTTTTGTCTACTCATGGTTTAATCTTTCGAGATTACTGCCTATTTAATTACACGCTTTCATTTTTTTGAACGTGCATTTCTTTACAAGTAAATGCACATTTTGTTATTGTTTCCAATGTGATCTAGTTTTTCTTTGTGGCACTTTTGCCGGCAAGCAGGCAAGCCTACGCCCATTGACCAGCATGAAGTGGGAGAGCCCCACAACATGTGAGGTGTACACTGCCATCTCATACACAATAATGCAGACTCTTAACAGTAGATGTTGCAGTGCCTAGGATATTGTGCTGCGTGGCTAAACACTTTTACAATCAATGAATCAGGATTCCTAAAGTGTGGCTAATCACCTGATAGGGTGTACAGGTGCTTGCAGTCCCCGGAGGCTTATACGAGCAGCCAGGTCTTGAGGGAGATTCGGAATTCCGGAAGTGAGGTGAAGGTCCGGAGGTGTGTGGGGAGGCTGTTCCAGGTCCTTGCTACAATGTGGGAGAAGGAGCGTCCTCCACTTCTGCTTCGGTAGATGCGGGGGAGTGTGGGCAAGTGAAAGGGAGGTTGAGCGTAGTTTTCTCACGGTTGATGAAAATTCAGGCGATGGTTAATGTAGGCGGGCCTTGGTTGTGTGGAGCTTGTGTGCGTGGGTCAGAAGCTTGAATTGGCATCTCTTTGGTACGAGGAGCCAGTGGAGTTTTTAAGGTTGAGTGTGATGTGGGTTCATTGGGGATGGCTGAGGATAAGTCCGGCTGCAATAGTCTGTATGGTCTGCAGTCTCTTTAGAAGGTGTGCGGCGATTGCTGTAGTCCAGTAGGCTGGTGATAAGGGCTTGTGTCACAGTGCGTCTTGTGTGCAGGGGTAGCCTCTTGAAGATCTTATGTAGCATGCACAGAGTGAGGAAATAGGCAGAGGAGAAGGGGTTGAACTGTGATTTCATGGTGAGCTTGTTGCCAATGATTATTCCGAGGTATCCGACCTGGTTGGAGGGAGTGGGTGCTGGTCCTAGATCTGATGGCCACCAGGAGTCATTACATGTTTTGCTGCTGTAGCCAAAGATCAGTAATTCCGTCTTATAAGGTCCCAAAGGCGAGACCTATTGGCTATGCCAATGCTTGTTTATACTGTTTTTGAAAATGCTAATAAAACGTTTAAAAAAATTCTGTCAGTTTTCTTAAAAGAAAAACAGGATACATTTTTAAAAAAAGAGAAGTTTGACAAACATTTTTTATTAGTAAGCAGCAGTCCCATCGACCACTGCTTTCTTCATAAGAATGTTTTGTAAACATTCACAAAGTGGAAGGGGTCCCTTGGGGGCTCCTTCCCTTTTACAAATGGGTTAACACTTCCTTTGGGGTGGTGGTAAAATATTAATGTTTTGCGACTGGATTTCAGTTGCAAAATATTAATTATACCAAAAGGAATCCGCATTTGGAAGGGATGCCCATAACATGCAAACTAGCTATTCCTAATTGTTTCCTGAACCCATTTAACAATTTGGAAAACCTTTTCCGAATTATTAATTGGGTTAAGCACATTTAAATAAGGATTTTAATGTTCTCAAACCCTCTGATTTACCAAATCAGAGGGTTTGCAAACACTAAAACTATCTGTACGTCTAGTCCTATGTTATTAATTTGTCAAACAAGGTTCTGATTGTAAATCTGAAAATACATCTTTGGACCTCCGGGGATTTTTGGCTTTACTTTTTATTAAAGAGAGTGAATACAAAATTAAATGTAGAATAAAATAGTATGCAAGTGCAGTCGTTATTCTCAGTGTTTTTTGCCTTTGATTAGTTTGGCTGTCTACGTTGTCACAGTACAAGTCGAACAGCCTTCGGGTTGGCACAGAAGGATGAATTCACTTTTGCAATGTGTCAAACACCTGAGACCTGCTCCCTCATCCATTATTGAGTATCTGAGTGATGGGCAGGTCAAAATAATGACTATCTGATAAATGCATTTTCATGCACACCGAGTGCGTGCCAGGGAGAGCGGTGAATGAACTACTGCACTGCGAGGCATAAGGATGAAATATGGCTTCTCCGCGGGTCCCATGAAGTGAGAGCTAATAGCCAGCACTACACTGTAACAAATGGTTTCTGTATCAAACTGTAAACACAATCTGCCATTCGGTTTGCATTTCGTATTTTCCCTCATTCCGTTGAATGTGCAAGACAATATTTTTAGCGGTACAACGGCGGGGACTGATAATGCTTCAAGAGCCGAGAATGAAATTGCTTTCTAGAAAGTGAAGCGCTATTTAGCATACTAGAAAACAGGTTGTCTGGTGCACAGTCCCATATCATCCAGACGAAGTAGTGGGCGAAGTGAGGTAGGCGTAATCTGCCATCATCATTTTCACTCGCAGGAATTAAGACATGCTACCACTGTACAAAGCAATTAGAGGGAATAAGATCCCGGAAAATCCTATTAAGAAAAATGCAATTATTCTCATCAAATGCATGTTTCAACGATGTGACATTTTAAGATATATTTCTTAAGGACCCAATGCAGGACTAAGTCCTCTAAAAAATACAAGCTTAAGATATCACCCAAAAGTGATGAATTGAGTAACATGAAAGCCTTGGGAGGCTTCATCATATGCTATAAAGGTGGGGGTAGTGGATACAGTATGAGCCAGCTCTAGCCATGGCAGGTCATTGATGAAGCTTCCAAAAGTGTATTACACTTGTCTACTTAAATATGCTGCACACACCTAACTGAAAGATCCATAGTAGCTCAACTTTGTTCGCCGGATCTCTGTTTCAAGTGGGGTGGGTTCAGTGTGTGACACAAGGACATATCAAGGTATTTGAAAATGACCAGCATGTAAAATCTGTCAATTCAGTCTAAAGTGCACTCTTTACCACTGCCTCTGGTCCATGCCTGCTTTACTGCTGTAGAAAGGAAGAAAAACAAAGGCGACCAACTATGCCTAATAGGCATCATGGTTATAATGTGCTATAAAACAATGGCCCACAAAGGATCCATTCTAATGTACATTTAGCAAGAAATGGTAATTCAATGCCAATGCTGTTCAAGCTAAAAAATATTTGCAACTAATTATAGTTTGAATTACAATAAGTAAATGTGCTCTGTGCCTACAGTAATCAGACAGCGAAAATTAGCAGCAATAACGTTTGTCAAGTAATATAAGCTCTAACCATGCTATTTGTGCTGTTTACTTGATACTTTCCATGGATGGTTGACAGAGAGGAGATAAGGAGAAGTACTACAAGACCACCATGTACGCTTCCACTTTTTTATTCCAGTATCAATGAAGTGCATGGAAACACGACCAACCGGGCAGGAAAACAGCTGCAACTGCTGCTCTATTCTAAACATAACCTTCTAAGAACAGTAATGGAGTCTTTTTGTTTTGTATTCAAGAATTTTATTGAGACATTTTTCAGGAATAAACTAAAGTAAAACAGAGGCAACATCGAGATGTAGAAATAGCCAGTTACATTGACAATAAGCAAGAAAGCAGCATACATACATTAGAAATGATATGGGGTTCCTTGTGAGCGTAAGATATGCAAAAGTCGGAGCTCAGCCTCATAACACAAATTAGGAAAAAGGGAAAAGAGCGTAAGATTAAAAAAGGACAGTGAGAGAAGATAGAGAAACCCTCTTGTCGAACTCCAACCTGGTGTTATTGAATCAGACAGCTAGTAAAGAAACTGTATCGAAACGTGTAACAACAGTAATGGATTCTGATGCCAGTAACCAGTCCCAACACATCTTCCCCTTTACACCTATTTCACAACACTAAACTAACCAGAAAGAAAGAAAAAGAATAACAAAAAATACATACAGAAAAGAATGTATAAATAAAAACAAAAAGATTATACACATCACCATTAGTTATATAATCACAGGTTACACATAGTCCTGGAATCTTGTGGGAGGTATCCTCACACAGGATGGCCTTAAAACATGCATACTTCCCAGCACACACAACACCACTCCCATCACAACTTACATGCACATTTTCACCCCACTGAGGTGCTAGCCTCTCCTTGTTCCATCATTTGTTATCCTCCAACATAACCACACGATCCTTGACTCTATTAACTTTCTTTGGTTGAGAAAATCTGGATCGACCTTTCACCCTGATACCTGCAAGCCGAACTCTGACCAAATCTCCAGGTTTGATAGACGAGAAATGAACCCTTTCCTGCGTCACACCATCAGCATACTTCCTCTGAGAAATCTCACGTCTCAACTTTACAGATGCTAGGTCTTCTTTATGGAACCCCCATCCAAAGACCAGCCAACCTGGTTGCATGTTCACTGCCTTTGAGGAGAGTGAAAGAAGACACCCCAGTGGCCACATTGGGAGTGGTGCAAATAGCCCACAGTAAATCTTTCATTTCCTTGCCCCAATCCAACCCACTGCAATTGACACTGAATGTTGTCCTTGATGACCCTGTTACACCTCTCAACAGCGCAATTACTGCGAGGGAGGTACAAAGAAGTTTTGGTGTGTCTCACACCCCAATGAGACAAAAATTGTTCAAATGTAAATTGAACTCCATTGTCCGTCAAAATTTCATCCGGCGCGCCTTCCCTCATTAACACTGTTTGCATAAATTCCACGACCCCAGGAGAATCAGCTGACCTAAAAAAATTCTACCTGAGGCCACTGTGAAAAATAATCAATAAGCATGATTCCATTCCTACAGCTCTCCTTCACCACATTAATGGGTCCAATCATATAGATCCCCTTTTTGGGCCACTGTGAGAAGTTGGCCTGGTATATGCTGTTCACTAATTAAAGTGGACACCTTGCACCAGGGCAAATCGACTCTTATGGTAGATAGGTTTAAGACAACCTTTTAAAGAAAGCTATCCTAGTGGTAGCTGTGGAGAGCAGCCTTCAGGCTAAGTCTCGGAGGAATGTAAAGCAGCTTGTTTTACCATATAATCTCTTGAATCACCAAATGAAAAGACACCACACAGGTATATATATCAAATATATATGTATTTATTTCTAAATAACTCTCTACTAATCTCTTTATGAGATTAGAAGACAAACATATGCACAAATCAACGTTTCACAATAAGTTAAGCACAAAATATGGCTGGGGCCCTAGGGGCGTACCAGACCATATACTAAGTAAGAGACTTAGGGACAACGACTTGCAGGGAGACAAGGCCTAGGGCCTTCAGAAGTGCAGGGGCCTCACGAAACCACCCAAGGCAGGTAAGTAAAGGACCCACGGGGGACGCGTGCAGTGTGGATACACAGGCGCGGATCGCCGTTGACTTCAATGGGGCAAGTCGCGGTTGGAAATAAAGAGTTTTAGGATACTTCGGGAGAACCTACAAGCAAGTCACTTACAGGGTAAGTAGTTCTAGGGCCCACACCCACAGGAGCACCGTAGTGCTGGAGTTACCTCACCCAGGGAAGCCGGGTGCATAGGTGTCCTTTGGTGTCGGGTCGCGGCGTCGTTTTCAATGGCGAACAAAGAAGACTTGCTGCTTGCGGGAGCTGAAGAAGTGTCCGGTGGAATCCAAGCCTGGATTCTGAAGAAGGATGACCTGAAAGCAGAGGGGACAGTGTTCAAAGTCACTTGGCAGTGACTCAGGGCAAGGAAGATGGATGCCCACCGTCGTCGGTTGATTCAGGTCGGTTGCGGGTGCCTTGACTCTTCAGCCACGTGGTCCAGGAGGTGTCGACGACGACCAGGAGCTGGATTCGGTGGGTCCTCGACGTCTGCAGCTGACTGCGGTGTCGGCAACTCGATTGGAGCCAACAAGCCTTGGCAGCAGCAAGTCTCGGGGAGATGAAGAAAAGTCGATGGCGCAGACCAGCAAGGTCTGAGGGACTCACCCAGCGAGGGTAAGTCAGGGCAGGCCTGGAGCAACCAGGGGAGCCCTTTGGTTTCTTTAAGAAGTCTTCTGGGGACCCACAAGCCGGCGGGCAAGGGATCGCGAAGACACCTCGGGCGGAATCACTCAACAGGGGCCCACGGTCACTCGGGATGGTGTAGGCCTCTGATCTTCGGAGGGATTCCTGCTGGAGGTCGGGACCACACGTGGTCCAAAGCACAAGTTCGTAGAACGTTGTGAAGGGGTTGCACTCGACAATAGTGCACGGTACCCAGGGGTCGCGGTTCCTCGTTACTCGTGGGGTCCACTTGCCTCAGCTTCGCTGGGGACTCACGATGGCCTGGGAGAGGTCAGGAAATCCACTTCTTGGGCTGCAGGGACTTCGGACTTCGGCGGGAGCGGCGTAGTTTGCGACCGTCGTTGTCGTTTTGGTGCCTGCCAAGCAGGGAGTCACTCCTTGACTCCAAGGGAGATTCTTCTGTCTTCCAAAGGTAGTGGAACGTCGAAGGGCCAGGATTCTTCTGTAGAGCGTCGTCCAGGGGTTATCTGCTTTGCAATGGCAAGGTTCCCCCTCTTATACTAAAAAGAGGGGATGGACTAGCTCTATGACCCCACCTATGGGAGGGTCAAGGGAGGGGTGGCTACACCCACTTCCCTTTGTCCAGTTTCGCGCCAGAGCAGGGGCAGGTAGCCCCGGAGCTGGTTTGAACTGGCATATGCACAGAGGAGCCTTCTGCTCCCCCAGTGCAGGACTTCAAAGCACTCTAAGAGTGCACCCACCCAGCCCCAATACACTAAACCCTGTCTGGGAGGTGGTTACACCTCCCTGTGACAGGATGCCTATTGTTGGGCTTCCTCCACTGCGAGTTTCGGTCATCAGCAGGAGGGCAGCCCAGTGTCTGTGACTGGTGGCATCCATTTTGTGATGCCAGGGCTCTTTAGGATTCTACCGCGTTTCCACAGCAGGTACATGTCTTATCCCTCTAGAAGGGTGGAATGCTACCCCCGCCGCCAAGATTGGCGGGGGGTAGTATTCCAAGATGTTTGACACCAAACACGACATGTTTTGATGCAGCCATTCCAAAGTTAGCATTTACCGCGAGGATATAATGCACTTAAGAGTATATGGTTTAACCGCATCCACAAACAGCACCAGAGAATAGACTCTGAGAGCTGCAGAGGGGCCCTGCTCAGGCAGAGGCACCCCCTCACATAGAAGCCAAGCACCCTGCCCTCAGGATTGATAGGGCCTGCCTTAGGGGTGACTGATAGGTTTATATGTGTGTGCAGGAGAGATATAGGAAACCTATATCTCAGTGAGGGGTGCTAGCACCACCTCACCCAGGCTGCAGTAGCAGGCCTGTGGTGTCAGATTTAGACTGCTTCCCAGGGGTGGCATAATACATGCTGCAGCCCCTGGTGGGCCTGTGAAGTACCTATGCCCTTGGCACCTAAGGTACCATATACTAGGGACTCATAAGGCACCACAGTATCCAATCACTAGTGCACCTAGAGTGCACTCCATGTCGTTTAGAGAGAACAGAGAGACTGGGGCCCTGAATAGCAGGGTCCCAGTCCAACTAAGTCATAAACCAGCAAAACACCAGGAAAAAAGTGGGGGCAACCATATAGTCAGATTCCACCTTCCTACAGCCACGCTCTGTCAGGAATAGGCACAGTCTTCATTGGACTAGGAACAGTGACTTGTGACCTGTCACTAATGGCACATGACATACATGCCATGCATTCCCTCACAAAATGCTCCACCTCCTTGTCCAAACCCAGCCACCAAAACTTGTCTCTAATCCTTCTTTTCATTGCTCTCACCCCTACATGGCCTTCATGTGCGAACTCCACCACCTTATCACGTATCCTACTGGGCCCAATCAAAGTATCTCCTCTTGAGGCAACCCGTCCACAACATTTAATTCAGAAAAAAACACGCTTTCAAGCATCAATGTGCCCAACGACTTGTCCTTGGGCCAGTCCTAGCCAATGAGATTTCTGATATCCAGCAAATCCTTGTCACCCTCCAGAGCAGATCTCCACTCAACCTCTGAAATGCACCAACAGTAATGTGAGCTATAGCACCCACCATGCCCAAATCATCAATATCGTCATACAGCTTCCTTCTCATCACTCAAGGGCAAATGGGACAGACAGTCTGCAGAAATGTTCCTCGCTCCTGGAGTGTTCTCGACCCGGTACTGGTAGTAAAATGGTTAAATAAGGGCTTGTGGTCCATCCTCATAGTAAATTCCACAACCCATAAGTAATTCCTCAAGTGGTTAACCCCCACCAACAGGCCAGTGCCTCATGTACAATAACAGAGTATTTACTTTCAGCCCCTCTCAAAGCACGGGAAGCGAAAGCCACCTCTTCATCCTTCCCCTGAAGCATCTGCAACAACACAGCCCCCTAACCCATATTGGCTGGCATCAGTGACAATGATCGAGGAATCTCATGTGTCAAAGGGCTTTGAGGGAACAGCTTTGGCAACTACCTTCTTGATTACCTCAAATTTACAATCTACCTCCTTACTCCAAACAAACTTCTTATTTCTCTTGAGCAAACTCCTCAGATTGCAGGTATTCTCTGCACATTTGAGTATAAAATGGGAATAGAATTCCAGCATGCCGAAAAATGATCAGACCTGATTCTTGTTAGTGGGATCTGGGAATTCAGGAATTGCCCTCACTAAACTCTCCTTCAGTTCCACCCCTTTTCCAGAAGTTTTGTAACCCAAATAGTATACACACTCGACTCCAAATCTGCACTTATCTGCTCTCAATGTCATGCCTTTGTCTCTTAAAGCTGATAGAATATTCGACAACGATTTGTTATTGGGGGACATATCTTGACCAAAAATCAGGATGTCATCCGGAAAACACCAGACGTTGGGTATGCCCTTACACAGTGCCTCCACAACTCTCTGAAAAACAGAAGACGCCAAAGCCAAACCAAATGGCACACGTTTAAATCTGAATGCATCTTCTGGCGTGATAAACAATGTTAGATGCCTCGACTCATGTTGCAGTGCAATCTGGTGATAAAGGCTGTCATATCTGAAGTTGTGAATATATTAGACCCCTTCAGAGAGGCCAATATCTTGGTTATATTAAGCAGGGGATGCCTATATAACCAAAGGTCCCTTAAGTCGATGCACATCCTCAATGACCCACTGGCCTTCCTTGCTAGCCCAATTAGAGATAACTATTCAGAGCTTTCAATAGCCTCAATAATACCCTGATAGCACAGACTGTTTAGTTCCATCCTGAGCTCCTCCCTCATGGTTAGTGGCAAGCTCCACACCTTGTGCACCACTGGAACAGTCCTAGACTTTAATGTAATTTGATGAGAGAAATCCTTAAGTTTTCCCAGTTTCTCTTGGAAAAATTCCGGAAATGCTTTCACCCACGGGCACCCACTCACGCAC
This sequence comes from Calotriton arnoldi, assembly GCA_963921515.1. Classification (NCBI taxonomy): domain Eukaryota; kingdom Metazoa; phylum Chordata; class Amphibia; order Caudata; family Salamandridae; genus Calotriton; species Calotriton arnoldi. Next base: position 1,364,355 of record CAWUFW010000954.1, read on the forward strand.
TTTTCCTTCAACAACACCTGTTCTGAACAACTGGGATCGAGGACTATTCCCAATTTTCTTTGCTCCAGCCACCTTAATAGGCATGATCCATCTTTGGCAACATATATGGTGGCCTGCACTTTGTTCCCTTTGAAATCAAACACCTTATCAAAATCTTCCACGACCTCTATGGACTTTTGTCCATATGCAACTGGTCACGCGCTTGACTTTTTTAAACTAGTGTTTTTAAATCTCTCCCACTCTTTAGTGCCAATCAGAGTGAAAAAAGATCCCAAGTCCGCCATCATATTGACAGGAACATCTGCCACATTCACTAGACAAAATGGTCTTTGGACATTCTCGGATCCAATCTTCACCACATTATTGTCCAGACCACTATCAACGTTTTCCCCCGCATCTTGTACACAAAACACTACATTCTCATCATCAGATTCAGAGCTGTTTTCCTTGTTGCCAGTGTTTTCAAACACATTAATCTGTTCGGGAACACTCTTCTCGTTATCAGATTTACACACCTTAGCGAAATGCCCTTTTTTCTTGCACTTTGCACACTTTCTATCTACAGCAGGACAAACAGTAGAAATACCAAACTTTTTCCTATTTGCACACCTGAAGCATTCCGTGACCATTTTCTTTGTTTGCAATTTCTTTTCCTTTTGCTTCATCAAGGAGTCACCTCTCTGGATAGCACTTACATGTGAACCAAGTGACATCTGTTTCATGTAAATTATAATAGCTACTAGAGATCTCAATAGCTTTGTCCAAGGTCAGGGTGGCCATAGTCAACAACATTTCCTGAGTCTTTTTTTATTGTTTATTTTGCACAATTTGATTCTGATCATCTCCTCCTCAAACACCCTTAACTACGTAGCAGTTAAGATTCTCAATGCTCCAACATAAGATTCAACTGATTCACCAGTCAGCTTTTGTCAAGCATAAAATGTATGACTTTCCATAACAATATTTTTCTTTTTCGTGAACCGGGCATCGAAAGTCTTGATGGCCAATGCATATTTTTTTTAAATTATTTAAATTATGAGTTTTATATAGCGCAAACTTGACCCGAGAGGCATCAGAGGGCTTCACAGAGTTAGCAGCATTACTTGAGATACATTTGGAGTAAATGCAAATACATAGTGACATAAAGTGATGAGGTATACAAGGTATGAAATTGCATAAGCCGAAATACGTAAGATACATTTGGGGGTAAAAATAGATATGTGATGCCATTATGTGATGAGGTATACAAGGACATTGTGGGAAGATCGTCGATACAATTTTGAGGTACTTACGGTTAATAAAATACATATCACTTTGCAGAGCACAGCTGCAATTGTACAAAATTACTGGTGGAGTAAAATATTAACAGCAAAACACATAGTAGCAATAAATACGACAAAACAGGCTGAACAGAAGTAGAGACAGGCGTTGTAGGTCTGACGTAGTGGGGTAAGGCCTCTTGTGGATGGGGGGAACTAGAGGCACAGATTGCCCCGGGGTAGTGGTGAACAGATTTATTTCAAGGGAGCCTGCAGGCTAGGCAGGAGCTTTAAAGTGGATTTAGGTATTTGTTGAAGAGGAGAAGCTTCAGTTTCTTCTTGGGTGTTCCCGCAGGTCCTAGGGCAGGGAGTTCCAGATTTTTGGAGCATTCCAGGAGAAGGAGCTTGTGCGCGATTTCTCTCTCTTACATTTTGGAGGGATCAAGAGTAGTCTGTTTGAGCTTTGTAGTGGTCTCTTTTGGCCAGCTTTTGATAGTTTATTTGTGAGGTAGATTGGCTTGTCACTGTAGAGGGCTTTGTGGGTTATGCAGGCAGTTTTTAGTATGGTTCTTGCCTCAATTGGTAGCCAGTTGAGTTGTTTGAGGGTGGGAGTGATGTGATCAAAGAGCCTTTCTCCCAATACAAGTCTAGCTGCAGTGTGGAGAGTGGCTTTCAGTGGGGCTAGGTATGATTTTGGGGAGCTCGTATCCATTACTTTGCCGTAGTCTAGCTTGGGTAAGACTAAGGATTGCACCACTGTCTTTAAGTTTTTGCTGGGGAAGAAGGGTTTGACTTTTTTGATGTTTTTCAGCATGTAGAATGCACTTTTTGCAGAGGCATTGATATGTACTTTCATGCTTAGGTGGGAGTCGAGTGTAATCCCCAGGGATTTAACAGAGTTGGAGATGGACAGTTTACAGTTTAAAGCCGTGAGGTTGTCGAGCCAGCATTCTACTGGAAAGGATTTTTCCTTTGGAGGGGTGAGAAGGAGTTCAGTTTTGCTGGTGTTGAGTTTGAGGTGGTTGCTGGTCAACCAGGCTTGAACTGCGAGGAGTGTGTGATTTAGGTGCTGGATGTCTGACAAAATGTTCATGTGGAGTTGGGTGTCATCTGCATTTGATGGTAGACTATTCTAGCTTGCTTCAGGATCATTACAAGGGGTACCATATAGAGGTTGAATGGTTTGGGAGACAGCATTGACCCCTGAGGGACTACTTGGGAGACTGGTGTTGTTTTTGAGGTTGACATGTTGAGCTTGATTAGCTGCGAGCGTTGGCTCAAAAAAGGAGGAGAACTTCTGAAGGACAGTCCCATTCATTCCTGCACGTTGTGAGAGTGTTTTTAGGAGGATGCTGTGGTTGGCAGTATCAAAGGCGGCCAAGAGGTCTAGGAGGACTAGGAGGCAGGCCTGGCAGTCATCCAAAGATCTGTGTAGGTCGTCCATGATGTTTAGTATAGCAGTCTCTGTAGTGCAACCTTTCCGGAACTCAGATTGAAAGGTGCCAAGCAGTTTGTATTTTTCGATATGGTTGTTGAGTTGGACAAGCACACACATGTCCATGGTTTTGGCAAGGAGGGGGAGGTTGGTTATAGGTCTGTAGTTATTAAGGTCTTTCTGGTTGGCGTCTGGATTTTTGATGAGGGGGTGACTTGGCCGAGTTTGAGGGGAGCTGGCATAGAGCCGCTTGATAGAGAGGAGTTAATGATTTTGGCTCAAATCGGTGAGATGATGTGCCTGAGATTTTTCACCATTGCAGCAGGTAGGGGGGTCAGAGACGTGAGATGCCAGCTTCATGCTGGAGAGTAACTTGAGCACTTCTTGTTCAGGGATATAGTTGAATTCAGACCAGGTTGCATTGTTTTTCAGTTGCAGGGAGAGGAGGTTGGCGAGCTGAGTTGGAGAGAGGGGGAGGCATCCCTTCATTAAAGGTAGGTTTATGGGTGAGCCCTTTCCGGCGGGGGCATCTTTAGTACAAGGTAGGGAGGTGGATGGCTCGAGAGATAGTTCAATGTTTGATACTTTTTCAGTGAAGAATGTGGCAAATTCTTCACAGCGCTCTGGAGAGTTGTTATTTGAATGTTGGGGGAAGGAGGAGGTTTGTTGTTTGATGATGGTGAATCGGCCTATAGGTCTGTTCCTAAACTGGGCAAGTTGATCTCGGAAGAAGGCAGATTTTTTTTGAAGATGTGTTTTTTGTATTTTTGGCGTTCAGCCTGGAGGAATGAGAGATTGGATTCCGACAGTTGTTGTCTCCAGTTTCTTTCCACTAAATGGAGTTGTCGCCTTTTATTGTTCAGGTCTTTGTTGAACCAGGCTCTGGAGGGGATCTTTCTTGATTTCTTGAGTTTCAGGGGGCGATTATTTCCATGAGTTTTGCAATTTATGTGTTGTAGTGGGCTGTGAGATCCTCTGCAGATGATAGGTTGGGATGAGGTAGGATTTGGGTACTGATTAATGCTTTTAGCTCCTCTTGGGGGATTTGTTGGATGTTTCTTACCCAGCGCTTGGGACGGCTGCATTGGAGAGAACAGTGATGAATGGAATTTAGATAGAAGAGAATTTGATAGTGATCTGACCAGTGGGATGGTAGGATAGAGTGCAGAGATAGTGTGATGTGCATGGAGATGATTGCGTCAAGTGTGGAGCACTTGTAGTGCATTTGCATGTTGCAATGTTGGGTGAGATCGTTCGCTTCCAAGAGGGTGGAGAGGGCCTGTACTGTGGGGTCTTTAGTGTTGTTTACATGCAAGTTTAGATCTCCTAATATAATGTTGATGCTGTCTTTTAGTGAGGTTTGCGATATTAGGCCTTCTAGGTCTTCAAGGAATTGTGAATTTTTTGCCAGGAAGGTCATAGATGACGTGGAATTTGGTGGGGTTGGGTCCATTTTTAGAGAGCTGAGCTCCTAGATATTCTTAGGTAGGGTGGTCAGGAGTGCAGAAGGGAGTTAAACAGAGATTGCTTTTGTGTATAATGGCTACTCCGCCACCCCTGCCACCTTTGCGGGTGCTGCAAATGAGAGAAATACCTGAGGGAGTGATGAGGTTGATGTAAGCTGATGAGTGGTCATTTAACCAGGTTTCAGTTAGAACGCAGATGTCTGTGTTATGCTGTAGGATGATATCCCCTGTATCAGTGGCATGCTTGATCACTGATCTGCAGTTTATAAGCATGCAGCGGGGTGTGGGTGTAGGTCTCTGTTCAGGATGTTTGGGTTGAATGGTGGTTAGTTGGGAGGGCGGCCTAGTAAGGGTGAGAGGTGTTCAAGCTCCTGTTCGAGCTAAGGACAACCGGGATCTTGTGGAGAGAGGATTGGCTCGGGGTATTACCATGGGAGTTTTCTATTAATTCAGCCTCCTGATGCAACGTCCTAGTCGTGGAGCGTTTGAGTTTGGGGCAGTGCAGATTGTTAGTGGCAGGGTCAGAGTTTATCCGTGGTGTGAGGGGTTTGGGCAGGGTGTGGATATTCTTTGCTTCTATGCGAAGTGACGTGATTTCATCCAAAATAGCGTTTATTTTGAGTTCTAGACCGGCTATTATATGGAGCAGTTGCAAAACACCTTGGACAGCGGAGGGGAGGGGGCTGTGCTGGGGCAGGTCAGAGCCATGGTTGAGGGCGAAGGAAAGAGCCATCCTATTGGGAGTGGAGGGTTGCGGGGAAAAAGGAGTGGGGTGTAACTCAGGCTGGGTTGACAGCCCGGGGGTGGGGGGATGAAGATGATTCTGGAGGTAAAACCGTAGCGTCCAGGCATTCGGCAGTGGAGGAGGATGGACAGGGGGTGTGGGCGAAGACCGCACGGGGGGAGTTGAGAGGCATGGGTTTTGGGGATGGAGGTGTGGGTGCATGAATCCGCTTATTGCGAGAGGGAGGTGTGGGTGCATGAATCCACTCATTGCGAGATGGAGGAGGAGTTGGTTTAATGGTAATGGGGACAGGGGTGGCACCACAGGGCAGGGTGGTGCAGAGTGCAATAAAGTGTCGGTCAAAAATGGGTAGGTTTTGTTCTGAGGCTTGGACTAGGTCAGTTCTACCCTAAAGTCCCGAGATGGGGATATAGTGAGCTTGAGTCCATGGGGGATGTTGGTAGCTTTAGTTACGAGAAGGTTTTGAGGAAGTTCCCTCTCCATTTGGCAGGTTTTTTTGTGAAGAAGATGCGGTTAATTTTGCGGCCACTTTGTGCTGGACTGTAATAGATATCCGCAATAAGCATTTCATGAAGTTTTTTGAGACCGGTTTCGAGAGGTTTCGAGGGAATTTAATGCAGTATGAGTTCATGCCATACCTTTCGATGATTGTGTTGTGATGTTGTGAAGGGGCATTAGTGAGTGGTCCTGGTGCAGCATTATCAGTCTAGGCAGTAAGAGTAGATAAGGGCTAACAGATGTAGTGGGGGCAGGTCCCCTATTGCTGGCATGAGGAAGGATGGGCAGAGGTCACCGATTAAGAGGTGGGTGTTTGCCTTTACCAAGACATAGTGCATGCATGACGTGGTAAAGACAAAAAGTAGTCCAGCCAGACTCCAACTACTTGGTGGCACCCCCAGCCTTTAACTATCAGCCAAGGAGCTTAGTGTAAGTGCACTGTTGATTCCATTGAACAATTGAGGGAGGCCGCTAGTTCTTTATTAGTTAAAAATTCTGTGAATGCAGGCAAGGCGCGTTAGTGAGTTACTTAGAGTCACAAACTGATTGGCTCATAGTGGTCTTGGTAGGATTTGGGCTGGCTACATGGTAGCTTTGGTGGGATTTGGGCTACCCTCATGATGTTGGTGTCTTCAGCTCCTGCTCCAGCAGCAGCCTATCCAGGTACAGATGGGGCCAGACAAGCGTAGGTGCCACTCCCAGCATCTCTGCCAGGATTTTGCAACATCCCCAGTGTGCTCAGGAAGTAAGTATCAGACAGAGGCAGGAGGGAGCTATTATGGTCGATTGTTTGGGTGTCTCCTGGTAGGTTTCACTAGATTTTGAGCTACCTCCAAGGGAGTCAGTGTCCTCAGCTCCTGCTCCAACAGCTGCACATTTCCGCAAAATTGGGGGCAAGCAGATGGTAGGAGCAGCTCCCAGTTACCCCAGAAGGAGTCTACACTGTCCCCAGGGGCTCAGGGTTGTAGTATAGATCAGTGGTCGGAGGGGACGTTGTAGTCTATTGCTTGGGCGCCGTTTCAGTAGAATTTGGGCTACATCTGTAAGAGCGGAGTTCCAAACAACCTTTCCCAGTGCTGACCCATCCTGGGATATAGGGGGCACTTTGGGGGGTAGACGCTCCGTCCAGCCTACCCAGGCAGGCTCACAGAATGCACCAGCCTTGGGCCCGCACTCCTCGCCTCAATGGAGCCTGGTAGGTTTTGGTAGATTTTGGGCTACTTCAGAGGGCGGAAGATTTTGGTAGGATGTGGGCTACATCAGCAGGAGCGGAGTTCCAAAACACCCCTTCCTGGTTCTGAATCTCCCAGGCTATAGGGGGCACTTTGGTGGATAGGCGCTCCTTCCAGCTTCCCCAGGCAGGCTCACAGAACGCTCCAGCCTTGGGACCCGCACTCCTCACCTCATGGCAACCATGTCAGCCTCTGCAGACTCCAGGCACTCTCCCAGTGCCAGATCAAGGGGGACCAGGGCATGCAACGAGAGGGACAGGTCCAGAGCCCCGGCGTCTATGAGGTGACTTGCAGCTTCCCCCACCGGGTCATTCACCGATGGACTGGCTGGTACAGGCTAGTCCAGGGATTTAAACAAAAAGTGATCCCAAGCCTGGGAGCCACTCACAGGTTCTACCACCTGGCGGCCATCTTGGCCTCTGTAATGATCAAGTGGTGGCTGTTCCTCCACCTGCCTCTATTATTTTCTCCTCAGAAGTCTCAGCGCCGGGCAGGGGCAGCCTCGGAGAGCTAGCTCATAGTATACCGGCTCCTGGGTGTGCTAACAGGGCAGACACACAGTGCCTCCGCCTCTGTGACATTAGCTGAGGAGCCTCCACCGCTCCACAGCATCCACTGCCGCCCTTACCGCTCTCCCCTCCGGCCACGTGAGCGCTCTTTGGCCTTGAAACATTCCCCTCCCCCAACACACTAGCACTTGGTAGATGTTTTAACACTTTCCTGCCTTCAGGACCCAAGGAATGCCTTAAAAGAGCATATTTCTTCTTTTGCGTACATTTTTCCCCTTCTATGGCCTCCAAGTAGGCTTCAAAACCCTCTTTCCATTGTACCCATTCGATTTGGGGAGAACCTGGGGTTGTCAAAAAGGCAGGAGGAGGATTAATGCTCTGCTGCATGTTATCCGGAGCGCTAGTAATAACTACCTCTATGAAACACATGTAAATATATATATTGTGTGCCCCATCAAGAGTTTATGCCACCATAATATGCAATCAAAGTAATAAGAAGCTTTGCTTCAAGGGTGTGCTTATGTGAAAGGTGTGCAAATCAGTGTTAGCTGCAGGATAAACATGTCAGGAACATGTGGTGTGCAACTCACCACAAACGATAGTCTAAATATGACAACATATACAACTTCACCCAGTCACAAGGTGTGCGAATCTCCGTGATAAGTAGCAGAAAGTATTTCGAAGTTGAAATTATAGCTAAATGGTGTGTAGATCATTGTGGTCAGCAAATTAGTGAGCAGAAAATAACTAGAGAATATTACCTTTCGCCTCTTGCAGGGTTAAGTGCAGCAAATGATGTGCGGATCACCGCAACCCACTGTTTGAGGCTAATGCTGCGATGCGTTTCTGATAATGCTTCTCAAGCGTGCCATGCCGCATTGCCCGGAAACCAGAGGGCGCATCAGGAAGCGTCGCTGGAAACATTTGCTTCTGACGTAGTTAAGGAACTAGTCACGTGCGTGCGCACACACTCACACTCTGAAGAGGAAGCACGAGCAGGCTCCAATTTTGGTTGGACTCCGATTGAGCCAAAACCCCTGACAAAGGCCACAGGGAAAGAACGGCGAGGTCAGGAGCGAAAACCAAAGCACTCCCCTCCTTGTAGTATAAACATATCTCCAGGCGACCAAAATCCCCAAAAGTGCGGACACACACTTGATTCCCGAGCCTCAGTCGGTTGTGGACACCGCCTGTTCCCCTCTTCGCCTTTAAGGGGAGGTACCACAAGACCACCTGGTATGTTTCCAATTCTTTATTCAATGAAGTGCATGAAAACATGACTGATCGAGCAGGAAAACAGCTGCAACTGCCGGTCTATTCTAAACATAACATTCTAAGAACAGTGATGGATTCTGATGCCAGAATCCAGTCCCAACAAGAGGTCAATGAAGAAACCCATGGATTTAGCAGAGGAGTAAAATGAGGTAAACCCATGAAGGTTTATACTGTTGATCCTCTCTTGGATGAGAGGCTAAATGTTTTCTTTTCATTTAACAGCATTAATTCAAGACTTTGTATGCACTAAGTTTCAGATACACTGCACACATCTCGGTTTGAACCTAGATATAATCGAAAAATCAAAGGGGGAGTGAAGAGGTAGTGCTCAAAAGAGCATAAGAGGTGGATACGTCCTCCTCTAGTCAATAAGTATTCAAACAAAGGGATACACCCTTATGGAGTTGAAAGGTAGTATTCCTCCAGATTCGGTGTGTCTCCTACGATGGTGGAAAGCACACAGCTTTGTTAAAATACCCCTCACCCACCAAAAGGACCCTTGGTGGCATGCTTCATCATCGGGGTCTTCCCATCCCGCTGTGGGGCGGGGCGTGCTGAGACCTACGACTACGTGGGAGCACTGATTTTATAACAATACTATGTGTGGTGTAGGAGTGTGAGTGGAAGGGTCAGGAAAATGTGAAGGTGATGTATAATTAAAAGAATCCCTGGCTCTGTGGAAAGGCAAACATTTTTTAATGTTCCTTTGAGCTGGTATCGTTAAAAGTGGGGAATAAGACGGAAGTACTAAGCTTTAATGAGCAGTGCTTCCTGTGTCGACATGTTTCGAAGCCCTCCCCTGGCTTCTCAATCAGATATCAAGGTTGCCTCCTCGCCTGGCTACTACCTCGCCTGGCTACTACCTCCTCGCGGCTCCGTGGTCCCACGGAGCCCCGAGGAGGTAGTAGCCAGGCGAGGAGGCAACCTTGATATCTGTTTGACTATAGGTGCTCCTTCCCTCTCGTTGTGAAGGCTCATGAGGCACTAATTGGGCTAATTAAAAAGCCCTACCAGCCTAAATACCTACTGGGGTATAGTATAGAGTGCATGTAGATTGTTATATGCACCGCATAGTATTTACCTTGTACATTTACACATTTTATTCTAACATTTTTGAGTGTAGAAGGGATCTCTTTAGGTCCTGATGAGAAGCCAGGGGAGGGCTTCGAAACATGTCGACACAGGAAGCACTGCTCATTAAAGCTTAGTACTTCCGTCTTATTCCCCACTTTGAACGATACCAGCTCAAAGGATCATTAAAAAAATGTTTGCCTTTCCACAGAGCCAGGTATTCTTTTAATTATACATCACCTTCACATTTTCCTGACCCTTCCACTCACACTCCTACACCACACATAGTATTGTTATAAAATCAGTGCTCCCACGTAGTCGTAGGTCGCAGCATTTTTATTTTTTTTGCTTTTCCATTACTATTAAGGATATTCGTTCCTTGTAGTATGGTAGGAGCTGGGGGATTGTGTGAAATATATTCCCTTCATCCAGAACAACTGCTCAGTGACATTGCACCAGGCAGGCTCATGTACTGCCCTATAGGGAACATGCCTAGTTGGCACAGTTGAGGCAAGCTATCTTTGCCCATTTCTGCTAATAATACACTTGGGGTGGGATATGCCACCACATATTGAATAACTTACACTAAGGATGGCGTAATGCACCCCAAACAGAATGGCTATTTAGTTTCGATACAGCCCGATGTAAAATAAACGCTGGCTCTAAATGACAATGATTCTTCTGTAATTAAATAGGACTGGAACCGCAAATTAATATGATGCAGAATAATGGGTAATCAGTTTCAAAGTAAAATTTTGTTATGATCACATTTATAATTGTTAGAACTTCAGAATTCATCTTTATCAGTAAAAGTTTTCTATATTAGGCATCTGAACACAAATTGCAGTTCAACAAGAATATGAAACTTTAGCACCAACAGATTCTGTATATGAGTGATAGGCAAAAACTCATCACTAAAATGAAATAAAAATTAGGCTTTTTTTTCTCCTGCAATTGGTCTTCCAAAAGAGGAGGAAACACTGACGCATTCTAAGACACAATCTAGGCACTGAAAACAATTGATTAAGGTGAAAACTAATTATTTGTTGACCTGATAACTCCCCCTAATATCGTTGCAGAAGTTAGAGTTTATCAACCTAATTGTCATAATGAGCACCATCCACCACTCTGTGAAGAGATAGTAGAATATCTTAATGAAAAATTAGAAAGAAAAAAAGAGACATTTTGTAGAAAAGATGAACTGCCAAAGCTTCATTCCACAAGAGACGTTAGCTGTTATAAGTGCTCAAATTCTAGACTGGAAATACTTTACAAGTTCTCAGATGTACAAGACATTGGGTTGCTTTCTCTTTTTAAATCCACTATTGATTCTTGCTAAGTAACAGGATTAATAGGGATAGGCTGCCTTGTCATACAACCATTGTGCAAAGTAATAAATGTTTGCTTCCGGTTGGAAGTGCAACCTATGTCATGAAATCTGCCCTAAAAAGCAATAATGAAATCCCACAAACAGGTGAATGTCGGGCATTTTTTCAACTGCCTATTGCTTTTAAGGAAACATTTTATTATCTACCACTAAACCATACTAACATCAGAACAATTTGAGCTAATGCATAGTAGCAAGAAACTAGCATTAAAGAAGAAAATCAAAACTTGACTTCTGGGCCCTTATTAACATATGGCACAATTTTCCTGTTTGTATCATGGCACACATTTAAATAGGTACGCCGTGTGCAAACAGGGAAAGTATGCCCTATTACAGAGTATGTGTTGCCCAGAGGCAAAGAGATTGCCTTGTTTGCATAGGGCCACAGCCCCATGCAAATGAGAGAATGCCTTCTTGAGATAGCGCTGGCGGTAAATGTGTGCCAGCACTATCAGTAATATAGGAGGGGACCCTTCTGTAATCCCAAAGTGTCCCAGGGCGCACAAAGCGGTGCACATGCCAGTTGTGCCATCAAGGCACTTTCTGTAATATGGCTCCTAGGCTGTATACAAAATTCTAGAGTGAGTGCAAAAAACAAGGTTTAGCAGTTGTGTTACTCAAAACATGTCTCAAAATTACGAAGAACATGAAGTATATGTATCAAGATATCTAGACCAGATGAAAACAGAAGTACGTTTGCCAGACCTCACCCAATAGGTTTCTTTCTCCAGAATTGCTTACGTGGCCAGTTCAGTGATCATAATTTTTTACACAAAGCTTCTTTTAAGTTTTACAATAACAAATATTTTTGGACAATCACTAGACTCTTAGCAACCCAAAGCAGGCAAAATGTTTGTGGGACTTCAGCTGAAATGGACATTTAGGAGTAGTAGTAGAGTGGGAGAAAGCTGGAAATCTACCTTTGTGAAAACTTTATCTTGGTACACATCTACTTCCCCCATTCAAGAAATAAAACACTTTCAAGAAACATATGGAAGTGACATTGTCTCTGACATTACACACTTTCCGTTAAAAGTCTTTTTCTCCAGTTCCAAATGTCTTTGTAAGACATCCAGTAACTATCTGAAGTAAGCAATGGTAAATAAAGGCAGGGCAAAGGTAGCTGTGAAAACAGTAACAACATGCCTGATTATGCTGAATCTTCTTGCATTTTCTACAGGCAGATTTTCAGCCCTGGCAAATTTAATGAGTTGGGACTCACTAAGTACTTGAGAAGTTCCTCTTAATTGTACACCAGGACAGAGTTGCTACACTCCTTTTATAAAGCCTGATGGAAGCTTCCTATACTGTGGATCAAAATATCTTATTAAATTGCCTTACATTTGCGGAAATTACAGGCTCAGTCTTGTAATGTTGTAGATCTGTTGTGCAGGATAGGAAGCCATCTTGCCTTGTCTCTTCTTTTTAGCTTCTAACATCTGTTCCTGTTTATCTATTTCACATTTTTATATAGCGCGCTCAACCCTGGCTATGCATCAGTGTGCTTTATATGTAAAAACAACATTGGAGAGCAGATAATCTCTTTACAATAAAAGTGGCAAAACAGTGACAAATTCATTTGTACAATAAACCAGTTGTCTAAAAGAATGTACAACAGATGTGTAGAACAGCTGGGACAGAATGGAATAGTGTTAAAAACAAAAGTGAGAGGTTTGGGAGGAGAGCCAGAAAGAGAAGAGAGAAAGAAGGGATTGGGGGAATTATGAAAATGGATAAGAAATAAGAAAGAGGTATATCAGGGGTGAGGCCAGGAAGGAGGGGTGCTGGGGAGGGTCATAGGGAGGGAAGGCTGACGATAGCAATTACTTATCAAGGCAAACGTTAAACTGGTGATTTCTTAATTTTTTGTGGCATTGTACAAAGTCCATGTTTCGACAAATGTCTTTGGGTAAAGACTTCCAAAGAGACTGGGAATGCCACTGAGAAGGATAAGATTATAACAAGGCATGTCGTGAAGTTCTTGGAGTCAAGCCTGAAACCCTTTATGGTCCAGAGTTTTTGCAGTCTCCCAAGAGTTTTAATAAGAAAGAACCATAGGCTGGATTTTGTTGGTGGGTGGCTTTTAATGTGATGCAAGCAAGCTTGAACGTATTCCTTCCTTCGACAGGGACCAATGTAATTCACCGTGATGTGGGGAAATTTCTTTGAACCCAACACTAGCCTGGCGGCATTAGTCAACTGGGCTGTATTAGGCACAGCATATGCAGAAAGTACAATTCACTTAGTATTCTCTCTCATACTCAGTTTAGACAGAACCTCATATTCCTGAGGGGGATTCATACATGTCTGCCTTTAGGACCTAACTTTATATTGTAGTCTATAGCATAGTAGCAAAGCCAGTGGTCCCTTCCCTCCTCTGCCTTTTAAGGATTGGACTTTTATTGAAGAACCCTCCAGGAATAAGCTCCCATGTGTTGCCTTGCCAATCTTAATTAAGACTTGTTTGGAACCAGTTTCCAAGACATGTTGATTACTTAGATTATCAGCAAGTGGCATCAGTTGGGATAATATCTGCTGAAGGCCAGCCGGCTGGGGCAGTCAATGCCGGACATTGTGCACTGTATGTATTTTAGTCCTACTTCCAGTCATCCCTTATTTGATCATGAGTTCTCCTTGCTTGGTAGCCACCCATGCTAGCGAAACAATATCTTAATATGTTGTCACAATAGGATCTGACTCATTGAGTGGGACATATATAACTGAGAATAGTAAGGTACTGAGGATATCTTTGTAAGCAAACGTCATCTTTCCTTCACTGATACAAATATGCATTATTCTATTCTGCCCCCCTGGGGCTCTAGGGGGCAGGGACAATCTTGGCTAAAAGCTCTGCCAGGTCTGTATCCTTTGCCAGAGCACACACGCCCACACATATTTATCCAGTTATGCTATTTCCAGTTCTGCAATTTCTGGAAACTCTCAAACTGTATCAATGATCTCCACTAATGTGGTGCTGCTGTGTGTCAATTAATATCTGACCTCCGTACTTTTTCATCTCTGAACACAGAGCCAACTTTAATCTTAAAAGTATTCAGATATAAACTTTTAAATATCTGCTTTAAATACTTTATCAATTACACGTCAGATTGAAATTATCATGTCTGCCATCTAGGAATAGCATAGTCAGTGGGGTAGGGGAATGGTCTGGAAGCATTCTTGTAGTAATTTTGAGTCCTAAAGTGAATCATAAAGCCCCCAAGAGAGCCGTCAATAATCTATAAGAGAGCTTGAATCATGGACTAAGGAATAAGGTGTAGGGTTCCTATCAGTAGGGCGATAACATTTCCTCATGTCCATCACATCACACTTGTTTATTATCGGTCTACTAGCAAGTGCTTATGTGTCAAATAACTTAACCAATCTAAGTTTAGGTCAAGCGTGGTATTGAAATCTTCCACTCACACTTTTGAGGCCTGAAGTTCTCTACATTTGCAGAGGATATTTTCATAGAATTCTAGGGTGTCTATTGTAGAGCAAGGCACATTTATAAATGTGATGACTTCTGTATCCAGTTGACCTATAATTATGGCATATCTGCCTTGTGTGCTGCCACTTAATATCGCCACTGCCCTGAAATACGAGTTATGAGAGAAGAATAATGAATGGGGATCCCATTTGTAGGCAAAGGAGTGTTGTATACTGGGGATAAAATGGGTTTCTTTGAACGGTCAAGAAAAAAACCCTCTAAAATAGAACTTGATGCAAAACAGATCCTCTGACATTACAAAAATAATGATACGCTATGTGTTCCATGCAAGGGAGTGGGCAACGACTCGCAGCATGCTGGCAGCACTACACATTGGTTGAGTTTGCTTTTATAGTTGGAGAATGTATGATGCATGAGATCATAAACACATGGGCTCTCATACGCCTCTGCAGCCAGCCAAAGAACGCCCTCATGTAAATAGTCAGGAGACGCTAAAAGATGAGTATGTAGCCCATGAAATCCTGCTATCCAGTCACTACAGACCAGTGGAAGTCCAGCAATCTACACTCTGCAGCCAGATTTGTTCTTCACATTTCTTGGTGAGGGTATCCATGAACTCCACTGTGGCAGCAGGAGTCATGAAGAAATGGGCCTTTCACTTGTATTTCATGCGAAGTCTGGCGAGTAGAGCATTGAGTACTTCAGTTCCAATTTCAGTAATTCCCATTAAAAGTCACGAAAGGGCACCTGGTCTCGGGAACCACCGCAGAGGAATCCTGAAACGGGTATATGGTTGCCCTCTTGTTTTGCAAAGTATCCTTCTCCCTCACTAACTTCTGAGTATAGTCTCTGTCACAATAATTTACTTAACTGGTGATGGGATGAGTCCACTAGCTGGGAGGATACTTAGGTATAAGTGCCCTGCATGCTCGTTCAATCAGAAAAAGTCATCTTGCCTGAATAGCGTGATCAGCATCTTTTAAAAAATTATGCCCATCTATCTCATTATCGTGCTCTCCGAAACACCAAATATTTAGATTTTATTACAGCTGGGATGTGCCTTCTAAATCGACATTTTTGGCTCAAACATATTTGAGCGCCTCTCCATTCTCAGAAGTTTCTCCTAGGACGCTATAGCTTTACCTTCCCTGCCTGGTATTCTCTTCTATGTCATGTCAAGCCACAAGGCCTACTTTCCAACCTCTCCTTTACGTGGTGAAGCTTCAGCGTAAGTGAGCCATTTGCCATCTATGGTTACCAGACTTGATTTCATCTCTCGCACAAGGGTTATTATTTTGTGTTCCCCATATTCCGTGCCTCCAGGATAGATTCTGCATTGATAGCATTAGGACCTCCTTTTTCGAAAGCAAGTCTCCCCTGCTTAGGGCCACTTTCCCTATTTTGTCCCTTACCAGTTAGTGATGATACTCAATTGATGCCTTCAGTTGTTTTATCTTTTTACTTGACATGAGTAAAAGTGGAATCGATATGCAAGGCAAACACTAGTTCTGAAAATGAGGTCCTTCCATTCTCTCAGACCCACGCAGGCAACGTTCACACTTTGATTAGTGGATGTAGTCCCTCTTAAGCAGTAGATGCTCACCAATCCTCATTGATCGACAATACAGGGACCCGCTTCCTGAAGAAAATGCCAAATATTAAGAAATGGCTAGCATTATCCTGTAGACTGTGGAGCATCAATCAGTTCAATGCCGCTCAAATGCGCAATATCGAGCACCACCTTTCCGACTTCGTGAAAGTTCACTCAAGGTACCACAGCCATCCCAACCCTCATTCGATTCATTCCTGCACAGTTGGCTGATAATGAGGACATGTCATTACCACCAAATACAGGCCTCCCAATTAGCACTGCAATGCCGTCATTCCCAGCATCCCCACAGGGGGCTCCTGCCCCTGTCCAAACAATGGTCATAGAGACTGGTGTCTGCGTAAGTCGATTACACCTGTACTATTCACCCCTTTATAGACACCCCCATCCTCCAGTAGGCAGTGAGCAAATCCCCCTCCAATCGTGATCTGCCTAGCTGATAGACACTGCTAGAACAGCTATGTGGCCAAAGAGCCTACTCTTACTTGGGCCCAGCTCCAATTAGACCCAGGGTTAGAACACACTCCCTTTGTGTCTCAAGGTCACAGTGCCCTCAGAATCCAAACTTTCAGACAGTACGCGAAGCCTCTGACCACAACCGCCTCTTTATATAGATTATCTTTCTGACACCTCGACTAAAAGAAGGATATTTATGTTTTAGTACCCAGGACAAGTTGCTCTTGGCTTAAGCCACCATCTTGCTGCATGCTGTAGCATCCCCAGAGAGAAACATCTTTAGAGATCTGAAACTACTGTCAATTCTTTGTAATCGTGTAGGGGTACCACAGACCATGTAAATGTATTCGAAGCATATAATGTACAGCCGGATGCTGAGAGAGCTTTATTTGGCAACACTGTCAATAATGGAAGATTGCTGGTGAATGGTAGGCCTAATGTAAAGTCAGGCTATACTCAATGTCTTAAAGCAGCAAATTAAAGCTTAAGGATTTCAACTTTTTCATAAAATTTAGGAAATGTGCAGCATCACAAAGGTCACTCGAGCTCACCTCTTATTCTTAATCAGTGTGGCAGATTCCTAAGAAATGATGGCCCTTGACTTAGAGGCTCTGCTAGCTTCTCACTCAGCAGGCTTGTGGTAAAAATGGTTGTTAACACAGATGATTCCTAAGCAGAACAGGCCCATTCTTGCTTTGCATTCTGTCACTTCCAGTGCTGCACTTACAATATGTAAAATACTACTAGACACGGAATGCAAAGAAAAAATTCAGAAGTGGATGATCTGCTCACACGTGAGAAGGGACAACTGGAGACCTCTCTGATATCACCATGTGCTCATCTTCTACACATCTATGTCCACTGCCGCATGCCATCAAATGCCATAAACTACATAACGATGCTCCCAGAATGCATCTACCTCCACAATCACTAGTTAACTGTATCTTTGCCTTTGATCCTCTAGGCTACTCCAGTGCCTTTTGGTTAGGTTTGTGCTGTAGAAATACCACATACATACTTGCATCCACAACATCAACCTGGGCTGCTCATTATGGTATGGCCCTATAATGTAACCAGCCACTTTACCTTGAACTGTACATCAACCAGTACTCTGACAATGCACAACACCAGTGCTCTCCTGGTGTACTGACCCAGTGATTTCATGAGGTACACTATCCAGGGCTCACCAGAGGCACAACGCCGGTGCTCGTCTGATGCTCACTGTGCAGTGCTCACCTAAGGAGTATCACCCATTGCTCCCCAGAGGTGCATCCCATAGTGCTCCCCTACAACACATCACCCAATATGCACTTGTCGCAGCTCACCTTGGACTACAACAATACCCTCTATGCCGGAATCAACAAAAAACTCCTCCGCAAACTCCAAACCGGCCACAGCCAGACTAATCCACGATATCCCACAGCACAACCACATCACCCAACACCTCCGCGACCTCCACTGGCTCCCCGTCGAAAGAAGAATAACTTTCAAGCTGCTCACGTACACCTACAAAGCCCTCCACAACATCGGGCCACAATACCTCAACAACCGCCTCTCCTTCCATGCCCCCAAGAGAAACCTCCGCTCAGCCGACCTCTCTCTGGCCACTGTCCCACGCTTCTACAGGAACAGAGCGGGTGGAAGGTCCTTCTCCTACCTCGCAGCCAAGACCTGGAACGATCTCCCCCTTCACCTCCGACGTAGCCCAACACTGCACCAATTCAGGAAAGACCTCAAGACCTGGCTCTTCAAATGACCCCAACGGAGCTACGTAAAATCAATAAACACAAGGGAGATACCCTACAAGTCCAATCAGGGACAGGGAAAGTTCAGACAGAATTAACAAGCGAGTC
The DNA here is from genome assembly GCA_963921515.1 of Calotriton arnoldi. Lineage (NCBI taxonomy): Eukaryota > Metazoa > Chordata > Amphibia > Caudata > Salamandridae > Calotriton > Calotriton arnoldi. The sequence goes on from CAWUFW010000954.1 coordinate 1,382,598, forward strand.
CCTACTAGATACTATGTACCAAAAAGAAGTTTCAAAAATGTATTATATATATATATATTATGCCGGTATTAAGGGAATAACAATAATTATCACAGGGAGTCAGAATCAACATAAAAATACAATAATAAGTGTAAGAATAACTAAAATTCACATGGACATATGTCAAAATAGATATTTATTAACATAGTTATACATAGTATATTTACATAAAAAGTTTAAAAAACATTTCATTGTTATATACAATCAATCTAAAAACAAATAATATAAAAACAGAGTTGTCGACGCTGCGTTTCGGTGAGTAGATATATAGACACCTTCCTCAGGACAGTTTTCTAAATAGTAAAAACATCATGACATAATCAAAAATCACAAATCACAAAATAAGAATATTGCACAAACATATTTTGCTGACTCCACTGTGTTATTGCTAAAAAGTTTTACCAAAAGATCTTATCAAAACAATTTTTTAAAACAATTTTTTATATACATCAGCTGTTTGCTGCACACCAATTATTAAGTTCATTACCAGCACATATACATTTCTCTTTTCTATATATAAAGCATTTTGCAAAAACAGATAAACTGCCAAGCACCATAATCATAAGCAATATTAATAACCACATACCTAAAAAAGTGTAAAAAGCAGGACTAGAATGTAATACTACTAGTTCTTTGTAAGTCACAATTGGTTGAGGTGAAGGAGTAGGAATGATCACCTCATCAAGATTCCTTAGTTACCAAAAGAAAAGGAAACATTTTTCTAATTAATTAATGATAATAATTAATCCACAATCAGTCCTACTTAAATTTTGAACCAATGTGAAACAACATACCTTATGATAATGAATTAAAACAGTGTATGTATGTACATTGATGCCACCGTGTATTTCTCATGCACTGGAATCCCCAAATGCTGAAAAATATATAAAGGTATCAGTACCCATTATCTACAGGCTTAGCAAACTAATGCAAGGCCGGTACTAAAACAATGTCTTACCAGAATTTTTGATAAAGCTGGAACCAATCATAAGGTAAATGATACGTCGTGATAACGATCCCCAAGATAGACAACAGTGCCAATAGTTTCGATCAATTCCTAAGGCAACAGTTGTTCAGGCAGATATACAGCCGAAATGATAGGTACCTATGATCAAATAAGATATACCAATCAAAGTGAAACTTGTATCCTTATCTATTTTATAGTCGTTCTCAGATAATTTAATTGATCTATTCCTAAAACAATTTTTTAGGCATCTACTAATAGATTTAAAATTTGTAAATAAACATCTTTGTTTATAAAAATGGTATTATTTTTATGTTCTAATAAGTCGTGTTCTTTATTAACAGCTATGTTGTTTATGTATACTATAAACTCTCATCTTATATTATAAGGCTTAATAAGTATTAGGGTAGAGAAGGGATCTATTTAGTTAAACATCATTATTGATCTTAATCAATAATGACCCTTATGCCGCTGAGATTGAATGTGCCCGGCGTAAACACCCTATGGCTTCTTAATATATAGGCCATATCTATGCGACATCCGATATCTTCAAACTACAGCTATTAATAGAGTACGGCATTCAGTTACCGCAAGGCTCTAGATTTAAAATTTGTTACCGCAAGGCTCTAGATTTAAAATTTGTAAATAAACATCTTTGTTTATAAAAATGGTATTATTTTTATGTTCTAATAAGTCGTGATCTTTATTAACAGCTATGTTGTTTATGTATACTATAAACTCTCATCTTATATTATAAGGCTTAATAAGTATTAGGGTAGAGAAGGGATCTATTTAGTTAAACATCATTATTTATCTTAATCAATAATGACCCTTATGCCGCTGAGATTGAATGTGCCCGGCGTAAACACCCTATGGCTTCTTAATATATAGGCCATATCTATGCGACATCCGATATCTTCAAACTACAGCTATTAATAGAGTACGGCATTCAGTTACCGCAAGGCTCTCATCGCAGCGCTCAAAATGAGCGAGAGCAAAAACTAAAAACTAAAGTCGGCGAGGCCAGAGTTGTTCTCTATATGGCACCAGATACGACTACATGCCTCGAGCTCACGATGGTAAAAACCACTAAGAACTGCTTAATAAAATCAGGACACTCAAACGATGAACCTCCCGCTTACCTCGTCGTTGAAATCCGGCCTCCTTGCAAACAATGTACAGCTTCCGGGTCACATCCTATAGAGGTGTTCAACCCGGGGCTGCTTTTAAATGAACTCCGATGCAGTCACGTGATCGGAATAGTTACGAGCACGCAATGGTTTTTTAAAATATTTATTTCTTATTTCAATTATATTAGCGGCCTGAAGCAGAAACAGATTGTTATTCAAAACCTGTTTAACATGGAGAAAACCGAATAGTATAACAGTTTAATACTGACTTACCACTCCTGGGCATATCGCATAATCGTTTCTACAGGATGGCGGCCATCTTTAAGTAGGAAGGATATAATGTGCCTCATGTACTTTAACATCGACTACAATTACTGTTAGTCTGTCAATTAGTTCTAATGATTTTAGATGGACGTGTTACGACCAGACCACATGATAATTTAAAAAGTTTCAAAAAAAATTTACAAAAGATTTTTATTATTATAAATATCTTTTAATGAGGGCATATTAATATTGAACATAAGGCAATCCGTATATCATGTGTAATTTGATATTAACGTCCTCCTACTGGGCATATAACATAGAACGTGTCGGATATGCGGCGGCCATGTTAAAACAGGAAGGCTGTAATATGTCTCATATATAATAACAGTGTCCTAAATAGCTGTAAGTACCTCAATTTGTTATAGGGATTCTAATATCCCAAAAAAACAACCACAAGTAATATGCGGAATAGGCATAAATTTTTCAATTTTCGAGACGATTGCGTAAACAACCAGGAAATACCTGTGCTAAAATTAATAAAGTTATCACGAAAAAAGGAAAATAATAAAACATACTATTCTTACAGAAGCAAATAACAAGGAAAAACTGTATCTATATGTCAATGACACATAGGATCAAATTAGTCTCTCCCAGTCCTCCTTGCTATTTAATCCTATCTTAAATGTGTTAAGACGTGACATATAGAATTGTTCGCGTTTCTTTCTTTTGGTTGTAACGTCACCGCCTCTAAAATTCATATGAATAACTTCTATTCCGCACCATTGTAGATCTTCAATTTTATGTTTTTCTTTCATCCAATGTTCTACTAAAGGAGCAGTTCTTTTGTTTGTTCTAATCGCTGATTTATGTTCATTTATTCTTATTCTGATTTCTCTCGATGTCTCACCTACATATCCAAGATGGCATGGACACGTGATAAAGTATATCAGATTTTTAGTGCGACAATTAATAAAGTTATTAATTTTCACAATAGCACCATTATGCAGAATAGAGGGTCCTTTTATGATATTGTTGCAGTTATTGCATCCACTACATGCAAAAGTACCTGTCGGTAAAGGGGTATTAGTTATACAGGATTGTTTATTCACGTTCGTATCTCTATATGTATGCACCAAGCAGTTCCTGATGGTGCGATTTCGTCTAAATGAAAACATAGGTTTTGGCAACTCCTCTTTTTCTGATTTGTTATTAAATGCCAGTTTCTATTTATGATATTCTTGATTTTATTGCTCATATTACTGTAGTTAGTAACAAATATCACTGGCATGTTGTCCGTAGAGGATATTTTAGGCGTTTTATCAAAAAGGAGTCCCTATTAAAGTATTTAGCTCTTTTATACGCATGTCTAATCAACCTTTTTGGATAGCCTCTATCTAAAAATTTTTGGGTAAGATTATCAGAATGTTTATCATAGTCTTTAATGTTTGTACAATTCCGTTTTAATCGCAAAAATTGTCGAAAAGGAATATTTTCTCCATGTTAAACAGGTTTTGAATAACAATCTGTTTCTGCTTCAGGCCGCTAATATAATTGAAATAAGAAATAAATATTTTAAAAAACCATTGCGTGCTCGTAACTATTCCGATCACGTGACTGCATCGGAGTTCATTTAAAAGCAGCCCCGGGTTGAACACCTCTATAGGATGTGACCCGGAAGCTGTACATTGTTTGCAAGGAGGCCGGATTTCAACGACGAGGTAAGCGGGAGGTTCATCGTTTGAGTGTCCTGATTTTATTAAGCAGTTCTTAGTGGTTTTTACCATCGTGAGCTCGAGGCATGTAGTCGTATCTGGTGCCATATAGAGAACAACTCTGGCCTCGCCGACTTTAGTTTTTAGTTTTTGCTCTCGCTCATTTTGAGCGCTGCGATGAGAGCCTTGCGGTAACTGAATGCCGTACTCTATTAATAGCTGTAGTTTGAAGATATCGGATGTCGCATAGATATGGCCTATATATTAAGAAGCCATAGGGTGTTTACGCCGGGCACATTCAATCTCAGCGGCATAAGGGTCATTATTGATTAAGATAAATAATGATGTTTAACTAAATAGATCCCTTCTCTACCCTAATACTTATTAAGCCTTATAATATAAGATGAGAGTTTATAGTATACATAAACAACATAGCTGTTAATAAAGATCACGACTTATTAGAACATAAAAATAATACCATTTTTATAAACAAAGATGTTTATTTACAAATTTTAAATCTAGAGCTTTGCGGTAACAAATTTTAAATCTAGAGCCTTGCGGTAACTGAATGCCGTACTCTATTAATAGCTGTAGTTTGAAGATATCGGATGTCGCATAGATATGGCCTATATATTAAGAAGCCATAGGGTGTTTACGCCGGGCACATTCAATCTCAGCGGCATAAGGGTCATTATTGATTAAGATCAATAATGATGTTTAACTAAATAGATCCCTTCTCTACCCTAATACTTATTAAGCCTTATAATATAAGATGAGAGTTTATAGTATACATAAACAACATAGCTGTTAATAAAGAACACGACTTATTAGAACATAAAAATAATACCATTTTTATAAACAAAGATGTTTATTTACAAATTTTAAATCTATTAGTAGATGCCTAAAAAATTGTTTTAGGAATAGATCAATTAAATTATCTGAGAACGACTATAAAATAGATAAGGATACAAGTTTCACTTTGATTGGTATATCTTATTTGATCATAGGTACCTATCATTTCGGCTGTATATCTGCCTGAACAACTGTTGCCTTAGGAATTGATCGAAACTATTGGCACTGTTGTCTATCTTGGGGATCGTTATCACGACGTATCATTTACCTTATGATTGGTTCCAGCTTTATCAAAAATTCTGGTAAGACATTGTTTTAGTACCGGCCTTGCATTAGTTTGCTAAGCCTGTAGATAATGGGTACTGATACCTTTATATATTTTTCAGCATTTGGGGATTCCAGTGCATGAGAAATACACGGTGGCATCAATGTACATACATACACTGTTTTAATTCATTATCATAAGGTATGTTGTTTCACATTGGTTCAAAATTTAAGTAGGACTGATTGTGGATTAATTATTATCATTAATTAATTAGAAAAATGTTTCCTTTTCTTTTGGTAACTAAGGAATCTTGATGAGGTGATCATTCCTACTCCTTCACCTCAACCAATTGTGACTTACAAAGAACTAGTAGTATTACATTCTAGTCCTGCTTTTTACACTTTTTAGGTATGTGGTTATTAATATTGCTTATGATTATGGTGCTTGGCAGTTTATCTGTTTTTGCAAAATGCTTTATATATAGAAAGAGAAATGTATATGTGCTGGTAATGAACTTAATAATTGGTGTGCAGCAAACAGCTGATGTATATAAAAAATTGTTTTAAAAAATTGTTTTGATAAGATCTTTTGGTAAAACTTTTTAGCAATAACACAGTGGAGTCAGCAAAATATGTTTGTGCAATATTCTTATTTTGTGATTTGTGATTTTTGATTATGTCATGATGTTTTTACTATTTAGAAAACTGTCCTGAGGAAGGTGTCTATATATCTACTCACCGAAACGCAGCGTCGACAACTCTGTTTTTATATTATTTTTATATTATTTGTTTTTAGATTGATTGTATATAACAATGAAATGTTTTTTAAACTTTTTATGTAAATATACTATGTATAACTATGTTAATAAATATCTATTTTGACATATGTCCATGTGAATTTTAGTTATTCTTACACTTATTATTGTATTTTTTATGTTGATTCTGACTCCCTGTGATAATTATTGTTATTCCCTTAATACCGGCATAATATATATATATATAATACATTTTTGAAACTTCTTTTTGGTACATAGTATCTAGTAGGGACTCGCTTGTTAATTCTGTCCCAACGGAGCTACACCACTCCCCCCCTCCCCCCCAGCGCCTTGAGACCCTAACAGGTGAGTAGTGCGCTTTACAAACCTCTGACTGATTGATTGATTTTCGGCTGCTGATGCACAGCATCCTGCGCTTCCCTGCCGCATATCGCCTTTTACCCACGCTATCCCTGACACAGTGTTCTGTTGGTTTTCTAGGATTCTTGCTCTGTGTGCACTGATGTCTGTATGTCTGTATGTTTGTTTGTTTGTGTCCATCAATACCAGTAGATTAATTTTGGTAGACATGATGGTCTGTGTGCATGTTTTAGCAGTGCATATGTGCCTTTGCGTTGTGGGCGAGTGTGCAAGCGCTATACAAAAACCAAACCCACAGGCATCGTCAGTGTTTAAAGTACTCCAGCATCTCCCTACCTGACATACGGTGGCAAGCAATCATTTGAATCATCGTGCTAAACAGCACTCCTTACATGTTTCATTCCAATCTACGGTTTTTTCTTGGACAAACTTTACTGGGTTTTTGGAAGGTGTATACAAGTCTCACAATTGTGGCAAATATATACGAAAATAGTATCCAGGAGTTAATCGTGAAACAAATACACAGACATGGCAAAGTGGATTGTGTCATGTGGCACTAAGGGCTCATAGAGCAAAATGTTCCCCTAAACGTTTCCCCCCTCCCCATTTTCCCTCTTGCTGCCAGGAGTAAACATACAATGCTGACATCTTAAGGACCTTCATGACATGGGTAACTCAAACGCTACAAGTGCCTGCGTGCATATGAAGTACAGTATATTGTTTTATGATGAAATGTGCAGGTTGCATTGGAATATGTAAGGGCGTGTGCTCAGTGTTAGGCCCGCCCTATGCAGATGGTAGAGAGTTTACAGCAATCGTCCCAAAGAGCCCATGAGACCTACTCAAGCTAGGATTTATGCAATTGCTGTAGATGTATCTGGGGTATCCAGCGTTTTAAAGTTTCTTTCCAGCCTTATTTGCATCACCCTTGCATGTCAACGCAAATGTAGCTGGGGTGCACTAAAGCCATTGTACATACGCCTTCCTAGACCCACATACATTATTTAAAATTTCCTGTCTCCAGATCATAAGAAGCAGGCACCGCCACTGCTGTTCGACCTCACACTGTTTTGGGAATTGGGTCAACGGGGCAGCCTACAGAAATGATTCTGTTCCCCTCTGCACCAGAGAACGCTGCCTGCTGTCAATAGGCATATGGAAAAGGGTTATTCTTGTGGCCTACATTTTTCATAAAACTTTCCTACTGTAAAATAAAGCAGAAACATTTCTGTAATTGAAAGCAGCCACCTGGTGTGTCTTGTTATTGTTTGCAATCACGGCGTCGAGCGAAATGATGGCTGCAGGCAAATCCCCACCGTATGTGGTAATATCGTAAAATCACACCGCATTAGTATTGTGTTTTACTGCTCGAAGCAATAATAAATGCTAGCACCCACCACATTTCTGCAAGCATGAATTTGGCAATTATCTGACTATAGGTTACGCTCAACAGCGACAGTTTTTTGGGGCTATATTTTGTCATTTTAAACAAAAAGAAAAATATATTTTGTTCCTTTCCCAAAAGTCCTAAATATATCATAAAAAAAAGCGTGGCTGCAATGCATTCGAAAAAATACAGAATAAAAGCTCACATTACTTGAAGAGGGAAAGAAATTACAAATCTTTAAAGTTACTAGTTTGTGCAAAGTTATAGAATGTGCACTTTCAGAAGTGTCAGCAGAAGTGTTAAGGCAGCTAGAAAAACAGATAACTTAGGATGTGCCACAGTGGGAGTTTGAAACTGAAGTCCTTTCCCTAATCAAGGCTAGTTGAGATAAGAGCGTTAATGAGGGCTCTTTGGTCTCTCTGAGAGATGAACAATTGAACGCTGCAAATTAATCAATGACAGCAGGACAACACTCCCGAGAGTCGCCTCAGTCCTCAAAAACACACGTATTTCACTAAACTGCAAGTCACGGAGGAGCCTACATTCCATTGCTATTGGCTGGTTTCACTTGCCTAGAAAAGCGATGTCTGAACAGTTTGTTTACCGCTTGCAAAACACCAACAGTGCCAAGTACATCAGGCTGCAAGGCACGTTACACGCAAATACAAAGAACACTAGAGTAAAAAACAACAGGATAAAACCAGACAGCCGCCCCCCATATTAGAGAATAAAACCAAATGAACTTCCCATAATAAAAGCAATCTTCAACCACCCTAGCAGGACCTGCCTACCTCAGGGCTTAATCTCAAGTGAGTTCTACTTCTAATCAGTCAAACGAGTAATAACACAAGGAGACTAGGCATCAGAGACTTGGCAATATTGAGAAAGAGTAAGAAAAGCGCAAAACATACGTCCAGGTCATTTAAGTGCCTAAAAATTTGTGGGAAGCAAACAATCTTCACAAGAATCTCCTAACAAAGCAACACTATACATTGGCTTTGGTAATCAACTCATCTATAAATAAGTTGGATTTGTTAAGGAATATTCTATGAATTCATGCTTAAACATGGTAGGTTTGCAAATACACAAATATTTACAGATACACAGAGAGGCTTTTGGTCAGTGAATTTTATCCATTCATCTGTTAAATTTTCATTCACATTTTGCTTCTGCCCACCACAACAGCAACATACAAGAAGGGGTACTGCGTTAGCCCACTTTACCTATTGACGTTATCATTTTAAGTAACTGCACTAAGCATGTGCACATTGTTCACATCCACCTAAAAATAGTTCCTTTCTCTTCAGTGATAAACCTGGTTCCAATTGTGATTTCTCATTTTAGTTATTTTTTTATATTAACTTTGTACTGTGGATATTTACTCTGCCTACACTTCGAGTGCCCAGTTAGATGGTTACTTATTTTCGGTCTCCTTTTTAAAGTATTTAAGTGACATTGTGACTTTGGAGCTGCCAGCGATTGAGGGCTTGCTTGGTTGGTGATTTATTCTTGTCCCCTACACAAATAATAATAAAATGCAAAGTACACTTGAAAAGTTTGTATATAAAAAATAATCTCTAGTAAAACTGTCACATCAGTGAATGTTTTTTGTTTTTTTTAAATGAAAAAACTTTTAATGCAAGAATATGGAGGCCACGTTTAGGTGGCCACTTTTTTCATTTAGTGGTACATTCTTCAATAAAAAACAAAATAATACATTCAAAAGTGCATCAGTTTGCCAAGACCACACCTGTTAGCTTTGCCAGTGCTTTTTTCTTGTTCTGCCAGCCTGCAAATGCATCACTTAACAATCAGAAGAAATCAAAGGAGAATGAATCACAAAAACTGTTATTTCCAGGGTCTAGGGTTCTAGTATATCGAAGACCCTTATTCACATGCGACGTGTGGAGCGGTATATCTTGGTTCTGCGCCCTGTCGGCTATGTGAGTAGCCTCATCATAGGGTCTTTTATCACTCGAACACTGGGTTCCCCAAGTGATCTCCTTTTATCACCCGGAGGTGGACCATCTGGTTTTATGACAGTTTTGATAAAAAGTGCGAAAATGTTCTAGCAGAGTGTGAGTTAAAATACCGCCTGTCCTCAGGGGGGTCCTTGTGTGGGTGGCCCCCGGGGTCCCACTTGCCATCCAGTATGTGGAAGCTGACATCCATGGAAGATATCTGCTCCTCAGAGTTAAGTTAGATGGTAGGGACGTTGCCATAATGAATACCTATGCGCCAAACACGGATGACCCGGACTTTTATCAGTCCCTGCAAGAGGTTCTGGTATCGGAGCTTGAGGTCCCGCTATTTTGGATGGGGGACTTTAATTGTGTCCTAGACCCTGTCCTTGATAGGTTCCCACCCGCACCGGCACGAAACCTAGGATGACGACGAAACTCCGGGAAGTGATGGGGAATTTAGGAGCTCAGGATATATGGCGCCAGAGACACCCAACCCAGAAGGTGTACACCTGCTTTTCATCCACACATAATACATACAGGTGCTTGGATAGGGTCTTACTTGCAAATCCCGACGCGACTATGTCTTGTGAAGTAACCCATCAAGCGCGATTCCTATCTGATCATTCCCCTGTGGCGTGTGTGGTTAACTGGGGGGGCCCGGTATCTCGCCTAAGGACTTGGAGGTTGCCGGCGGAGATTCTCAAGGACCAGGTGGGGAAGCACTATCTCGAAACGGTTATCACTGACTATATTGATTTAAATTGGGGCGGGTCGGATGTATCGCAAGCCACAAAGTGGGAAGCCTTGAAAGCGGTAGTGAGAGGGGCATGCATAAGCCTTACATGCGGGGTCAGGAAACAACTCCAACGTGAACTCCAGGAGGAGGAACGCCACCTCTTGACAGTACAGACTTCTGATAGCCCTGACACTACGGGGAGGGATGGGGAACGGGACATCCGGGAGCGTATCCATGACATTTTGGACAGACTTGATAAATACACTCTTACACAGTACAGACAACGCCTTCATAGGGAGGGAGATAAATCGGGCCGTCTTCTGGCTTGGATTCTTCGGCGGGAACATGCCCCTGAGGCGATTGTGGCTCTACGGGAGACCGGAGGGGGCCTGGTGCACTCTGAGGTGGGACTGCTGCGGGTCCTTAAATCCCATCTCCAGTCGGTATATACCGCAGACCCTGCAATCTCCAAGGCGTCCTACCTTCCTTACCTCCATGACCTGACCTTACGGTCCATTCCCAAGCTTTCACGGAAGGAACTCGACGAACCCCTAACATTAGACAAGGTATAACTAGCCCTGCAGCACCTACCGCGAGCCAAATCCCAGGGCAGTGATGGGTTTCCCCCTGAGTTTTATCAGGCATTCATGGATGCACTTCTACGACTCCTATTGCAGGTATATCTCGAGGCCTTTGAGCGCGGAGTTCTCCCACTGAGCATGGCACAGGGGGAAATATGTATGATTCTAAAACCGGGAGGGGATGCCCATGAGCCCTCGTCGTATCGCCCAATCACGATGATTAATACGGATGTTAAAATCTTATGCAAGCTCCTGGCCTCTCGATTGGCGCCACATATGACTCACCTGGTCCATGAGGATCAGTGTGGATTCATCCCGGGACGAAACACAGCTATGAATCTGCGACGACTGAATCACATTCTACATGAGGTGCGGGATCAGGAGGAGCATATGGTGTTGGTCTCCATTGACCTCGCCAAGGCGTTTGACACGGTAGACTGGGGATACCTCCTTGAGGTCCTACGCACTGTGGGGTTCGGCCCCAAATTCTGTCGCTGGATTCGCATTTTATATACGGCTCCCCGCCCAAGGGTGAAGCTTGGGGGCGCGAGATCAGAGGAGTGGCGATTGGGAGGGGGTACACGTCAAGGGTGCCCCCTTTCGCCCTTATTGTTTACCCTGGCCATAGAGCCCTTTGCGGTCTGGGTCAGGACTGAAATGGAACAGTGGGGAATTAAGATAGGGGACACGAGTCATATCATTTCTCTATATGCCGATGACGCTCTGTTTTATTTGGCTTCACCCCGGGATGCATTACCGGTATTGCTGCGTCAGCTGGACCGGTTTGGGGAGGTCTCTAGGTTACGACTTAACCGAGCTAAATCCCTGATTTTTCCATTGGCCGGACTGCCATCAGTGCCACTGGGGGATTTACCGGACCTTGGACTGCGCTGGGAACAGACAGGGTTTCGTTACCTTGGGATACAGGTGGCTCCGACGGATGCACAGGCACTCGCCCGGAATGTAGACCGCATAATCATATCATTACAACAGTCGGTGTCATTCTGGAATACTCTCCCACTCTCGCTGATGGGTAGGCTGGCCATCTCTAAGATGGTCATGCTCCCCAGGATATTATACGTACTCCAGAATTCACTGTGTCCGTTACCGCCGCAAGTTTTCAAAACTCTCAATATGTTACTCACGTCTCTGCTCTGGGCGGGCCGGCGCACTAGGGTGGCTCTGCACACTGTTGTTGGAAGTTATGAGGAGGGCGGTCTGGAAGCACCGCGCTTCGATCTATATTATTATGCGGCCCAATTGCAGCATGCGACACGCTGGTTTACAGACACAGATAATTGGGAGAAACGTCTTCTATTGGATAGGGTGGATACCCGGGCGCTGCAGGAAGCGCTGATGCGGGGCAGGGGGTCGGACCCTTCTCTTCCCTATATTGTGCGACACACGGCCGGAATATGGCAGCGGTTTATTGAGAAGATCTTAAAACGGGCACCCTTTCACAGGGAGCTCCCAATATGGATACTGGCCCCCTTCATTGCTATGGAGCAGCACATGTCCTTTCAGGCTTGGAGGGAGGGCGGGTGTGAAGTCCTTGCTGATTTTTTTCCCGGCGAGACCTTCATCACCTACGAACAGGCGGAGGAGAACTTTGGCCTTGGACAAGGCCAATTCTTACATTTCCGGGGAATTCAGGATGTAGTGAAAATCATCTGGCCCCAATACCCAGATATTCCACCACTGACCCAAACACTGGATATCCTGCTCTCATGTGGTATAGGTCGCAAATTGATATCCCTGCTGTATAAAGCTATGAAACAGGATTCCGTCCCTCCGGCACCGCCGTCCCGAGCCGCCTGGGAGAAGGATCTTGGTATCCAGCTGGAGGAGAAACAGTGGGCACGCATAGGATCCCTCACACGCACAGTCTCATGCAATGCCAGGTTTAAGTTGACGCACTTCAATTTTTTGCACCACACCTACCTGACCCCGGTGTCCCTGAAACGTATCTCTAGTGACATGGGGGATAGATGTCCCAGGTGTGCTGCGGAGAGAGCGGGCTTTCTACACTTAGCTTGGGAGTGTGCACTGGTCAGGCAGTTTTGGGTGGGAGTGGTGGGAAGGATTGTTGCTGCTACGGGACTTCAGATGAAGCTGGAACCCTTGCATTGTTTACTTGCTTTGATCCGGAAGCCCAAGGAAAAGAAGCTCCCCTATAAGCTTCTACAATTGATGCTGGTGCTCGCAAGGCGCAGGGTTGCTATTACTTGAATGGAGCAAAAGGCCCCTGAGGTGCCCATTTGGCTTAAAGATGTTCGTGAATGGTCCCTAGCCGAAGAGGTACACATGAAACTTACCCGAAGGGATGAAAGGCTGCAGGAGGACCTACTGGCCTGGCGAGTCATGTGCGCCTCTGGTTTGACTGAGGAGGAGTCCTCCCCGCAGGATACAACTGATAGCGAGGAGAGTGGGCTAGATATAGCTATTGGGTTTGGGTCTAGTGGGGAGAGGGAGAGTCAACCCCGGTAGTGTGCTCGCGGGCGCTCGTTGTTCTGCCCGGTTACCCTCATCACTGTATAATGTCGGTAATTTGGTTTCTCTTTCCCCATTGTGCCTTTCCCTCTCTGATGCTGCCTTTTGTCCTATATGCCGGTACCAATGTCAAAGATATGCATACATACGTTAATTTGATGCCAATTTGTTCTTTTCTGTAATTGTATTACCTAAACTGAAAAATAAAGTTTATAAAAAAAAAAAATACCGCCTGGAACTTTAATTACTGAGGATGGGGCAAGATTAAAAAATGTGGGGTGGTGCTCTGAAGAAAGTGTTACTGTTCCACCGTACCTAGTGATAGATCGTGAAAGGTCGACATTTCCGGGGTGATAAGGACAGAGTCAGCACAAGCACGACCAGGAGCTCAACAAGAGCGAGATCCCTTCATGACCCCGCAGGAGCCAAATCATTCTCCTTTTAAAGAGTTATAGACTAAATCAGCAACTATTATTCAAAAACAAAGACGAGCGAATAAGCTCGATGAAGATTGGTGAGTAACGTACTTACCTACCATAGGCTATTCCTGACAATAGCCATCCTCGATCTGGTCCTGAAGAAGGCCCACAGACCCGTGAGGGCTACCAAGGGCAGAAACCTGTCGACATTTCACGATCTATCACTAGGTACGGTGGAACAGTAACACTTCCACCAGAGCACCACCCCACATTTTTTAATCTTGCCCCATCCTCAGTAATTAAAGTTCCATACTGAGGACAGGAGGTATTTTAACTCACACTCTGCTAGAACATTTTTGCACTTTTTATCACAACTGTCATAAAACCAGATGGTCCACCTCTGGGTGATAAAAGGAGATCACTTGGGGAACTCAGTGTTTGAGTGATAAAAGACCAAATGATGAGGCTACTCACATAGCTGACAGGTGGGAGAACCAAGATAAACTGCTCCACACGTCGCATGTGAATGAGGGCCTTCGATAGACCAGAACCCTAGACCCTGGTAATAACAGTTTTTGTGATTCATTCTCCTTTGATTTCTTCTATACCTAACAGAAGCTGAATGGATCTCTGCTTCTCCCTCCCCACTTTGATTAAATCACTTAACAAACAGTCATTTTTTTGTTGAATTGGGTAATTTCTTTTGTCCAAGCACAAATGACAGCCACATCCTGCTGCCAGACAGAGCAACCACTCAAGACAAACCAAATAAATATGTGTTTTCTTATCACAGTTTAAAAAGAGAAAACATGAAATTTGAAATTATTTTTGACTTTCTTGAGATCGCCATCTAAGTGCGATACACAGATCTATTAATCAAATGCCAATGACATACCATATCTGTGGCCTGTAGGAATGTAATACGTTACTATCTGAGAGTGAATTAGAGCAACAGTAGCTAATTACCAAGCACACAATACAACCTTTTTGTTTTCATCTCAGAGTAATTGTTACTTTACTAAACAGATATCTTACATTGATTAATGATATCCTTCATATTTGTTACATGCATTTCTTTGCGGAATTCCCATTAACCTTCTAAGCTATTCTATAAGTGCATTAGCGACCCGAGCTATCACTCCAGTATGATCCTATAGCACTTGGTGGAAATACCTTAAAGTATCTTAAAGCAAAGGTTTGTTTATGGCCAATAAAAAGTTGTACTTCTTGTCAATTTATCTGAGGGCAGGGTGTGTGAAAATAACAAGTACAAAGATACAGACGTTAGACTGACCATAAATAACCTCATGGTTTTGCCCTCATTAATCTGCCCTTGCACATGGATACTGAATAAGATCAAAGAGAGTGCTGACTCCTGGAGTTGTCCGCTGAAGAACGAATAGGGGCAGCAACACAACCTGAGTAAGACCTCATAAAAAAAGACAAACATAACATAACATAACATGTGTATTTGTAAAGCGCACGTTCACCCCAGCAACGGGGCATCTTGGCGCTGAATAATAGATGTTTATTGTTACCCAACTCAATGGTACTCATTTTATCGACCGCAAATGGATGAAAGGCTGAGTGGACCTGCCGGGATTCGAACCTCTGACCATGAGGTCGAACACAGGCCCCTGCAGTGGATGCATTAGTCCACTGAGCCAACAAACCAGCCAAGAGCTATGCCTGCCAGCCATACCTCACTAAGACAATGTTGCAAGATGGATTGATCAACAGTGACAAAGAAAGACAACAGGTCGAGGAGCACTAGGCCAGCTGCATAACTCTGATCTTGGATGGCCTGCAATTCATCAAGAGTAGCAACTAAATCCACATCAGTTCAGTGTCTCGGATAAAAACCCATCTGTAATCAGTCAAGGTCATTGGTATTGTGTGTAATACACAGACATTTGACAGGAAGCTGGTGTGTGATTTTAGAGAGAGAGAGAGATGCCAATAAGGTGATGGCCTATAGTTTTTTGGGTCTGTGGGATCTAGATCATTTTTTTGAGAAGGGCAGTTATTACTCTTTACTTACACGTGCTGGGTACTATTCCTTCTGTAAGTAGGGAGTTGCTGAGATTACACATTATAGGTGGAATGCACGGAGCAAGAGTTGGAGTGTGGGAAGCAGGCAGGGGTCAATTTAGGTTTCATGAGAATCATCTTCACATTTTCCTGCAACATCTCTGCAACATTTCTGAAAAGGTATGAAGAGCATTAGAGGCAGGCTTCTCAATAGCAGGTAAGGAGTTGGAATGGTTCAGAGGGTGAGACAGGCTGTTGTCTGCATAGATGGAGATGACTTGCCATTAAAAAAGGAGGTCAGATTGTTTCAAAAAGTTTGGGAGACAACATTCTCAGATGAGCAACAGAATGGAGACATCAATGTTCTAATGACACAGAACAGATCACGAGAGGATGACACAGAGAAACACATCTTTTTAGAGATGAAAGAGAATTTGATTGTGGGCAGATGCATTTTATATTGCTTAAGTTGTGCTCTGATGAGTCTCTGCGATTGTTAATTATAGTTTCGCCTCCATTTACATTCTGTTTGTGCAGTAAGAAATCTGTAAGTAGAGGGTGACCAGCATACAGAGCAGAGGACACAGACCCAGTGTCTCAGATAAACCAGGCACTGATTAGATTATTAACCTCTCAAACTTGGAACATCGGTCTTCAAAAACAGTAGAAGTCTCAGAGAGGCCTGGGAAAGGCAAGTGGTGTGACATCATATAACAAGCCCAGAGGTACTACCCCACTCCCTTGATAAATGCACAGGGCTGAATGTGTGGTCGTCCATCACTATCTCTTCCTGGTGACTCATCGGTGATGCCAGAAACTAGCACTTAATGCCTCTGAGCCACTAAAAAACACAAAGTGTTACCACCATTATATTATTTTCAAGCACTTGCTTGAATAGATCTTAAGCAGGTATGATGTATATTATGTGTATGTAGATAATTAATTAAATAATAGTTTGCCTTGTTAATATTTTGGCAGTACCGGGAGTCCCTGGTAGGTTTGCTGAGAGCACTGCAAGTATTGTGTCATGTGTTGATGCAGTGTCAATCAATCAATCAGTGTCAGTGCAAATGCTAAGTATCAGTGTCAAAAAAGCTTCACTTATTCTGATGGTACACTTACAAATATCGCAAACACAAGGAGTTGATGGACGGAGCGCTGAAACTTAGCTGGGTCTGAAGTGGGGTGGCGAAGTGAGCTAAAGAACGATGATGGATTCAACCCAGATCTGTGACTGGGGGTGAGTGTCTGAAAAGTTTCAGCGCTCCGTCCATCATCTGCTTGTGGTTGCATACTTGTTGTAATACTCTTTTTAATAACAGGAATGTGACTGTATTTTGTACCACCCAATGGAAATATTAATATTTGTGAGTTTACACAGCACCTAGCTGGTCCCAGAACCAATAATAATTCGTTTTTTCATACAGCATGAAATAGTGCACGCATGCCATTTCTCCGTGCAGTATGTAACCGATGTTCCTGTTACTAAATTTATGGTTCTCAATTTACCTATCTCATAAGAAAAGAGGGCCGTCTGTCTTGACAGGGATTTGAACTCATGACCTCCAGAGCACCTCATTTGCCAGTGGCAAGTGTTCCACTCCCTGAATATAGCCAGAGCTCTTGTTGCTAGAACAGTGTATGAAGGGCATGCTTACGATATCAGGGAAAATGAATGCCAAGATTGCTTCAGTAAAACTACAAATAGTCCTGATCTTCCATTTCAAAGTCCTTCCTTAAAAAGGTGAGGCGGCCTCTGAAGAGCAGCAAACAGACTTATGCTCTTAGCTTTTTATAAAATAATCCTCTGCTCTCCCCCCACCTTCATAAAGTAGCAACCCTTGTCTTGTACCATCTCATCCTTTCTTAGTCACACATATCATTGCCTATAACCTTTGGGCTACGGAGGAAATAATAAATGCAGTGGAGGAAAACCCAGTGAAATCCTAAATCCCACTGCCCAACTACATCTCCCTACTCCAGTTCCCCATCCCACGGTCGCTAGCGGGACTTCCTCATAGTGTCAGAAGACAGCCCATGTGTTCAGCATATGGCCAAGTATGGGAGAATAGCTACTCAAGAGTCAAATCTGAATATATCATGGATAGTGTGGTGCAGTTTATGATAGATCCTCAGGTATAGGATGTATCACTTAGAGATATATAGTGGAAGGTAAGTCCCTTATATTCTTTTGAGAGGAGGGCCAGAATTGGCGACCAGAACTTCTGTTCTACTGAGGATGTGATTTTTAACATGGTCAGAGAATCTCATAGGTGGGATAACCGGTTCCTTAATGCTGGTTCTGTTTGTGTTCCACACCATGACAGGATATAGTTTCAATAGCTGCAATCAGGGTCAGTGTCAGTGGCTTTCCCCTTTGTTGCCTATACAACATCTCATCCTAGAATTATAGTCCTAAAAGAATTACTCAAGGTTCCCTCATAATCCGCACTGTAAATGCCTTGTCAATCATTCACAACACCTCCTCCCAGAATTTTCCTAGTTTCAGGCAACACCAAAGCAGGTGTGTGTGAGAGCCAGTCACCCTACAATCCCTCCAACAGGTGTTAGCCCTCATCTTATCCCATCTTGCTTACTTGTCCAAAATGTGGTAGAAATAGGCGAGGAGCTAATAATACGTTTCCTTACCTTTTATATTTCGTATTGACATATACGCTTTGTCCAGTCTTCCTTTTCCTCATGTCATATCAGTGCTCACTTTAATACAAACTCCTTGTGTCATTTTAGTTATAGGTGAGGAGTACAGTCCCCAGCTCCTCCGTGACCTCTGAAGTCAGGGCACCTGCCACAGGTGGACTTGTACAATTAGGTGGTCAAGTAAGCACCACTGCTTGGTTATATCTGTCTTTTCCACTCCACCACGTAGCTGAGTTCTGCAGCCTTAAAGTATGCCTGTAGTTGAGGGAGGTCCAGGTTTCTTGCCCTGATATATATAGTAGTTTCCCTGGATCTGAAATTGGTTAAGCAGTGAGTATAGGGGAACCAAGGCAATTGTCTGAAAAAAGTAGAACATTTTAGGAAGGATCCTCATCTTTATTATGGGCACTCAGATAAACCAATAAAAGTGGCTTGCATGCCATGTATGTAGGTTCTGTCTCAGTTTCCTCAGTAGTGGATGATATTTGAGTGATATGTTAAGTGGGCATGGTATCAACCAATCGGGCACCAAAGTAGTTAGCTACTTAGAGTCCCAATTAGTGGTTATCTGTTTGCTTAGAGCTTCAGCTTGTTGCAGAGGTATAATTAAGGACAGAGCCTCCGATTTAGGGAGGTTGACTTTAAATACGAAGATAGTCCAGTCGGTCTCAATCTCCTCTAGTAAGCAGGATCCCAGCTTCACAAGTTCTGAAAGGGATAACATAACATCATCCATAAACATCATAACTTGAAAGTGTTACCTTCTATCTGTACCAGCTCCAATTCTTCAAATTTTCTAACAGCATTAGCCAATGGCCAAAGAAAAAGAGCAAAAATGAGGGAGTAAACTAGGCATCCCTAATGTGTGCCCCTCTTGATGGTGATGCTTGAGGATTTGTGGCTGTTTGCACTACGTGGACTCACTGGAATTGGTAGCTTAACAGAAGCCATTAAATGAAGCGATTACAAAACACCAGGGTCATGTCACCTGGGGCATGTAAAGCAAGTTGACCATGTCCAACACTTTCTCAGCCTCTAAAGAGCTAGAATTCAATTTAATGTAGATTAAGAGGGCATTATCACTTCGCTCATTATCTGTATATTCTTAATCATCTTTATCACAGACCTTACTTCAAGAGGCAAACACAGTTTCAACGTCTTCACCTCAGTCCAAATGGCACACAAGTGAGGGAATTGCTATGACACTAGGCACATAAATCTATTGCCAATCCAACAATTAAACCCATGAGTAAGTATTTACGTGTTGAGAAAAAAAACAATGGCAAGAAACCCACCCAAAAACATTTTTGGTAAAATAAAATTAAAAAAAATAAATAAATACAATTTTACATCCTGTGATTTTAAGGTATTCTAAAGCAATGCATGAAGACCTACTTTACCTTTTTTTAAACCGTGAATATTTGTTATCATTTAATGAGGTTTTTTGGGTGCTTTCTTGATATAAATTGATCTATTTGTAGTCATTATAATGTAGTTTGCTTGTACTAATTTAGTTTTGGATTGTTCTAATCTTATGTAAGTTTAATTTATTGTATTTATTTATTATTGATTGCAGTGGTTTTTAAGCGTAATCTGTGGATGCACTTTAAAGATAAAATAAATAAATAAGAAACCCACCAAGCTTTACCTGTAGAGTTGGAGGAACACACATAGAATTAACCATGCACGCATATGTCTGACATGTGCCACTGTCAGACAAGAGGCTACCCCTACACGAGACACACCGTGACACAAGCCCTCAACACCAGCCGACTGGACTACGACAATGCCCTCTACATAGGAATCGTCGCACACCTTCTACCGAGACTTCAGACCATACAGAATGTCGCAGCCAGACTCATCCTCGGCCTTCCCTGAAGAACTCACATCACACCCCACCTCAGGAAACTCCACTGGTTTCAGGTATAGAAAAGATTCCAATTCAAGTTGCTGACCCACACACATAAGGCTCTACACAACCAAAGACCCATCTACATTGACCACTGCCTGAACTTCCACCAACCATTGAGAAGACTACGCTCCCCCTCCCTTTCGCTTGCCCATACTTCCTGCATCTACCGAAGCAGAAGTGGAGGACGCTCCTTCTGCCACATCACAGCAAAGACCTGGAACAGCCTCCCCACGCACCTCTGGACCATCACCTTACTTCCGAAATTCCGAATGGCCCTCAAGACCTGGCTGTTTGAATAAGTCTCCAGGGCCTGCAAGCGCCTAGATACTCTATTGGATGATTAGCCGTGCTTTACAAATCCTCATTGATTGATTGATTAATTGCAACCCCCACCCTTTCACTGGAGGCCAACTTCCCATATGTAGCCACCACCTGGATCCCTGCTGGAATGTAGCACCCACGCTTTCAAAAACCATGGGAATATCCAATTGAGTCCAGAGAGCTAAGGATCCCTCTCCTCAAAAAGACAAATGTGATCCCCAATGATCTAAACAACTACCATCCAATACCATATCTCTCCTTTGTCTCAGAGTCTGGAACACTGTCCGGAAAACAACTAAAAATCTCAAAGAAGAACACAAACTACTTGATAATCTCCATTATGGCTTCTCGCCAGGCTGCAACACAGAGACACCAAAACTGCATATAGTTCATGAATGTCTCGGTACATTACATGCCTTCTTGTTCTCCATAATTTTTCTACCAATGTCGACACCTTCAGCTATGCCACATGGCTATGAACCCTGGAAAAACTAATGGAGATCAAGGCTAAGGTCCTAAGATGGTTACAATTTGCACTAGCACAACAAATCAAGCTATTCAGCACTATCTCCAACACCATGGCCCTCCAGCAAGAGGTGCCAGAAGACTCCGACATGACCCTGGCAATATTGACCATTGAACCCCTCACCGCCTCCCTAACTACCCAACATTTCCTTCCGTCTTTACACCTATGACATTAAGCTATACATGAAAGTATAATTCCCTGAAGCCATAGAGAGTCTTGTAACTACCCTAACCAATCTTCAAGTGTGGATGTCTTGATATCATCTTAAATCTAACCCTTATAAAATTGATTTCTTGCTGTTTTCTTCACCAAATTGTACTACCCCTGGGCAAACTAGGAAAGACGAATAAGTACTGCAGGATATCTTTAGTGGAGAATGAAAAATTCATAGGTTTTACGGGACTTAAGAACTTGACTTCAGTCCCACATCACCATTCCTTTGAGGAATCAAGTTCCTCATCCCTCCAGAAGACCAATAAACTGCTGTCCAATCAATGGTACACTCAAGACTCCATAATGGCACCTGCTTACTGCCCGGCATTCTCAAAATGCATCTGGTCCCATTAAAAGCAGCCCTCAGCACAACAGCAAGATTAGGCTCTAGAGCTAGAACTTAAGATCATCACCCCTAATCTCTTTTAAACTGCACCGATCGGAGCAGCAAGTCTGTTTAAACTAGCCTGTGTTGTTAACAGAACCATACATGTGAAAATCACTAAACACATTATCGACAAAGCAGTCCCCTCCATTGGCTCCCGCTCTCTGTTAAACACAGAGTCATTCTACTGAAAACAACTTCCTTCAAAAAATTGAGACCCTGAGGCAATCCTTCTCAGGAATTGCCACAGGATTTGGAGCTCCATACCGCCACCATCAGGAGTACCCCCCTATCCCAACAAAAATGGTCTGAACTATCTCAAAGTTCTAGTTTAAAACAGACCCTTCCAGCTTTACTGTTGAATGTATATATTAAGCTGTCTGGTTCGCATTATAGACAGCTGTCAAATAAATACATCAATATGTTGGAAACAATGCCCCATCCAAAGGGCTACCGAGACGATCCCGTACCTGGGAATTTTAGAAATAGTGATAAATAGTTCAAATAATGCATGAAAACTGAAAATACCTCAAAAAGAGGTATAGACTTCTGCAATCCCTGGCCTCAGTTGTAATACACAAGGACGCTGACATGGATTTAGGACAGAACATGCCTACTGCGATTCAGTAAGCGCTGGGAAGACCAAACTGTTCACACTTTCTTTTGACACATCCAGCATTGGGAATTAATTCAAAGGCTATGAATGGAGCTTTCGAAACATTCTAAACAAAGGAATAAAAGGTAGGGTTACTGGTATTTACAATTCGCAAAAATGTCATGATACAATTCGCCTCCTGAACATATTTGTCAAGGTTTGACATAAATATGTGTCTTAAGAAAAGACAATTTTACAGGCGTTATTATTCAAGTGTGATTTGATTAGAGTTCAGGTGTTTGTATTATGGCAGCTGGTTAACATTCACAGGGGGTGGGGGGTCATAAATATGTACCCTAGATCGTAATGAGTGATCAATCTTGATCAATCTTGACTTGCTCCATGGAGGTTCGATTGGCGCTATAGTTCTGAGAGCATCTTTGGAAAATTCATAAAACAGGGCATTTTACTGCACACAGGTCGTATAAATGCGTGCAAAGGAACGTTGAGGGTTTACCTCATCAAGAAAACTTTGAAAGTTTAAAAAATGGTGGCAAAACATTGCATTTGCTATACAATTTCCCTAGAGAGTGCCTCGAAAGCCATTGATATTTCTAGCAGAGAACAATCTGGGTATTAAAGATGGCTTTGCGTTGCTTTTAACGTGCAATTACCATCATTCCTCACTTCTACTCTCCTTACCATAATTGCCCTTCCAATACATTATCTATAAAATGGCATGATCGAGAATCCTCAAATTACACAGATCTTGAGAGCAGACAGATTTGTTATGCTCAGAGAGCAGTGCTGCAGCTCAGGTTACAGAGACCTATAGGTTCAGAGAGGAGCTAGCCCAACCTTACAGTCTTAGCCATCATGAAGTAGTATTTTGTTAATTAATTTCGATAATTTTGTTAAATGTTTTTGAAATACAGAAGATGAAATACTTCCACAGGTGTAATAAAATAACAAGAAGAGTGTAAGCACTGGTACTAAGAACACGATACCAGAAATGAGGTTTCATAAACTATCGATCAACTATCAGCTTTCAACACATTTCATAAATGCAGCCAAAATTCCCTAGACAGAAGTTTCTGCAAATATGCACATTTTGCAATCAACTACAAGTTTTTAATTTTGGGTAAATAAACACAATCCCTAAACATATATATATATATATATATATATATCTCAAGGAGATTAGCCACTCTTGGCACAAGAGTAATAATACACAGGACAATGGCAACTGAAAGCACAATGAATATCCGCGACATATCACAAGCACTCTTTCTGGGATGCAGTGAGCCACACATATCAAATACAGCTACTACTACTACCAGAACTACCGCAAAAACAAATAATAATAACATTTTATAATGCATGGCTACCCGCAATCCCTGTATAGACACCTGTCTCTAATTTCCTTATTACAGGCACTTATGACGTCACTAATATCCTATAATTAAATAAAGAAATTATATAGTTGTTCAATTGCAATAAGTTATTGCAGTTGAGTTTTGACTTCACAATAGCTACTACCAGAGCCAGCAGCTGAACAGAAAGGCAGGTCACAAAACACAATTAAATCTGCACTTTAAAAAACGAAATGAAACATAGTGGTTTCTTTTAATGCTTTGTTTTTCTAGATGAACAGTGTTTTGCTTTGCACACTTTAGGTAATTAGAGAGACAGACCCACCAAGGATATAAGTAGTTTGGGGAGAAGAGTTATGGTGTGAACATGTATTATAAGGAATAAATACTGGACCTGGGGGGCGTGGCCAAGATAGGGCCGAGGTAAGACGTGCTTCGCCGTCTCTCCTGCCCGCTGCCAGCCTAGAAAGTGCCCCGGGATCTACTTAGCAACCAGACGGGGTAAGAAGCCCCCGTGGGAGACACCGCTTAAACAGGGGGAGCCGAGGGTCCGTGCGAGGACCACGGAGGTGGCGACTACAGGCTCCTGACGTGCTTTCCGGGGTGGCGCAGGCGCAGAGGCCCATCGAAGGATCGCGGCCGCCCGGATGGAGATGGCGAGGTGGGGGCACCCTGCGACGGCTACAAGTGGGTCCCGCAGGAGCCCGACCGAGAATAAAGCGGAGGACGGAGCGCAGGGAGACTGGGCGGCACCGGACTGCACGCCTGTGCAGCCCGCGCGAATACGACACATCCGGCCCCTCAGGTGAGGCGTAGCGGAGACACGAGGCGGGAGGCCCGGGAGGAGCGGCGCAGCACAGCAACACGCTCAAGTGGCAGCAGCGGGGCCCCATCGCTGAGTGGAGGCGGGGCCCCCCCTTCCTTTCCTTTTCCCGAATGTGCTCAGCTGACCGGCTCAGTCCCCACAACGGAGGGCAGAACAAACGGCCCCAGGCAGGGAGTCTCTAGGGGCCTAAATGGGGACGGCCAAAACTAGACAAGGCGGGAGGCCTCAGAAGGCGCGGAGGCCTCCTGTGAGTGGTGGTGACACACCTGAGGGGCAGCAACGGGGGTCCAGGGCCCAGCAAAGTTGCCTCCCCCTACCCCCCCAGCAACTCACTAAGAGATCCTAGCCCCAGTCACAGCAGGGCCCAGAAAGGTCCAGAGGGCCCGAACGTAGAAAGAGAGCGGGGCCTCAGGTGGGGGACTGGTGCTCCTCATAGCCCACGGGTGGCTGATTGGACACACAGGAGAGCGATACAGCGCCAAACAGGCCAAGGAGAGACGGCTCAGCGACTGTCCATGGGCCGGCTGTCCTGCGGCTCAGAGGAGGAGTTACTGGTTCCAACCACCCCCTCAGGCAGGCATAGTGAAACATTGCTTCCCCACGACCGACGAGCTAGCACGGAGGCTGCAGGAAGATAGCCCACAAGAGCACGAGCTAGACAAGGCTATCCCCACCTCGCGCTTAACAGACAGTGGGGAGAAGGTACACCCGCCAGGACACATACAAGGATGGCATCCACCCGCCCTAAGAAGGATCGCACCCTCAAGGACATGCTCACTCGTCCCTCCATGGGCACGGCGGGAGACCCAGGCCTATAAACAGAACAAGAGTGGGACCCACCCGATCAGGCCGCCGAGGAACCGGTTACCTGTACCTTCCTGGAAGCACTCTTTACAACCCTCAGAGAAGATCTTCAATCACTCAAGCGAGAACTCTCACAGGACATCAAAGAGGTCCGGAGGGACGTCAACGCTTTAGGTTGAGGAACTGGAGGACAAGGAAGGAGGTTGGGAGGAAGAGACAGAGGCGCTACAACAAGATGTCCTTAGACTTCGAGAGCAACACATAGACCTGCAGTCCCATCTGGCGGATTTAGAAAATAGGTCCCGGCGGAACAATTTTCGAATCAGGGGAGTGAATTTCAAAGCGGACGGCGACTACATCTTTGGATATGTTAGAGACCTGTTCCAATACGTCCTTGGTGGGCCTCTGGACACTACCATCCAGATCGACCGGGCCTACTGTGTCGGTCTACCTAGGCCGAACTCAGCAACTCCCCCCGACATTGTGGTCTGCATGCATGATTTTCAAGTCAAGGAAGAGAATCTGCGGAAAGCTCGCACCATGCACCCCATCCCCTTTCAGGGCCAAACTCCAACCTTTTTCAGGACTTAGCTGCCCTCACGTTACAGAAACAGAGGGAGTTCCGCCTGGCCACTACTCACCTCCGCAGTCAAGGGATAGCCTACTCATGGGGTCACCCCTTATGCTTAATCTTCCGGTGGGAAGGGAGATTCTATCAGCTACAGTCCCTGACAGAGACCTGTCGAGTGTTTTAGACTAGACCCACCGGGGGAGCAACAGGACCGAGAGCCCCCCTGTCTCCTACAGAAAGAGCGATTGACAGGTTGGCAGAGACGGGGAAGGCGCCGGAGGGTGACCCAGCCCGACCCGGAGGCGGTGCCAGCTTTGGAGGCGGTGCCATCAGCTTCAGTGAAACGGGATGACTCTTGAACTCCGTGGAACTCTACAACGCTACATAGTGACTATGGGCTGGGCGGCGGGTGGGGTAAGATGGGACTAATGGCCACAAGAAGGACCCCATTGAACCGACCATGCAGGCTTATCTGGCTGTGGGACTGTACGTAAGCAGATGTTCTAAGTTTTACGTTATTTGTGTTACCTTGTATTTCCTATGTTATGTTTGGGGCTTATACTCACCTCTACATGGGGTACAATGATTAACTTCTAGAGGGGCAGCGGTAGTTGCAACAGAATACACTGTGGACGCTATGCTCCAGGAGCAACAACGATGCAGGGGTCACGTGGCTTCTGCCGACTTCCATGCCAGACACAACACTTAGAATCCTCACACTGAATGTGAGAGGTCTTAATAATCTGATTAAACGCAGGGCAGTACTCACATATCTAGAGAACACAGAGGCGGACATTTGCCTCCTACATGAGACCCACCTGCTTGCGGGGGATTGTTTCCGTCTTAGGTCCCGTGCCTTTCCCCAACAATTTTTCTCATCGTCTCCCTCCAAGACAGCTGGAGTGGCCATATTGGTGGCAAACTCCTTCCGGGGATGGGTAAAACAGAAAGTGGATGAAATCAGAGGTAGACTTCTCATACACCGCTTCACAGTAGGGGGCAGGCCCCTGGTGATAGGCACATTGTACGCCCCAAATGAGGGACAGGATGCGTTCCTGCGCAAAGTGCTAGAAAGGGCAATGAACTTAGTGTTTGACAACACCCTAAATAGATCAACCCAGAGGCACAGGCAAGCCGGAGCACTGTCTGGGGAGGGGCATGAATGGCTGAGGGACATGGGATGGGAGGACATATGGAGGTCTAATCACCCACAGTCCATGGAATATTCCTTTTACTCCAACGCACACAAGACTTACGCTAGACTAGATTATTTCCTGGGCACGAAAAAAATACGGACACTCACAAAGGCCACTGAAATACACACAGCCACGCTCTCAGACCATGGGGCTGTAATGATCTCACTATCCCTCCCCCCCCCCCCAACGAACCACCCCACCAGGCATTGGCGCTTACGCGACACCCTGTTACACCGTCAGGAGGTTAAGACACAGATCCAGCAAGCAATTCAAGACTATCTAACACATAATGATACCCCAGGGGTCTCGACGGCCATGTTGTGGGAGGCGCTCAAAACAGTAATTCGTGGCGAGTTAATAGCGATCTCAGCGGCAGATAATAAAATTCGAAAGGAGAAAAGGGAAGACCTTAAAAAACAAATTAGGGAGCTGGAGCGAATCCACCAGCGCACAGGCGCCCCAAGAGTATGGTGCCATTTATCTAACACTCGCTCCCAACTAGCTGCTATAGATTTAGACAGAGCAAAATACGCCGCTCTCCGCCTGGGGCACTCCTACGTAGGCGGGGAGATATGTGGCCAATGTTTGGCCAATAAGCTATGAGCCAAACGACAGGAACAGAGGGTTCATTCAATACGCACGACTGCAGGCAACCTCGTAACAGATGACATGGCCATAGCAAACACCTTTAAAGATTTCTACTCCCACCTATACACAGATCAACCTCTAGATCCCAAACCAGAGCCCAGTACCTCCAATCAGCGCAAACGACACCCCTCACCCCAGACCAGGCGGCATCCCTCGACGAGGAGATCCGCATAGAGAAAGTCATATCAGCCATTTCTAGGCTTAAACTCGCAAAGTCACGGGGCCCCGACGGGTATTCCTCAGCTTTTTACAAATCCTTCTGTCCCATCTTAGCGCCTATATTGGTGCGATTATTCAACTCCTTCGCTGATCCGGGGGCGATACCGGCATCGATGTTGATGTCCTTCGTAATAGTGCTCCCTAAACCAGGCAAAAACAAATCGCACTGCAGTTCGTATAAACCTATCGCCCTTCTAAACATAGACCTGAAACTATTCACGAGTATCATAGCACATATACTCAATACATATATGTCCTCCATAGTCGATCCAGATCAAGCAGGCTTTATCCCTCGGAGACAAACGAGTGATAACACCAAGCGCATCCTGCCTATTATTGAAAAAGCCTCCTGTGCTCAAGGGCAATATATGCTGCTAGCGATCGACGCATAGAAGGCCTTTGACAGGGTTCACTTGCCTTACCTTGAACAGGTCCTCATGCACTTTGGCTTCGGGGAGAAGTGCAAGACACGAATCCTCAACTGTTACCATGCACCCACGGCGACGGTTAGGCTTAATGGCTGCACCTCCTCGCCCTTTCCGATCCATAGGGACACACGCCAAGGATGACCCCTGTCCCCCCTACTTTTCGCACTTTACATGTAGCTAATGGCCCAGAGAATTCATGACCACTCCATAATTACCGGGGTGACATTTGGAGGCAACCGCCACTCCATGAGCTTGTACGCTGTTGACGTGCTCGTGACACTAGACAAGTTGCCTTGCCGGCTTTTTTAGACAAGCTCGGGTCTTTCGGAGCTGCTTCGGCCTCCAGATCAATGTCGGGCAGTCACAGGCACTTAGCCTTTCCCTGCCGACCCAACTAGTGGATCAGCTGGCAAACCAATACCCCATCCAAAGGGCTACCGAGACGATCCCGTACCTGGGAATCAATCTGGCCACGACCACGGAAGCGACAGCGGTCAATAACTATCAAAATTTACACAGGCAAATTTGCAACGACTTTGCGAAGTGGAGGCATCTCCAGATCTCCTGGTTGGGAAGGATAGCTGCAACCAAGATGACCACCCTTCCCAAGATACTTTATCTCTTTCAGACTCTCTCCTTGCTTCCACCCCCAGGTATGATCGCCAAACTCCAAACAGAACTTTCATAGTTCATTTGGCAGGGCAGGAAACCGTGCATGAAGAAGACCTTGAGCCACCTCCCCCCAGAGTCTGGGGACTAGGGATCCCTGATCTCCATCTCTATAATCAGGCAGTGCAATTACGCTACCTCGTCGAGTGGAGTCGAGCCGAGTCTGAGAAACACTGGATGTTTCAAGACAGGATGGTAGCCGGGACCTCCCTATGGAAAATCCCCTTCTTAAAGAAGGCGCACAGACCACAGAATCTTTATCTATCGCCGATCACGCGGGTGACTATGACAGCCTGGGATCAGACCTCCACGAAGCATGAACTGACATCCCCGATGGGCCCGATATTTGATAATCCTGACTTCGCTCTGGGGACAGCGGTGGATGGGTTCGCAGAGTGGAAACAATCGACCTGTCGCTCTATGGGCCATCTATTTGATACTGAGGGTGTGCTCTCTTTCCCCCAAATGCGCGAGGAATATGGGTTCCGAGAGTCCAAAAGACTTCACTACCTACAAATACGACACTGGATTGTACATCCACAAAACAAACCTAACGCACAGCGGCTCCTCACCCATTACAAGAGATGGCTTCTCGCCAAAGACTCAGATAAAGGGTTAATATCTGAATTATAAGCATTTTTAATTCAATATAATAAGCATGCACACAATGCTGGGCGAGCTAGGTGGGAGGATGAACTGGGGAGGCTAAAGTGTGGGGAGAGATATCCTACAGAACCAGACACACAGCTAGCAGCAACGCCCTTACCGAAAACCTCACATGGGTAGCCACATACTGGTATTACCCTCCCAGTTAGACTGCACAGGTTCAAGCCCACATAAAGCGCGAGCTGCTGGCAGGGGTGCAGGAAGCGGGGGACACTGACACACATCTGTGGGAATGCCCCCAAATCCAACAGTACTGGGCACAGGTACTCGATGATATAGATAGACATCTAGACACCCAATTGCCTCGCTTCCCTACATACATACTTCTGGGCCTTCAAAATCCCTTAACCTACCCTCTGAAATCCAGATGCAGGCGGCAAATAGGCATGGCGTTAGAGGCTGCCACCCAAAGCATTCTCAGCCACTGGGGCTCACCACAGACCCCCACACACACTAACTGGCTTCAGAGGCTATGGCATATCCTGGGTATGGAAAAGATCACAATGACCCAGGCCAGGAGGGGAGAGGCATTTGGGGATCTGTGGCATCCGTACTTGTCCCTGCTTTCACAAGAATTCAGGGAAGTGACATGTCCAAGATACCTCCGACTGCTACGCCTATCGGAGACGAATCAACCGCCGCCAACCTCAAATCACTGAGCAAACTCACCGACTGAACATTTCAAGAGTCCCAATGTGGGTGTGTGGGAGGGATTGGAGGGGGGGTGGGCTTTCACTGCCAACACGACATTAGCAACAATATGTTAGGCCTCAGTGGTTAAATGCCTACTGTTGACTGAGAAACCTGCTGTTGGCAATGTTTTTTGTTGAAATGCTAATAAAAGAACTGAACCATAAAGACTGGACCTCCTGTGATGTAAGGATATTGCAAATCACCTCAGAGTTCAATGACCTTATAAAAGAACTCGGACTTTGGCCTCGTTCTCCTTATTCATCTGTAAGGTCACGGAGCTCCTCAATGACTTTCAATATCCTTATAATGTTTGGCATGGGGTAGTTTATCCCAGATATATCCATATTGCAGCGTTCATTTTTAATAAATAGCACAGGCTACTATTACCCAGCCTAATAATATTCATGTATCAACTACAGAAGAATAAACGCCTAAAGCACCCTTCCAGAATTTAAAGCTGTGTTTTGCATATTATACACAGTGCGCTGCAGCAGGTGCATTAACCCAACAAATCAGCTTCAAGTTCTCTTATGTATAACAGTAGTACTATCAAACCTTGAAAATATAAGATTGTCATTATAAGTACAATTTATTCATCGAGGGTGTGTATCTGGGGGTTCTAATTCGGCAATAACAATGTAGGCAAACTTTTCACTCCTCTTTTAAAAGCTGATGGTCAGTGTCAATATTTAGATTCTGTAAGTTAGGTCGATTAATATATGACTGAATTGTTTTAAACCCTTCCACCTATGGTTTTGATTGACACGTGAGATCTTGTGTGCTGGAGCCCAGCTATCTCCTGTCCAAGGCAAATTTAAAAAAGGCATGAACCACTTATCACGTTACTGGGAAAGATCTGAATGCTGTTCTCCCAGGAGAAGGATCATTAGACCGACACAAAAGACTGGAAAGAATAGTCATACACTGCAGCACTACTTAGAATGCAATTATCGAAAGGTGAAAAGTAAGTGAAGACCTGAAAAAGCCTTGCATTGATAACATTGCAGTTTAGCTATTCTACATAATTCATAGTGAAAGGGTCCTTGCTAACGTAAAAACTAATGAACAATTTGGAAAAGTTGTGTTACATACCATCACTTTCATTCTTTGACTTTTCTGGTTTCTTCCCCTTGCATTTCTTGCTAGGTGGTGACTGTGCCTTCTGGTCTAATGATTCTGTAAGCATATAGACACAGTTATTTTCTAGTTACGTAGCATATATAACACATACATACATAGTACCATGCAACTTGTTTTAGTTTGTATTGTAAATAGGTTTACATATGTACTGCTGCAGCTTCAAATTTGCTCATGCACTACTTGCAGCTTCAGGCTGTTTACTAATGTATTACTTGCAGCTTCAGGCTGTTTACTTATGCATTATTTGCAGCTTCAGGTTCAGCTTTACACATGTATTGCTTGAAGCTTCACCAGGTTCAAGTGATGCTGGAGAATGGAATTTGTAATAAGGGCATTTATTGGTGGTTTAACTGTA
This sequence comes from Calotriton arnoldi, assembly GCA_963921515.1. Taxonomy (NCBI): domain Eukaryota; kingdom Metazoa; phylum Chordata; class Amphibia; order Caudata; family Salamandridae; genus Calotriton; species Calotriton arnoldi. The sequence goes on from CAWUFW010000954.1 coordinate 1,414,765, forward strand.
AATTGATGTTGTGAGTGTCTTCCCTTTTATCCACTTATTCTGATAAGCACTTTTAACCAATGGATCAGCGTTGTTCCATGTGGCGGGGACATGAGACACTCATTCTAACTCAAGTCATCCACACCTCATTGGAGCATGATGGCTACCTTGTGAGTGTATATTTTGAGAGCGAAAGTGAGACATGGGCACGACCAGTTTGGACTGGGTCCAGTATACACTAGGGTTGGATTATTACTCGTGCTAGTGTGGATGTTATGCATCGGTTACACTCAACAGGATATTAAGAGGGCATACTATAAGAGTGTGTCAACAGTTCAATCCAGTGACGAAAGGTGGGCGGGTGATGGTGGCTGGCCTGTACAGTTCTGTAAAACTATATATTAATCCAGTAGTGTTCATCAACTGGCCTTGAGAGTGCCAAAATTTACTTTACCGGATGCAACAAACATGCAAAACTCTGAATTATAACCTTTGCCACACTGATTTGTTATTTTGTAGTAGAATAGATTATGATTCAATATTTACTGATGGTGATGACTACTTGAATTTTTTATTTTCATTTTATGGTCACTTTCAAGGTTGCTCGATTGGCCTCACGAGAAGAAAATCGACGATATCTCCTTCTGTTTTAATGTATTATTTGAGTGCAACATACCCTCCTGCTGATGCTGGAGTGGATTCGAACATTGATTTGTGGATTAAAAGTAACCCCTGAATATGCAATAGCTTTATTTGGGGGATTGCATTTTGGTTCTACATTATGTATATCATGGTATATGTAGGTTTATTTATTTATTTATTTGCAGCTTATAAAGTGCCTGGTTACTCCAATTCGGAGTGTCCCCGCGCTAGAAACCGACTAAACCAGAGTGAAAGAGACCAGGCAGCTGGGCTGAGTCTACCGTTGATTAGATTTCTTCTGAAATTGCCCGGTTTTTAGGAGTTTACGGAAGGTCAGTTCAGACTGCTCTAATTTGAGTTCTAAAGGGAGAGAGTTCCAAAGCTTTGCTGCAAAGAAACTGAAGGAGTTACAAAATAAAGGGGTTATCCCGGACACGTCACTAGGACCTGGGTAAAGTTCGGTACAAGGAAAAAGTGGCCCTAGTGGACACAAAACTTGAACTAAAATATAAACATCAACAACACCTGTTAAATCAATTACAAACGATATTGTTCATGTTAAACATATTTATTCATGTTGCACGTGTTCTCATGTTCAAAAGCATCACATTTGTTAAATGTACTTGTGAAGAGGTGCCCCAAAGGGGAGGGGGGGATAAGTGCAGCAATGTGCGAATGTGAAAGTAAGTGAGAGAGGGAGGGCAGTGAACAGTATATACATCCAAAACATAAATAGCCAATCCAGCCTTATCCAAGGCTAACCTATTCACAAAACCTAAATGTAAGAAAAAGGGGACACAGTGAATCTATTGCTGTCGTCCACAAAGGTAAACACAAAATAAAGCCGTCGACGTTTCGACCCAGGGATTGTGTGTAGGCAAATGAGGTCCTTACAGTAGGGTCTTCTTCAGGACCGTGGGGGGGCACCCTCAGGCCACCGGTGTAGGCGGTGGAGAAATAGAAGTTAATGGGCCCTCAGGCTCCAAAGTCAGAAAGGGACGAAAACGTAGTAACAGGTTGATGAAAAAGACTTCCTATGTCTTACTTTCTATTTTCTGTTTTCATGGGCTTGAAAAGATCAAAAGCTCCATAAATCTCCTTGACAAATTATGCGTCCGTTTTACTGTAACCTAGATTACAACCCGTTACTACGTTTTCGTCCCTTTCTGACTTTGGAGCCTGAGGGCCCATCAACTTCTAATTCTCCACCGCCTACAGCGGTGGCCTGAGGGTCCCCCCCCACGGTCCCGATGAAGACCCTACTGTAGGGACCTCATTTGCCTACACACAATCCATGGGTCGAAACGTCGATGGCTTTATTTTGTGTTTACCTTTGTGGACGACAGCGATAGATTCACTGTGTCCCCTTTTTCTAACATTTAGGTTTTGTGAATAGGTTAGCGTTGGATAAGGCTGGATTGGCTATTTATGTTTTGGATGTATATACTGTTCACTGCCCTCCCTCTCTCACTTACCTTCACATTCGTACATTGCTGCACTTATCCCCCCCTCCCCATTGGGGCACCTCTTCACAAGTGCATTTAACAAATGTGATGCTTTTGAACTTCAGAACACGTGCAACATGAATAAATATGTTTAACATGAATAATATTGTTTGTAATTGATTTAACAGGTGTTGTTGATGTTTATATTTTAGTTCAAGTTTTGTGTCCACTAGGGCCACTTTTTCCTTGTAAGAAACTGAAGGAAGCGCCACCAAGGCGTTTTCTGTTATATGAGGGGACCTTAACCAATCCAGTTCCGGCTGATCTCAGGCAGCGCCCCGGATGGTAAGGTTGAATCATCGGGCGCAGATATTGCGGGCCTTTGCCCTGAAGTATTTTATGAGTATAACATAAGGCTTTAAAAGTTATCCTTACCTCCATGGGTATCAAGTGGAGAATTTCCAAGGCCCTTTAGGGATATTCAGCAGCATGCGAGCTGCTGCTTTTTGAACCCGCTGTAGCCTGTGTATACTCTTCCTGGACGCCCCTAAATACAGGACGTTGCAATAATCTAGTCTGGAAGTTACAAGGGCCTGGACTGCTGTTTTGTTTGCGCAGTCTGGAATAAGGCCGAGGATCTTTCTGATCCTTTTTAGGATCCCAAAACATGAGCCTGTAAGGGTGGATATTTGGTCTGTGAGGGATAAAGTGGAGTCAAGCCAGACTCCCAGATTTTTTACTTTGTGGCTTGGAGTTGGAGTGGGTCCCAGCTCACTGGGCCACCAGCACGTGGACCAGATGGATGGTTGTTTGCCCACAACCAAGATGTCAGTTTTGCTGGCATTAAATTTAAGGCAGCTACTCGTCATCCAACTATCCAGATCGATTAGACATTGCCTAAAATCCTCTGCTGCTTGACTGTTGTCCTGGGCCAAGGTAATGATCAGCTGTGTGTCATCAGCATATGACACGGTCTGCACTCCATGCTTTACCACAAGGTCCGCAAGCGGACGCATGTAGAGGTTGAACAGCTGTTAAGTTGACGAAACAAACGGCTGAAGAGTAACTTGAAAAGTATGGTCCTCTAAGAAATTGGCTAACCACCCCAAAGCAGAGCCTCCTATCCCTGCATGGCATAACCTATCTAATAGTAGACCATGAGAAACCGTGTCGAAGGCGGCACTCAAGTCAAGCAGAATCAGAGCCGTAGTATGGCCCTCGTCTGCTGTTTTACGGATATGCTCTGTTGCAAATAGCAGAGCTGACTCTGTGCTAAACGAGGGTCTGAAACCCGACTGTGTCTCATGAAGGAGATTCTTCTCCTCCATGAACTGCATAAGTTGTTGATTCACCCATTTCTCTGCAATTTTAGCAAACAAAGGCAGTCGCGGTATGGGTCTCAGATTTTCCGGCATTGATGGATCTAGACTAGGTTTTTTTAATAGTGGGGTTACCATAGCATGTTTCCATTCTTTGGAAATTACTCCCGAACAGAAAGATAAGTTTAGTAGTTCTGTCAATACTGGTGCAATAGAATCTCTACCCCGTATTAGGATGGTCGGTGGTGCCGAATCTAGAGGGAATCCTGATTCAACTTTCAACATGAGGCTGTTGGTTTCATCTTCTGAAATTGGTCTCAGAAAAAGGAGCATATCTGAAGCATCTGCGGAAGAACAGCCAGGACTCGTCATTTTGTAAAACCTAGCGCTCTCTGGAAACGACGAGTAAATGGTGGTAATTTTATCAGAGAAAGCTTGTGCAATCAGATTGCATTGATCAATAGATGCTGGAATAGATGCCGCTGTGCGCTCTAAAGAGGTTATAGATTTAATAATCTGAAAAAGCTCCCTGGACGAGTTTTTGGATCGCTCAATTTGTTGGGCATAAAAATTTGCCTTAGAGCGCCTCAGCTTCTAATGGTAGTCTTTTAAGGCCGCAAGATAGACAGTTTTGCTATGAGCATCATAGCTTTTGCGCCATATCCATTCTAGCCTTTTACAGCATTTTTTCGTATCCTGGAGGGCCGCAGAAAACCATGGTGCGGAGGGGTTTATCCGCTTACTGGGAGCGGATCTCCGCGGGGCTAGAGTATCTAAGGCTTGGTTGATCCACCTCTTTAGTTGCGTATTGGCAGACAATGGACAAACTGCAAGTGAGGGTATGTTTTGGTATAAGACCTCTGAAAAGGCTGTAGGGGTGATGCAGGCCCATTTACATGAGTAACATTTTTGAGGTGGTATTACTGGTTGAGAGGGCTCTGAGGTCCCAAATGGGATCATGTGGTGATCTGACCAAGCAATTGGTACGGGCGCATCTACCCTTAGAGAACGGGAGTTAGTAAAAATAGGGTCTAATAAATGGCCTAAAACATGAGTAGGTGCTTCCACCATCTGGGTAAGTTGAAGAAGGTCAAGGTCTTACACCAGGTCTTTAGCACTGGGACAGGACTTGTTTTCTATGTGGATGTTAAGGTCTCCTAATACTAGAAAATTTGCATATTGGACTGCATAGTCCAGAATTGCGTCCAATAGGTGTTTTACAAAAGTGGTTGCTAGGCCTGGGGGGGCGGTAGATTAAAAAACCTGCTAGTGTAAGCTGATTGTTCATGGCAAGACTAAAGAAGTCTGCTTCAGACCCGGTAATACTTATCAGTTTCAACTTACATTGCAAATTATGCTTATAAATTATCGCCAGACCTCCTCCTCTATACAGTTGACGGTCAAGTCTGAGAATAGTGTAATTAGTGGGGACTGCATCAAGTATATCAGGAGCTGACGCTTCTGAGAGCCACGTTTCCGTAAGGAAGAAAGCATCAGGTTGATGTTCCAAAATTAGATCTGCTATTTCATTTTTATGTTTAGGCAGAGACCGACAATTCAATAGGAGGCATTGTTTAGTGACAGGATGTATTTGGGTGCTTACCAGAGTAGCATGCTGGTTTCTGTTCGTCTAACTGGAGTTTACAATTGCTACAGCGTTCCGGGCTTAAGGATACATCCATTGAGTAGCAGGCTTCTCTCATGGGGCAATTTAGCTCCATAAGACCTTTACGTGAATATGTCAGCTTCACAGCCATGGGGGACTTCAAGCTATTAGTTTGAGGGATATGAGATGCAGGGGTCCTGGCCCCTGGCGCCGTCCTGGCGCAGACAGGCTTGCCTTTGCTGACATGAATATATAGCCCGCCTCCAAGGGGGCGTGGCTCCAATCTCTGACTCGTGAAGCCTACAAACTGGGGATACCAGCACTCCATTTCAAAGTTAAAAATAATTAACAGTGGAATAAAAACACAGTATTAGTTAAGAAACAAATTAACAAAGTTAAAAACACCTAGTGTCACCCAAAAAGGACCTTAGGAGGTCTGCTACACTATAAGTACTTTGGTGGATCGGCCGAGAATGGCCGCCACCGAGAATGGGAGTCAGGCACCTCCCTGCGCTTTATGCGCATACAAGGAAAGAAAATATGAGACTCAGGTGAACCGACCTAAGATGGCCGCCACCGAGGAATGGAGCCAGGCACCTCCCTGCGCTTAATGCGCATACAAGGAAAGAAAATATAAGACTCAGGTGGACCGACCTAAGATGGCCGCCACCGAGGAATGGGAGCCAGGCACCTCTCTGCGCCTAGTGCGCATACAAGGAAATCAGCAAGAATGGTAGGAGCAGGTAAGCACAAACAAAACTCAGCCACCCGGGGAGAGCAATCCCTCTAGGCAGTCGGAATCAAGCGCATCCGCGCAGCTGACATGAATATATAGCCCGCCTCCAAAGGGGCATGGCTACAATCTCGGACTCGTGAAGCCTACAAACAGGAGATACCAGCACTCCGTTTCAAAGTTAAAAATAATTAACAGTGGAATAAAAACACAGAATTAGTGAAGGAACAAATTAACAAAGTTAAAACACCTACCGTCACCCAAAAAGGATCTAAGGAGGTCTGCTACACTATAAGTAGGTAGGTGGACCGGCCGAGAATGGCCGCCACCTAGAATGGGAGCCAGGCACCTCCCTGCGCTTAATGCGCATACAAGGAAAGAAAATATGAGACTCAGGTGGACCAACCAAAGATGATTGCCACCTAGGAATGGGAGCCAGGCACCTCCCTGAGTTTAATGCGCATACAAGGAAAGGAAATATAAGACTCAGGTGGAACGACCTAAGATGGCCCCCACCGAGGAATGGGAGCCAGGCACCTCCCTGCGCCTAGTGCGCATACAAGGAAATCAGCAGGAATGGTAGGAGCAGGTAAGCACAAACAAAACTCAGCCACCCGGGGAGAGCAATCCCTCCAGGCAGTCGGAATCTCCAAAAACTGCATGTGCTGACCTAAACCTGCACACAGGTCTGTGCATAAATGTAGTGATGCAAATTACATTTCTGTGTTTCGTTAGACCTGTGCAAAGTTTTTATGAAGCCAGGGTCAACTTGTGTAATTTCTGAATTGCGCAGTACACAAATTATGCAAAAATGTTGCCATTTCGCATAATTAGAAATTCTGGCATTATTTTTGCTTGCCTGAGACTGGTTTGAGTAGAGACCTATCTCGCTGAGAAACATTTTGTCCTCCATCTAAATATTTTCTCAAACCATTTGCTTGCTTGTATCGCGATTGACGGGAGCGGTGCCGGCATAATTAATTTTGCAGACATTTGACATATTTCACAAAAAACTCTAGATTTCTGACACCCCTAGTTTTTTCTGTGTGAGCAGAAATGTTGCAAACTTGGTACAAACATACTTCTATAATTATATATTGCAGTTTCCTAGCTGGATTAAAATATGCCTCACTTGGGTTTTGTACGGTTTTTACTATAAAAGACACAATAATTCCCATTTGCTTCTGCTCATCACAGAAACCCATTGTACATGTCTTGGAAGATATTTAAACAATTATTCACTTTAAATATTAATATTATGTTGGAGAAGATGCAAATAGGAGGCTCTGATTAATTTTGAGCAGCAATGTTTTGTTCCAGCTTTTTTCCAGCACCACCATCGCAGAAGAAATGTCTAGTGCATAACAGCAGTGCCAGTTCAGTGTTCATCAATACAGCCTCATTAATCATCAGCTTTAGTCGCAATCCCCTGAAATCTTAACGTGAGGATATGGCACAATTTTCAGAAAATCGAATGAGAGCAACCTGTCTTAGGCAGAGCTTATTTGATATTCAGAAAAAAGGTAAATTGGAGGATCCTTTCATGTCTCTACTGAGCTCTGGTCTGCCACAATACTTATGTGATGTAACACCTAAGTATTCAAAAGATATGCCTAGACGTGTGTCCCTTGCTTGCTGTGCCATAGGATCCAAGTTACATCTCACTGATTTAAATTAGTTTGGGTTGCTTGTGTTCCCTTAATGAGGTGGCCTGGCATGGCAATTTAGGATGGACTATTCCCATCGGGAGCAGGGTCAGTACTGATCTGCATAAGGCTGGCCTCTGTCTGGAGTGTCACAGCGAGCAAACAATTATAAGTTAGAATACTACATAGAGTGATTGCCAGTGGTTTAGACTACGTGCAAGCACTCTTCTCTTCAAATTTTGTATCTCTGATGTAATGCCCGAAGTGGCCAGAGGTATGACAATACGTGGGTCCGTTGACTGCGGTGCCCCAGGATCCAAGCGGTTTCACAATGATGAGGCCTAACAAATCTGAAACCAGTATGGGGGTCCTTGTGTCCCCTTCTGGAAGGGGCCTGGCAGTTTGGGATGGACTGTTCCCACAAGGAGCAGGATTACCAGTTATTTCATTAAGACATGTCTTTGGCTGGAATGTCACAGTGGGCAGAACGTGAGGGGCTGGAATGCAACCTAGAGTGATTGCCAGTGGTTTGGACTATTTGCTAGCTTTCTTCCCATTACCTTTTGTGTGTTTCATAGCTCAAAGCTGAATCATCTCACCACTCCTCTTTAACACCTACATCAGACTCTTACCAGATTTCATCATATTTTTCAACCTTATATGCTACAACTATTCTGATGACATGCAAATAATCCACAATCTTTAAAAAACTGATGAAGCTTGACATCTCATGATCAGAGCACTGTATTAGAGCTATCGATCAATAAACACAGAAAAATCACCTTTAACTTAATTCATTGAAAGCCAAGATAATGGCTTGCGGAGAATAGAAAAACTACCAACTACATCTCTCTTATCACTGGAACTGGGTCTACCAACATCAATGTCCTCGGAACTGCGAAAGTTGGGCTTCAGAGGTTCTCTAATCCGCAGGTGAAACAAAGTCATAAAAAAATGCATACAGACTAATGCATGCAATACAGAGATACATCCAGCATGGTACCCCTGTCCCGGATCACTCCCCACTAGAGGATATGTTGCTACTCGATCCCATCCCTGAAAAAGCGACATCCACGATATACCGCAAACTAATAAATAACGTGCCAGACCCCTTGACAACCCTGCAAGGGGCATGGGCAGACGACCTGGGAAATTTAGACGACAAGGAATGGCAGGAGGCAGCACAGAGCCCAAGAGAGATCGCAGTTCGTTCAAGATTTAGACTAATACAACTTAAGATACTGCATTGTACATATTACCGCCGTACGCACCTATACAAATGGGGCAAGGCACCAGCAGCAATGCGCGTTAGGGGGTGCCAGCAGGAAGGAACCTTCTTACATATTCTATGGGAGTGCCCAGAAATTGCCCGGTTTTGGCAGAAAGTAACTGATGTTATGTCCAAGGTGACAGGAGCGACGGTTCCAATGGACGCTAGATGGCTTCTTCTAATGATTAGAGGGGACTCTGACTGGCCCAGACACGTGGGAATATGGTTGGCCCTTGCAGCTGGAATGGCTAAAAGAAATATTGCCAGGGGGTGGGGAGTGTTTCTGCCAACGACATTGAGAGAGTGGGAAAAGGATCTTGATTGGTGCCAGCGAGCTGAAGAGACGGTGAATAGGAGTAGGGGCTGTGCTAAAAAATGGGAGAAAATATGGGCACCATGGCAATGACATAGAGCGACACTGGGGGAAGAGTGAGATGTGTCAGCAGTGCCAGGGCCGAGTGATGGATGGAAAGGATGAACTGGGCTTCGACATGTTTTGAGAGAATGTGCTCTGCTGTTCAAGTATGCCCGGGGAGCCATTAACGGTCTACAGTCGCTTACCTCTTTTGCACATTATTGCTGTAACGTTGAAACCTCACCATGTACAAACACAAGTGATTCATGTAAGCATTGGTCTTTTGAGCAAAGTTAATAAAAGAGATTAAAAAAAACAAATGCATACTATGTGGTGAATTGTCCTGCATCTAGGCTTTCCACAGGAGCGCATGGTTACCACCCCCCTCACCATGTCATGTCTTGACTGTGAAAAAGGCCTCTACCTGTGTGTCCTAATCTTTCTGTTACAAAGTCTGCAAAAATACAGAAAGCATTAGCATGACAACCTCTGCATGTTCAGTAAGCTGATGAGATGTGGTCGCATAGATGAACATGCAGGACTCTGCTTGCTGAGACTTTCTGCCTAGTTTATGACTTATTAACGTATATATGTTTCTACCTGAATACTGGTCATTGTAAAGCAATGTATGAAGGAAAATGTTCAGAATTTCTAGAAGTAGTGCACCCTTATTATGAGACTGAAAAATAAAGGTGTCCTTACCTCAGTTCAGGAAATGAGAGAACTACATAGGAATGGGTTTCATCTAGGCAAGTAATCTAATATCTCAAACCTTGCTGCCTCGGCTTCATGAATCTGTGTGAATTTTAGAACCCCCTTGATTAATGTTTGAGGATACAGCCCCCCAAATTCCCTACCTTTTACCTTCAAGATGTACAGTAAAGTGCTTGTGCAAGTAGGTGAGTAGATTGATTTGTTCAAGACTACCCATGCCGAAGAGAAATTCTGCCCCCCTAGGTTTCAGCTCATACTCAGGAATTCACTGTCTTTTTGTAATTACAGCTTTAACTTTTCAAAATCAATGATGAGCTAGAAAGTATAGTACGATGTCATTACAGTGATGCTGTAGAAATATCACAATCATTTTTTTAGGGTGTAACCTAATTCGAAACACAGCTGACTAGGAACTAATTCTTAACGGGTGTGGCAACCAATATTTGGAACTCTCTGCACACGGCACCATGAACTCAATTGAGCCTTCATCTGAACTAGTCACAAACTGTACATAACTACAGCTCTGTCTCAAGGATCTGTTCTACACTCTTTAAAGAGTTATAGAAAATGTTATGTGTATTTCCCATGATTACACAGTTCCCTAAAACTCACAATGTATTTTTTAAATGTTTTTAGTAAAACATATTTAAGTCTCCAGGTGCAGCAGTACTACAGAAAAACGTTAAACAAAATAGCAAATATTCGGAGGTGCCACAAAACTGATTAAAAGTGTAGGCAAACTGCCTACATCTTTGGGATGCTGAACTGAAATAATTTGTTCTTTATTTATTTATAAAGTTTTATATGGTGCGAACATGAACCTTGCGGGTATCAGAGCGCTTTACAATGTTCAAGGTGACATGTATAAAAACAAAAAGATCATCAAAAACGGGACATGGTAAGGAAGAATCCCCCAGAGAGAACACCTCAGGTACCAGATGGACAACAACCCAAAAATAAGAACATGGGCTGCGAGAAATAAGAATGCATGCAGACTAAGGGATAAATCATGTCCTGGAGTTGTCCTTACCTGACCAAATACCTTCAGTGCATGACCGTGACACCTATTACTCAAATGCTAATGAATTAGTGGTAATGGAAGCCTGGAGTATCTGAAAACAAAATAACCAGTAAAATGTTTATTCACAGGACTCACCAAATTGGTGCTGAAAGAAGGGATAGCAGGATTTGATCTGCTTTAAAAGAACCTACAGATATTTCCTTTTGAGTCTTGCTAGTGAAACAACAATAATGCATAATTCCATAAAGTTGAAGTATTTTAGGTTCCACAAAGTCTAAGCAGATTACAGGCGCTGGAAGTGCAGTACACTTTCCACAGGAGCCAGACCGGTTTTAGATAGGAGGAATTGACACCAAGGTTGATGCCAAAAGTCTATTGTGGTCAAGGAAGTAACCAGTACTGAAGAGCAGACCCCAACAGAGGAGTCTGGTCATTGCAAGAACATGGTAGGCCATCTTCCTTCAGCCAAGCTCTAAAATATAAAGCTTGGCCATTTAGTAAATGGTGGCAGCTGAAGTGGTATGGGTCGCCATCTTTGTGTGACAGTGGTCTCTTTTAACCCCGAACGAAATTGAATTTACGCCAACATAATCTTGTGTAACTTCTGGAACTTTACATTAGTGATTGTTAGGCGAAATCCTATCCTGGGAGCTCAGAAACAATGCAACAAACTGATTGCAAGTGACTGTTCACATCATGTTCGAGTGTGCATTTTTTTAAGCACATAATGAATCCTCACAACCAAAATGAATGCAAAAACGCATTTTGCATTATGAAATAACACAATATTCCATTTCACCATTTCGCATAATAATGTGTAATTTCATGCAATTTTCGGGCACTTCATGTAATTTCTGCAAAGGACATTGCACAAATTTTGCCCAGGCCTAATCCGTTTTACCAGCAAACCACCTGTTCTGTTAGATAAAAAATACCTGTAATAAGAGCTGGGAGGAGTGAACTACCCAGTTTTGTGTCCAGCAATATGCCAAGAGCATGTGCAGACAGTCAAAGTCCAGAAATGCTAGCAAATTGTCCTAGCTCTGCTGCTGCCTACAAACGGAGATGCAAATACTTAAGTGTCTTTCAGGGTTCCTGAAGGTAATGTATTATTATAGAAAACGTTTGTATAACGGGATTATGACAGAGGTTACATTCATTTGGAATGGCCTACTAACACTACCCAAATGAATCTATAATGCTGAGCAGCATATTACTATTAACTTTGCAAGCGGGCAGACCACAACCACAGTTCACTTGTTTTAGCAATGCAAAAGAACGTCATCATCGTGAAATGTAGAATTAACATACTGAAGGAATAATTTATGGGCGGTGAGCATTTGTGGGGGAGAGGGGTTGGAGATTACAACTGTGTTTTCAACACAGTAGCTTTATTAACAATTTAAAAAAAGGGTTGTTTTCTACTCCTATCCCATTGGAAAGATGAATCCTTTCCCATGCAAAAGCCCTCCAAGTGCGTTCTGCATTTCATTATGACTGCTAGGATGATTAGTTACCAGTTTAAAGATGTGCTTGGCCAGAAACCAGGAAGAACTTAAATATTCAGTGTAACTCTGCTGCAACCTGCTTTCATTTTAAGAAGTATACAAAAAAGTGATGGATTGAATGCTTGAATTAATCTCAGCCACTGGCTGACTCGGGCCGCATCCCCATCCATCATTATTTTGCACACCATGTCATCTCAGTTTGGACTCCGCTATAGGCAAATCAGTCTTGACCCTGCTCCAGTCGGAACAGTCAAGCCTGAATTGCCAAGCCAAGTCCTCCCTGAACCAGAACACAAGCAACAGAGGACCAGTTTCACCCTAGTTATGGGTCCAACCTTAGGTGGTATGGTGTGCAAAATAATAATGGATTGGGATACGACCCAGAGTAATTATCAATGGCTGAGATTAATTCAAGCATTCCATCCATCACTTTTTTGTATACTTTAGTGTGTCGCCCTAATTGGGAAGGGTATGCCCATACGTCACTGGAACCAAGCTGCACCCGGCTGATGATCACATAACTAGGGAGAATGGGGTCCTGGGTTGCTTGTGTTCCGGTTCAGGGAGGACCTGGCTTGGCAGTTCAGGTTTGACTGTTCCCACTGGAGCAGGGTCAAAACTGATTTTTATATAGCTGGGTGCAAACTGAGGTGACATGGTGTGCAAAATAATGATGGATTAGGATGCGGTCCATGTAATTACCAGTGGCTGAGATTAATTCAAGCATTCCATCCATTGCTTTTTTATATTTTAGTTCATTTTAAGAATTGAACAGAGTCCAAGAACATTTGAATCATATGTGAAAATCAACAACTTTCCATGACAGTATTACTTCCCTGTTGCCATTTGTGTCTCACCAACAGCATAGTGGTAGATAATATATGATCAAAAAGCTACAGAGGAATGTGGACCTTGTGCGGGTGGGAGTTTCTTACATTCCTCAAAAAAACACTTGTAGATCATTGGATGAATATGAACTTACTCAGTAGTCTGTCTGTCCACATCTTCACTAAATGTCTAACTACTGATGTCTGTCTACATCTTCACTAAATGTTTAACTATTGGAACCAGTGAACTCTATATTCAATAGAGGTTTAGGATTGCACAAAATATATATGTTTTTGTTAAAGATGCTAAGGATTTCACTCTTCTATTGTATTTCTATGTTTCCTTCTAAGCCACTTTAAGAAGATATAATAATCTTAATTACATTCAGCATAACTAAGCAGGAGTTTACAAAAGAAGTATTTGGCTTGTTGGACTCAAGTTAAGACTCAGAGTATACCATATTTCTTGGTTACTGCTCCTTTTGCCATTGCAATTAGGTAGATATAGATGGTTTGGGCAGTTAGGCAGAAGGAAGTTTTTTCTTCCTTTTAACTGTCAATGTGGTTGATAACCAGTGGATATGTTTATGGTGGGGTAACATCAGATGGATTGTAAAAGAATAGTGCAGGTTATGAACTATTACAGAATAGAGAATGACCAGTCAATAACATTGTGCAACGGATACATGAATGCCTAACATATGGATAACAGGCAACACTCCATCCAGCATGCACACAGAAACATTGACCTCATAAACAGTGACCGTGACACTGCCATGGCACACCTCAAAAATGTCTTAAGAGATGAACACAAGTAAATGAGATTGTAGCAACACTTCCCAGCTTTGAAGCTCCAATAGACATTTCCCAGTGGCAAGGAATTATTAAACACATTTAAAATGCCAGGCTGTCCATTTCTTTGTGGTCAAGGCATGTGCACGCTATGTGCTGAAGGAAAAAGAATGATTATGAGCTGGGATGTGTGATTCTGTTGGCACAAGTTTATGTTCACCTATTCTCACTACAGTGCACCTTGCCATCAAGAATTAGTGTAAATACTGGTTTACTAAACATGATCTCCTGAAAATGTGTCAAGAAATGGTCTGGAAATGGACTGAGAATGAAAAAAGAACACATTTTGGGGCCAATTTGGATGTTGGTCGGAAAGCCCCCGACCACAGGTTGGAGGCTTTCCGACCAACATCCAAGGTTTCAATTCCGACAGCCTTATTACAATGAAGGCTGTCGGATTTGAAACCGGCCTGTCAATCCAACTGGCTTCTGATGGGCTCCTGGAGCCCGTTGGCCACTCGGAGGCAGCACATAATTCCCTATGGATGGCGTTTACTCCATGGGGTTATGATGTTGGTTTCCGGCAGGCCTTTCATATCGGGCTTTAACAACATGAAAAGTCTGTCGGAAAGTGAATTTGGGGGACTCAAGCAAGGCCTCTATGCCTCCACAGCCTCCGGTTGGGGGCTTGGAAGGCACCTATGGTGCCCCCCTATAAATCTCTGCACTATGTGGCAGGCACCACAAGGTGCCTGCCACCCGGTGCAGGGATTTACACAAACTCCCATTTCTCTACGGGAGCTTGTGCTGCGGCCGGTTTACGACTGCAGCACAAGCTCCCATAGAGAAATGGGAATCTGCAACCGCACCATGTGCAGTCGCACCCCAATAATGCAGTTGGGACCGCCAACCGGGGGTCTGTCAGTCCCGACCCCAATAATGCGGTCGGGACCACCGACCGGAGGTCGGTCGGTCCCGATTCCGCAACGGTGTCAGCCCGACATCGTAATCAGCCCCTAAGATCTTTGTTGGAATGTGAAACATGAACATTCAGTACAATTCCAATAGGCTTATCTAAGCAACATTCAAATGAGAAATGATTAAGAATAAATACAATGAAATCATTACAGCAATGAGCGTTAATAAAAATGAGCTGTATCAGGCAAAGCTTATTCAGGACAAAAAATCTGCTTGTCATGAGTGTTCTGTCTCAGTTTTGTTCCTTCATAGTGAAATGCATTTAAAACATTGTCTGAAATTGGTTAGATCAAAACACAGATCTGAAAGAATCTCTGCTCAACCCCTGACAGCTATGGCACAAGGAGCAGGCAATAACCAGGGAAGTGACCTGACCTGCATCCTGCTCAACGTGCGCTCCCTGCACCGCCACGCCACCGAGATCTGGGCCCTGCTCGACACCCTCTCGCCCGACGTCGCCTTCTTCACGGAAACCTGGACCAACGTCACCTCCGGTCCCTACCTCGCCACCGCCATCCCTGACGGCTACAAGATCCAGAGAAAGGACCGTCCACACCGCCCAGGAGGAGGACTCGCCATCGCACACAAGACCCCCCTCCGCCTCACCACATCCAGCACGAGTGACCCCCACTCCAACACAGAACACCTCCACTTCCAGATCCAGACTAGCCCCAGGACCACGCTACGCGGCACCCTCCTCTACAGACCGCCAGGACCTTGCACCCACCACGCAACTGCCATCGCCGAGCTCGCCGCACCCCACGCCATCACCTCCACGGACTACATTTTATTCGGAGACCTGAACTTCCACCTCGACAACAGCAACGACCCCGACTCCACCACTCTCCTCGCCAACCTCGCCAACCTAAGGTTAAAGCAGCTCGTCAACACGCCCACCCACAGAGCGGGTCACACCCTCGACCCCAACTTCGTGGGAGGAACAAACATCCGCTTCTGCCACACCACCCAGCCCCTCTGGACTGACCACCACTGCGTCCACTTCACCTTCAACACCACCAGCGCACCAAAACCCGCCCGACGCCTGCCACGACAGAACTGGGGCAAAGTCACAGAGGAGCACCTGAACACCACCCTCCGTCATTACCCCCCCATCGCCGCGACCGAAACCAATGCCGCAGCCAGAGAATTTCACCGCTGGATCTCCCGCTGTGCCGACAAGCTCGCACCCCTTCACCCCCCCGCCAAGCAACGCCCGCTGAAAGCCGCCTGGTTCATCACAGAACTTCAAGAAGCCAGACGCTCCTGCAGACGCCTAGAGAAAACCTGGAGAAACCTGAAAACCACGGAAGCACGGAACAACCACAAGAGCGCCCTGAAGGAATACCACCAGCACATAAGAGACACCAAACGGACCTTCATAAGAGACAAAGTCCAGACCAACGCGACCAAGGCCAAGGAACTGTTCAACGTCATACAGCAGTTCGCAAAACCCACCTGTGAAGCCACGGACATCACGCCTTCCCAGGAACTCTGCGACAAGCTCAGCTCCTACTTCCATCGAAAGATCAAGGCCCTCTACGACAACTTCAGCGAACCAACGACGAGCACCACCCCCCTACCCTCTGCCGCCGACAAGCCGACCATCACGTCCTGGGATCCCGATTCCGTCGAACTCATCACAGCGACCATGAAGAAAACACACTCAGGAGCCCCAACGGACCCCTGCCCACCGCACATCTTCCACAGGGCCGCCACCGTCATCGCACCCGAACTAGGACGCACCATCAACGCCTCCCTCAGATCAGGCATCTGCCCAGACGACTGGAAACGGGCCGAGGTAAAACCCCTCCTCAAGAAACCATCGGCCGACCCAACGGACCTGAAAAACTACCGGCCCATCCTCTCTCCTCCCATTCGCGGCCAAAGTCACCAAGAGACTCGTAAACGCACAGCTGACCGCCTTCATAGAAGAGAACTCCATCCTGGACGCCTCCCAGTCTGGATTCCGCAGCAACCACAGCACCGAGACAGCCCTCCTCGCCGCCACCGACGACATCCGCATGCTACTTGACAAGGGACACACCGCGACCCTCATCCTCCTAGACCTCTCCGCAGCCTTCGACACCGTTTCGCATCGCACACTTTCGCAGCCAGACTGCATGACGCGGGAATACAAGGAGCCGCCCTTGACTGGATCCAATCCTTCCTCTCCGGCAGAACCCAGAGGATCCGACTCCCTCCCTTCCTCTTCAAACCTATGGAAATTAACTGCGGAGTACCCCAGGGATCATCACTCAGCCCCACGCTCTTCAACATCTACATGGCCCCCCTCGCAGCCATCGTCAGACAGCATGGGCTCAGCATCGTATCCTACGCCAACGATACCCAGCTCATCCTCTCGCTCACGAAGAATCCCGAAGACACCAGACTCTGTTTCCAGGAAGGTATGAAGAACGTGGCAGCCTGGATGAAGGACAGCTGCCTGAAGCTAAACTCAGAGAAGACCGAGGTTCTCATCCTCGGCCCCTGCACCTCCGCCTGGGACAACACCTGGTGGCCCTCCGCCCTCGGGAGCCCACCCACCCCTACAGACCACGCTCGGAACCTCGGCATCATCCTTGACTCCTCCCTCTCCATGAACCGCCAGATCAACGCCGTCGCCTCCACCAGTTTCAACTGCCTTCGCATCCTCCGTAAGACCTTCAAGTGGATCCCGCCGACTGCAGAAGGACCGTCACCCACGCACTCATCACCAGCAGACTAGATTACGGCAACGCCCTCTACGCCGGAATCAACAAAACTCTTCTACACAGACTCCAGACCATCCAGAACGCCGCAGCCAGACTCGTCCTCGGTATACCACGCCATGAGCACATGACCCATCACCTACGAGGCCTCCACTGGCTCCCGGTCAAGAAGAGGGTCACCTTCAAACTCCTCACCCACGCCTACAAATCCCTCCACAACATCGGACCCAAATACCTCAACGAGAGAGTAGCCTTCCACGTACCCAAGAGGAACCTCCGCTCCACCGACCTCGCCCTGGCAGAGGTCCCCCACATCCGCAGGAACAGAACCGGCGGAAGAGCTTTTTCCCACATCGGAGCCAAAACCTGGAACGAGCTCCCGGTGAACATCAGACGCTCCCCGACCCGGCACACGTTCAGGAAGGACCTCAAGACCTGGCTCTTCGACTGATCCGGAGCCACCCCCCTCACCCCCCACTCCCACAGCGCCTTGAGACCCTCACGGGTGAGTAGCGCGCTATATAAACCCCTGATTGATTGATTGATTGAAGTGCATGTTAAATTCAAGCAATACCAACAATTCCAAAGTCAAAAATACAACATAGCAAACATTCTTAACCTTAGTTAGCGCAATTTGATATTTTTGAAGTTTTAAGCAGAACACCTAGAAAAAGTAAAGCATAATTGAAAAACAGCAGTTCATGTTTCGCTGGGATCTAGGCGCAATTTCAGACTGACGGCCATGGAGCAAAGGTCAGATATGCCATGAAGGTCATCCGAGTCAAATACATTTTGGGTAAATCTCTGACTCCTGGGAAAGATCTTGGTCTGAGGAGCTAGGGGCTCTTCAGCAACTAGCTTCTCAGACCAGGGTTCTAGGTACCATGTCTCTCCTCTCTAGCCAGGTCTCCAACAGGGTCCATTCCTCTGTAGTCAGCTGGGCCCTCATGGAGTGAGGAAAGTTTCTGCTTTTTGTGTCACAGGAGAAGGCAAACAGGAGGCCAACCAATTAACCCTTGGAGATCAATTACAGTCCCTGGGTATCAACAGGAATTAGGAGTCCTAGTGTCCGAGTCTTCTAGCAGGAGTCAGAAGTCTTTTTTCTTTCAGCAAGACCTTCTTCTTTACGTGTTGTCTTCCCAGGTCTAGAAATGTTCTGATGAGGTGGTGGAGAGGTATCTGCCTTATCCTGTCCACTAACGAGTATTCCTACCTATTTTCTCATCTAGCCCTAGCTTCTTTTTCAGCAATTCCTCATTGCTTTACATTAAAAAAAAATTAAAAGCCATACATTTGAGATGTCTGAACTCATTTCTGTCTGGTGGACCTCCAGGTCAGAAATGGTTCTCCCTGCTTGAGTTGGAACCAAAGGATCTAGGAGGGCTCTGGGAATGAATGGGAGAAGATCCTGATTAGCCAGTCGAAAGAACAAGTGCTAAGGTTGTCTTTTGTCCTGTCAGCTGTCCTGTACCTGTCCCAGATGTCCAATCCTTAAGTGGCTAGTTGTAGAGAACACTACTGCATTCCTGGCTCTAGAGGCCAGGCTACTGTCCTTCGTCATGCAGAGTCATCAACATCAGCCAAGTATATGCATTGGCCTCTGGAGGTGTGATGAGCGGCAGAACTGGTTTCAAGCCGTTAATGGCTCAGGCAGCCCAAAGTACAGTTTTATAAAATTACTTTTCCACTAAAGGGTTCAAAAAATATGATTTAACCACTAAATCAGAGATTGAAAACTAAGGAAGAAATAACTTTGAACAACTTCTCAAGCATTTTCCTAAGAGAAGTTATAAAATAAATATTTTGATCAAAACCAGGCTTGCCTTATGTAGCTGAACCGGCACACTGGAAACAGTTTGGAGGCATTCATTCATTGTGAAGCTACACTTTTTCTGTGTTTTTGAAGAAGGCCAGTACTTTCCATCTCAGGGCCCATCAAGAGTCAAGCATCCTTCAGTGAGTCTTCTTCTTCCAGCAGGATATAGGAGTCAGGAGTTTTTTTAGCAGGATTTTCATCTTCAGGTGAGGTCCTCCCTGGTCCAGTAGTGTTCTGAAGAAGTGACAGTTGAGCTGTCCGAATTAACTTGCGCACTAGTCATTGACTGGCAAAATTCTACTACCGAATCATAACTATTTTCTTGCAGTCCCCCACCTCCTTTGGCAGCAATTTCTCTTTGCCTTACTGTAAAATTGCCCAGAAGTCACTGTTTCAAACCACTTAAGGACAATAATGCTTCTGGCATCTACTGTGACTAGAGCCTGAATGTCTGTAAGGGTCTTAGAAATCAATAGCAGAAGGCCTACCTGGGACCTCCAAGTCAACAAATGTAGTGCTAAGTCTGCCCTTTGTTGTGATAACTGGTCCTGTACATTCCGTACATTCCCAGATAGCTAATCCATGGTCAAAGGTGAGAAATCTTTTAACTTGCTGCTGAAACCAATGCGGGAGGTTACAATTACAAGTAAAATACCTGACTGATTTCTGAGGCCATTCACATCCGGTTGCTCTCCCCGGTCCACTGCGGGTCTCTGTCCCGATTGTGTGGAGGGAGGCCTTTTCCGGCGGATTGAGGGTTGGCAGTCTAGTCCCCACTCTCCTCCATAAAAACCCATGCAGAGCGGAGCGCGCAGCGGACGCGCGCCGGTGGCGCGCCAAAGGCAAGCCCGTCTGCGCCCGTCCACGCCTGGATGTCGCCAGGAGCCAGAGACCCTGGTCAATTCCTTGCTAAATATGGCCCGTTCCAGCAAAGACACTACTCTAGACAGGAGTTAATGGATCTACGAGCTGACCCACTCCCTTCTTGCCGGGTAGAGATCTGGCCAGTTCCTGAAGGCCCTTTCTCCTGTCGAGTATGTCGATTTCAGGCCAACCATGTGGAGACGATACTAACCTGTAAGGGATCCTCTAGGCTGCCTTGCAATACTATCTCCCATAGCCCAGAACCTACTATCTTTCCCGGTCAGAACACAGACTCTCCCGTGGATAAATCACGGAAGGGATGGAAAAGCCTGTTGTGTAACATCCGATCCCTGCCTAAACACTTCACTGAGGTTTGGGATCTATTGTCCTCAGCCTGAGCTGGGATTTTTGACTGAAACCTGGCTTAAGCCCCATTCTGTGCCCTCTATAACGTTGGGTATACCGGAAGGATATAAAGTGGTTAGATTGGACAGACCAATAAAGATGGGGGGTGGAATTGCCATCGTGCATAAAGATAGAATTAAGGTTTCTATACTAGATCAGCGTTGTGACACCACTATGGAAATTTTGGTTTTCAGGATAGATGTCTCCTCTCAAGCTAGTTGGAAAGGGGCACTAGTCTATCGTCCTCCTGGCCCTATAGCTGAATTTTCTTTACAACTGATTGAATTATTAGCCCCTCATGTGACTGTATGTAGCAATTTTCTACTTTTAGGTGATTTTAACATCCACAGCGAATGTCCGATCAATATAGATGCACAGACTCTCCTGGCAGATCTATCCCTTTTGGGCTTATCCAAGCTTAACAAAGGCCCGATCCATATAGCTGGCCACACATTAGACATAATTTTTTCAAATTTTCCTAGGATCCAGTGTGAACCTCCCCATCAACTTACCTGGTCCGATCATTCGTTTATCGAATTTTTTATTCAGGACCCAATAGAACCAAAGAAACCTAAATCGGCCACATTTCACACTCGTAGGCAGTGGCAGAAAGTCTCCTTAGAAAGCTTTCAAACTTCCTTTTAAGGCCTCAAAATTCTGTATTTGACAATATAGAGGAAGCATTAGCCAAATATAACTCTGCTGTCTCAATGGCTATTGATCATATTGCCCCATTAAAATCTCTTCCTAGTTATACGAAACGCCCACAGGCAGTCTGGTTCTCGCCTCAGTTGAGAGTCCAAAAACAACTTTGCAGGAAATATGAGAGGAGCTGGCGTGCCACCCATGATGAGAAGGACAGAGATCGGTTTCATACCACTCTGTCTAGCTATCACAAAAACATAAAAACAGCACGGAAAACCTATATAGCATCTCAATTAGCTCATGCTGGCAACGCCCCCAAAATTCTGCATCAAATCCTTCAGTCCTTTATCAGCCCCAATGCCTGTGAAAGCTCTGAGGCCCCTTCCCAATTGCTGTGCAATGATATTGCTCTCTACTTTTCCCAGAAAATAGAGCTTATCTATGAAAAAATTACCAAGGCAGGAAATCAACTGCAGATCCCAATGGCATCTGACCAATTAAATCAGATAAATCCTCAGTTGTTAGAGCACTTCCCCACACTTACATCAGCAGAGGTTGAACTATTGATCTATAAGATAAAATCAGGATCCCCTTCGGACCTCATTCCAGCTAAAGTTATTCCTCCCTTGGCCAATCATCTCTCTCCCTCGATTCAATCTCTTATTAATCTCTCCCTGAGAGAAGGCCATGTACCGCTAGAATGGAAAGTTGTACAGGTAAGATCGATCCGTAAGAACACTAAAGTCCCCTGGACGGACCTTTCCAACCTCCGCCCTATTTCGCTCCTTCCGTTTCTGAGCAAATTAATGGAGAAACATGTCAATACTCATCTCTCCAATCATGTCGAAATTACGGGCTGCTTAGATCCCTCCCAGTCCGGCTTTAGGCCCAAATACAGCACCGAATCAGCACTACTAGTGGTCACGGGTAACATCAGGATGACCCTAGATAAGGGCCATTCTATGATTTTGGTGCTGTTGGACCTATCTGCCGCGTTCGACACAGTATCACATCCTATATTGCTCAGAAGACTAAAGGAGATCGGACTAAGGAAATCGGCCTTACAGTGGATGACGAGCTTTCTATCAGCTCGCTCCCAGATTGTCAACTTAGGCCCGTATCGTTCGGCTCCAACAGAATTGTCCAAGGGAGTCCCTCAGGGCTCATGTTTGAGCCCTACACTGTTTAACATCTATATCGCTCCCTTGGCCAATCTTCTGAGGTTGTATGGGTTCACCCCCATATCATATGCCGATGACACTCAGTTGCTCTTTCCTTTCGATAAATTTACTTCTTCTGTGCAGTTGGCCTTCTCTAATGGTATGAGAGCTATTTCCCACTGGATGAAGAGCAATTTCCTCCAGTGCAATGTGGGAAAAACAGAGATTATGCTCTTCGGAGAAGCCCCTTCCTTATGGACGCCAGAATGGTGGCCGATAGATCTGGGCCCTCATCCGGCTCCCAAGCTGACGGTAAAAAACCTAGGTATCCGTTTGGATCAAGCCCTCACTCTGAAGGAGCATGCTGCTCAGACTACAGGTTCCTGTTTCCACACTATAGGCCTGCTCCGTCGAGTTTTCCCTTTGCTCCCTGACTCTACCCGGAAAACTTTAGTCCAGGCACTTGTACTAAGCCGCCTGGACTACTGTAACGGCCTGCTGATCTCCACCAATGATGCCCCGCTCAGCAGACTGCAGGTGGTCCAGAATACGGCGGCGCGACTGGTCCTCAATGCTCCTCCTAGGATTCCTTCTCGCCCTCTTCTTATGCAGCTGCATTGGTTTCCTATCCGCCAACGGGTAAGATTTAAAATCTGCTGCATTATCCACAAGTCACTGTTTAATTTAGGCCCCACTTACCTTTCGGAGAAGTTCACGCCGTATGTACCTTCCAGATCTCTTCGCTCGGGTGCCAAACATCTTCTTGTGGTGCCTCGAGTAAGAAAGGCTAGATTGGGAGGAAGAGCCCTCTCCCATCTTGGCCCTCGATATTGGAACGAGCTTCCCATACTTTTGAGACAATGCATTGATCACCTACAATTCAGGAAGCTGCTCAAGACCGCTCTTTTCCGCGCCTGATTCTGATGTTGCTGCATTACACTCTCAAGGTCCGTCCTAAGCGCAGAGATACCCCTTCGGGGGTCGATTCAAGCGCTATATAAGTAAATAAATAAATAAATAAGCAGGCTAGTGTTCTTCTGTGCCACAATCATTAGCTCGTCCAGCCAAGGACATGTATTCCAGCTCTGAAGGTCTGATGAGAGGCAGAATTAGCTTTAAGCATACAGTGTATGATGTTCCGGGACTTTGTTGGCAAGATTGCTTGTGATAAGCTGATCTTTTAGGCTTCTTTAAGTCAGTTCTCTATCCAGGCAGCCTAAAGTACATTTTATGAAGTTACTTTTCCACTGAAGTTATCAAAAATCCGTTTTCATTGCTAAATCAGATGTTGAAAATTAAGTGGGAAATAAATGTAAATCCCTTTTCTATCATTTTTCAGGTACAGATAGGCAATAAAGATTTTAATCCCTTCTATGCGTGTTCAGACATGTCACAATCATAGACGCATAAACATCACTAACAGATTACGCACTAAAAGAGGACAGGTAGACATTTTTTGTTAAACATAGTGTCACAAGGAAAAATAGGCAGAATAATATGCAGGATAAAGAATGAGGTGTGAAAGAACTAAAAACAACTTGACAATAGCATACACAGGCTGTGGCACAGAACATGCTTAGAAATATCAATATAGTTTCCAACCTTAACATGCTCTCTGTTCAGCGAAATAACCATAGGAAGAATACGAGTCCTCTCACAGACTCTGCAGAGCTCTCTGGAAAAGATGCCACTTTGTCATCTTCTAAGGAAATGTAATATGTACTTGAGCACTTCAGGCACTTCCAGATATTTAAGAAGCTTAAAGACAGACATTTCTTGCTTCTCAAACACACGAGTTCCCAAAGCCCTAGTTGCAGTTTCTGATGTTTATTTTTTCTCAAGAGGTGAAACTATTTCATTTGGTTTAATTGCTTTCCTAATCTACTGAAAGATATGTGTGACATAAATTCTAGCGCAAGCTGGAGATCAGTATTTAAGTAATTCATTTCTAAGGGAGCTAAATTAAGGTCTGAGGCAAGTTAGTAGACATATCTTTTTTCCTTTGGATTTATTTTTTTAGGCTACTTTTTTGAAAAATGTAACTCTTGGAAGTGTGGTTTGCTGCCTGTGCAACTCTTGTTATACTAGTTTGCGTTCAAACATATTTAGGTATTAGATTTTCTAAAATAGAAACAGATATACATTCTTCACAGACACCTACATTTATATTTGTCTTTACCAGAAGCTTTATTAAATAGATGTCATATGTCAGAGAAAACCATGACAAGTTAGTTGAGATAATTTGACAGGTATTTAATAAAGCCAAATTTTGCTTTTACAATTTCATTTGTATTTCTGACTAACAGTAATCATTAGGAAGCTTATTTTCTTTTGTGTACATGTTGGTACTAGTTGTTAGTCAGTTAAGTGTCCTGTGTGAGCTACAATCAGAAACACGTCAGAATCCGCTATAGTGCTAGAATGTGTGTTTCTTTCTTTCCCAATTCCACTTTCCTCCTGGGGTGTCCTCTGGTTCATTTGTGTATACTGAGTGAACTGCAGGAGACGTGGGTAGGAGAGTGGGGGCACTGAGATTGTTCCATGATATTCATGTGAAGGTGAACCAGGTGGGAACTGTAACAAGAGAAAATGCTGGCAAAACCTACACAGTGAATATTGTAGGATTTATTTAATTGTGAGAGCACACTAATAATAGTGTGCACTATTGTTATATGAAAGCACGTTAAACTGTGGACATACAAGGCACACTTTACAGGTGACCAATGAATATATAAATATATAAAAATAGGCTTTTCCTAGCTGGCAAAGGTCGTGTGGCACTGTAGTGCATAGCCACAGCAGAGTGGTGCTCCGCAAAAGAAAAATGGATGTTTCCAACCACCTCATGGGCGGGCACATCCTAAATTGTCGGTTGTCGGTGGTATCCATTCCGAAACGATGTCGGTCGGACGCACATCTGACCGGCATCGTAATAAGGTCAGTTGTGTTTATGATGGCTGCGCTCCACAGCTGGTGTCGAAGTAAGCCCAAAATTAGAAGGCAAAGGTGAGTGCTCTGAAGCATTAGATGTCTCCAACAAAGCCCCACAACATATATAAAATAACACTTATCCTGTGAGTCTATGACACTGTTGCAACATGACATAGCCAATCACCTAACTTCTAGCCTGATTATTGAGTAGCCTAACATTTCCTGTTATCTACATAGATGTCCTCTGGCAGCAACTGCAGCTGTAGAGTGTGAGAGAATAAGCAATGGTGAAGGGGGGGTGGGGGGTGGGATGCTGCAGAGATTGCACCTTGTGGCCAATGTCTCCTTGCAGCATCTAACGATTAAGTATTGTCACATTTAGTTAATGCAAACAACAGAAGGCCTTGTAGTACAGTGCAGGAGGCATGAATATACTCTCAGGTTTCTGAAGCCTAGTCTAAATTTTTAGATTCTAGGTCAAGAAGAGACCCAGTTTTGGTGCCAACTATTACATTTTGCTGATCAGTCCATGGAACTTATCATACATCCATGCATGTACCAGGTGAACGACTGAACAATACTTTGTGACAGCATCCAGAGTAGTAACGGACCAGACTAACAAGCAATAAAGTGGAACAAAAAAGCTTCGAAGATGGATCAGAAGCAGAAAGCAATCTAAAACACAAGTCTAAACAGTCTCAGTGCAATACAGTCAGTAAACCTCACATTTCATGATGTCACAGAAGCCTAAGACTACAGACTGGAGGACTAAGTCCAGCTGAACGGTGACAACATTTTAGCAGTCACTGATGTCTTTTAAATAGACTGCAATGAAATTAACAAGTGTTATGACTACAACAGCCCTCGGCTAGTGGTGTTTACAAAGGCAAATCTTACATTCGTTACCATCCAGACAGTGAAGCTTTAATTTCAAACTTAATGAAAATTGCATTAGTAGAACAGTCGTCAGTTTTACAAAGCTACTACAGATTTATTGAAATGGAACCGCCGATTCCT
The DNA here is from genome assembly GCA_963921515.1 of Calotriton arnoldi. Lineage (NCBI taxonomy): Eukaryota > Metazoa > Chordata > Amphibia > Caudata > Salamandridae > Calotriton > Calotriton arnoldi. The sequence goes on from CAWUFW010000954.1 coordinate 1,441,146, forward strand.
TTTCGTAGTCCATTCAGGGAAATAGGCCAATAATCTCTTTCTTATTGGTGGAACTTTGACTCATAAATTAGTATGTAGTCACTTATTGATTATAAGTTAACTCAAATGGATTGCACTTGGATAAATTCCCAGTACCAAGGCAAATGTACATTATCATTGACAACATGAAATGAGAAATAACAGTGCACTACCTCTAGGAAGATGGCTCTGATCTTTAAATGACATATCCCAAAGGTACAGGTATATGCAGGTTAAACACTAGATCATTTAATGCCAGAAATGAAAACTTGGACATTTAAAATGTTAGTGTTCACATTAAGAAAGACGTTTATTTCCCAATGGATGAGCTTGTAATCTAATACCTGTGATTTTAGAGTAACAGCTGGTACATTTCCTGAACCCCAAAAAGGAAATTATGACCATTTAGGAGGAAAGTAAAACTGGCAGGAGCCTCTCACTCCCACCACTGATGTATGCAAACAGGAAGCAAGGGTGTTGGGAGTCAGACAAACCTGTCAAAGAATCTTTTACATCTTCAGGTGACACTGAAGACCTCAACCCCAAAGACATCAAAACTTGATTGTAATAAGTCATTGCAGTCGAGTTCTGACGTCACAATACCTGCAGCACGAACCAGCAGCTGAGGTGAAAGGCAGGTCAGGTTTAAAACAATGAAAATTAAACATAAGGGTAAAGTCACAAGCAAACTCCAAATTAACCTGTGCTCAACCCTCCGGTACCGTGGCACAAGAGCAGTCAAGCTTAACTTAGAGGCAATGTGTATGTATGCATCACTTCAACAGTAATAAAGTAACAAAACAAGAAAAATAATCTCACACCAATTTAGAAAAATAGAGCAAAATTTAATAAATTATTTGACACCAAAAAGACAGAAATCCAATCAGTAGAACCGAGATATGCAATTTTAAGGTTTCAAGTAAAAATAGTGTCTAGAAGCACTAGGCAACAACTGTGGTTATCTGGTCGCGTCAGACCAGGACAAAGTCACAAGGTCAGGCCGACCGAGCTGGAGTGCGGGCTGGATACAGGGACCAAGCTAGGCCTGCTGAACAAGAGTACCTTAAATCCTGGTTGCGGAGCGTTGCGAGATCCTGTATCTAGGATGTGTCGCGCAGCAGTGGTTGTGAGGAGCTGTGAGGCTGTGATGCGAGGTCCTGTGTCATCGTCAAAGATGCCATTGACGAGAGGCTTGCTATGCGAATTCCTACGTGGAAGATGCATTGTGCATCGATGGTTCCAAAAAAGCTGCAGGGCTGCGATGCAAAGTCTTGCATCTTCGTTGATGTCATTGATGGTGGGCTTGCGATTGAAAGGCCTTTGTCTACGAAACGTTGCATAGCGGCTGTTCCAGGGAGACTAAGGGCTTCGATGCAAGGTCCAGTGTCAATCAATCAATCAATCAACACATTTATAGAGCGCGCTACTCACCCGTGAGGGTCTCAAGGCGCTAGGGGGGAGGGATGAAGCAGCTACTGATCGAACAGCCAGGTCTTAAGAAGTCTCCTGAAGGTCAGCAGGTCCTGGGTCTGTCGCAGGTGGATGGGGAGGGTGTTCCAAGTCTTGGCGGCGAGGTGGGAGAATGATCTGCCGCCAGTGGTTGTTCGGCGGATTCGTGGGATGGTGGCGAGGTCAGCGGAGCGGAGCTGGCGGTTCGGGGTGTAGAAGGTAAGTCGTTCGTTGAGGTATGCTGGTCCGGCGTTGTGGAGTGCTTTGTGGGCGTGGGTGAGGAGCTTGAAGGTGATCCTCTTGTTGACCAAGAGCCAGTGCAGGTCTCTCAGGTGGGTGGTGATGTTGCTGTGGCGAGGGGTTCCGAGGAGGAGGCGTGCGGAGGCGTTTTGTATGCGTTGGAGTCGTTTCTGGAGTTTGGTCGTGGTTCCCGCGTAGAGGGCGTTGTCGTAGTCCAGCCTGCTGCTGACGAGGGCTTGGGTGACCGTCCTTCTGGTTTCGGTGGGGATCCATCTGTAGATCTTGCGGAGGGTGTTGAAGCAGGAGGAGGAGACAGCGTTGACTTGCTGGGTCAGGGAGAGCGTTGAGTCCAGGATGAAACCCAGGTTGCGTGCGTGGTTGGTGGGTGTCGGAGGAGCTCCCAACGTGGCCGGCCACCAGGAGTCGTCCCATGCGGAGGGGGTGGAGCCGAGGATGAGGACCTCCGTCTTGTCAGAGTTCAGTTTCAGACGGCTGGTCTTCATCCACTCTGCGACGGCCTTCATTCCCTCATGGAGGTTGGATTTGGCGGTAGCAGGGTCCTTGGTGAGGGAGAGGATCAGCTGGGTGTCGTCGGCGTACGAGATGATGTTGAGGTGGTGCGCTCGGACAATGTTGGCGAGCGGTGCCATGTAGATGTTGAAAAGGGTCGGGCTGAGGGATGATCCTTGGGGTACGCCACAGGTGATCGTGGTGGCTTCAGATCTGAATGGGGGAGACGGACTCTCTGGGTTCTGCCGGTGAGGAAGGAGGTGATGCATTGCGCTGAGGCGGTTCCAATGCTGCTACAAGGAGATGTTGCACGCTGCGTCAGTCCTACTTGCAGGACAACAGTTGGGCTGGCAGAGCACTTTCAGGCCCACTTACAAAGGTCCAGGATTGGAGTGGCACCACTTGGAAGAGAAGACTCACAGCAACAAAAGTTCAGGTGCTAGGTTCAAGATGGTTGGAGCCTTTTCTGTCCCTGAGGCTCTGATCAGGAGGCCAGCCATCTAGTCCTTGGAGTCACTCTGGTGGGCCTGGGATAAAGATGCAGGTTTGTCCTTTCACTCAGGCAGCAGGAAGAAGAAGAAGGTTCTGGAGGTCATCCCTCCCTCAAAGGTGTATGGAATGTCCTGCCTCCCTGCCCTGGCCCCAGCTTGTCTGGGGGTGACAATAAACTAATATCAAATATTTTGTGAGTGTGCTCAGGCACATTTTGTGATGTTCAAGTGTGGTAGTTGACATGCTCCTCACCCTCATCAAGTCAGAGAGAGCCCATCCTTTCCAACACATATGCTCCTTTGTCTCTGTCTGAAGTAATACACAAAGACCAACTGCAAGCTACACCTAGTCATGAGGTCCAGGATACAGGCTGCAGGCACCAAATGGTTGGGACAAGAAAATGCCAACAGTATAGAAGTAAAAAGAACAATTGATGGACAGAATGCAGAACAATGTCATATATTCACCCCAGTACAGAGATCTGGGCCTAAATCCATCGTTTTTTTGCTCACCTTGCCATTCCAGTTTGGACCCAGCCATATGCAAATCAGTCTTGACCCTGCACTCAATGGGAACAGTCCAGCCCGAACTGCCAGGCTTTCTCGCCCTAAGTGCGCCAGACGTGGGTCCTGGGCTCACTGTGCCACTGGAATCAAGCTATCCTGGCTGAAGAGGGGTGAAACCCCGAAACCGGTCCTAGGATGCTTGTTTCCGGTCCAGGGAGGACCTGGCTTGGCAGTTCGGGCTGGACTGTTCCCATGAGGCACAGGGTCAAGACTGATTTGCATATGGCCAGGTCTAAACTGGGGTGGCATGGTGAGCAAAAGAATGATGGATTTAACCCAGATTTCTTGACTGGGGGTGAATGTTTTGATTTGTTCTGCATTCCGTCCATCAATTGTGTGTCTTTAACAGTATAGAAGTGGCATTTTCAGAATTGTGACAAAAAATCTGGTTTTAAATTACAATTCCTTAGATTCCCAAATCAACATTCCTACCTTCTCCCAATTGAATGATATCACTTATTAAATGTAATAAGTTAACCCAATGTTATCATATAGAAGAGGCAGGCCTTGCAGTAGGGAAAAACAAATTTAAGAGATTTTCACTATCTGGCATGTAAAAGTTAAAATTTCATATCCAAATATTTAAATACACTTCTTACGGGCTATTTAGGGCCCTCCCTATGGGTGACTTGTAAGTATTAAAAAGGAAGGTTTTGGTCAAACAGCTGGAATATAAAACTATGGCGCGTGAACGGGCTCGGGCCAAGTTACTGGTAACCCAACATAGACTGTATTTGCTTGGGGATAGAGCGGGGAAGCTGCTTGCCTAGTTGGAACGGAGGGAGCTGGCTGACCGATGGGTCCCCCATTTAACCGTTGATGGTACCCTGACTATAACGGAGCCGCAAGAGATAGCGGAGACATTCACAGATTATTTTGAACAGATCTATACTCCCTCGGCTGTTACCACCGTTGAAGATTCCCTACAGTTCTTGGCAGATGTGCCTCTACCGGTCCTGTCCCCCAGCGAAAGAGAGACGCTGGAGGAGGATTTTACTGATGAAGAGGTCCAAAAGGCGATAGGGAACATACAATCCGGGAAAGCAATGGGTCCTAATGGGATCCCTATTGAACTCCTCAAATCTTCTAGCTCCCTCATAGCACCCTATTTAAAAGACATGTACAACGAGAGCTATGAGAAGGGGTTCTTGCCGGAGGATCAGAGGCTTGCTTCTATTGTAGTCTTTTGCAAACCGGGGAAACCCGGGAACGAATGCGGTTCCTACCGGCCGATCTCCTTAATTAATGCTGAGGCCAAAATTCTAGCGAAATTACTGGCTACCTGGCTGGCGCCACTCCTCACCTCACTCGTGCATGCGGATCAATCCGGCTTTATGCCGGGCCGCAGCACAGCCCTTAATCTCCGTAGGCTCCATAATGTGATCGTTCGCCAACACGTCATTGAAGAAGACGCCATAATCTTATCTTTGGATGCCAAAATGGCGTTTGACTCGATAGAGTGGCCATACCTCTTCAAGGTGCTACAACGCTTGGGATTTGGACCAAAGTTCTTGGGATGGATTAGGTTGCTATATACAGACCCCACAGGACAAATTAAAGTCAATAACCGCACATCCCGGGTGTTTCCGCTGAGGAGGGGCACTAGGCAGGGATGCCCCCTGTCGCCATTGATTTTTTCTCTGATACAGGAGCCTCTGCTGTCCTGGGTTAGAGGGGATGTTGTATTAATGGGATTGAGATGGGCCGAGGGACAAGAAGACAGGATATCCCTCTATGCGGATGATATCCTGCTTTACCTAGCTGCCCCCGCGAAATTACTCCACAGAATATTAAATATCTTCACAAACTTCGGGAGATATTCGAGATACTCAATTAATTGGTCTAAATCCGTGCTTTTCCCACTACACGGGCCGGTTCCCAGACTCCCTCTCGGGTGTACAGTGGAGGTGGCAGAGAATGGATTCCGCTTTCTGGGAATCTATATCACCCCGTTTCCTACCGTATTTTATAAGAACAATTTTGTAGCCCCCCTGGTTCGGCTGAGGAACAATGTGAAACACTGGAGAACTTTGCCTCTCACCTTATTGGGCCGAGCGGCCATTTTCAAAATGTTGGCGCTTCCCCGCTCCCTATATATTTTACAGAATTGCCCGATTAAAACACCAGAGTCCTATTTTAGGTTTAACTCCTTTTTATTGGCCGTTTCATTGTACATACAATGGCAGCTCTGCCATACAATTCGCAGTGAACAACTGAGCATTGGTATATTTCTAGTACATTCAGCTCTACTACGACCCACGTTATCAACATACTTCACCCGGTGCATGCCAGGCAGTCTGTATGCTTAAACATGAATAGGCATAACTTAAGGAGGGTGAGAACTTACCCCTATAAAACGAAACAGTGAAATCTCTTCCCCCCCTCCTCTCCCCACCACTGGTATGCATATTTCCTCGTTCCACGGTGACGCCATTGTGAAGAGATTGGGCACTAGCATAGTTCACTTTACCTCAGGAGCGTCTTCTGTGCTATTAGACGAAGGAGGCGGAGGTAACTTGGACACGTAATTTCATTGAATTCGGTGGACAACAGGGTCAGGAGGGGCCTCCAAACCTCTTTAAATCCGGACACCGAGCCTGTGAGGGAGGCCTGAATGCGCTCCATCCCCAAAATGTACCACAGTTTATGGAGCCAACCTGTATGAGTGGGTACCGTCTGCGTGCCCCAGTGCGTTAAAATGTTTTGAAGCGCCGCCCCTAGTACTAACCCCATCTGTTTTCCTTTGCAGGACTTCAGTAAAGATGTTAGGGGGTTGGGCAATCCTAATACCACGTAGGCCGGGAATCTTGGAATCTGTGTCTCGAACTGCCCATCGATTTCATCTAAGATTTGAGGCCAGTAGTTAGACAGGACCGGGCAGTCCCATAGCAAGTGTAGCAAAGTCCCTTCCTTCCCACACCCCCGCCAGCAGGTAGGGCTACGGTCTGGATTCCCCTGGTTTAGGCGCGCAGGTGTCAGATACCAGTATGTAACTATCTTGAAGGCTGTTTCCTTACTGGCCATGTTTCTCGCTGTATGTTTGGCCCTATAATAGATATCTCCCCATTCCTTCTTCGAGAGGTCTCTTCCTAGCTCTTTTACCCAACGTCTCTGACTGGGGGTAGGCCCTGTGGGAGCCGGCATGCGCAGCATTTTGTATAACTCAGAAATCAACTTTTTATCCGATATCTCTGTGACCAGCCATTTTTCGTATTTCGTCAGTTTTCTATTGACTTTGGAATGTATGTCGGGGTGTAGGAGCCAGTGTCTGACCTGCATATAGTGATACCTTTCTGTCTCTGGAAGTGTGTAATCTTGTCTCAGTTGTGAAAAGGGAATAATCCCGTCCACATCAAACAAGTGGCCTGCTGCTTTACAAGGTGTGACTTGCCAAGCTCTGAAAGCCTTGTCATCGATTCCCGGGGAGAATTTCTTGTTCTCTAGCAAGGGCGTCATCGGGGAGGGGAATGACGGAAGCGCTCGTCTCGTAGCCACGTCCTCCAATGCGTCCATCACCGCCCTGGTAATAGGGGACCCCAGTAGACCTTGCGGCCTGTCTGCCTTTTTCAAAAAGGGAACCTTCCACAGAGAGATCTGAGCCAGCGCTCTATCTTGGAACAGCCACCGCTTTTCGGACTCCTCTCGGTTCCATTCAACCAGGTATCTCATTTGAGCTGCTCTATAGTACTCTGCGAGATTCGGGATCCCTAACCCTCCCTCTTCTGCCCTCAGATAGCCCAGTTCCCGATGCATGCGTGGCCTCGCCCCTGCCCATACGAATTGAAGCATAGCCTTCTGTAATGCATTGAGTGTCCATCTCGGTGGCTTGGCCGGTAGCGTCTGGAACAGATACAGTGCTTTTGGTAGGGCCGACATCTTGATCGCGGCCACGCGACCCAATAGTGACAACTGGTGGTGCCCGCAGGCCTGTAGATCTTTCGTGATCTGCCTCACGAGTTTGTCATAATTCATGGTGATTGTTTGTTGGACCGACGGAGCCAGTTCGATCCCTAAGTACGGTATCGAATCAGTTACTTGGATCCCCGAGAACCGATCCCCCTCCATCAACGGGGCTAGCCATGCCCCGGCGAGATTTAGGATCTGCGACTTCCCAACGTTGACCTTAAAACCGGAGACACCACCAAAGGCCTCCAGCTCCCTCAAAAATGCCGGAACCGACCTCTCGTGGGCCTCAAAAGAGGCCAGTATGTCATCAGCATACAGGCTGATGGCATGTCTTTCCCCTCCAAATGGTATGCCACTGATGTCCGGGTTGTCCCGTACCCTCTGCGCCAGCGGCTCAGTGTATAAGGCAAACAGGAGGGGCGACAGCGGACACCCCTGCCTGGTGCCCTGTTGAATGGGGAAGGGACAAGATGAGATCCCGTTGACCCTAATGGAGGCAGTGGGGGAGCTGTAGCAGCTTACTACCCACGCTCTAAAACGTTCCCCTAACCCAAAGTGGACCAGTGTGCGTTCTAGGAAACCCCAGTCGACCCGATCGAACGCTTTCTCTGCGTCAACTGTCAACAGCAGGGCGTTCATGTTCGTACGATGGGCCTTGTCTATCAAATGGAGTATCCGTTTTGTGTTATCCCCACCTTGACGATTTTGAATACATCCCGCTTGGTCCGGGTCTATTATTCCGAGCATCAACGGACCCAGTCTCGCTGCTAGGATGCCCGTGAACAATTTGAGATCCACATTCAGTAGGGACACCGGACGGTAAGAGCTACATTTCTTCCTGTCTTTCCCTGGCTTATCTAGGACCACTATAGACGCTGCCAACATATCGGTGGGAATCGAGCCTGGCCCCTCAAATGAATTAAACAATCGTGTCAGGACTGGCGCTAGCAGGTGACAAAAGGACTTGTAAAAACCCACAGAGAAGCCATCTGGCCCCGGCGACTTAAGAGGTTTGAGACGTGATATCGCCCCAATCACCTCCTCAATCCAAATCGGGGCGTCCAGCAGCTCTGCCTGGTCCCTAACTAGCATGGACGTGTGTGTGTCCCTTGCAAATAGGATGTCATCAGTCTATCCGACTTATTCTCCACGGTGTACAGGTCTGTATAGAAGTCCCTAAATGCTTGCGCTATATCTTCGTCGTCCGTGAGACCCTCCCCCTTGTCATTCTCTATTGTCTGTACCCTCATCTATTGATTCCTTGCTCTAAGTTTACCTGCCAGCATGTGTCCCGCTGCTGTAGTAGGAATGTTTTAGTCTCAGCGCCGCGTACTCGGCTCTGTCGAGGTCCAGCCCCGCCAATTGTGCCCGTGCCGCTTTCAGTTGCCGCCAGACCTTAGGCGCCCCCGTCCGGCTATGCACCCTTTCTAACTCCAGTACCTGTGCAGTGAGGTCTGCCCTCTTTTCCATGCGCTCTTTAGTCTCCGCCACTGAGATCGCAATTAGTTCCCCTCTCACTACCGCTTTCAGGTCCCCCCATAATGTGGCTACTGATATATCCGGGGAGTCGTTTACCTTAAGATACCCTTTGATGCACTTAGTGAGCTGTATAGTCACCGCCTCCTTGTGGAGCATAGTTTCCCTCAGTCTCCAGCCCCCCTGTTGTTTCCGCTGCGGTGGCAACTGAAGAGAAACCGTCACCGCATTGTGATCAGAGAGTGCCACCGGAGAAATGTCAACCTCTCCCACCATCTTGTTGATCTCCACCGTGCCCAACATGTGATTCAGGCGGGCATATGTCTTATGTGCGTGAGAATAATATGAAAATTACGATGCTTGAAGGTGTGCCTCGCCCCACAAGTCCACCAAGCCCATGGACTGGAGCCACTCTCTGCCTTCCTGTGATAACTCCCCGGTCTGTGAGTGTCGATTACCTGACCTGTCTTTTGTATCGTCCATAACTATATTCAGATCCCCCCCTATGATCGTCTTACGTTCTTGCCTGTGCATGACCTCAGTGAGGGCCGATTTCAGGAATTTCTCCTGACCTGTGTTAGGTGCGTAGGTGGAGCCTATCAGTAGGGTGTGTCCCCCAATCTGGAATACATGGGCCAAGAGTCTTCCTTTGATCTCGGCCACCTTTTCCCCCACCGTCCCCTTGAACCGCTTAGCAACTAAAATAGCGACCCCCGCCTTTTTATCCAAGGTAGATGAGAAGAACTGATGGGGGAAGACACGTGACCTCATTCTATGCCAATCTTTGGGGAGGAGGTGCGTTTCTTGCAGAAGGCACACATCCGCCTCCGTGTTTTCCAAATAGGAAAGGATGGACCTCCGTTTGATGGGATTATTAAGGCCTCTCACGTTGAGAGAGAGAATTTTCATTGTGGATTGGGACATGTCTCGTTGTGGGGTTTGTACCCTCGCTGGCCTGCCTCTACATCAGTGCGGTCTCCCTTCCCCTTTGTTTCCCATATCGTGACCAATCTCCAGTGCATGCAGTCTCTTCCCTCAGCGTCAGTACCCTGCATACCAGTGTCCCACTCTCCCCTCCCTAACCCCAACTGTGAACCCCATTGAACCCCATAATGTCCAGGGCCCGCCAAACCTGTTCGAGTGTCCTTGGTGTTTAGAGAGGTTGAGAGCATTGTGTGGCCATTTCCCCGAGCCTCCCCACTCCCGACAGGTGACTCCGCCACCCACCCAGCCCCGCATATGTCACTTATCTGTCCCTCAATTGTCCAGGGTGTCTTCATGGTGGGATGTCCCCCTAGACAGCGTCTCCAGCACCGACTGTCTTTCTTGCGCCATAGTCGTGGGGTCAGGTCTCATCGTTCGCTCTGCGCTTCGCCTTCCGGTGACCTTTTGCCATCTATCTCTGGGGGTCTTGATCTGTTGACTCTCCACTTCCTCTTGATGTGGGTTCTCGATGCCCAGCACCCGGCAAGTGTCCTGCATTGATCGGAGTTGGTGCAATTTGCCATGCCACTTAAAGATCAGTCGGAATGGATGACCCCAAGAGTATTGTACTCCTTGGTTCCGAAGGTGTGTGGTCGCCACCCAAAACTCTTTCCGCTTTTGGAGGGTGATTAGGGCCAGATCTTGGTAGAGGGCAATGGGATGGTCTTGGTATCGTAGGGGTTGCTTATCCCTGGCTGCTCGTAGTATGAGCTCTTTTAGTTGGAAATCCGGGATGTAAGCCAGGATATCCGGCGGGGGTGCCGGCGCTCGACGCGGGAGACCCACTCTGTGTGCACTGTCTATTTTAATGTCAAAGTCCGGCGGGGCATCCAGTACACTCCTAAAGAGGCCTTGCAAGTATTGCGTGATGTCCGGACCTTCTTCTTTAGGTGGAACTCCCCTAACCCGAATGTTATTTCGTCTACAGCGATTCTCCAGGTCTTCTGTGTGCGCCTGGAGGTCGATCTGCTGAGCCTTGAGCCGGAGAATCTCCTGCTGCAGTTGTTCTACTTCCTCCTCCCCGGCTTGCTCTTGATTTTCGATGGAGGTCACACGCTCTCCCACGGCATCGATGTCCTGCCGCACTTCCTTCATCTCTCTCGCAATTTTCCCTTTCAGCGTCTGGAAGTCTTCTCTCAATGTGCAGAAGAGCGTCTCCAAGAAGGAGCTGTTATGTTTCGTATAGAGGCCCTAATATAGACACGTTCATATATGCCGTATATGGTCATAATCGTATATGCCCTACTATGGTCATAATCGTATATGCCCTATTTTGGTCATAATCGTCTATGCCCTATTATAGTCATGATCGCCTATGCCCTAATATAGGCATGATCTTTCACCTACATTAGTTCCCTACAGTACACAACGAACTCTGAGGGTTGAACGTTATCTAGTCTGTGGTTTGAACACTGCAGGGTTTTTCCCGAACACAGCCCTACAATGTACTCATAAATTATGCATGAGCATTCACCAGCTACATCTCCTGCATAATATGCATGTACAAAGTTCACCCCTGACGTCTTCCTCATGTCCAACAAAGACCAATACAAACCATACTAAGGGACGAGACACTTTAGGGTATAAATACACCACATCTTGCCACGGTAAGACAGAGGGAACCGAGACTTCCATGCCGACACACTGACCAGAGACGCTGAGGCTCCTGCATGCAGTCGCTCCAGCTGACAGCGGTCTAACACAGCCCTTGCGGGGTGTCCAACTCGAGACCAGGACGGGGTCCCACACTCTCTCTATTCAGGTAATGGGGTTCGACTAAATCCTAGAGAGATTCTTGGCTCTTAGGCTTTTAGACCTACACACATGCTAGGTACACTTAGGTACATCTAGTTAGGCATCGTAGGAGTATGCGCACTTTTATAATGCATTTTATATATTCATGTATGTAACCATTATTATTGCAATATGGTAGAACTTTACTAACCTTTCACTTTTATCGTACTGCTGATAATATATCTCTGCTACTGTCTGCTGGTTGTTGTAGCACATATATTCTACACTAGAATAACAACTGTTCAATAAATACTTATTGAAACGCCCAGACTGTTTATTCTGTGTAACTCTCTGAGACAAACCGAACAAGTAAGCACGAGTGACCGAGCGAAAAGTAGTACATTGTTTCCACGATTCTGAGGGATCAGGGTTGTCATGATCTAAGGTTGCCAGAAACTAATCTCTCCCCGATAAGAGGAGACTCTAGTGGCACTGTGAGCTAGCTAATGCAAAACAGGCTAACATACGCGGTGGGGGTGCACAGAGCCAGTCTGCCACCAAGCCCACAGTTTATGTTATCTAAACGCGCAGGTCCTGCAGGGGTACTATAGGAACTACACGACATGGCGCCACCAACGTTGGTTGGGTACTTATTTAACAGTAGAATCTGAGTAGTTCAGTCGTGCTATTCTCAGAGAACCTACTCACAAAACCCCAGAGACGTCTGGAGTGGGTGGGCACAAAATCCGCCGCAGCTGAGTAGTACGAAAATACTATTTATTGGCTGTTGGTTATTCAAGCTTGAAAGGACATAGTGTTCCTAAAATTTGTGCATAACACCATATCTTAGTTCCCTTGGAACACTTCTTCCTCTAAACATGCCCGATACCGAGGTAAGGGCAGAGAGAGTTGAACTGAATTTTTCAGACGAAGGAGAAGATCCTGCGGATGCAATACAGATTGCACCAAAATTCAGAAGGACAGTCACCCTAAGACTATTAGAAAATGGTTTACAAGCTAGGGGTGGCATGGTAGTTTTCGTGATTGAGGCACACGAATCAAACAAAACAGAGGTATTCTATTCATGGGTTACACTCCCAACAGCAAATACAGTAACAAATACATTTCACTACTATATAGAAGGAGATGCACTACGGGAATATTGTCCGTTTGAGGACATAGAGATTCCACTCACTTACCAGGAACATTATTAGTGGTTTAATGGCGCCCTACCCCACGTACAAGGAAGAGCAAGGTTAGGCCCACTCGGAGGAGAAGGAGCCACATGGCCAATATTAGCAGCCTACACACCACATCCTGACATTGACACAATGCCACCAGGAGACTTACTCGTATAACACAAAGATTTAATTAAAATCTACAGAAACCTGACACAATTTGTCATGAGGACTTTAACAATCCAACCTGCACCAGGTGCAGCAAATAGTACTCCAGCTTAGGGTACAGGAAATAAAATTACTCCTCAAACATTACACGCGGTAATGGGCAAAATGCCCGCAAAACGCGAACAAATACCATTCTGGATAGCTCAGAAAATAACTCAGCTTGAGGCAGTATTCCCGAATACTACCACCTGTGATAAACACAGAATACTAACAATCTGCTTGCCCATGGGGATCACACCGCAAATAGAGGACTGCACCTCTTGGGGTACAGTCTTACCTGCCATATATACCAGAACGCATGGTATCCCGTCATTAGCAGTAGTACCTGACGTATTGAGACAGATACAAAATGAGTACGGAGCAGAGCCTGCCCTTAACTTAGGGATGAAGTTACTAGGTAACTACGAACAGGTATCAGCCATAATACTAGCTAACATTAAGGGGGAAGCAGCTGCAGTGGCGATCCCCCAACGCCTAAGGGAGTTCAGTCCAGTAGATCAACAACACGTACTACCCAAAATAATTGAAACTGCATATGCAGAACTAGGCAGAGACAGCTTATGTGGGAAAGCATTACAACCACAACTGGTGGGCAGTTCTGAAAAGGACACTACAAAGCAGACAGCTACTTCTTCTAAAAAGAAGTGGGAAAATAAAAAGCAACAAAAGTCTAAAGACAGCAGATCTCAATCCCGAGGCAGGTCTCCTCAACAGGAGCCCTCTGAAAGGAGGTATAACCTCCGGAATAGGGATAATATTAGGAAACCTGACAGGTATCAGGATACTGATACACGTTCCTCTCGTTCCTTTCAGGGTTCATCAAAAAACTCAGAGAGGGAAGGACGGTCAGAACACAGACAAGAGGAGCGAACAAAGTCCAGAGACACGCAACGCGCTGCGGACTACGCACCTAAAAAAGAAGATAAACAAAAACAAAAACCTCAGTTCAAAAAGAAGAAGGTAGCAGGTCTTAAGATCAGACATGCCCAGAATTCTGAGGACACAGCTTCTGAACGGGGAATGGGCTCTGACGATGCTAGACAGCGCGGCAGAAGTAACGATAGCTCGCCAGAACCTGAAGGAATTTCTGGTGACAGCGGAGTTAAGTGAGTATATCACAGTGGAAACACCTGATACTCGGGTAAGTGTCCCACATAAGTTACATGAGATAACACTCCGGATGGAGAGGGACAAGCCCAGGAAAGTTAAAGGTATATTTTGGAAAAATCTGTCATCTGGATATGACATCCGATTAGCAGAGCAAGACTGGCCGCCAGCATTCGTCATGGAGTGCCCTAAGGGAGAAACTGTAATTTTTCCATCATTTTCCGACCTCGTTCTAATACATTTAAAACATGCATATGCGCAGGAGTGGGCGGTTGCCCTAGCTCCAGCATTGTACAAAAATCATGCTGGTTGGGATGAGGATTCAACTCACCACGTGATTCCGTTAAAAGTTTCCCTAAATGCTCAGAGACAATACCCTATAAAGCAGGAAGCTAAAAAACAAGTCAGGGAGATCCTAGATCAACTAGAATACCAGGGGGTGATTAAAAATTGCACTTCACCTATGAACAATCCTTTGTTTCCCGTAATAAAACCTGACAACACATATCGTTTAGTTTTGGATTACAGACATTTAAACACTTGCACAAAGACATTTGCAGTTCAAAATGCACACAGTGCCGCATTAATGAATAACATTGTGCGGAAAAAATAAAAAACTACACTTGATATCTCAAATGGATTTTTCTGCCAAAATATAGCGCCTGAAAGCAGGTATTTGATCGCATTTTCAGCGCTAGGGTCCCAACGTCAATTTTGTCGATTCGCCCAAGGGTATAAGAATAGCCCGGGGTTGTTTTCAGCAAGGGTAACAGAGTTAATCCAAAATTTGGATGAAGAAGCATTGTCCTATGTGGATGATATTTATCTGACGGACGATGACTTACCGAGGCACTTGACCAGGGTGAGCACCATTATTATGGGATTCGCCTCTGAAGGCTATAAGTTTAATTTAAAAAAATCAGAAATTGCCCATCTCAATGTCCTGTTCTCAGGGTATGAGCTGTCAAGTGAAGGAAAAAGCCTAGCAGCTAACTTTTTAGAAAAGTGTGCACTGCTCCAACCTCCAATCAATTCTGGGATTCCTAAATTTTGGTCGAACATACATTTTGGATTACACAGAAAGAGTAAAACCTTTCTACGACTTAATAAAACCTGATTTTTCAGTCAGACAATGGACACAGGAACATACAAACATCCTACGTTCACTACAAGAAGACATGATAGCTTCAAAACACTTACAGACACGCGTAAATGTATGCAACTTAGTGATCCGAGCAATAGAGGGTCAATGCAGGTACACTTACTTAACCTTCAATGAAGGTGAAACGGTACCAATCACATACAAATCACACCTGTACACAAACGCAGAGATGCGTTTCACTTCAACAGAAAAAATCCTGACAGCAGTGCAGACCGCTGTAGCAAGAGAAAGAGCTCTGGCTCAGGGAAAGCGCATAATAGTCGTGACCCCAGTACCAGCCTTGGAGGCTGTTACAAAGGCTAGCATTCCAAATGCGAAAGCCTTACATCCCAGATGGATACAATGGGCTAATTCTCTTACTGCAACGGATGTTGAATACAGATTTGATCCAAGTTTAAAAACACAAGCATTTCTGCAATACGAACAAGAATATCCTCTACCAAATGAGATTTTGCCTCTAGATCAGTATGAATATATTATTTACACTTACGGATCTGCTCAACCGGCCATAGGGAGTAAGCACGCTTACAGCGCAGCGTGAGCAATTGTTAAAGGTCGCATGCATGATGGAAAGTTCCATCCATGTTGCACTAAAACGCAATCTCTAGGAGACTGCACCGCTCAGTTGGCAGAATTAAAAGCACTGATACTGGCACTTGTAAATACGGATCACGAATTCCCCACACTAATTGTGTGTGATTCCTTTTACTGGGTACAGTCATACAATGAATACTTGTATCATTGGGAACAAAACGGGTTTAAAGATGCAAAAGGTGGCACAATTAAGCATAAAATGCTATGGGAACAGGTAGTGGAGTTGAAAAACGACCTACCGAGGGCTCACGTGATACATACACTGAGTCATCAGCGTGAAGGCGTTCACGTTGAAGGGAATTCATTGGCTGATGAAGCCGCAAAGGGGGCTGTACGCACAGCGTCCGTAGCTGCAATCACTCGTTCAAAAACGAGGATAGACGGTGAGATTATGGAAGCTGTCATTGCTTCACGCAAAGGCAGCACAGCAGTACCTAAAAAATTTCCACTCAAATACTCCTACAAGTTAGATGCACACAACATTCTGTAGGAGCTGAAATAAGAAATAAGAAATAATACCACAAATACAATTCTCTGTCAGCACAAAAGATGGCACAATTTATTGGAGACCAACAAACAATGCAAATACGTGCGGCACGGAGACAGACAGCAAAGTCACTGAATGTCCAATGATGTGACGTTCCTGACAAGTTTTATAGGCCCAAACCACAAAGGATGCAGCATCATAATATACGTAACACAAATTAAGCATCGGTAAGCATGGGTCTTTTGACCAATTGGCAACCGCCTAAGCTGCGCCATACCATCTATGGTCCGAAATACACTGTTGCTGACCACGTGTCTTAGTAGGCAGCTTTGGGGACTTTCCACTGTAATGCAATGCATTATGTTGGTACTTTTCCATAACACGTATCAGAAGCATTTCGCAATACAATATGCTGAAATCTGTGTAGCTAAGCTTTTCTATTTTCGGATCCTTCTTGTGCAAGCCTTGCGTTACAATAGCAGTTTTACTTAAGACAAAATGGAAACGTACAACCATTTTGTGCACAGATTTTTATGTCAACTTAACAGGGTCTGAAGCTTCAAGCATTTGGTATCATATAAGAAAGATGGCTTCTACAATTCCATATGCTCAGATTCCTGGAGTGGGGGATAGAGTAATACCAAATATGGATCGTAGGCAAGGTTTAATTCTAGCAGCGCATGAGGGTTTGGGCTCTGCGCATACAGGCGTTACAGCGACTATTTCTTTATTGAAACATCGCTATTGGTGGCCGGGGTTAACAAAACAGACCAAAGACTACGTCTTGAAATGTGACTTCTGCCAGCAGATGAAAGGCTCCACCGTAGCACGCCCAGCGCAGACACCATTACTAAAATCAGACAAACCTCTTGCATGTGTGTATTTGGACCACTGCGGACCCCTACAATCTGATGGGGCCAAGAAATATATCATGGTTGCAGTGGATTCCTGCTCTAGATTCCTATGGGTCTGGTCTCAGCGCTCGGCTGACGCTCGAACTGTTATAAAAGATTTACGAGTCTTTATCGGCACATACGCAGTTGGCACGTTACATTCTGACCGTGGCCCGGCGTTTAGCTCTCGGGCTTACAAAGAGGCCATGGAAGGAATGGGCGTAGCATTGCGGTACTCCTCTCCATACCATCGTGAGGGAAATTCGGTTGTGGAGAGGAAAAACCGTGACTTAAAGCAATCTTTAACAGCTAGGGTATTAGGCAAGGGCGGTAGTTGGGTCAGTCACCTTTATGGGGTCCAAAGAGAAATTAACAACCAGCCAAGAAACTCTCTAGGGGGTGTCACTCCTTACGAGGTCCTAATTGGGACAAGAATGTGGGTACCTGATCTTGATTGTGAAGGCACAGTGGCGGATGAAAAACCATTTGATATCCATGATCGTTTGGCTGTTTTACAGGATCTAAATGAATCCAGGACACAACAAAGCAACATCCACTTAAAACAGACCGCCACTGAGTTAGTCAAGGCAGTAACGGCAAGACCTGTCTAAATCCCAAAAGTCGGGGATCTGGTCAGAGAGAAGATTGCAGACAAGAAAGAATTTGGGCCATCCTACAGAACAGCTGTACCGGTCCTAGCAATCCAAGGCACAAGAACTGTACTTCTGCCGCCTCTTGCCGGAAAAAAGGAGAAAAGATTTGTCTCAATCTACTTAATCAAACCACACTATGTGGCCGATACTAAACAGTAGGCCACGTGGACTCCACAGTAGCAGGCGCCCTCCTCTCGCTACAATCCAAGAAGTTCCAACAGAAAGACTCATCACGTTTGAAGAGCCACCTGTACGGAATAAAGGACTAAGCAACAATGCTATGGAACTCGTTCCACTTCAACAAGAAGTTCAACTTCAAGAAGAAAATCAACTTAACAACCAAGTTGCAATAAGACAGACTACAGACGTCTACGTCAACATGCCTCGTCAAGAGCAAAATCCGATTTCAACAAATCCCGAAGCGATTCCAACAATTGATCGAACTGCTTCTGGCTATTTCATGAACTTTGATACATTTTCACTGGATCCAAGCGAGCCGGAAACGACACCAGCCAAAAAATCACACAAACAAAAACTCATTGACTTTCTGAACTTTTTTAAAAAGACTTACATAGTGTCACCTTGGATAGAACTATGGTATATCACTGGGATTCTATTTTTTATTTTCTGGCTAGGCTTAATTATAACTTTTAGTATCCTTATTAATGGACGGTACCTTCAACAGAGCTATACAGCCCAAAAGGTTAATTTAATTTTAAAGCCACACCAATCTTCACATCGTGAACCAAGAGACTTGTCTTCAGTGAACATCACAGCAGTTCCTATAGCGGACGGTATAGTATGGTACAAGACTGATTTCGATATTTTCGGTCCGACTGAACTTTTAAAGCTTAAACATATATTTAAAATTTCTTTAAGTGATATCATTACCTCCAGTACATTTTCTGATGATTGGGACACTGAAACTGTAAATACTATGATGTCTGATTTGGAAAAAACTGCAGCATTTCCGAATAATGAAATGTTAGAAGGCACTTCAGACTATGATACATTGTACCATTATGGTCATCATTTCTTGCACAAATCTATAACACCTAGAAATGTATTTGAATACCACCAGTGGGAACACTGCCCAACACCTCCAAAAGGTAGTTCGCAAACTCTTGCACAGAAATTCACATACTTTTCAGGGTTTAATACATCCGACCCAAAGTCATTTTATTACAAAGTGGCAACAACATCAGCACAGAAAATTATGTTAACTAACACCAAACAGATTTACTCTGCTTCCTTTATGGCCCGGTTGCCTACACAGGGTTTCGACCTATGGAAGGACACTATAGATTTGAAAACAATCTGGGGTTCTAGGGACTGGCAAGTCCAGGGAACAGAAGCGCTTTTTAGAGCATGTCTCATTCCGCAGCAGATTATATTTCTAAATGAATCTGTGCAACAAACATCCTGTCTTGGACTAGCCAAGAACAAGGAACTGAACTCGCCTGGGTTTCCAACACCATCACAGATGGGCGGGGGCAGAATTCAACTACACACTGGGTAGGATTAGATGACATTCTCCAGTACAACAGGTCAGATCCCAATTGGACAGAATGGCTGATTTGGCCCGTTGACACAAACACATGTCAACAGAGACTCCTAGGTACAACTGAGGGGTTTAGTATCAATAGGCCAGATACACGCTATGTACAAAGACAACACCCAGGGGTAGTGACATCCTATAGTGTTGGGAAGTTGTGCCTTGATTGGCTAGAAACCTCAACACTCACAGAAGTAAAACATCACTTGACCTTACTCACACCTGATATAGACCTTAGGGATTTCTTGCTAGGCCCAAGGAAAACACGTCAGAAACGTTTCATATATGCTGGCATTTATGCCTATTATAATGAAAACTGGAAAATATCCCAACAGGAGGCCACAGAAAGAATACGGGAAATAGACCGTATTAACTTAGAGAAGGCATTAGCTGTAATGGATAATGGGTTAACAACTTTGACCTCCAGGATTTACTCCTTAGGCAACATTGTATCTTCGGCAATTGACGTATTAGAACAAGACTTGGCCTTGTTACAACACGGGCAATCTCAGTTACGTTCTATTATAATGTTAAGCTGGACGCTGCAATCTTTGCGTGCAGGCTACGTGCCCTGGCGTTTCATAAACACCACGTCTCTGTTTTCGGGATACAATCTAACCGATAAACAGACAGAAATGGCACAAAGGGGAGCCAAATATACAATGCTGCGTATTGAGAAACTGGAAAGGTTACCATTCACTGTAGCCGAATCACCATCAACTGAATGCCTAATTCATGGCCAAATCACTCTGCCGGTCACTACGTTTCAGTTTCAATATTGCCTTGAGCAAAGGCAGGCAGGCAAATATGAAAAAATGGGTAAGGGTTACATTAAGGAATCTTGGGAGTTACCATATAGATTTCGATGCCGGAGTGGGGATCGAGAAGTGTTTCTGAGTGGTACAAACTGCAAGAACGCTTTAAGCGGTTCTCTCATGTGTCAGGATATTTCTCTGCACGGAGCATGTAGTGGTTCGGTAGCGAATCTATCTTGTCACATGTCAGGGACCCCAGCGGCCATGATCACGCCGGTTTTCCAGCTGCTCTCGAATGGGAGTTACTTGATGCTAAACAATCAAAGTTGCTGTGGGATGCTTCAGGGCGTCGCCTATCTGGTCACTGTTAACTCCAGGGTTACTTGCTGTATGCAAGTATTGTTTCCACCACTGAACACAGTCAGGGAGGCGCCGTTATGGCCTTCGTTGAATGTTTCCTTTATACAATTTGATACTTTGAGCAGACTGAAAGCCATGCTTTTACAGCAACCCGTGCCCTTAACCTCCGCTCGAGAAACCTTTGAACTTCAAGTTGCAAGGACCTCGACTGAGATACAGGCGCTTATACGTACGAACTGCCCCTTTCATTTCGCAGAAATGGTGGGTCGTATCTTTAACATGTCTGATACGAGCGGTATTGTACACCTATTTAAGACCATAGGGTCAGGACTATTAAGCACCTTTCAGACAGTCCTCGGAGTTATCCCAAATTTTATACACTCCGTATTGGGAAGCGTCTTTGGAGGTCTCCCGCTTATCCTGTTCCTAATTGCAGGAGTCCTGATTGTAATCTTTCTGCTACGCAATAGACGGCCCAATTTCCGAGGAAATGGTGAACATACTCATGGAGTGGAAATACCGTGAACGCATGGTGCAGCTTCTGGGTATACCTTTCATAAGCTAACTGAACGCCTCTTGGTTTCTATCGTTTAGACCAGTCTGGGTGGACTGCATCTACCTGTTCTTCAATGCCTGTTTTGCGGATAAGAATGCGCGTTGGATCTCTGTCTAACGTTTCCATCAGATACGCCTCCGGACATGGATGGTATGCTATGCTGGGTCCCCTAAAGGCCCATGCTCTGCGTTGTCCCCAGCGTCTTCCGATTCTGATGAATGCATTCCTTGAGAATCTGCAGGTGCCGTTTGCTCCTGCTGGGTTAGGTGGCTCCTCCACAGGCACTCAGGTAACAACTGCCGCAGCACCGACTGTTGGCAGTGCTGAATTCCATCAATGTGCGATTGATGTTCTCTGTGAGGCGTTGGATTTGTCGTCTGCAGTAGCTCACACCGATAATGCTGTATCTCCCAGCCAGGACACTTAATCTTGAATTGGCTCATCACATCCTGGGAAAGAATTCGGCTTCTCCACTTCGTTTCATAAATAAACGAACTAAATTTGGAACATTTCCTAAATTGACACTTTCACTTGAGAAAGAGTGGCCTTCTTCTGCTTGTGGTAATGCAACTTTTATAAGTGAGACAGAAGTGACTTTTTTAAGTGGCAACAAAAGAATAGCTGATTTGTAACATTTTTAAATGTCCTTTTTAAAACCATGTTTTTAGCTGTTTTTAAGAAAAAAAATTAAATTGTCCAGATTTTAAGTATGGTCATTGTCATCCAATTCAAAAGAGGAGTGGGTGTTATGTTTCGTATAGAGGCCCTAATATAGACACGTTCATATATGCCGTATATGGTCATAATCGTATATGCCCTATTATGGTCATAATCGTATATGCCCTATTTTGGTCACAATCGTCTATGCCCATTATAGTCATGATCTCCTATGCCCTAATATAGGCATGATCTTTCACCTACATTAGTTCCCTACAGTACACAACGAACTCTGAGGGTTGAACGTTATCTAGTCTGTGGTTTGAACACTGCAGGGTTTTTCCCGAACATAGGCCTACAATGTACTCATAAATTATGCATGAGCATTCACCAGCTACATCTCCCGCATAATATGTGTGTACAAAGTTCACCCCTGACGTCTTCCTCATGTCCAACAAAGACCAATACAAACCATACTAAGGGACGAGACACTTTAGGGTATAAATACACCACTTCTTGCCACGGTAAGACAGAGGGAACCGAGACTTCCATGCCGACACACTGACCAGAGACGCAGAGGCTCCTGCATGCAGTCGCTCCAGCTGACAGCGGTCTAACACAGCACTTGCGGGGTGTCCAACTCGAGACCAGGACGGGGTCCCACACTCTCTCTATTCAGGTAATGGGGTTCGACTAAATCCTAGAGGGATTCTTGGCTCTTAGGCTTTTAGACCTACACACATGCTAGGTACACTTAGGTACATCTAGTTAGGCATCGTAGGAGTATGCGCACTTTTATAATGCATTTTATATATTCATGTATGTAACCATTATTATTGCAATATGGTAGAACTGTACTATCCTTTCACTTTTATCGTACTGCTGATAATATATCTCTGCTACTGTCTGCTGGTTGTTGCAGCACATATATTCTACACTAGAATAAAAACTGTTCAATAAATACTTATTGAAACGCCCAGACTGTTTATTCTGTGTAACTCTCTGAGACAAACCGAACAAGTAAGCACGAGTGACTGAGCGAAAAGTAGTACATTGTTTCCACGATTCTGAGGAATCAGGGTTGTCATGATCTAAGGTTGCCAGAAACTAATCTCTCCCCGATAAGAGGAGACTCTAGTGGCACTGTGAGCTAGCTAATGCAAAACAGGCTAACATATGCGGTGAGGGTGCACAGAGCCAGTCTGCCACCAAGCCCACAGTTTATGTTATCTAAACGCGCAGGTCCTGCAGGGGTACTATAGGAACTACACGACAGAGCGGGTGACCGGGGCTTCACGGGGATCTACATCTTGCCCACCGTGTGCTGTTGGGGAGAGTCTCCCTTCTCCGCTACCGGTCGGCAGGAGCTTGGTCAGCATCACCTTCAGATTCCGGTCCTTCTTGCCCCGTACTGAGGTCATGGCCGCTACGGCTCCCACCGCCTCTCCGGTCCGCTCCGCCCTGTCGCAGAGGGGTTTGTCTCCTGTCCCCAGGTGATGATCTTCCACCAGGATGTCAGCTCTCCGAACCCACTCCGCGCTGTCGCTAAAGGCGTAGTGCCCGCTGTCGGGTTTTCTGTCGAGTGCTGATCCCTATGGGGCTTCAGAGGACACTCCCCATCGTCCTCTCCCGGTGTTTGCTCCATGCTCCCCCTTCAATGGCCCACAGGAGGGTCTGCCGCGTGCACCCATTTGGAGGGTCTAGATGCAATAGTCCTCCCCGAAGGCCCTGTGATATGGCTGCTTGTCTAGCCGGTCCTTTGACTCCCAGCGTATTCCTGCCTCCCGAGAGCACCCACTTGCCCCAGGCGCTTCCAGGCTGTAGCTCGCCACGTCCTCCCTCCTTGCTGATCACCTCTGGGGGTTCTCAGAGTCTGGGCCCCGTAAGGACAGGCCGCGTCTTTCTCTCTGACCACAGGCCCTCCGGATCCATGCGCCGTCCGCCCTCACTGCTCCTCACCAAGTATCTCAGCCTCTCACTTGTGGGCTCGGGTGTCCAGCTCCTGGCATGGCAAAGCGACGGCTAGCCTAGGGGTCGCGCAGTCCTCCCCGCCAGGCCTCCATGCATCTGACTCCCTCAGGGCCCTATCTTCGTCCACCGACCTCCCACCGCCTTCGTGCCGCGACTCTGCTTCGCACCTGTGGGGCCTGGATCAGAGGCGCGGCGGTCTCGCTCAACCGGCGAACCCAGTCCTCCGCTCCGGACTTCGTGCTCCGTGCTCCGTGTTCCGGAGGAACGGGTGTCAGTAGCAAAGGCGCCGCGGGGGCAGGCCGGGATACTCGCTAGTGCACTCTGCTGTGAGGAGCTGCAGGCGGATGCCCACTGCCGGCAGCCTCCCACTGCCAGCGGCTCATCCCCAGGTCCCAGCCTCCCAGCTCCGCCAGGCTCGCCGTCCCGTTCCCCGCCAGCCGACGATGCTGGCCGAAACTCAGTGGGGCGGGGCGGCAGCAACTCAGCTCTCCGCTGTCGCGACCCCCTCGTGGGCTCTCCGCTTCAGGCCTCTGCCCGTTTAGGCTCCACTGGGCCCCGCCGCCATTATGGTCCGACTGCGGCTGATCCAACGGCCGCAGCCACGTAAATGTGGGCCCGTACCCGGGCACCTCGACCCGCCCATGGGCCCCCGCTCTCAGCGTGCCTCTCACCGTCCCCTTCCGCACGCAGAAGGTCTCCGGTCTGTCGCAGCTGGGCCTTTACGTGCCTCAGGGGGGACCCTGCTTGAAGAGTTGCCTCAGCAGGCCCAGTCGAGTCCGACCGCCATGTTCTTGCACTGGCCACGCGTCGTCCCCGAACCCTCGCTCGCTCCTCTCAGGTGCAGTCGGGGCAAGTCATGTGCCTCCCCTAACAATGCGGTTCATTGAGGGAATACAGCTCTGATCTAGGCCGGATTGGGCGCTCGGGAGCGGGGAGACGAAACAGACACGTCTTACCCGCTCGCCATCTTGGCCACGCTCCCCAGAGTCCTATTTTAGAAGCGTTGAGAGTGAGGTGAGGCCCCTGTTGTGGGATGGGAGGGCCCCCCGCATAGCCTTGCATAAGCGGACGAGGAGTTGGTACGACGGAGGCATCGCTCTCCCGGATATATGCCTCTATTACTGGGCTTCACAGCTGGTGTTGGTGAACCACTGTCTATACCGTCCCGCGATAGACCCGGCTTATCTCCTGGATAACTATCAGATGGGGAAAGAAGGCTACCTAGGTGCTCTCTATTCTAAGGCCAAGAGAGGCCATTTTTTTGGCCCTACGGCTGAAACCATAGCTATTTGGAAGCAAGCCAACAAGAAACTTGGCTGGCTGAATACTCTGACTCAGGCCACCCCACTGTGGACGACCCAAAAACTTGGGATGCTGTGCCATCAACCTGGCTTCGACAGATGGGATACCATCGGTATTTCTACCGTCGGTCACCTTTGGAAAAAAGGGAAAATTGTGTCATTTACACAACTAGCAAAAGACTATGCTTTGGCCGAAGGGGAGCTCGTCCGTTATTTACAAATCCGACATGCTCTTTCTGCCGCCCTCTCCGGGATTGGGGAGATACCAGAATCCTCCCCCCTGGAGGATAGGCTACTCTCTGAACCACTGCTGAAAAAAGCGATATCATTAACTTATCGTAAGCTATGCAATAATCAGCCGGACCCACTTAGGAGCCTATGCGAACAATGGCAAGCAGACATAGGCACATTAGAGGACGAGGATTGGCAAGCTGCACTTATGTTTCCGAGAGAATCAGCTATCCCACTTAAGTTCCGACTCATCCAAATGAAGGTACTGCACATATCGTATTTCACCGGGGCCACACTTATGAAACTTGGGCGCAGGGAGGATGCAATTTGCCTTAGACAGTGCACCGAGGAGGCTACCCTATACCACACCTTATGGGAATGCTCCCACAGCAGGGCTCTTTGGGAGGAAGCCACACGTCATATGCATAGGGCCATTGGGAAGGATATCCAGCTGACGCCGAGACTGGGGCTATTGAATATTTGGGAGGCAACAGATCTTACTGAAGTGGAACAGCAATGGGTCACTTTGGGCTACACACTGGTCAAACAGGCAATTGCTATGCATTGGGGCATTGCTGATGTGCCGAAGGCAAGGGGATGGGCTAAGGAGCTAGACAAATGCACGATTGCTGAAAAAGAGGTGTTTAAATCCAGAGGATGCCCCAAGAAATGGAATAAAAAATGGGGCAAATGGAACATTTATCGGGGGGAGATATGCGTCTCTCCTACTGTGTAGATGGAGATGCGAGAACAACAGAGAAATGGCCATATGTGAATGACTGTATGTAGATGTATTACTACTATATGATGACTATCGTTGTATTATATGCAAAATGTCTTCTATGCCACTGATATGGTGTTATTGGTGACTGTTCAGTTCTACAAAATAATAAAAACATCTTTTTTTTATTTTTAAAAAGGAAGGTTTAGGCCTTGCAAAAGGTTTATTTTGCCAGGTTGAGATGGCAGTTTAAAACTGCACACACAGGCTGCAATGGCAGGCATGAGACATGTTTTAGAAGGCTGCTTAAGTGTGTGACACAATAAGTGCTGCAAAGCCACTAGTAGCATTTCATTTTCAGGCCCTGGATATATGTTGTACCACCACTTTAATTGGGACTTACAAGTAAATTAAATTGGTTGTAAGCCAATTTTACCATGTTTAAAGGTGATAGTACAAGCACTTTAGCACTGGTTAGCAGTGGTAAAGTGCACAGAGTCCTAAGGCAAACAAAAACGAGATAAGCAGAATTGGAGGAGTAAGGCATGTGTCCCCCAGCTGAAAATGGGGAGAACTACGCAACCTCCTGGGAGTTGTCATTAATAAAGAGGAAGAACCTGGAGAAAGCATCAGCATTGGTGTGGTCTGACCAAGGACGGTGTTCCACCGTAAAGTCCATTCCCTGTAGGGAGATGGACCACCTCAACAACTTGGGATTTTCACCCCTCATTAGCATGAGACATCTGGGGCCTGTGGTCGGTCTGAATCCAGAAGTGAGTCCCAAACAGGTATGGTCTAGGCTTCTTCAGTGCCCAGACCACAGCAAAAAGGCCTACCTCTCAATAGCACTTAATCTTTGTTCCCTTTGAAGTAACCTCATTCTAATAAAAGTTACACGGTGGTCTAGGCCCTCCTTATTTAACTGTGCTAAGACAGCCCGTGTGTCAGGCTCTGAAGCATCCATCTGCACAATTAACTCCTTGGAGAAGTCAGGAGTCTTGAGTACAGGTGCTGTACTCATAGCTTCCTTAAGGGAGTGAAAGGCTTTCTGAGAAGCCTCTGTCCAGATCATCTTTTTGGGCTGCTTCTTAGAAGTCAGCTCAGTTAAGGGGGTAAAGATGGTGCCATATCCTTTAACCTCCTATAATATCCTGTGAGACGCAGGAAGGCTCTCACCTCAGTCTGAGTTTTAGGAAGTTGCCAGGATAGTCTAAATCTTGGCATGGAGCATCTGCACCTTGCCCCCCCCAGATACACCATGATACCCAGCCTTTTCTGGCACGTACTGGCCTTGATAGTTAGGACCCCTTGCTTCAGGGGCTGAAGCACCTCCTGGAGGTGGTACAGGTTTTCTTCCAAGCTGGAGCTGAAGACAGCTATGTCATCTAGGTAGGCGGCACAAAAGACCTTCTTCCCACCCAGGAACCTGTTCACCAACCTCTGAAAGGTGGCAGGGACATTCTTTAAGCCAAAGGGGATCACCCTGAAATGGAAGTGGCCCTCTGGGGTTGAGAATGCATACCTCTCTTTTGCCTACTCAGAGCAATCTGCCAATACCCTGATGTGAGATGAAAAGTACTGAGAAATTTGGCAGCATCCAGCCTGTCGATGAGCTCATCAGCTCGGGGCATGGGGTGAGCGTCAGTCTTGGTGACTGAATTGAGTCCCATGTAGTCTACACATAATCAGAGTTCTGGGGTGCAGCCTGGTGGGGTAGTCTTGAGTACCAGCAACATTGGGATGGAAAAGGGACTGTTGGTGGGTTCAACTACCCTTAATGCAAGCATCTTGGGAACTTCCTCCTTAATACTGGCCTTCACCTCATCCGACAGCCTGTAAAAAAATTTGACAGACATGCTGTCTCCAGTGTCTATGTCGTGGGAGGGGTGAGAGAAAAACTGCTCCAGTAACTGGCGACAGTCCCCCTGGTGTTCTGTGGTAAAAGTAGGGGAGAGGTTAAAACCCTCTACTGACCCATCGTGCTCTTTATAGACAGGAGGTCAGGGAGAGGTTCACTCTCCTCTCCCACTCAGTCATCTATCACCAAGAGCATGGTGACTTTGGAACTCTCGAAATGTGGTATGAGGCGGTTTATGTGGAGCCCCCTTAAGTGGTTTCCAGGGGTCTTGAGATCCACCAGGTAGGTGGAATCCTCCTTCCACTCCTTCACCTCGTATGGGCCTGTCCAATGATCTTGGAGAGCACTAGGCTCTACAGGCTCCATGACCCACACCTTCTAGCCAGGCTGAAACTCTACCAGAGTGGCCTTCTGGTCATACCAGAGTTTCACTACTTCTTGACTGGCCCCAAAATTATCTTTCGTATTTTTCCATTAGTGCTGGACCTGGTTACAAAGTGCCAGCATGTAGCGGACTACATCCTGTGGGTGTTTCCTGTGAACTTGTTCCCACTCCTCTTGCACAAGGCTGAGAGGTCCCCTAACAGGGTGTCCATAGAGGAGCTCAAAAGGGCTAAACCAAACCCCTTCTGTGTCACCTCACTGTAGGAGAAAAGCAGGCAGGGCAAGAGGACTTCCCACTTTCTCCTCACGGGCTGTTAGGCCCATTATCATGCCCTTCAGGGTCCTATGAAATCTCTCAAGAAGCCAGGTGGTTGGCAATTGGGTGTAAGCCAATTTCACCATGTTTAACGGAAAGGGCGCAAGCACTTTAGCACTGGTTAGCAGTGGTAAAGTGCACAGAGACTTAAGGCCAACAAAAACAAGATCAGCAAAAATGGAGAAGTAAGGTAAACAATTTGGGGGAAGACCCCCCCTAAGGCTGACAGGTCTAACAATAATCTTAAACTTTTAAACAAAAAAGAAATAAGGGTGAAAGCTAGATACACTACAAACATTGTTCATCAAACATTCAAGCTCTGTCTGGCCTACCCTTTAGAGAGACTCCAACACAATGAAAAACTGTACTGAAGCAGATTAACCTCTTCCATGCAGAGGATCTAACGGTTACGTCCTTGGCTGTGGTGCTGGTGTGCTGAGGATGTAACTGTTACGTCCTCTGCACACCAGTCAGAAATCCCTCTGCTGTAAACAGCAGAGGGATTTCCTTTTTACTTTTTCAGCCTCAGAAGCTGCGGAAGAGTTTCCCCAGCTGCCCTAGGCATTTTTTTCTTCAGTGTAATGAAGTTCGGCGCGCATGGCGCACCGATGTCATTACAATGAAAGTAAAATGAGCCGATCAGCGCATTTCACTTTCACTGCCTACGTGCTCGTGGGGCTATCTCAGCCCCCGACCGCCTAGGCAGATGGGAGAGGTATCATTGGAAAGGGGAGAATCTCCCCTTTCCAATGGTACCCTTCCTTAGTGGAACCCTGATTGAGGATCACCGCAGGAGGGTGATCCCCAAGCAGGGATCTACCACTAGACACCAGGGAGAGGGATATGGCCCCTTGGGCATGGGCAATTTGCCCCCCCATTGTTCTATGGGCATATTCAGTCTTTCTTCTCCCTGGTGGGAGATGGGGGCAGTAGTTCCCGATCTGTCCTACGGGGGGAGCAGAAAGCACACTAGGTACCAAGGATAATTGTTTTTTTTAAATATTGGGGTGGGGGCTGCTTAAAATGGGCATGCCAATGCCCCCACCCCCCAAAAACAAAATGGACAGTTTTTCTGCCTCCCGGAGGGCAGATAGAGCTTATTACCCCCGATCTGCCCCCCGGGGAGCAGAAAACAAAAATGTGACAGTCTTTCTGTCTGCCATGCGGGGGGGGGCAGATGGGGGTTATGGCCCCCGATCTGCTAGAAAGCCCACTAGACACCAGGGATTTTTTAAAAAAATTATAGAGGGCTGGGTGCTGCTCACAATGAGCAAGCCCATGACCCCATCCCCCCCCAAAAAAATGCCCATTGTAACCCCTCCAAGAAATAGGCACAGTCTTTCTGCCCCCCCCGGAAGGCAGATGGGGACACCAGCCCCCAATCTGCCCCCGGGGGGGGGGTAGAAATCTCACTAGGAACCAGGTATTACATTTTTATGTAAATGTATCAGTGGGGGCTGCCCAGAATGGCCATGCCAATGCCCCCACCCCCCAATAAAAATAGCCACGGTCTTTCTGGCTCCCCTCCCCCGGGGGAGCAGAAAGCCCATTAAGCACCAGGGAAAATTTTGTTTAGCCAAGGCAGGGGTGGGGGCTGCCCAGAATGGGCATGCCAATGACACCATCCCACTCAAAAACAAATGGACACTCTGTCTGCCCCCCCGGAGCATATAGGGGCAAGAGCCCCCGATTTGCTACCCCGCAAGGGGCAGAAAGCCCACTAGGAAGCCAGGGACTATTTTGTTGTTAGTAGTTCAGGGGTGGGGGTTGCCCAGAATGGGGAGGCCAATACCCCCACCCCTCAAAAAATAGCCACAGTTTTTCTGCCCCCCCCCAGGGCATATGGGGCAACAGCCCCTGATCTGCCATCAGGGGGAGCAGAAAGCCCACAAGGCATCAGAGATATGTTTATGGGCATGTCAGAGAGTGGCCCCTTAGGCAAGGATCACTCCCCTTTTTTTTGGTGCACACATTTTGGCCACTTGTGCCCGCATTGGGGGGCAGATCAGCTATATTTTTAGGCTCATCTGCCCCCAATGTTAGTGAAAGTTTCTGTGTGTGCATGAATTGTAGTTCGGCTGGCTGTGTGTATTGGCTGGCTGTGTGTGAACCTGCATTTTGTTGGCAGTGTGTGTGGACTAGTGCTTGGCTGGTGGTGTGCGTGGACTGTCGCTTGGCTGGCGATGTCGGTGGACTGTCGTTTGGCTGGCAGTGTGCATGGATGTCACTTGGCTGGCGGAGTGCATGGATGGCGCTTGGCTGGTGGTGTGGCTTGCGTGGATCCTCCAGCGTTTTATTACCCAGAATCCCAGGCAAACCCCACATTTAGCTAAAAAGTCACACTTTCCTCACATTTCTGTGTGGAAACTGTGTGGGATCACCGCACCGGCACAAATTTCCCACCAACCAGCGTTCCCCTCAGTCTCCTAATAAAAATGATACCTCACTTGTGTGGGTGCCCAAAGCAGAGAACCGAAAAACTTATAAAATGTCAAACTGAGGGGGAACCGAAGTGGGTCCAAAACGGCAGGTTTTTTTTTCATAGGTTTTTAGGCTGACTCTGCTTTGGGCACCTACACAAGTGAGGTATCATTTTCATCAGGAGCCTGAGGGGAACGCTGGGTGGTGGAAAATTAGTGCCGGCGTGGTGATCTCATAACCTTCCCACACAGAAATCTGAGGAAAATTTGACCTTTTAGCTAAACTTGAGGTTTGCAGGGGATTCTGGGTAAGAAAACTTTAGGGGATCCACGCAAGCCAACAATCCCTGGACTCCCCCTGGTGTATAGTTTTCAGAAAATTAGAGAAAAGCAAACGTTGATAAGTAACCAGAGTTTGTCATTATTAATGTCATTTTGGTAATAGTGTTTGAATTATTTCCCTTGTTTGGTCCTCGTAAGGTTAGGATTCCGTCTATTCTTTGCCAATCCCTGACAACTTTCAAAGGTCCATCGGAGAGTGAGGACCACAAAATATTATGAATATTGGTGACCTGTTTAGGTATCATGTTTTAAATTATGTAGCGGAAGGGACTGATAGGTGTTGAAATTGGTTCCTGATGGTAAAATTTGGTAAAGCCCCTTTCCGTGGCATCAGTTTTTTTGGTGGGTTTCCTTAGATGCCCGCAGAGGCTGGGACCATAAAACGCAGGTGATGTGATGTGTCCATGTTGCGTTTCGGGTCGTTTCCTGTCATGGGCACTAGGCCTACCCATACAAGTGAGTCACAATTTATATCGGGAGACTTCAGTAAATGCTCAGTGGATGGACATTTGTGGCTGCTCACAGATTCCACAACTTTCCATCAGAGAAATGTGAAGAGAATGTGTTTTTTAAGACAAATCTTGAGGCTTGCAAGGGATTCAGGGTAACAGAACCTGGTTAGAGCCAGACAAGTCGCCCCATCCTGGATTCCCCTGCGTGTCTAATTTTCAGAAATGTACAGATTTGCTAGGTTTCCCTAGGTGCCGGCTGAGCTAGAGCCCAAAATCCATAGCTAAGGGTCAGTTTTCAGATGAAAAATGTGATGTGTCCACATTGAGTTTTTCTGGTGGGGGCACTAGGCCCACCCACACAAGTGAAGTACCATTTTTATCGGGAGACTTAGGGGAACACAGAATAGTAGAACATGTGTAATTACCATTTGTCTTTCTATGCATTTCTGCCACCCAAACGTAAGACAGTATGTATAAAAAAGATGTCATTTTGAAAAATACCCTCTAATTCACATGCTAATACGGGTACACACAAATTCAGAAATGCACAAATAACCACTGCTTCTAAACGCCATATCTTGTTCCCATTTCAGAAATACATAGCATAGGTTTACTTGATACCTATTTTTCACTCTATATTTTACCAATTGCTGTATACACGGTCACAATGAAAAACCATTGCAAGGTGCAGCTCAGTTATTGGCTCTGGGTACCTCTGGTTCTTGGTGAACTTACAAGCCCTATATATCCCCGCAACCAGAAGGTTCCCGAGGGCATAACGGTATATTGTTTTCAAAAGTCTACTATAGTTAGAAGAAGTTACAGGTGAAAGTGTAGTCATAAATGGCTGTTATATTCAACTTAATTTCAAAATCTATTTATTTCAACTGTTACTTTCTATAGGAAAATCTTGAAGGATCTACACAAAGACCCCTTTAAGAATTCTGTCTACTTTTCAGAAATGTATAACTTTCCGGGATCCATTATTGGTTTCACACCCATTTCTACCACTAACTGGAAGGAGGTTGAAAGCACAAAAAATAGGAAAAATAGACAATGTCCCTGAAAAATGTCAAAACTGTGTAGACAATGTTAGTTTTCGGACAGAAGTCTGCCTGTTCCTGAAAACTGGGAAGATAGTGACTTTAGCACCACAAACCCTTTGTTGATACAATTTGCAGAGAAAAAACCAGACCATTGCTTCAGCAGCACTTTTTTCCCATTTTTTCCCAAAAATCCAAAATTTGGCTGTATTTTGCATAATTTCTTAGTCCCCTCCAGAGGAATCCACAAACCCTGGGTGCCCTTAGAATCCTCAGGATGTTGGAAGAAAAGGATGCAAATTTGGCATGGATACCTTATGTGGATAAAATGTTATGAGGCCTAGGCGCGAACTACCCCATATAGCCAAAAAGGGCATGGCACGGGGGTATAGGGGGAAAGGCCTGGCAGCGAAAGGGTTAAGGCTTGCCTCGGCTTCTGT
Organism: Calotriton arnoldi; assembly: GCA_963921515.1. Taxonomy (NCBI): domain Eukaryota; kingdom Metazoa; phylum Chordata; class Amphibia; order Caudata; family Salamandridae; genus Calotriton; species Calotriton arnoldi. The sequence continues at coordinate 1,474,185 of CAWUFW010000954.1, forward strand.
GGAGAAGCTAAGCACAACTCTTCACAGAGACACATGGATTCCACAGTCACGGTTGGGGGTAGGACTGGAAGGAATTTATGGTACTGTGCTGGATGTCATTCTGACCTAGATTTACTAAGAAATTATGCGGTGCAGCACGTAAAGTTGCTGCATTGCATGAACGGAAGGGAGCAGAACAGCAGTTGTAGCGCTGATTTGCTCTCTCCCTCAGCTGATCCACTTTATGCATCATGCGCCAACACAGACACCCTTGCACCGTAGTGCAAGGGTGTCTGCGTTGGGGATAAGCATATTTTATGTACAAAAACTATGCTTTAAAGCATTTCCCTCTTTGTATGTGTGGTGTATAATGCAACAAACATGTAAAGGGGGCAAAACAAGGGGAAATGAAAATACTTCTCATCATACCTGCCTCAAAGTGGCAAATGATTTTGGAGCAAATCCTGGTCTACAATTCTTTGTAGGTAGGGATTTGCATCAAAACCCATGGGTGGTTGCATTGGAACACCCAGGCACCACCATTTATGGAACGCTCCCTTGATGCAAAGAACACAAATCAGCACATTGTGCACCTTTGCATTATTTTTTGTTACAATCCAACTCAAATCATGATTTACATTGGATTGCAAATACCAACAGAACACTTTGTGTCGGATCTACATTAAAAAAAGTAATGCAAACCTGATGCAAAGTCTATGTACATCTGGGCCTGTGTGCTCAATGCCCCTTTGCCCCGGACAATAACATTGCATGAGGGCAAGAAATGATATCAGCATTTCTCAGTCACTTGGAAACAGTTGCATTTCTAAGATCGTCAAACACTAGCCTTTGAAAATCGTGACATTTGTTTTGTCATCCAATTACATTTTTACATAAACTCTTTGAAACAAATTATCTTTTTGCTTCAATTGAGGCCCAGGTGAAACTTTTTGAAATCCACAAATTTTGTATGATATGAATTGTGCACAAATGTTTCCCAATTCCCTTTTGCACATCTTTGTATAATATTTGGCAGCATCAGACATGTTCAAGTATAAAATGGTTTGTGAAACAGGAAAATGCAGGTGAGAGACATTTTCTGTTCCATCCAGTCTACTGCCATTGTGTGTGACTTTTTATTCAAAGTATGCCCTAGCATTCAGTCTTCATTCACAGTATTGTGGCAGCACATTTCACGCAGTATGCCTCCTAATTTTTGCAAAATGTTGCACGCATTAGGAAGATAAAACGCAGTTTTGCCCACATCAATTTCAATCCAGCAACTTTATAATGTAAAGGAGTCCATTTTGAGAGACAAGTATGTGACTCTCATTGTATATCATGAGCCAAGCAACATTTCAATTGATAATTGCTGTTTTGGAACCTGTAGCGTCTTCCCCAGCTCGGGAGCATGCAAATGAAACAAGCCACATATGGAGCTCTGTAACAGGTGTCTTTATTCCTCAACATACGATCACACACTGCATGACTTTAATAAGCACACCTTAACACCTCCCAGCAGCTTGCATACTTCTTGTATAAAGTCCGCCCAGAACGGCAAGGGTCCTAGTGCTCAATATCTTAAAGACTCTACATCTCCCCCTTGGTTGAACAAAAAGTGCAAACAACATTAACATCATATTTCTTCAATGAGTCATTGCGCTGGTCTGCTAGATTGGGTAGTATGAAGTAGTTGAGGGGTACACTGATCATTCACCAATGACATAGGCTCAGATGATTGATCTGGATGTTCAGGCAGGGCTGCCTCGTTCACGATCTCAGGAGCAGACGAAAATCAAAGCAAATGTTTAAAGTGTGATGAGGTTCATGTGATAGACTTTCAGAGGCGCTGAGCAGTCACAATGTGCCCTTTGGTCTTTACAACTCTCAGAGGATCAACAGAAAACAATGTCCATTTTCTGCTTCCATATCCGTTTGACCAGAACCCAGTCCTCTTTATTGAAGACTGTTTCCTGGGCGCCTTATTGCCAATCAGTATAGGTTTTCATCTTGCACTTTCAAGAAGTGTCTGTGACACGAACCTTATCGGTGCTTATGGATCGGTCCGTGTCCATTGTGGTAGCTTAGTTCCGATAGCTCTCCCAAATAGCAAGGTGGCAAGACTCTCACTATTTGAGAAGTGTGGAGTTGATCGATAGGCACAACGGCTTGACACAGAGCTTGTTTTGAAATTTGTACTTGTAAAGCGCACCCATACCCCCAAAGGGGTGTCCAGGCGCTGTACGCATACCGCTGTGGAACCCTTCCTGGCTTTTTCCCTGTGAAAATGTCCACTCCTGGGCACCCCCAGGGTGAAGCCAGGCATCCCAGCGCTGAGGGATTTTAGATCGATTCCCTCTATTGAGGCTCGCTGAATCACTCTCTTGAGGGTGCCCATAAATCGTTCAAACACTGTTGGCCTGAGGCCAAGGAGGCGTACTCCTTTGATGCTTAATATTGAGTCAAATAAGAAATTAATTGAATTCTTTGCTATTGAAAGGGGGGCCATTGTCAGATTTGAGAACAGCGGGGATGCCCCACACTGCAAAGATGTCATCAAGCAGCTCGATGTCATGGGTTGTTGATGAAAAGTCTTCCACCAAAGGAAAACATGCGTATTCATCAATGACTACCATGAGATGATTTCCATTTTTTAGGGACCCAAAGAAATCAACAGCCACTCTCTCTCAGGCATGCACAGGCAGGTCAGGCATGGTCAATGGACGCTGCATCACTTTAGGAGATTAACAGTTACACAAATGGCAAGCTTTCAGTTCTTTCTCAACTCGTTCATCTAAGGGAGGGAACCACACTCGATCTCTTAATGCTCTTTTGGTAGCTGCAATGCCACGATGTCCTTCATGGGCCAGTTCAATGGCTTGCTGTCTCAGGCTCTCAGGGATGAAAATTCTTGAGCCGATCAATACGATACCCTCTCGGGTGACGGATAGTTCTTCCTGTACCTTTTTGAATTTTTGAATTCAACATCGTCAGCAAAGAGTCACATGCTTTAGTTACACGCATGAGTTGAAACAAGGTCTTTGAGTAAAATCACGTTCGTATCTGTATTGGTAGCAGCAATAATCTGTTCACTGAATAGGGCTGCTGGCATGCTGGACCTCACAATGAAGTTGACATATTCTTCAGTCGCTTTGGATGTCGAACTGTAGCGCTGTAGCAGCACTTGTGAAAAGTAATCCGCAAGGTTCTGATCTTTCCCCGGCTTGTGCACAATTTCATAGTCATACTCTTGCAGTCGTAACCCCCACCTCTCAATGCGAGGGGGCATCTTGGTCTTTGGCTTTCCAAAGATAGAGAGCAACGCCTGGTGGTCTGTGATGATGGTAAAATGTTTTCCATATTGAAACACATAAAAATGTTTACAGGCCCACACTACAGCCAGACTCTCCTTTCCCGTCTGAGAATAGGCACGTTCAGTTTCAGACCAGTTTCAACTGGCATAGGCCACAATGTGTCTCTGAGCATTTGGATGACCACTGTGTTAGCAAGGATGGCCCCCAGCCCCACCGGGCTTGCATCTACTGTGATCATCTCAGTAAGTAGTTTGGGGTCAAAATATGCCATTTCAGTTGCATTCACAAGTGCATGTTTTATTGTTTTGAAACATAGGTCGTACTCAGGAGACCACTGGAATGAGAAATTTCACTTTGTTAAGTCTTTAAATGGGGCACTCGCTGTTGTAAAATCACAAATGTACCTGAACAGTAAGTAATTGGCCATGCCTAGGAAGCATTGCAGCAAGGTTACATATTTTGGGAGACAAGTAGATGACAGTGCTTCCACCTTATCTGGGTCAGGAGGCATTCCCCCATCAGAGAATATGTGCCCAAATGATTTAAGTTTGGTCTTGTGAAACTCACACTTTGCTGCATTCAAAGTGAGGCCTGCATCAGCAAGTAACTGACATATTTGAAAGGGAGCCTTGTCATGCTCTCTTCTTGTTGTCCCAAATACTAGTATGTCATCACTGCAATTAAAAGCATGTGTAACAGGTTGAATTACTCAGTGTATAACATCCTGAAATATTTACGTGGCCACAGACACTCCAAAACTCAGTCTTTTGTATCTGAACAAACCAACATGAGTCGAAAAAGTAGTAATGTACCTGCAATTCTCCCCCAGCTTGAGTTGAAGGTATCGCTTATCAATGCGGGAGAAGACTTTGGCTCCATTTAATTGAATGATCATGCCCGCTATGTGGGGACCAGGATGTCTTTCTCTCTCGATTGCTTTGTTGTCCAGGCGCTTATCAACACAAATGCGCACTGCACCTCCGCTGTCCTTTTTTGGCACCACCACTATGGACAAAACCCATGGCGTGAGACCGGTAGCTCGCTTAATGAAGTCATGCTTCAACATCGCTTCTAGTTCTTTCTCAATGGCTTTTTGCAAGTGAAAAGTGACTCTGGGGTGCCGCTGTGCAACAGAACTAATGTCCACATTAATATGAAGTTGCACTTTCATTTTCTTTAGTTTTCCTAAACCATGAAACACTGAACTGACTTAGAATCTCAGACTGAGTACAAAGGTTGTACTTGAGAAATGTCAATAGCAGTGGCAAAGATGAGCAGCCATGCACTCCATGAAGTTCCTCGAAGGACATGGATCGGCACTTGCACTGATGTCTTTTTGTGTCGCACGGTTGCTGTGAAAGACCCTTGGCTTTGCAGTGGTTCAGAAGCAGCCAAAGTGTTTACCTTTGTGTCTGATGGAGTGAGGCAAGGCACAGGGAACAGGGGACAGGCTGTTAAACTTTTCCATGAGCATGATGTTGATCGAAGCACCACTGTCTACGGTGAAAGCTACTAGTTCATCATTCACTTTCAGCGTGATCTTTGGACAGCGTCCAAAGAAGTTTGTCATTTCTTTTGGTGAATTTATTTTGAACTGTGGTCTTCTTTACAAGCAGCTACTCCTACATGTGCATGGCGCTCTTTGGTAGCCATCAGTGCACACCCATCTTCTTCATCAGTACTCGACAGCGATGTTGTGGAGCCTTTGTACAATGAGCTTAACGATCATTGATCTAGCCTTGTTTCCATTTGTTGAAGTTGATGTTGCCTTTTGATTTTGTGGGCATGATGAGAATGTTGCTGGTACCTTCTGGCGCCCATTTTCTCTTCTCACAGTGACATATTTGATTTCTCTTTTGCTTTGCAAACAGTTATGAAGTGGCATCTTTCCCACAATCTTTGCATGTCTGTCCTATGGCTAAACATTTACCTTCCTGGGGAAATGAAAATCCACAGCGGAAACATAACTTTGATTTCTTTAAAGATATCGACTTACTTGCCTATTGTTTTCACTTGTGCTTGCTTTTCACGGTCAGCGCCAATTCATAACGTGCCATCCTTGCTTCCATATCAGTAGGTTATCGATCTGCTCAAGCCTCTGCCCTCGCAGCCATAAGCATTTTCTCTAGACTGTGTCTCTCTCTCAACATGCGTTTCCTAAACAAATCGGAATGGCAGCCATCGATGATTCTGAGGAACATGGCTTCTTCATTGGTGAAATCACAGAACTTGCAATGCTTAATGAGTTTATTAAGTCTTTAAACTAACTCATCCATTGTTTCACCAAACTGTTGTCATGCTTGGTTGAAGATGTTTCTTTCATAGTCGACGTTCAGCATTGGATTGCACTTGGCTTCCAATGCTTCTTTTATCTTTTGGTAGGATTTTGCTTCAGTTGGAGAGACTTTCTTTATCACTTCTTTTACTCCATCACCAGCAAGATCCTTCAAGTGTTCAATGATCTTCTCTAGCGCATTTATGAAGTCCTCGATTGTTTCGATCTATACAGACCCACCTGGCACCAATGTTTTGCTTCATCGCCGTGACGAATGGCGGTGGTGGTTTCAGAAATATAGCAGCATCATATTTTACACTCCCTTCTGTCACCATTGGAAGTGTATGCTGTTCGAGCAGTGTTCATTGCATTGGACGCCACCTGCAATGTTTGCACACTTCAGCCTCTCACCTGGACCGGGTTGTCTCGTCTGATTCGAGATCGTATGGCACTTCACTCGCTTGTCCCGGTAAGTGAGTTTCTGTTTTCGTACCTGATTATCACATCCTTTGGCGTTTGCTTTGCATTGATGGCTCTGTGTTATGGCACAGCGTAATATCTCTTCTTTCAGCCTTACCAGCAATTTCTGGCAGGCTTTTCGTATATTTGCTCCTCTGTCTGGCCTTCAACGTTTTCTAGGAGCTGTGTAACGGCTGGAGTGGGGGTTTGTCTCCATATAAGCTGACCTCAGACTGCTTCGCATCGATTTCGGGCACAAGTGGCATGCACAAGCAGTTTGCTATACTACTGCAAACCCTAAGGGAGAGCAGTCTTGTTTCTTCAGGGCATGTATCCCATACTCATCACCAGTTGTAGCGTCCTCCCCAGGCCGGGAGCATGCAAATGAACATTCCACAAACATAGCTCTGTTACAGGCGTCTTTATTCTTCAACATAAGATCACACACTGCACACATTGCGTCATGACTTTAATAACCATACCATAACACCTCCCAGCAGCTTGCATAATTTCTGGCTAAAGTTCTACCAGAACCACGAGTATCCTAGCACTCAATATCTGTAAGACTCTACAGAGCCCATTGCATTGATAACTTTCACCCTAGGAACTTATTGAAGATGCAAAACTAAATCTTGCGCCAACAAAGTAGCCCTTAAATTATATCACATTTTAAAGACTACATTTAACATATGAACAGACATTTTTCACATGAAATACAAAGTTAACAGACCTGAATAAATTAAGACAAGAAGCATTGCTGCACTAAATAACCCATGCATTTTTAGCTCTGCAGCATCAGTTTTCCCTCAGGTTGCATCTGACTAAGTGTACATCGACTAGTAGAGCACATCGCGTTGAAACACAAAAATACCCAACTATTGTTTGAATCGTGGTAAACAATTTTTGTTAGCAATGCTTCTGCCATCATGATACATAGCATGCTGTATCAAGGCAAAATCATTCCTCATTATTCATTTTGATGAAAAATGCCCCGAAACGCCTATTAGCATTTTCACAACTTCCTTGTTTTTAACCTATCCAGCAATGTCAGCAAGATAGGATGGCTGATTGATTGCCTACAGAGTCAACAGCATTGCCCTCAAACTATCAATCAGTTGCATCTGTCAATAGGCAAATCAATCAATTCCCTCTTACCAAAGTCCAGGCTTCTTATCTCTCTCACCTATGAATCAAAGAGTAGGTTAACATTTGCAATGATTCAATCATGTACAATTGTGGGACATAATAAACTGTGAGGAAAGACACAATAAGTGTTTAAATCCCTCTGACTTATGCTGAAGAGAATCTCAATGTAAATTGCATTACTAAAAAGATGATTACACAATTATCTTGGGAAAAGTGGTCCATGCGCCATACAGGCAAAAACGATTGAATGCTGGGCTGAATAACTGCCATTTGTGCACTATAATGTAGAGGGGTGGGCTGTTGTGCCCTTTCTAAACGGTATTAGGCATTATCGGCCAGTATTTCACTGCCCAGCAAAATTTGTGCAACATATACTATGCAAAACATACAATTTGTTAATGTTCCACCATTTGCTGGTGCAGGCCCCTACCACAGGTCTCAGTAACAGCATGCCCACTGTCCTCTACTGAGCACTTGGCGAGTCAGCATAATGATGGTATATTTAAGAGCCAATGGGGAATGGATGAGCAACGGCGGATCTGAGTAACCGCACCTCCCTGCTTTATTCCTTTTCTTGTATATGAAACTGTAGCGGGTAGTATGATTGGGTGTGCACATACAGCTCCTGCACCTGCCGTTGTTGGATGCCAGCTGCCAGGCAGAGAGAAAACTGTGAAAGTGGTGGAGCGGTGCACTACCAAAGAGTTTTTTCAATAAATCCAAATGTTCAATTTGTTAAGTGGTAATCAATCCTTTATTTTCAATATCAAAATATACAGATTCCAGCCAACGCGTTTCGTTCATACATAAAATGAACTTCTTCAGGGCAAATGGTGATGTGAAGGAGACGCAGGAACACAGAGGCAATGAAGAGCCTTTGGTCTGGGATCATTGGAAAAGGCGTTTGGACTTGAGGGCATGCATTTGGCCCAATTACGTACATCTATGTTCCAAGTTCCTGCTGTCGACGCACAAGTGTTATGCTTTTAAGGCTACCATGATAAGTACCTGATGGTTGTGTCTCTGGGGGACACAGTCCTATTAGTCTCGTCTGGTCGGCAGTCAATGTTATTTAAGAGCCAGACTGGACACATCATTTGAAACTTGGTGCATGGTAAAGGGTGAGTGAAGTGTTCTTCGTTACCTAACAAAACTATTTTAAAACCTACTCTACATCACGAGCTTAACAAAGTTGGCAAAAGTTTTACAAAAATAGCAGGGGAAAATTTTCTCAAACGAAAGAACATCCAGCAAACCTTGTTTTTAAAGGCACTTAATTATGAAACATTTAAGTAATTGGGTTATTGGTTCAGAGGGGTGGAAGCCCCACTCAAATAATAAACAAAATCCTTGTCAGCTTGGACCACAAAAGTCACTAAATTAACCTGTGCTTAACCCTCTGGTAGCTTGGCACAAAGAGGTCAGTCTTAACTAAGAGGCAATGTGTAAAGTATTTATGCAGCACTAAAACAGGAATAAAGTGAAAACACAACACAAGAAACAACAGGAAACCAATTTAGAGAAATAGAGCACTTTGTAATAAATAAAATGGAACGAAAACAACAAAAATCCAATCAGTAGAACAGGAGATATGAACTTTTAAAGTTTTAGGTGAAAATAGTGCAGAAAAGCACAAAGCGCCACTCGCAGTTATCTAGTAACACCGGAAAGTCATAAGTTCAGGCTGACCACAATGTAGAGTGGGTCAGATACAGGGATCAGGTTAGTCCTACTGAATATTTCACTTCTATAGTCTGCACAAAGAGTGCAGTTCACGTTGGTGGGGACTGTGAAGAGGTGACTTTTGGCGCAAGAAGCAGGTCGGGCACCGCAGATGGTTGTCTCTGTAGCATGAACAGCCAGGTGTCACTAAAGATTTGCGTTGGTGGTCGATGTGGGCTATTGGTGCGAAGAGCAGATCACACTGGAGCTTCGTGTTGACGGTCGTTGTGGACAGTCGATGTCAGTGCAAAAAGCATATCCTGCTGAAGATTCACATTGGCAGTCTTCGCAGGTGGTCAGTGGCGGTGCGTCCATCAGGGAGCTTGGGCGTTGCCCCTCTAATAATTTACGCGCGCGCCGTCACTCACTCACATTCACATAGATATTCAATCCCATTATCCCAGGCGGGCTGGCCGGCCACCGGACCACTCCCGCACGAGGCAGTCGGCTCAGAAGGGGGGCGGGGCAGCAGGAGTTCAGTGCTGTGCAAGTGAAGTGATGACATCGTCAGGTGGTCGGCGGAGGCGAGCACACAGCAAGTGCGCATGTTCTGTTTAGGGCTGAAAATTTTTGCGACCAGCCCGAACATGCGCACTAGGCTGCTCATTAGAAGAGCGAGGGTTGTTCCATGCCGCAGCCCCCGGTCTCCTAATGAGCGGCAAGTATCACTGCTCAAGCCAATCCTGCGCTGCTGGAGCAGCATCTGGATTGGCTGAGACGCACGTGGTACTTGCCAGCCAGCCAGGAGCGAGCGTGATGTCGGAGCCTCCTCGAGGCAGACACACCTCGTCGTGTTCACTGCTTACGGGCCTCACAACAGCTTTGTGGCTCTTGGCTGGTACACTTTAAGGTTACCTGAGCAGCAAAAAGACCTGTAAGATCGACCATTACGTACCATGTCTGTTCTTCAGACGTTCCGTTCATTCCTGCATCACAGTTCAGTGCCCTCTGAGAAAGAGGTTACTTTCTCCGCTCGCGAGAGCACCATGAGTTCTACGGAGACCCGCGCGGCCACGTCTAGCTTCTCTCGCTCAGAATTTGAGGAGACCGCTGAGATGCTGAACAAACCTTTGGAGGTCGAGTCATCCCGCATATCCACCAACGCAACTGGTCTACCGTCAGCTCAGAGCTATTGCTGCAGTCCTACCATGAACTGAGGTTTTCCAGCTCACAGGAGGAAAACTGGAGGTTCTGGAACCGCTGCTCCAGTGAGAAGGCCGAGCTGCAGCAGCTCAACGAGCGCTTTGCCACGTTCATAGACAAGGTGCGCAGCCTGGAGCAGCAGAACGTGCAGCTCCTGGTGGAGCTCAACATTCTGAAGTCCCGGGAGGCCCAAGGAAACGGCGGCGTGTACCAGCAGCGGTTCAAAAAGACGCGGCAACAGCTGGACCAGCTGACCAGTGAGTGATTACAACCGCTTGAAGCTGGAGAGGGACAGGCTGAAGGAGCAGCAGGACTTTCTGGAGAAAAGGTAAGCTCATGAGGGCAACAGGTGGTGGGAGGAAGCTGAGCCTAGGCTCGGTGGGGTACCGCCGGCAACAAGCGCGATGCACACAGAGGCGGGCCTTGCTCAGCTGCTCCTGCTGTATTGAAATTTCTTAAAGTAAGGCGGAGAGTTCCTGGACACTTTCTGTGTGTGCAATGCATGTTGTGCTGAGGAAAAGTGGCTCGGCTGTGATGCGATGCAATGGCGTGGTCTCCAAGGCACGCTTTTGCTAGCTCTGTGGCAGTAAAATTCAAGCCTTTATGGCCTTGCAAATGGCTTATTGCATGCGAAGTGGCTTGAAGTTTACTGCTTGCATTTGGAACTAATAAACACACTGGTTTGCTAAAAGCAGCCGCTTCCAAACGCAAGCAATAAAATTCAAGCCATTGATTTAAATATCAGGACATAGACTGATGCATCCATTTCTTACATGCATTAATTTTCATGCGAATCCACTCCCCCTGGGACTCACTTGTCTCGATGCTTGTCGCTAATGTGCGCACTACAGTGAGTTTCGTAGTGCATAGGAAATGCTACATAAGACAAAGAGGACTGCATGGTGCAGCAGGCGTCACATGTCATCCATACTTGTAGACACTAAGCAGTATATTTAAAGACTGACTGTTTGGTCTGGAACAGCACAAACTCATAATTTAAAACATAGCACTCTGGTTGTGTGTTGACTTCACTAATAGGGATTTCTACCCAAATGAACCCTTTTTAGCAACATTAGGATGATGACTGGAGAGCAAAATCATAACGCTCTAACCTATACCTTGCAGTTTTTATGCAGCTCTTTAATGACAGTTAATAGCTCTCTCTGCTGTGTTAGGTATGTAACTTTTAAACTTGCCTTCTCAAATTTGCTTGAAAATGCACCATTTGGCTGCTCTTTTTTCAAACATTTCTCGGGGGAGAACCCCCCGATCCCCTCGTATGACAGTCGGGCTCGTGCGCTATGCCCGCTCGCCACAGTGCACTCAGCCGCAACCTTTACGCCTCACCACTTTCAAATGTCACCAGCCGCCACTCCTGGTGGTTAATTCTCTTCACAAAGGTTTCACTTTGCGGTCACGAGGAGACCAAAACTTCCAAATCTTCACATTTTCTTCAGGAGAAGTACACACTGATGCCAACCAAGGGTCCAGGACCTGGGGTGCACGTCTTGCTGATCAGGACTCACTCCAGCAGCAGCAGCAGCAAGATTCAAGCAGATCCAGGCAGGTCCATTTGGTGATGGTCAGCTGGGCAGTTGCAGGGATGCCTCTGGAGGCTTGTTGTGTCCATGTAGCTCACACAGCAGGACACTTTGGGTAGCCTGGATTCAAGGCCAGAAGGCGCAATCCTTCTTCTTCAGTCAGCTGGGCAGTCCCTCTTTCTGAGAAAGCAGGGCAGTCCTTCTGAATCTTCCACAGGTCCAAGAGTGTTCTCATGAAAGATTCTGAAGATTCCACTTTTACACCTGGTGTCAGCCTTTGTGTGAGGGGAATTCACTGACCTACCCCCAAAACTAGTTCTGGTCAGTTATTCCCCTTCCCCTGGTGCTGGATCTAAACTGTCTATGATGACAAAGGCAAGGGAAGGCTTGGTGTCAGGATCCTTTTTGTGTGCTGCAGACAGGGCCTTTGAAGGGGTAATCAGGACAGGGCACAGTTCCTCCCCAGCCATCCTGTCTTAAAGACCCTCTCCCCTCACACCCAGGCTTCTTTTGTGTCAAGGTCTGGAAGCAGTACATGACCCACAACAGGAGAGCCATTCACAGTCATGTGACCCAGGACACTGGTAAAAAGGAACAGTTGGTTTAGGCATAAAAATGCCATCTTTCAAAAAGTGGAATTTTCAAAACTATAACTTAAAATCAGACTTTATTATTATAGAGGATTTTAAATTACAATTAATTTGAGTGGAAACAGCATTCCTCTATTTGGTCCCAAACTGAAGCTAACACTTATTAACTTAAGTAAGGTAACACAGTTTTAGTCTATGGGAGATATAGCCTTGCAGCAGTGAAAAACTACTTTGGGAGGTTTCCACTGTCAGGACATGATATGTAAAACTTAAATACACATGTCTTACTTTTTAAATACCATGCACCCAGCTCTATGAGTTCAGGGCCTACATTAGAGCTGACCTATAAGTACTAAAAGGTAGGGCTTAGGCCTGGCAAAACGTTTCTTTTTCCAGGTCGAAATGGCAGATTAAAACTGCACTACAGACTGCAGTTGCAGGCCTGAGACATGTTGGGCTACTGTAGTGGGTGGAGGGAAATCTGTGGTGCAGCCCACTTGTAGCATCTGTACCATTGGGTACATGTTGTATCATTTACTAGGGACTTAAATAAATTAAATGCAACAATTATGAGTATGCCAATATTAATCTGTTTAAAGGAGAGAGCTCAAGCACTTTGCGGCTGGTTAGCAGGGAGAAAGTGCACAGCGTCCTAATGCAAACAAAAACGAGTTCAGCAAGAATCAGGGAGTGAAGGCAAAAAGTCTGGGCGAATACCATGCCAAGGATGTCAGGTCTAACAGAAGAAATCATCTGCAAAAACCTTTTTGCTGAAATTTTGTGAACCGACAAAGGTGAAGACTTTTCTAAGTTTGTAGAAGTTGTGAAGTGTATCACTTTCACATAACTTCACTAATTTTAATTTGATATGCCTCTACACATAACTGAGCAGCGGCACTTGTACCCCTGTGCTTGGTGTCGATAGTATCAAGTTACACTCTCTCTGCCAATTCCTGGTGCACAGTTAGTAGGTTCTTAGTACAATATTGTACGTCAAGATGTACACCGGGGTTTCAAAAAGGTTTGGTGGTAACCATTGAGAGAAAGGATCTACTTTGAAAGTGGTACACAAACTGACTCCCACAACTAACTACTGTTCAAGAAGTCAATATAATGTCTAACAATGGTCTGATTGACCATGGAAGTAAACCGCTAGTAGTACTAAATTCAAAAGGACCGGTAAAACACTAGTGCTGGAACATTAAAATCATGTTTTAATACACTATCAGAACAACAGATAAATTATTTATCAACTGTTAGTATAATACAGTCTGCCCAGGTTGGCTGTCTTCCCACTGGGCATGGGAGCTTTAGTACAAAGGGATTTAAAAAAGTAATCTATCTGAGAAGGGAGAAAGAGCAAGCAGTTTGTTCTATCAACTACAGTCTCATTTCTACCCAATTTTCACTGCATCAAAACAGATACGCAGTGGAAAGCCCTCCCACACTCTTTAATGGCCCCTTGCGCACCACTAAGAATTACACAAAGTAGTGATTCAAACTTGGGTGAGGTTTTTTGACTATGTAATACCAAATTCATATTCAGGGCCATGGGAATAATGGAGTGGGAATGTGTTTGCTTTAGGAATCCCCCAAGAAAATGGATCTCACCTGTCTGCCAAGTCTACGCTCCATACAAAGGAAAATCAATTTGGAACAAGAAGCCCTCCACTGCAGGAGTGCAAGTAGATTCCTTTCTGAGATTGCCTCATTTAAGTGATTGCGTTCTCAATCTTCCTATCCTGCTGCTAGTCATCACAATTACTGTTTAAGATGTCTATAAAGTATTTGTGGTCCTTCGGTAAAATAACAATTCTCCTCTCCTAGAGCTCTAAAAGTGGATGGTACAACATATCTAGAAGATTATCATCTAAATGCCTTATTTCGAGTTTGGTGGACATGATACTCAATAAAAAGGTGGTTGATATCTGTCCCCCATATTAAAGTGCCATAATGCACATGTAACATGGTGGATAGGACATCCACCATATTTATGACAGAGTGTCTCATCCACCAAACTCTGTATATGGCCCGAGTCTTCAGTGTATATGTGGGTGTTTTCATGATTTTCTGTTTTACACTGTAGCATAGGACCTGGCTCCACAAGAGTATTTCAGAGTTGTTGTCATCATGGGTTTGGTTGTAGATAGTTCTATCTCTGTAAACTTCTCTGAGCCCATATTTTAGGCATAAGCAGATAGCTTACGTGATAATTCATCACCTGAGAAGGTTTCATGGTCTTGATTAGCGGCCACACTGGCACAGTGCATTTGACCGTGGACAGAGAACCATCTTCATTTTATGACAACAGGATCCTTTCAAAGAGTGGTAATTTTGTGGGTGGACACACAGTACAAGGCCTTTTTTGTACATGTCACATGTATCACTGAGCTCCCAATAAATTCATGTTGCATTCCATATGATTTGTCAGCCTCAAATGGACTTCTTGGCCCAGCCCAAAAAAAGCTGGAGTTCAGGGATCTTCTCAAAGTGTTTCCTCTGATTCTTCTAATTCAATATCCACGTGTGGAGATGCAGCAAGCTGCATCACATGCTCTTTTGGTGGTTCTCAAATGGCTCAGATGTTGAGTTGTTCTTATTTTCAATATTTTGGCATGCCAGGTTTCGATGTCGGAGGTTTACCCTTTGGTACTCTTATTGCATTGTTGTTTTATGGGTTAACTGCCTAGTTTTAGATTTTAAAGGAAAAGTATTTACAGGCAAACTTTTCCTGAAAATTTGCAATTGTGATTCTGCTGTTGCAACTATTACCCTATTTGTCAAAGGTCAACTGTTGCACTTTTTCTAAATGTAGGAGAGGTATTTTGAGAAGGAACTTAAATGGTTCATTTTGGTTACTGAACAGTTCGAAAGTGTGTTTACTAGGACAGGCTGAGTCTCCTTTTTGGGATCATGGGATCCCAGAGAAGGCTTTATGTGATCCACAGAGATGCGATAATAACTAATCACTTTAATATCACTTCTGGTATTCATAGTGAGTTATTAACCACACAAGCATTCAAGCGTCTTGTATAATTTGCTACTAGTCCTTTAGTCTCAAAAGAGCACTGTGTTTTGAACTATGGCGACATTTCTACCATCAGTGGGCATATGTTTTCTGATGGCAAGTCATCCTTTCATATTGTTCTCCTTTATTCGAAAGGTTGGTTCCTTTTTAGGTCTCGCTCTGAGCGAGACATTTTGTAGTGTGGTTGCAGAAATGCAACCACTCTTTTTGGCTGGCATCGAGTGTGCGGTTACGCGCACAAGGACGAGCGGAGGTGCCATATGGCTTTCCTCTCTCGTCATGGTGCGCGCACATCTCACACCATTTGCCAGCCTGCTTCGCAATCTCTCCTCCCTTCTCCCCTCCCTTTTCGGCTTTGATGAAGCTCCTCTGCTGCTGGCATTCCCCCCTCCCTTCTCGCCCAGCCCTTCTTGTCTAACTTTCTCTCTCTCTCTCGCCTGCCTCTGCTGCTGGCATTCCCCCCTCCCTTCTCGCCCAGCCCTTCTTGTGTTCAATGTAAAGTGCCCGGCTTCTCCTTCAAATCAGGTGTGTGCAGTATCAAATGCCCGAAATGAATAAAGCATAACCGGATACGCACTGTGAACGAACGTGGGCATTTCAGGATGAGATGAAAGCACACATCTGACATGGGACTTAACAGTGGTTTGTTGGAAACAGTTCCAGCCTCTGACTGCCTAAAAGTATGTCACTTGCTGCAAAAAACTACAATAAATGCTTGTTTATTGCTCATTCTCCTGCCAAACTCTCTGCGAATTAACCTCTCTCTCTACCTCTCCCTCTCTCTCTCTCTACCTCTCCCTCTCTACCTCACTGCCACTCTATCTCTGCCTCTACCCCTCTATCTCTCTACCTCTCTCTACACCTCTCTACCTCTCTCTCTCTACCTCTCCCTCTCTCCCTCTCTCTCTCTCTACCTCTCTCTCTATCTCTCTCTCTCTACCTCTCTACCTCTCTCTACCTCTCTACCTCTCTACCTCTCTCTCTCTCTACCTCTCTCTCTACCTCTCTCTCTCTCTACCTCTCTCTCTCTACCTCTCTGTCTACCTCTCTGTCTACCTCTCTACCTCACTACCTCTATACCATCTCCTTCTACCTCTCTAACTCTCTACCTATCTCTCTACCGCTCTCTCTCTACCGCTCTCTCTCTACCTCTCTCTCTACCTCTCTCTCTACCTCTCTCTCTCTACCTCACTGCCACTCTACCTCTGCCTCTACCCCTCTATCTCTCTACCTCTCTCTCTCTCTCTCTCTCTCTCTCTACCTCTCCCTCTTTCCACCTCTCTAACTCTCTCTCTCTCTACCTCTCTCGCTCTACCTCTCTCTCTCTCTCTCCACCTCTCTACCTCTCTCTATACCTCTCTCTATACCTCTCTCTACCTCTCTCTACCTCTCTCTACCTCTCTCTCTACCACTCTACCTATCTCTCTCTACCTCTCCCTCTCTCTCTCTACCTCTCCCTCTCTACCTCACTGCCACTCTACCTCTGCCTCTACCCCTCTATCTCTCTACCTCTCTCTCTCTACCTCTCCCTCTTTCCACCTCTCTAACTCTCTCTCTCTACCTCTCTCTCTCTACCTCTCTCTCTACCTCTCTCTCTACCTCTCTCTCTCCACCTCTCTACCTCTCTATCTATACCTCTCTCTACCTCTCTCTCTCTACCTCTCTCTCTCCACCTCTCCCTCTCTCCACCTCTCTCTCTACCTCCCTCTCTACCTCTCTCTCGCTCTACCTCTGCCTCTCTCTCTACCTCACTACCACTCTACCATCTCCTTCTACCTCTCTAACTCTCTACCTCTCTCTCTCTCCCTCTACCTCTCCCTCTACCTCTCTCCCTCTCTCTCTACCTCTCTCCCTCTCTCTCTCTCAACCTCTCTCCACCTCTCTCCCTCTCTCTCTCTCTACCTCTCTCCACCTCTCTACCTCTCTCTCTCTACCTCTCTCTCTGTACCTCTCTCTCTACCTCTCTCTACCTCTCTCTACCTCTCTCTCTCTCTACCTCTCTGCCTCTCTCTCTACCTCACTATCACTCTACCATCTCCTTCTACCTCTCTAACTCTCTAACTCTCTACCTCTCTACCTCTCTCTCTCTACCTCTCTCCCTCTCTCTCTCTCCCTCTCTCTCTCTCTCTCTACCTCTCTCTCTACTCTCTCTCTCTCTCTACCTCTCTCTCTCTCTACCTCTCTCTCTACCTCTCTCTCTCTCTACCTCTCTCTCTACCTCTCTCTCTCTCCACCTCCCTAACTCTCTCTCTCTACCTCTCTCTCTCTCTACCTCTCTCTACCTCTCTACCTCTCTCTCTATCTCACTACCACTCTACCATCTCCTTCTACCTCTCTAACTCTCTACCTACCTCTCTCTACCTATCTCTCTCTACCTATCTCTCTCTACCTCTCTCTCTCTAACCCTCTCTCTCTAACCCTCTCTCTCTAACCCTCTCTCTCTACCGCTCTCTCTACCTCTCTCTCTACCTCTCTGCCTCTCCCTACCTCACTACCACTCTACCATCTCCTTCTACCTCTCTAACTCTCTACCTATCTCCCTCTACCTCTCCCTCTACCTCTCCCTCTCCCTCTCTCTCTACCTCTCTCCCTCTCTCTCTCTCTCTCTCTACCTCTCTCTCTCTCTCTCTCTACCTCTCTACCTCTCTCCCGCTCTACCTCTCTCTCTCTACCTCTCTCTCTCTACCTCTCTCTACCTCTCTACCTCTCTCTCTATCTCACTACCACTCTACCATCTCCTTCTACCTCTCTAACTCTCTACCTACCTCTCTCTACCTATCTCTCTCTACCTATCTCTCTCTACCTATCTCTCTCTACCTCTCTCTCTCTAACCCTCTCTCTCTCTAACCCTCTCTCTCTAACCCTCTCTCTCTAACCCTCTCTCTCTACCGCTCTCTCTACCTCTCTCTCTACCTCTCTGCCTCTCTCTACCTCACTACCACTCTACCATCTCCTTCTACCTCTCTAACTCTCTACCTATCTCCCTCTACCTCTCCCTCTACCTCTCCCTCTCCCTCTCTCTCTACCTCTCTACCTCTCTCTCTCTCTCTCTCTCTCTACCTCTCTACCTCTCTCTCTCCCTCTCTCTCTCTACCTCTCTCTCTACCTCTCTCTCTCTACCTCTCTCTCTCTACCTCTCTCTCTCTCTCTACCTCTCTCTCTACCTCTCTCTCTCTCTACCTCTCTCTCTACCTCTCTCTCTCTACCTCTCTCTCTACCTCTCTCTCTCTACCTCTCTCCCTCTACCTCTCCCTCTCCCTCTCCCTCTCCCTCTCTCTCTACCTCTCTACCTCTCTCTCTCTCTCTCTACCTCTCTACCTCTCTCTCTCGCTCTACCTCTCTCCCGCTCTACCTCTCTCTCTACCTCTCTCTACCTCTCCCTCTACCTCTCTCTATACCTCTCTACCTCTCTCTCTACCTCTCTCCCTCTACCTCTCTACCTCTCTCTCTACCTCTCTCTACCTCTACCTCTCTCCCTCTACCTCTCGCCCTCTCTCTATCTCTACCTCTCTCTATCTCTATCTCTACCTCTCTCTCTCTCTACCTTGCTCTCTCTCTACCTCGCTCTCTCTCTACCTCGCTCTCTCTCTACCTCGCTCTCTCTCTACCTCGCTCTCTCTCTACCACTCTACCTCTCTCTCTCTACCACTCTACCTATCTCTCTCTACCTCTCTCTCTACCTCTCCCTCTCTCTCTACCTCTCCCTCTCTCTCTACCTCTCCCTCTCTACCTCACTGCCACTCTACCTCTGACTCTACCCCTGTATCTCTCTACCTCTCTCTCTCTAACTCTCTCTCTCTACCTCTCTCTCTACCTCTCTCTCTACCTCTCCACCTCTCTCCCTCTACCTCTCTACCTTTCTCTCTCTACCTCTACCTCTCTCTCTCTCTCTCTCTACCTCTCTCTCTCTACCTCACTACCTCTCTCTACCTCTCTCTCTTTCTACCTCTCTCTCTACCACTCTCTTTCTCTACCTCTCTCTACCTCTCTACCTCTCTCTCTACCTCTCTCTCTCTACCTCTCTCTCTACCTCTCTCTCTACCTTTCTACCTCTCTCTCTCTCTACCTCTCTCTCTACCTCTCTACCTACCTCTCTACCTCTGTCCACCTCTCTACCTCTCTACCTCTGTCCACCTCTCTACCTCTGTCCACCTCTCTACCTCTGTCCACCTCTCTACCTCTGTCCACCTCTCTACCTCTCTCTACCTCTGTCCACCTCTCTACCTCTCTCTACCTCTGTCCACCTCTCTACCTCTGTCCACCTCTCTACCTCTCTCTACATCTGTCTAGCTCTCTCTCTACCTCTATACACCTCTCTACCTCTCTACCTCTCTCTACCTCGCTACCTCTCTATACTTCTCTACATCTCTCTCTACCTCTCTCTACCTCTCTCAAATATAGCTACAACGTCTACGTATAATACGGTACGCTAAGTGGCAGCCGCAGCCTAAAATCACTTCTTGTCCTTAAAAAAAAAAAAAACAATCATTACCATATCCAATATATCTCCCCTTTATGACCTTATAAGTATTTACTTCTGCAGCACAATATCCTTTCGTCAACAACATCAAATGTTGCACAGCTAAACACTTATAAGGTCCCAAAGGCGAGACCTATTGGCTATGCCAATGCTTGTTTAACTCTGCATCTGGCCTACTCTAATATTTTTTCGCAATAATACCAGTCAGAGGATGTATTAAAAAGAACCAAAATGCATCCATGGTGTCACTTATTAGCACAAGAACACCTCTTCGTCTAACTATGACTAATTTCCATTTGTGCTGTATTTTTGCGGAAATGTTTACTGAGAACAGCCTTCATTACCTTAGGTTAATATTAATATGACACTTTTGGCATGAATCATTTCTAAAATGAGATTCATTCTTCCTTTACAGGAGATTGATGTTCAACCATTTGGCAGGTACTCCTAAAATCTTTCAGTGCATAATATGTTGTTTAGGTAGTTTGAAATCTTCTGCTTGGGATCCATTGTCGTAATCAATGCTTCATGTTGAAACTGTGCCATTTTTACTATTCAATATATTACTTTGGCGTATTTGGGTATTGTCAGACTACAATAAACTCTTCACTGTCATATGAGAAGTCAGTACTTGTATTAACTATATATATATATATATATATATATATATATATATATATATATATATATATATTATTGAACCTATTCTAAAAAAAAGAAAACTTCAAACAAGGATCCACCTCAAAAAGTAAAGTAGAACTCAATATCTAGCCTCCCATTTATATTCAAAATCATCTGCCAATGTAAAGCACAACAATTCAGTAACTATATTAATGAAAATGCTTTGCTCATCATCTACTAGTCAAGATTCTGTGATGATTAAAGCATGGACACAGTAATTGTAAACATAGTAGATTATGCATTTCAGATTCTAGACAAAGGTGTCCGTTTGCAACTAATTCTAATGCAATCCAACAAAACTTCCATTCAAATAGACTATCTCAGGCAAGCAGTCCAGGCCCTGGTCACATTGTGACATCACTTTAGCATCTCCCTGCAATTCAAACTGTCCCATAAAGTGGTTCTTCATGCAGCAGCACAATGGCCACTTACAACAAGAAAATCAACCATATTTCTACTATGCTAAACAACTCAGATGGCTAATTCTAGAAGCTTGCTTGGTATGCATTGTCTTCAAAGTACTGACATTACACTTGCACAACTGTTGAGCCTTGCAGTGCATCTGCATGATAGCAATGCATGTTACTTGCAAGACAAGCCTGATTGCATGTAAACATGGCTGCATTTAATGTTAGAGTCTACGGGGCTTAAGGTAAATATACCCATGAGTAAATCTATATGTGTAAATTTAATTTTACATTTAGTAGCAATTTTACTAATTTTAGCAGCTCACCATTTCCAAGTGTAAAGTTACTACACAGCCTAGACTTGTATGTCTCAACCCCCTGAAACAGGGGGTGGAGCCAAATTTATGAGTGTAGAGTTACTTCTACTATCTTTTCATCAATCGGTGGAGTTTTCCAACATCGGAGCAGAGGTCTCCCTATGGTAATGTTGGGGAAATTTTAAACTTTAAAAACTAAATGTTTAAACATATTTTTGATGTTAAATATTAATAGAAATTAATGTTGTAACTTTTTTTAAATGTAGAACAAAATAACAAATACTATTAACTTCATTTTGAATAAAATATGTAATCAATTTAAATATATTAAATTCTATTAAAACAATTTTTTAAAGGTTTTAGTAAAAAGATCTTACCAAAAGTAATAGGTTTACATTTATTTATTATATATTAAAGATTACAAACAATTGTGAATAGAATCAATTAAAAAATTTTTTTAAAACAAGTTACATTTATTTTAAATTAAGAAAAGGTTATTGAAATATTTTATCATTAAAATAATATTTATTTTTATGCATTTTATACATTAAATTAGATTTTAATATATTTAAAAAAGTCTAAATACATTAATTTATTTTAACATTATCTCCGATGGGCAATGGGGCTCTATTTATATGTTACAGAATGATAGACTATTTGGTACAAAAACGTTGTATTGCTTTTTTTCACCTCGATACAGGGGGTATTTTAATCGAAGCTGTGTGCACAACAATTGCACTATTCGCTATATCTAATAAAAACAAAGAATAACAGGCACGAAGGGATAAAGAAAATAGGAGACTAAGGATAAAATAAATGTATCTATTTATGAATAATATAAAGTGCAAGATTTTCCCACTATTATAGAACAGAACATTGAACAATTATGCTGTGTTTTTATCTATATTTATAGAATCCGGATCCACATTACTGAAGTGTGTATCTCGAAATTGTACAGAGAAGCTTTTCCTTCCCGAGTGCTGCGGCACCGGTGAGTGTAGTTATGCATTTCCAAAAATGTTTAGCTAAGAACGAATAGGGAACTGGATGAGAGTGTGCATGATGAGAGAACGAATACATGGTCTAATTCCTGATGGTTTCTTTGGGGGTTCTCTTGATTTTTAGAAAGCCTCAAACAAGTGTGTATTTACAGGATTACAAACTGAATTATTGTTGTAAAGTTGAAATAATCACTGATGTATACTTTTCAGATAGCACTGTGGGATGTGTATATAGAGCTCAAATAATGAATAAGATAGGGTGCAAATTCCTCATAGATACTATGTGTGATGAAATCGTGTAATAGAAATGATTTTTTAACAATGTCATGCAACACAATGAAATTGGTTTTAATTGATCGTATATTTATTTTATATATTTTTTTCATAATAGGTTTTTATCTTTATCAATGTGTAACTTGGATAAGGGAAGATAACGGTTAGTCCTGAGGAAGGTGGTTACATTCAGACAACTTCACTGAAACGCGTCGACGCAGCAAATGTATGTTAAATTTGAAAAGAGACAGCAAGAACGAAAAAGACAGGGAATTTGTTCCCCTGCTGGGTGCTGTTTACATTAGTGTTCAAATTAACAGTTGCAAGACAAATTATATTGTCTGGTAGTTTCCTGTCCAGTGGGGTGGTTTATTTTGCAATTGATGTGTATAGGAGAATCTAGGTTTTAAATGGTTTTTAAGAATTTGTGTGTATTTGTATACATGATTGGTTTTGTTGATATTCAAAATGTCTAATTATTAGTGAAGTTTAATTATTTGTGATGATTTGTATTTGTATTATACATTTTTACCTATTTGAGTTTCTGATCTATTAAATAAGCACAATAGTGCTTATATGCTCTTATTAGAGTCTCTTAGTTTAATCTTGGGGGAACACTGATGCATCAGATGGTGATTGGCATGAGTGAGGAGTAAATGACCAAGTGTGCAAAAGGAGTTCCAGAGGGAAAATTCTGGTTTTAACTTTCAAGTTGCATAGGAGCTCTGTCCCTCTGGATTTGTAGAGCCCCTCTCCTTGTTTTCAAAGCTCTATTTTAAGTCCCTGCCTG
Organism: Calotriton arnoldi; assembly: GCA_963921515.1. Classification (NCBI taxonomy): domain Eukaryota; kingdom Metazoa; phylum Chordata; class Amphibia; order Caudata; family Salamandridae; genus Calotriton; species Calotriton arnoldi. The sequence goes on from CAWUFW010000954.1 coordinate 1,497,331, forward strand.
CATTATTTTCTGTGGGAGGGTGTTTCAGTACCAATGGTTGTCCTTATGTGATGCTGGACTGACTCCAGGTCTGAGTTGGAGTACATTTACTACTAATTTGGTTAATTGTTTGGCTAAAGTGTTTTAGAAGTGCAGTTTGTGAGAAGCAATTGGTTTACTATTTTGTGGGTGGGAGTATGGCCTCGTTACTCTTCCATATTCTTCATTTTCTAGCTACTCCCCAGATCCCTCCCACATTTACTACAAATTAGTAACCTTACAAGTGTAAAGATCTCCCCATAGAAAATATAGCAGAGTTGGAGATTTCCAACCGTAGGTTTCTGAATTGCATTGTGTAGTTAGCAAGTAGTACAAATATAACACTACTTTATGTATTACAAAGCACAATGTTTTAATCAAGCCCTACATTTATTGGTGTAGGACCTAGGTAGGAAAGAAGACTAATTGTTGATAATGCTAACAAATGTGTGCTTGATCACCATATTTTCAGTTTAGAGACTCAATGTTTCTAGAACAGATGAAACTAAGGGGACAGAGAAGGAAAGCTTTTCACTTCTATGGTGCATGCATTGCGTTGTGGCTGCAAGGGACATGACGTTGCAGAGAACAGTCTTGGAAGGAGGACGTAAACATAGCATTAGCTTCTGTAGCTTGATTATGCTTCTGCAAAGGGTCATTGTTTGCACATTTTTGTAGCAAAGCAGAAACTGAGCATGAGTTGACCGCTACTCTGTCCATAAAACACAATTAGTAGTAAAGGAATAGAATATACTGGTGCAATGGAGGGGCTAGGCACATGGACCAGTTTGTGAGGGGATAGGCTCAAGGGTTGAACTCTGACTGCTGAGCCAATGTCAACACAAAATCTGCAGGGAAACTACACATGACTGGGCACAGAAAAGCTTAGTGCAATAATACAGCCAATTAGATTGGATTGCTGAAATAATTATAGATACATTGGGTGGGAAATAGACTAATAATTTAGGGACATGAATTGAATACGATTGGTGTTTTCCTAATCGTACTCACAATTTGCATATTATCTGGCTAGTTTTTTAATAATAATCATGATCAGTCTGTTACATTTGTTATGTAAATATGTACTGCATGATAAATAACCATATAATTGTAAAATACCAATAATGTTGTGTGTGAATTGATTCTGGGTACAAGGGCAGGGTACTATTTTATCATTACCTGCAGATAAGTTATTCTTTGACAGGAATGTCTGACTCCTAACATTCTCTATTCAACAGAGCATAACTCATTAGAGGAGGACTGACAGGCACCTACAGTTCTACTTTTCCCCAAAAAGGGCCCATTTCCTTTTGTGACAAAATGGGCCTTCCGGGTGTGACTTCATTAGTAGTGTGGTGAACAAGACATGACGTTCAACATGGGACCTGAAAATAGATTGCATACACAGATGTAACCAGAGATGTCCATAAGTATTTTCTGACCCTTCTCATTATTGGGAATGGCATCCCTTGTTCAAGTGAGGTTTGTTGACGATGTAACAGTGACAAAGGATCTGCCCAAATCACTAGTACTGATTCTGGAATGTGTGTGAGCAATGGTGGGAAAGGCTGAGGAGGAAGAACAGGAGACAATTAGTAATACCAGATGTGTTGCCTGCCCTTCCTGCCCACTTGACTGCAAGGGGATTGCAATCAACTGAGAGCAAGATATACTGAATGTCAGAGAAGGCCCTGTTTATACTGCTGGGGAATTCGGTTCATGAATTGAAAGAGAGGCTGTAGAAGCAGTGGGCTATTCACAAAATATGCAATAGTGTATTCTCCAGACTGCTATGATCCATATGTTTTTATTGAGATGCCACTAACCTATACAGTCTTCCAGGGCCCTGGAAGATTACCAAGAGTGATGCAGAAGTACATTTAGGTTCCTTAACTTTGTCAGGCCAAACATGACGCCTTTGATGTATTTTACACAGATGGATTAGCACAGCCTTCTGGGGCACTAAACATCAGTCCTTCATGGCTTGCACAGCTATGCAAGGAACCTTTGAGGATTCAGAATTTAAAATAAAGCAAATACGTGTGAAGCCCTTCCATGACTCAACTGAGCAATTAGCAGAATTAAATGGTCTCCTCCTAGCCTTGCAGAAAGCGTACGCTGCACTGCCTACATTAATAGTTTCCATCTCTGCATTCTGTGTTCAAGAGTAAAATGTTATTTGAATACAATGGGAATTCAATGGTTGCAAAGACACACAAGGGAAGATGATAAGAGTTAAACTGCTCTGTGTAGATGGTTTCTAAAGGCAGCTTCCCTTGATGGACGCTTAGCATGGGCTGGCCCACCAGAGTGAAGGAATCCAATCTCAAGGCAACTCTGACACTGATCAGGCTGTTAAATCTGGTGTACAGGTGCAGACATGGAAAGCATCAACAGTTACTCAGCCATAAACCAGGATCGCCCAGAAATACTCTTCCCAGTCCAATCATCACACAAAAAATAGGCCCAGTCACCTTACCTTCCATAGAAGTGCAACTACTTCCTGGGGACAAAATGGGCTCCCCAAATTCATAGTTCCAAAAATTGGTGACTGAGAAATGCCCAGTCACTCAGACTGACATAGCCTAATTAAAGCAGCCCATGAAGGAATAAGTACAGTGCCTGCTGGAGTTTCAGCTACACGACCAAATTTGCAGGAACATTACTAGTGGCCTTTAATGCCTAGAATGACTAAGCAATATACCTTACAGTGTACAATTTGCCAGCAAAGAAAACATTCAACGATAGTAAGGCTGCCAAAAACCCCCCAAGAAAAAGCAGTGCAACCCTTCTAGGTCATTTACCTGGGTCATTTTGGGCCATTCAAACCAATAAACAAATATAGAATGATGGCTGTAGATTCTTGTACATGTTTTGTGTGGGTTTGGCCACAGCACCAAGTCATGGCTCGTGCAGTAGCAAAAGATTTGCTGTTCTTAGTAACAATTGTTGGAGTTTGTGACTTTCATTCGGATAAAGAGCCGGCTTTCACCTCTAGGGTTTAAGTGGATGTGCTTAAGTGGGAGTACTTCTCCAATCCTCACACCCCTTTAGGCCTAGTTCAAACAGGGACATCAAGAGAGCCAACAGTATTCTCAAGCAAACCTTGACAGTGAAGGACAGAATTAAAGGCACACTCTGGCTGAAATATCTATATAGTGCACAGGGTACTGAGAACAATATGTTAAGATATGTTTCAGTGAACTCTATCCCTTATGACTCATTGTTTAGAGTCATAATGTATGCATTGGATCTTCACAAAATGGCAAACTCAGATAATCAGTCACGTCTCGATCGGTTATATGATTTACAGCTTACCTGTGAAAGCCTGAGTGAGGCTGTCTCAGCTTCCTTGTCATCTGCTGTGATTGTCCAGTTACTAAAAGTGGGTGAACCCATGGAAGAGGGTTTGGGAAAGCAGGAAGAGCTTTAATCACCTATTATGAGCCTGTACCAGCTCTATTGTCAAAAGGAACACGGACAGTGATTCTACTACCGTTACCGGGGAAAAGAAAGAAGCAATAGGTGTCCATTGATTTAGTGAAACTGTTTCATGTGGCCCATCCTGTACAGCAAGCCAGTGCAGACTTGAAAGCTGCTGCAAGCTATGTCATCAGTCTCTGGTGCAGTCTCCCTAGATGTATGGCTGGAACGTATTGCTGCTGATCTCATTTCTGATTTGGCAAACAATGGAGGTGTTGTTAGTAAGAATGGTGCATAGCAAATATGCTCCTGATACAGAGTATTCCGACAAAGCAGCTGAGCAAGTATGAAGAATTGCACAGTCACTAAGAGTGTATTGAAATATCTCTGGGTAACTTGGTAGTCACCCCACTGCAAGATAGTGTCTTTTGGAAGGATTCCAAGCACCAAATGCTGGTTTCAGCAGAAAATGTTCAAGTACCACAGTCCTTCCATTTGTGCCCAGATGACCACATCAATTCTCCAGTGACTGGGATAGGAACGCTATAACGAAATTGTGTGCACTTTTACAGTCCCAAGCTTCCAGGTATGACACAGATCATCATCTCACAGTGAACTACTACAGATATTTGGGAGCACCATGGTTCACCAATGAGGGAAAGTAAACCCAATTTTCTTGTCTGTTTTTCCGACCTCCAGTAAAATGTAGGTTTGACCATGACAATTACTTTTTTAACTAAAATTACCCAAATTACCCACATCTGACTCTGAAGGTTTATTTACTTGTATTTTTAGATGAATATATTGATCAGGAGTTTGTGATTTGGAATTAAAAAAAAATACCATTGCAATCGGTGTAGAGAAATGGGGGCTCAAAAACTCGAAGGGAAGACACATTGTTTCAGGCACATTATTTTTTATAAACATGCCATCTTTCTGAATGACATTGAACAACAGACATGTTTTGTTTTAGTGAGTGTCTCGGAATTATTAATTTAATTGGTGTCTATCCAAATCATTTATACCTTCTGCATTGGGGTAGAAAAGAGTATTGGTCAGTGATGAAACTGATGCATGGACTGCCAATGTCACATTTAGGAAAGTAACCTCTGAATCCAGTGGATTATATACTTTCAATTTATAAAGAAATACCAATCATCAAAGATTTGCTTAAGGAGTTGCAGGACCACTTGCAAATAGAGTAGATGCAAAGTATGGAAAGGTCCATATTAACACTTACAATATTAGTACATTGAGTCAGCATTGGGTTAATGACTATTTGTTAGACACCATCACTCAATGCATAGAAATGTTTTATGAGGAAAAATGTAGATGTTTTCCTTGAAGACCCAAGGCAAAAAAGCAGATTTAAGGGATCGGGCATCATTGATTTCCATAGCCTTTATGCAGAAATAAGCTAATTCTTTAAAAGGAAGTAGTAAGAACAATTAAGGAAACGGATACTGAAAATACTTGAGTAACACCTAGAGTGATAATAGGCAATCTTAAATAATGAGAGTAAAAATGTATACAATTACGAAACTAACATTGTCCTCCTTTAACATTGTAAATAGCGTGCTAGAAAGCCACAAACATGAGTACAAACAATCTAAATTAATGTTTCCATTAAAGTCTTCTTGTTAAAATTGAAGATTGCCATAGAACCCAATAAGCAACTCCTTTATTTTTTTTACCTTGTAAGTTCAATTGGCTTCAAAATAGCTTAAGCAAACATGATTCAACTTATAGTTTGATCTCTGTACAGGAGGAAATTGAAACGTCATCAAAGTATCATAGTTAATACATTGCTATATTACAGAAACGATCAATGTTCTATATTTTGAAGGCTGCCTTCTACAAAAGAAATAGGCGTGCATACACAGTTAGAAAATCCACTTTTGCATTATTCTTGGAAAATATATTCACTGCATTTTTTATTTTAACCGAACAGCCTGTCTATCTGAATGCAAATTGTTCCAGTCCGCTATTATCTTCTCTCATATTTAAATAAACCTCATCCTATGAAGAACACAACTAATTATGACATTTGTGTACTGAAGGTGTCTCCAGAAGTAAAAGAAAGTTGTTTAGCTATGAAAAAGGGTACATATTTAGTGTGATCTGCAGGAAAATGCTGTTCTTTAAAAGAAGGCTACACTTATCATCTAGTGCCTGTAAGAAAACGACTTCAATGTTGTTGCAGACTACATCCACCACCATTGCAATGAGAAATTACCTGGCTCAATTGGCGAGGCACTAATAAGTTCTCATATGCAAGCTTTAACAATTAGGTAGCATATTTTCACTATTTTTAAGACACCACATAACATTAAAGTCAGCAAATAAATACTATGCACACATGCCTGTAACACAAATAACACAGCTGCTTTAGACCTCTCTCCCTTCAGTGTTTGAAAGTTTAGAAACCATTTTCACCCTTCAAAGACAACAGAGTTAGTTTTACGTATAAAAGAGGCTAGTAAGGGAATATTAGATTAATTCAAATCCATGTTAGGATAAGCTTCACAAACATGAGAGTAGTTGACATCTAGTTTTTTCACCGGATTAGCTATAATTCTAATGGTGAGTGGAATTGCTCTTGTCATGACATAGTTGCTGAAGAAATAAATAAGCTTAGTAGACTGAAGAAGGTGCTCATAGTATGGATCAATAAACAAACGAAGAATGGGATAAACACAATCCACAAGCACAGATGCATGAGCTCAAAATATTCATATTCTGTGAAACAGCTTTCTGACCTGAGAATTGTTGTTCCACAGAAGTGCCCAACTCATTCACTAAAAACAGCACCATGAGGGAATAATGGTCTGAAGGACTGAGCAGTATCCTGAATACCCATCTCAAGAGTCATATCAAGTGATCAAGAGTCATATCAAGAGTCACACCAAACTGTATTAGTAATAGAGAATTTTAAATGTGTCAAAGAAGGCGTGGGCAAGTAATTGTAAATCCTGATGAACAGTACACAAAACAGGGGTGATGCACGTGGCAGGGATTTTATATAATAAAAATGCATGTTACATGCAAGAGAGGCCTGATTGTATGTGAGCATGACAGTATTTACTACGAGAGACTGAGTGTATAGGCTTTGGCTCTAGGAAGGCAGATTAACTCTTTTAATGTTATGAAATGTGTGCTCAATCACCATAGTTTCAGTTTAGAAACTCAACATTTGTGACATCATGCAAGCTAACAAGACAGTGAAGGGAAGTCTTAGGAGACTTCTTGAATGTTGTATGGTATAACACTGATTAATATGCATTTCTGAACTTTTAGTGGCTACCACAGTGACGTGTTCTGCAGAGATAGGAAAGGCTTAGTTATTTACAATGATTTTGTGTGACTGAGGAATAGAGACACATTTCCTATGCAGGTTTTGAATACTCAAAAAATGATCAGTATAAGATGATGGGCTGATGATAAAAGTCCCCTGCTTGCCCAACTTCTAGATTCTACAATGGAATGGTAATGGAGATAAATTGTGAAATAAATTTACCATGAAGACTCAGTGCATCACTGTTATGTAAAGACATTGATAAGGAACAACATAATGTCTTATACTTCAACAACTACTAGTCCTCTTATTCATAGATGATTACTTAGAACACATTTTATTTGGCACAGGGTTCTGTGAATCCCAATTAAATGTTTCATACATGCTATTTGTCACTGTTATTTACTGCTTCTGAAAATTGAACTAGTATTGCACTGCTACAATGTATGGTTATGTAGCCAAACAGTACCAATGGCTGGCTTAGCCCCACAATTAATAATCATGGGGTCAAATAGTGCTCAAGTATATAAACATATCTTCCCATGGTTCAATGTTGACCAGGTGTTAGGCAGGGTCTTATTCACTGAGAAGCAGAACAAAACGCATACCAACAGGACTACATGTGGCACAGTTGAAGAGTCAGGAGATCTAGAAAGGCTCTGCATCCTTAAACAACCCAGCATCATATCTTCTGGTTGCCTGATATCTGCAAAAAATAACCTATTTAAGGTCTCTCTTTTCTGGCAAAAGGGTCGCGCGGAAGGGGGTAGGGGCATGATAAGAAGCAAGTTGAGGAACAATGAAGGTGACGTCTTGATGGAGGTGAGTGAAAAAGAGAGGAACAACCTAAAGCAAGGAGAAGTCCTGGGCCAGTGGCCAAGGTGTCATTGCAAGCAGGTGGAATGGAGGTACTGACAACATACCAAACAATGCTGAGAGGGAGTGGAACAAAGAAGACTGAAAAGATTCTGAAGAAATGAGCCAGACGAGTGGATTACAGGATAGAAGCATTCAGAGGAAGTGAGATCCAGAACAGGAAGACAACCAATTACAATTAGACCAAGAAATATTGTATACAGCACTCAGTAGCCATAAGAAGTGAGGCACTGAGTCCCTGGATTTAAAAACCCTGTCTTGGGGATGTGACCTGAGTCAAGTATTTAGAAGCTGGTATAAGATGGGAAAAGTGTCAAAGGGGAAATATAACGTATCCATGCATTGGCAGTAGGAGTTAAACCTATATCACGCGGTGGTAAGTGAGGATAGTCCCAATCTCTTCCTTAACTGTCCCCTCCATCATCATTGGATCTGAGCAGAACCAGACCTCCAAAAAGACAAAGGGAATGCCACTCATCAATAGTGATGAATATACACACAAGTAAGTTGCACAACTAGAGAAAAACATTAAGAAAGAAGACATTGGGCTCTGCACATCAGGGTAGGAAAAGGATGCACTGCTTGATTATTAACCGCAACTCAGGAGCATGCCTTGGATTATACTAAATTATTCCAACAGTGAGTACCAGTAAATGGTACAAAGGAATATACCATAAACTGTTCTGAAATACTCCTTTTCTCTCCCTTTTGCAGACGGTGAAGTTCTCCCTGCAGTTGCAGTACCAACAACGAATCCGAATTATATTACAGAATGAAGCTGTTTCCTAAAGAAAGATAGTTCTGGCATAATTTCCTGATGTATCAAAGAATGAAGTTATGAAAATATCCCTTAATAAAAGACACAATAAATCCATTCTTAATCCCTGCTTCACTGCACCCTTTGGCACTCAGATGCAGTGTTTTTAAGTGGAAGAACTGGCAAGGTATTACTGTTCCTCTTTAGTGGGTGTAGGCTTGCCATAGAACAACAAGCATTGCCAAAACCAATAGGTCCCACCTAAATACCCTATTGGTTTTGCCAATGGGAAAAAGTGGTCTTGTCATGACACTGGGGCAAGCATACATGATGATGTATGCATGCCTTTATCACCATGCACCAGTTTGTAACATAGCAACTAGAAGTTGCCGGGCCCTCCAAAAATACAAAACATAGTGACAGGCAGAAAGGAGTTCAGGGCAGCATGGTGGAGTGGTTGGGGGAAAGCAACAAGGAGTGGGCAGGATTAGGGCAAATTCAATAAACCTAAGGCAGGGTAGAAGCACATGAAGGAGAGTGCAATATGGAGCATGGGTGGGAAGAAGCACACAGGCAAAAGGTAGCAAAATGGAGCATGGAGGGGAATGAGAAGCACATGGGGAGAGAAATGGAACACAGATCCATTCTCATGGAGCCCTTAACTAAAAAGAAAAAGTAGTTCCCTAAAAGTCAGCCAATCAAGAGAATAGTAAAGAGGCTAAGCCCCAGGGGAGGGACAAACACAATATGGAACAAGATGGACAATGATAGCCATGGAATAGGAAGTAAGGAAATGAGAGTGGTAATTTAGCCAATTATGGTAAACAGTTCTTGGTAAGCCCACAATAGGTCTTTTCAACCAGACAGCTTGGACTGTGTGGTAGCCTAAATCTAGAAATAGAATCTTCGGAGGAAGAGTAGTAGTATTAATTCATATGTGAGGCAAAACTAGGTTTTTAGCAGGTTATGACTTTATGTTAGACACATTTTAAAGTCAGTTCTATGCAATACCATACCTAGATTTTCACTTTAATATTTAGTCCTGATTTATTCAGGTTGAGACTCTGAATAATTTCATTTTTTACAAAACAGAATTCCTAGCGTAATCCAGCAGGTATTTTAAAATCAAAATCATATTTGAACACAAATCACTGTTAAGTATTGAGGAAGCGTAAAAGCTGATGTTGCCTTCACACGACACACACCGAATTACGACTAGGAGAATAAATGTGCACTTTGCATACATTTAGAAAAACGACACAGAAACTTAGCAAAAGTTGATGAACCAGCACCATAAAAGCGTGCTTGACTAGGTAGAAACAGTAGGATTAATCAATATGCGAATTTAAGATGTTTAAGTAACCATTTACCTTATATTCATTAACAGAAATGTCATAAGCTTTGATGATAATTTAGCATTGCCATTTGACTTCATTGCAGAGCGTCCTAACAAACTCAACTTTGGTGCAATTCCTAAACTAAACATAGTAGATGTCTGAAATCTTCATATAAGAGTAAGGACCATTTGCGTTCAAGAACTATTTTATTTTAATGACTTTTAGACTTAATTTACATGTTGCTACTTTTCTGAAATAGTGGCAGTAGGCCATACTTGAAGTTAAACATTTCTTTGTAACAATTTCTGACAATACTACAAAATGCATATATATGATATGCGTAATTTATTTCATTATGCCTAAACTTAATTAGGAGTTTGTAATACTAAAATATAAAATGTTGAATTAAAACAAGATGAGATGTCTTTTCTCCTTAGGCTCCATTATTTCATAGCTGTGGACAATTGATTTTGATATGTTTCTCAAATTTTGCTTTATTTGTACTTGGTTCATGAGACATTTCTTATGATAACAAAGACAGCTCTTTACCCCTTTGTATGTGAATGGTGGGAAGATTACATTTCCCTTATATCCATCAACATGAACAAGCTCTTTGTCTATTAACCTGTGAGTATGGAAGGACATTAGTTTCTCATGTCATATGTGGGAAATTAATCTGGAGTAACAATTTGTACCTGGAAAGACAGAATGAACGATCACATGACGATCAGACCATTGTGGACCGACCATTGATGTCATGATGACAAATATCTATTATAAAACTTAACCGTTCTGTCGGAGGAGTGGTGAGATGTCTTTTGTATCTTTTGAGGAGAGCTTACATCTAAGCTGCGGCTGCCCCTTGACACTTTCCCTTGCTTCCTACATGCCTGCGGAACTATCTCTATTATGCCCCTTTATTTCTGTCCTTGCTGATGAACTTGCCTGTCAGACGATTTGGAGCAGTTTGGTGAGATACTAGACTTGAACTTTCCTGATTTATGCTCCATTCCCCCTTGCCCATTCCCATGGACTTTGCCACCTCTTGTACTTTAACTTGACCCCCTTGCCAATACTAAGAGAACTTCCTAGAACTAACGTCTTGCTCTGTTGGTGATATAAACTGTATTGTAGACCAAAAACCCTCCTTTTATGAATTGTTTTATTTAGGGATAGATTATTTCAACGAGATGTATGATTTTATATTTTGAACTGTTAGATTTACGACTGAGCTTCTTAAAATGTTACTTATATGCATTGATTGCGGTTCTTTAATACAATAACCAAATTCTCTAAAGTTGTCTGAGTCTTATTATGCCTAATGTTATTTAAAGAAACTATGCTGATTTCTAAATGTGTAATGGAGACAGTCCCAGATTATTTTCATAACTTCAGGTTCTTTTACTTTTGTTCTGTGTAGCCACAGCAGAGCCTTTGGTTTGCATGATTCTTGTTAGACTAAACTTCTGTGGGAGGTTCGGTCTACCAATTGCCATACTTTATTTCTATAGCATGGTTCTGAGAGTAATTTACCTGATTACTAATTTGTGAGTTGGCTTTCAAATTAAAGGTCCTCGTTGAGTTGCTGACAGTTGGACATCCTGTTTCCTCACCCCTCACTACGACAGAAAAAGATCCATCAGAGGACCATCGCCTCGGAGGTGAACAATTGAACCTGAGTAAAATCCTACCCGTATGGCCCCAGTAGGAGTGTTGAAGTTATATCTGAAAGTGTATTAGGACTTCCACTGCAACAAACACACTGTAATTTCTTATTACTTTCCTTTGTACATTCTCCTTCACTAACCTTCCCCTCCTCGCACTGTTCTTATATGGAAAATTCAAGTTGAGGCCTCATTGGTCTTACCATATTGCTTTGCACACGCCAGGGCGAATAGATACAAGTACATAAGCATTACCCACATTTTATCAATAAGATGTGCTAAATAAGGTGTTTTATTGATTTATATCCTCATTTGGAACTGCTAACATATTTGAATTTGTTGTTAAGCACTATCGTAAATAATCTGCAAACTAAGAAGGAGTGGAGAAAGTTGGAAGAAGAGTAGGGAGCATGTGGGAAGACGCAGTGTTTTAACTTTAAAGCACTGCATCTTCCCGCGTTCTCCCTACTTCCTGCACTCTGGGAATCCACTGAATTCTGTTGGGAATGGTAACATGCAAAGTCAGGCACAAAAAAATAGAGGACAGACTGTGACAACTACACACGTTCATGGAGTGTAGAGCCTCCCAACCCCACACATCCCCAAAACAGGAAATTATATTTTGAATATTATCTCTGAAGTAATACAGTATAAATAAGCACTGAAGTTTTACAACCGAGAACTGGTCCTGCTTTCTCACAACAACAGCTCTGTTTAGGAGTGGGAACCACTTCAAGCAATCTCAAAGGGGATAAAAAAAGATGCTGGACATAACGTGCACCACTTTTAAAACATAGTTCATGGGAGATACAAAGCGGAATACAGCGTAGGGTTCTCGAGGCCCACAAAATGTTCATGTTCCCTTCGAATGTTATTTCAATACATTCAACAGACCCTGTTCATAAATAAAAATTAAATTAGCCATGTAAACATAATAATTTCTAACATTTCTCACACAATCCAAAGATAATGTGTTCAGGCAGAATGGAAAGGGAAAACACCTAAAAAAAAGAGGAGGAGCAAAAAACACTACTGTACACCACCACAAAAATAAATATAAAAGGAGCGGAGCATGACACATTTATGAAAGAGTAACTAAGAGGTGCCAAACAACCAGTAACAATTATGTTTCAGAAAGGAGAGCACCAGGTTCATGTTCATGAGTATTCTTGTCTTAAGGTCTAAGTCATCTACAAATAAGGCTTTCCCTTTTCTTTGCTTTTTACTGATGTTTGCACGTCATACAGACAGAAAACAACGTATTTCCTGTTTATATTCATTTGTGAAAGGGATGAATACTGAAAGTAGGTCATGTTTAGAGTGTCTCGGAATTCTGCCAGTAATGTCGCCCTGCCAGCCCATGGATTGACAACAATGGGATTCAAAATAGGGGTTATATTTTCTGAAATAATTGTAGGAGTGCACGCGTGCTTGTACAACTAAGTTTTTTATATCAGTTAATAAATGTGGAAATATACTAGTTGCGATTTCTGTTTTTTACAGGACATAAAATAAATAATGATAAATACAAACTTGAACGGGGAGACCTATCTATAAATAAACAGTGAATACTATATCTGTTTTATTCAAAATTCTATTTTATTACAGAAAGACGACATATGAAATGATGGTATTTGTTAGACCTGGCATCCTTGGCGTGGGTCTCCCTTCCATTTTTTCACTATGCCTCCACTGTTGTTGATATGTTTTTGCTGGTCTAGATGCTTTGGGCACTTTGCCACTGCTATACAGTGCCAAAGTGCAAGTGCTCCCCCTATGGTAAATTGATGTATGGATTAGTGACTCCATGTTTGGCCTATTTGATTCACTGTCAGACCCTAGTACAGTGCACTGTTGTGCCATGGGCCTGTTAATCAAATGCTGCTGGTGGGCTTGCAGCACTGGTTGTGCCACCCACAGGAGCAGCTTGTAAAGTGTGTCTCAGGCCTGCCATTGCAGAGCCTGTGTGCAGTCTGGTACTGCCATGTCGACTTGGTAAGTGCACCCACTTATCAGTCCCCAAACCTTCCCTTTTCTGCATGTTAGTCACCCCTAAGGTAGGCCTGAGGGCAGGGTGCATTGTATGTAAGAGGTAGGTCATGCCATGGTGTGTGTGGCATGTCCTGATAGTGAATTACAGCCAATTTCGTTTTTCACTATTGCAAGGCTACCTGTCCCCATAGGCCAGAATGGGCAGTTTGATTATAACATCTTATAATCCTAACTGACCCAGGGAACATGGTAGAAAAACGAATTTAGTATGCCTGAACTCAGAATGATAAAATACATCTTTTAGTGAAGTTGGTTTTAACATTCTGTGTTTGAAAATACCACTTTTAGAAAGTAGGTATTTTCTTGCCTAACCATCCAGCCTGCCTCTGCTAGCTTGTGTATTGTATGTCTGGGTTTGTGAGTGACAGGGGCTGGGGGACTCCAGGAGACAGGGTGAGTCAGCACAGGGCTGAATAGACCTATCTGCATGTAGAGTGGTGGGAGGAGTAGCACCTGGGCCTGAATAGGGCTGTGCCTGCCTTCCACAATGCTGGCTCCACCTCCTGTGGTGCGTCTGATGTCCCTGGCCCACATTGACAAAGGAAGAAGGTGTGCACTGGCAGAATGCACCCAGAACTGGTTTGGACTAGGTACAGGACCCTCTGCCTTCAGAGGACAAAGGATTTGCTAGTATAAATAGTGGGACCCAGACCCCGAGATTTTAGATCACTTCTGGGAAACAAGAAGAACCTTTGCTGAGGAGAGGAACCAGAGAAACTGAAGGAGGAGACTATCCCTATGCTGTGTGCTGTTTGAGGGATTGGCCTGCAGTGGTTGCCTGATTGCCAAAGAAAGGAGAAAGGAACTTTGTGCCTACTTTCATCATCTTGCAGAAAATCTCCAAGGGCTTGACGATTGAGCTTGCCTCTCGCCACAGAAGCGCAGTAAGAAACCGGCGCATCACCTCCCCACACGGTGAAGAACCGACGCATCACCTCCTCTCCGGTAAGGAACTGACCCATCACCGTGCCCTACGCAGCAGTAGGGAACCGACGCATCACCTCCCCCGGAGCAAGGAACCGACGCATCACCGTTCTTGCGTGTAAGGAACCGAAGTATCACCTTCCCTGCAACTCTTTTGTTTGTATCGCGTTACGCATCCAAAGGTACATTGTGTCGCATTTATCACCTGCCTTTGAACTGAACTATTTTCTACCATTTTGACAGTCATATTTCTATTGTATTGTGGATGTTTGTCATTCTGGTCTTGTGTTAAGTCTATATAAAGAGTACTTATTTTTATATACAACTTGTGTGGTGTCAATCTGTAGTGTTGTCACTGTATTACTATATGTATTCACAAATGCTTTACACACTGCCTCTGAGATAAGCCTGCCTGCTCGTGCCAAGCTACCAAGGGGGTGAGCAGGGGTTATTTTAGTAGTGTATCCCCTTTACCCTGACTAGAAGCAAGGTTCCCTATTTGGACAAAGGTACCTACCTCTGCCAACTAGAGACCCCCAGTTCTAACAGTATTGATATAACGTCTATAGGATGCACGGTTTAGCTTTTTATCTGGTACACCTACTATTCTACTGAACACAATAACCATTACACAAAATTGCTTAATTTGTTACTTTCATTTTACAGTTCTGTAAAGATAACTTATTTTCTCCTGTATTTCATTCAGTCACATCTTTTTAATAGAGTTGGTACACACAGTACAGAGAATACTGGTATGGTGGACTTAATCAAATACAATAATTTATTTATTATGTGTTTCTTCAATATGTTCACTATAACAAGTATATTGACAATATTACAGTAAACTATATATTAATAATTATTTCTCCACTTGATTTTCTCTCATCTCCTCCATTATCCAACCATATACTCGATTGCTATATAACATAAAAGCAGACCCACACACCGTGCTCTAGTCTAGTCTCTATCCTTTTGTCTCTCTATTATCATTGTTTTGTCAGTGATCTACTTCTTCCTAGTTTTAAATCTCTCTATGCTCATTTGGGCCATTTCCGGTCCATTATTTAGCTAAAGTAATCTGCTCAATCAGAGCTAACAAAATATACTTTTCTGCCACCTTATCCCCCTTCTTTGCCGGTATAAGCCCAAGAATACATTTTCTGGGTAAGTCAATTGTCCTTAAACGCTTTTTGGTCTGCCTCTTCAACACTGCCCACTTACAAAAGGGTTACTCTGTTATCAGCAATTTATATTAATAGCCTACTTCCATTATTTCAATTTCAACCTCTGGAAAAAATTGGCATGCTAATTCTCAGTTAATGAGTCCTCGGTGTAATTAATTTTGTCGGTCGACTGCATGTGCACCCCTGAACAGGCAATTACTTCATGCGCACATCAGCATCCTTGAGCGTGCTGCAAATAGCAAGATGCACAAAGATCGTGTGCAAGAATTTAGTTGACAAGAATGCCTATTTTAAGGTAATATTGATGTTAAAAATATCTATGTTGTTAATATTGTTTACAAAAATATAATTGTTCATTTTGTTTTTTAATTATTTATATGTATTTTAGTATATATTTTAATTAGATATGTTATCATTTGTTTGGATTATTATTGTTAATGTTTTTTTAACATACTTTGTAAATTTGAAGTTGTGTTTAAATGTAATTTAATAGTTTATTATTTTTAGTACCGTAACAGGTTGTGGGGTTTACAGAGGAACAGAGGGGGAATTAAATTAATTATAATTAATTAATAATTATTCATGTAAATCATCTTTTTTATTATCTTAAGTTTTTGATGAGGGTTGTGGGATTTGCAAGGATATAGGGTGTGAAGTAATTTAATCATAATTATTAATTGATTTTTAATTAATATTTAATTGATAATTATGTAAACTGTGCAGTTAAAAAAATTATATATATTTTTGGTGTTGGTTGTGGTTTATGTAGGGGCAAAGGGTATGAAGGAAATTAATTTTAATAATGAATTTTAATAATTTAATTTATAATTAATTATGTAAATTGCATAATGAAGATATTTTTTAAGATAGATCAGGTGAGGGTTGTTGGCTTTGTAGAGGTAAAGGGTGGGAAGTTAATTAAATATCATTATTCTATTAGTTCATTACTACCAATTGCTTAATTGATAATTATGTAAAATTTGTAAATATTATAATTTCAAGGTGTATTTTAGGTGTGTGTTGTTTTGCGTGTAGAGGTATAGGGTAGGAAGGTAATTAAGTTATAATAAATGTAAAAATAGTTTTTTTTTTTTTACAAGTGTATTATTTATTATGTTATTTGTTAATTATGTTTTGCTTTTTAATTTTAAATATATTTGTTAGTTGTTATGATAGAATATAGTGTGTTATTTTAATTATACTAATAATATTCGTTTTAATTTAAAATATGTACTAAACATTGTAATAAATATGTAGTTCTTTTTAATTTTTATATATATTTAAATATTTATATTTTTTTATATTTCATGTAGCTGTGAAAATATTTTATTTGTGTGAAGTGAACTGCTCTCTCTCTACTGTTATATAGACGGGAGTGGGAATAGTACATTTTGCCCCTCCGCAATCCAACCCTTTCCCTACTGTTGTACCGACTGGAGTGAAAATAGTACATTTTACCCCTCCTGAGTCCAACGCTTTCCCTACTGTTGCACTGACTGGAGTGGGAATAGTATATGTATTATTCCAACAATTTTATAGTTTTGTTTACATTGTTTAAATGTATATTATTATGATGTTTATGTGTATTTAAAATTATATTATTTTTAATTAGCAATGTTTGTAATATGTCATATTTTTAATAATATGTAATTTTTTATATTGTTTACTTTATGTTTAATTAAATTGGTAGTTTTTTAAATTGCTTCCAGTTTATTTGTTATGGTTTAATTATATTATTAAACTTGAAAAATAATTAGTAAATTATAATATAAATTAAAATTATTTTAATAATAGTTTTAAATTATATATGGTTAAATAAGCACAGACATACATATATATATATATATATATGTTTTTTAAATAAGTATGACATTTATATATATTTTAAAATTATTTAAATATATTTATTTTACATTATACGACTGTTACTTTTTAATATATTTAATGTTTACTATATTTAATTTACATTTACATTATACTACTGTTACTTTTTAATATATTTAATGTTTACTATATTTCATTATATGTTTATTAAAACAATATTTTTAATTCAATATTAGCTTACAATATTTTATTTTCAATATTTTTGTCGTTTACATTATAAGTATAGAATGACAACATTTTTGTGTTCAATATTTTTGACTCAATATTTATATGCCACAATATTTGTGGTTTTGATACTTTGTAAGTGAACCTCCTTAACCATGAGTCCCTATATCTCGTTCTGATTGAGCCTCCAGAAAACGTTCAGAAAGAAGAGGAGCCAGAAACAGTATTTCATGTTATAACTTGGCTTGCAATTACATTCTTAGACCACTGAGTGGTATCGGGTCTCAAATTTCAGCATTTAAATTAATTGAAACCTCCAGCGTGTCCATTACATTCATCTCATGCTAATACTCAGTAAAGTGATTAAACAGCCTACTCATTGTGTTCTCCAGCATACATACTCTGCTCCTTATGAGACTTTAGCCCTCACCAGTATAATTACAAATAAGTACAGCAAATATGTATATTCCACAATGTGAAATTGAAAAAAGTTATGCAGATCTTATATTAATGTGGTCATATTAAAAGCATTATGCACAACATATACAGGTATCCTGGACCCAGCATCTAATCTTCCCACACCACAGCTCTTATTTATTAATTTCCTTTGATGTCAAAATCTCAAGGGCTCTAATTTATGTACTCATATAATAAAGAAATCAATTATGCTTTTTATCATGTCTAATTGCAGAGAATGTACAGACTTTCTACACACTGCTCATAAATCTAGAACTAGAATACAGCCAAATCAAGCAAAACTAAAGAAGTGTTACCTGTGGTTTACAAGCTTTATATCTTGTTTTTAATAGGATAAACACTATAATAAGCATTCAGCCAAATCGAGCAAAACTAAAGAAGTGCTACCTGTGGTTTACAAGCTTTATATCTGGTTTTGAATAGGATAAACACTATAATAAGCACTGAATATTTATTTTTGTTGACCTCATTGGCCACATAAGAAGCATCCTGGAAGAACAAATTATAAAAATCTCTATTAACTCTCTTGGTTGCAACTCATACTATTCATTTACAATTAGAAATTGACTTAAGGGGATCTCTTATGATATATGGCATACATTACTGGCTTTCTGCATATGTTTGTGGACAGGAGGCAGAATCCTGTGAGGAGTGACTTGTGATCGATCCTTTTGGCAATTCAAGGTTACTATGGTCACATACAAGTACTATGACTAAATAATTTGTGAACTTTTATTAAGTTGAAAAAGGCCTACTAGAATTGGGCACGCAATAACCAACTAAGGATCAGTGGTGGAAGTTCAATGATCATCAGAAATAAAACCTGATATGACATGAAGGTAACAAAATGTATCTAGGTTTAGTAATTCTTCTGTAGAAGAAAACTGATTTCATTAATTTGTGGCTAAGCATAGTAGAACTAAAACATTGGGGTAAAAAATTATCTGAACCAGGTGATCTAAAAGCTGCCTGGAATTACTTATTATTCTCTGACTGGGTTAAAACTAAAGAACATTTTCTGTACTTGCCCTGTACATAAGGTTTTGAGGATATGCCTTTTACGAATGTTATATGAATTCAGAGTATAAAAAGATCCACTGATTTTGTTCTCCACACATATCCTCAGCTTATTGAAAGGCTTATGTGTAAACCTGTATAAATCCCGATATTTGTTAGGCATAACCACAATCTAAATCAGAAAAATAGTCATAGAAATAATCATGTCACCCACATGAAAATGAGGTTGTTTTTTGGTAGATCAACCTCTTAGCTCCAATTTTGGACCACAGTCGGCAAATTAATAATGTATAAAGTTAAGAAGTTTTCAATGCAACTTTATGGTCTACGAGCAGCTTTTTAAGAATTGTGTTACGGATATCCGCATAAAAATCATTACTTTTGTGATTTATTTATTCTGCAAATATCCTCATTTAAAGCTAAAAATAGTTCTGTGGAAGATAATTTCCCAAAAATATCTATAGTTCTTGTACTGCGCAATAATATTTAGCTTAGAAAACCTCTGCAAAACATAAACATCTGGAGAAATTATTATACATACAGGTTCTGGAGTGAAGTTATGAAACACATAGGAAAGTAGCCTGAATTGTACTTCATTGGCTGCAATAGTCTGCAGAAAAAAAGATATTCTTGGTATAAGACAAAAGAAAAATGTTAGCCTTTTCAAACTTTGCAGCACTTGAAAATCCTGACATTCGCAAAACACTGCGGATGAATAAAAAGTTCCTAACTGACGTCTGCAGGAAAAGGTACCACTGTCAGCTCAAATTAAATAAGCATACCTTTTCTTTTGTAGTCATTTTGTTGCTTCTGACTGACAGTATTGTGTATTGAAATATTTAACAATGCTTTAATTTTCTACCTTGTCTACCTTTCTTGCTGAATGTTCCACAAGGTCTCATCCGATAAAGCCAGGTTCAGTCAGTGCAGTGTGACTGAATATGTACTGCTACTGTGTATACATGACTATGTGGCAATGTGTGCGGAACGAATATGCCTCTTTTTCCCGCTGCCCGTCACCCTACATGTTGTTACAACGCAGTCGTTACAATGACCGCGTTGTAACAACGCATTCCATTACCACGCAAGTCGTAATCACGACTTGCGGAGGGGGGCGCTGGATGTTGGAATAGTATGATTTACTATTCCAACTCCAGTCTGTGCTGACAGTAGGGAAAGTGTTGGATTTTAAATCCAACACCTTCTCCCCCCTCCGCAAGTCGTGGTTACGACTTGCGTGGTAATGGTATGCGTTGTTACAACGCGGTCGTTGTAACGACCGAGTTGTAACAACATGCGGGGTGACGGTTTCGTGGTCAGGGTTGTTTACGGTGCAGAACTGCCGATAAAACCCGTTCAGTTATTATCAATGGTTGTCAGTGCAATGTACTGTAATTTATAACAGCAGTTTTAATAAATTGTACTGATGGTGCTTTCTATACACCATTTGACACACATTGATTTAAAAGGCATCATTCCCCAAGAATTGTCACTAATTGTAGTAAAAAATAAAATAATGATTACAAATTCCTTAAAATCTCAATATATTTAGCCATTTTTTAAAAGGTGTTGTGGGGAACCTTTTAGACCCGTTAGCCTTAGGGTGGTCTTAACCCAAACTGTTTGTCACAGTCCTCCTATTTTTGCTGAATTCATTTTTGTTGGCCTTAGGGCTCTACATACTCTACCACTGCTAAGCAGTGATAAAGTAAAAGTGCTCTCTCCTTTAAACATAATAAAATTGGTTCACACCCAAATGGCACATTTAATTTACTTGTAAGTCACTAGTAAATTGGTACTACATGTACCCAGGGCCTGTAAATGTATTGACACTTGTGGGCCTGCAGCACTCATTGTGCCACCCACTTAAGTAAGCAATTCTCATGCCTGCCATTGCAGCCTATGTATGCAGTCTTAAACTGCTATTTTGACCTGGCAAAATAAACCTTTTGCCAGGCCCGAACCTTCCTTTTTAATACATATATGTCACCCATAGGGAAGGGCGTAAAATTCGGACAAGTACTTTTAAGTTTTACAGAACCTGGTAATGAAAACTTTTACATTTGTTTTTCACTACTGTGAGGCCCACCTCTCCCATAGGATAACATTGGATTACCTTATTACATTTAATAAATGTTAACTTTCTATTGGTAGCAGGTAGGAAAGTCAAGTTTGGTCTTTAAAGAACTGTAATTTAAAACCCTCTTTAATAGTAAAGTTGGATTTTAAATCGCAATTCTGAAAATACCACTTTTAGAAAGTTGGCTTTCTCTTGTCCTAACTATTTAGTGCCTGCAGCCTGTATCCTGATTCACATGAGTGGGTGTAGCTGGCAGTTGGTCTTTGTGTATACTCCCAGACAATGAGACAAGGGGGGTATAGGTGTTGGCAGGATGGGCCATTCTGACTTTATAGGGGTGGAGCTGTCACCTACCACATTTTCACATCAGAAAGACTTTGTCTCAGGACACTTAGAAAGGGTTTCACAAAAGTAATTTGTGCCCCAGACAAGCTGGGGCCAGGGCAAGGAGGCAGGAAATTCCAGACACCACTGCAGGGCGAGGACTCTAGAAGTGTCCTTTACTTCAAAGTAGGCAACAAGTATAAATATTGGGCCCTCAAATCCAGCTCTTTAGTGCACATCTGGACCTGTAGAAGACTCAGAAGCTGTGCTGCACTGCTCTGCTAAAAGAAGGACTTCTACTCTGGTGCCCTGCTACTCTGCTGCCCAGCTGCGCCACTACTGAGTGAGAAGGACTGGACCTGCATCTTGAACCCAAGACCACCAGAGTGACTCCAAGGGTTAGTTGGTCGCCCTCCTGATCAGATTCTCGTGGACAGAAAAGGCTATAACTACTTGGAACCCTGCACTTGGACTCTGCCTGCTCTGAGTCTAGCCCCCCACCCCCCAAGTGGTACACCCCAGTCATGGACCCATGGAAGTGGCCTAAAGGTGCTCTGTCAGCCCAGCTGTAGTCCAAGCAGAACCGACACAGCACAACACATCGCCTCGCATTGAAACGGGCACTGAGCGACACATCCCCAGTGCAAGACCTCCCAGCTCCTCTGAACTACCATTGCGCAACACATCCTCGACACACAACCTCGCATCGCAGCCCAGCAGGTCCTCAGAACTGCTGCTGTGCAATGCATCCTCAACACAGGAGTTCACATCTCAGCCCCGAATCACCACTTCGCGATGCATCCTTGACGCAGGTCCTCGCAATGCTCTGCAACAAGGATTTTAGGTACTTTGTTTACCAGGCCTAATTTGGTCCCTGTAGCTGGCCCACAATCCATCACAGTCGGCTTGAACTTGTGACTATATCCCGGTCCAGTACAAATAGATAACCACAGTTGGCGCTTTTCAGCACTATTTTTACTTAAATATTTAAAATTGCATACCTCAAGTTCTTCTGATTGGATTTTTTTGTGGTTTGGAGTCAAATAATTTATTAACTTTTACTCTAGTTTTCTAAATGGGGGGTGGGATTTTTCTTGTATTGTGCTTTTACTTTATTAATGTTTGAAGCTCTGCATAAACACTTTACACATTGCCTCTAAGTTAAGCCTGACTATTTTGGGGCCAAGCTACGAGAGTGCTAAGCACACGTTCACTTCGGGTTTGCTTGTGTTTCACCATGACGAGAAGTGTTGTTGCTGCTTTATAAACACAATCCAACAACCCATCTTAGAATCAAACAAGTTAGTGGTACACTTGGCAACTTTCCATGCCCTAATCACTACGTTTTGAGACTACACGAGACCGCATTGCATATAAAAATGCCCTCATGTTAGCTACCATATGGAATGAAAAGGTGAATTTTGTTCAGCAAGACATTAAATGTGCATAGCATGGATTTATGCCGGTGACATCTATCCAGAATTAGAACTGCTGACTGCCTGTAAAGGAAGTAGCTTGGGACAGCACACCACATGCACAAGTGAGTAGAAAACAACCCAAAGCATAAACATTTTTACACTCTGGGCAGGCATCATGCGAAATTCATCCATAATGTTTCTTCCCATCTGCTGGAGTCATGACCCAGAATTGGCAAGTGTCAGTGATAAAGATTAATACATCAACGAAGCAGGTAGCGCTTTATACCTTGGCAGTCAAAGCAGCAAATATCTCACTAAAACCCTCCAATGTCACTGCATACTATAACAAAACACAAAGAATTCACAATTGCGAGTGAATGACCGGTGTAATGACAGCTATTTGCACAATACAATCAGATCCAGTTTTTTAAGAAGGAACAAAAGTGTTTTGTAAAAAATAATATATATTGAATCAAAGAAGTAGCTTCACTTTTTTTAAATTAAATTGCCCAAGTTTCTGATTGGTCTCTGGATTCTGTGTAAGTTCAGTATGCCCAAAGGACAGACTATTGCTTCCTGGGGCTGTTGGACCACGTTTACAAGGCACTAACTAATAATGCTAGTATTTCTAATGTAAGGCCCACTTTTAAGGCGAGGCACCAGAGAAGAATGAAGAAATTGCATGCCACATAGCCATCCCATCAATTTAATGACACTGGGCAGTCCGGCGCTCTCAGAAACTCAGCCATCCGAAATTCTATCATCATTGGTATTTACCAAATCGGCTTCTGAAATGTAGAGCTCAAACGGACAGAAAAAAAAGATCCATTGCTGCTCCTAAAAGGAGGTAATACCACCCTGATGGTGAAAAAGCGTAACTTCGAGCCTCGAACTTCTTTCCATTTATCACATGTCTATTAACTATTGATCCACACGCCCTGCTCTTTTGCAATGATACTTTGCTCTCGCTTCTTCTCTTTTGGTTATTTGCAAATCTCCATACCAATCTATAACAGTGCTTCACACACTTTTTAGAACCAACTTTCGAGACCCACCTAAGTTTAATGGACATTAGGTGGGCAATCTTTTTTGTTGTTGTTGAAAATGTTATTAAGTTTAATCAGTGCATACAGGAGATACACGTCATATGTATCTTACAGACATAATAGAGACGGTATCAGAGCATTCATGGTATGTAACAAACCCATTCATATTATGAGTTACCAATACAGGTGCGCCCCTCGCGCTTATGGCGGACAACACAGCTAAGTCATGCTGCCCCCAGGTATCCCAGTGGTGTCTTAAGTTTATCATATCAAGGATCTGAATAGGTGGGCGATCTTTTAATGTAACTACAGCATCATGTGGTAACGCACTGTCAATTGCAGACAACACATTTTCCATTAAAATGGCCACTAAATTTGCACAGACAAAGTTTTACTGATACAACTTATCCATCGTTTTCTGGGTCCACTTGCTTACCATTGGTCCTCCGATAGAACTTTTTCTCCAACTGAAAAGGGATGGGAGTTAGCATTAACATCAATCAAATTAAATTAACAGCGCAACCCATTTTGCGATACAATGAGGACCAGGAATCGGCAGCTTGGGTTAAGAAGATTTATTTCAAATCAATAATCAAGTTCAAATACTAGTAGCACCATGCTCAAAAGATACACAATAATAACTGGGATTCCTAGATGCCTGAAGAAATTAAGGAAAATTAGTATTAAACAATCTGGCAATGCAGAACAACAGCATCAAAATCTGATGCTCAGAGAATTATCTAAGGTTCTCTCTCCTATACATTAGTAATCTAGAATTTAAAAATCCAGAGGATGGTTTAGGAAATGAACGCTAGCAAATCAGGGAAATTCCATAAAGGCAAGGGTAGCATTTCAGAAACTCGATCAAGAGTCTTCTATGGGTCAGAAATAAGTGTTCGCCTAAGCCACTCTTAAGCAAAAATCAAGGAAGCATTGAAGTATAGATCCTCTCAAAGTCCTTACAGAATATTGTAGAGACTCGAGGACGTTGTCTGCAAGGAATCTGCAAGTGGTCGGTCAGGGATCTGTCTAGAATCTGAATAAAAGTCCAGAGGGAACGGTATATTATAACGTGCAAAGTCCATTAGGAAACACCCCCTTGATCACACCATCAGGGGTCCATTAACCTCATCGAATAATTAAGATGCTGACTGCAACATTCCTGGTTTGTCCCACACTAGACATGGAAATGACATCTCTCCCTCAGACACACGTAAATGGTAACAATTGTAAAACAGTTCATTCAGTCAGCGCTCTGTTTCTCTATGTATCTTCGTCAAGGTTCTTTTCCCAGGCTCTTTCCCCCTATCTCTAGTATAGTAATGTATCTGGTCTACAACTAACAATGCATGTGAATACCTACAAGAAATGTCGAGTTAGCACAAATGAAATTAACTTTATACAGCATGGTGAAATGCAGGCCTACTCATGACAAGTTAAATGTTAATTTCAATGGTACACATTTAATATGTGTGTGCACGTTTTAACACAAATGAGTATAAGTTCTAATGCCTTAAGTTTCATACTACATGTAATATTCAATAACTCATTAAAATAGACAGCTGTAAGTATGGCTGGAAACTACATTAAAATCAAATATATGAAATTTTAATGCACACATTACATGAATGGATGAATCAATCAATCAGGATTTATAAAGCACGGCTAATCACCCGATAGGGTATCCAGGCACTTGAGGGCCATTCGGAATTCTGGAAGTGAGGTGATGGTCCGGAGGTGTGTGGGGAGGCTGTTCAAGGTCTTTGCTGTGATGTGGGAGAAGGAGCGTCCTCCACTTCTGCTTCGGTTGATGCAAGGAGTATAGGCAAGTGAAGGTGAGGCGGAGTGTAATCTTCTCGACATTTGGTGAAAGTTCGGGCGGTGGTTAATGTAGGCGGGTCCTTGGTTGTATAGAGCTTTGTGTGTGTGGGTCAGCAGCTTAAATTGGCATCTATTTTGTACGGGGAGCCAGTGGAGTTGCCTGAGGTGAGGTGTACTGTGAGTTCATTGGGGAAGGCCGAGAATGAATGAGTCTGGCTGCGGCATTCTTTATGGTCTGAAGTCTCTGTAGGAGGTGTGCGACGATTCCTACGTAGAGGACATTGCCATAGTCAAGGGGTAGCCACTTGAAGATCTTACTAGGATGAGCAGAGTGAGGAAGCAGGAAGAGGAGATGGTGCTGATCTGTGATTTAACGGTGCGCTTGCTGTCAAGGATGATTCCGAGGCTTCTGGCGTGGTTGGAGGGAGTGGGTGCGGGTGCGGGTCCTAGGTCTGATGGCCATCAGGAGTCGTTCCATGTGTTGCTGCTGTTGCCAAAAATCAGTACTTCCATCTTGTCTGTGTTCTGCTGCAGGTAGTTGTTCTTCATCCAGTCAGCATCTGTGGAAGCTGGTTCTGGTGGTGGTGGGGTCGTAGGTGAGTGAGAGGATGAGTTGAGTGTCACCTGCGTAGGAAATTATTTTGAGACCATGGGATCTGACAATGTTGGCCAGCGAGGTCATATATGCTTTGAAGAGAGTGGGGCTAAGGGATGAGCCCTGGGGAACACCGCTGGTGATCTTCTTGGGTCAGAAGTGAAAGGTGGGAGGTGGATCCTCTGGGTTCTTCCGGTGAGGAAGGAGGTGATCCATCTGAGAGTGTTCCCTTGGATATTGATCTGGTGGAGTCTTTCGAACAGCGTGTGGTGGGATATGGTGTAGAAGCCTGCCGAGAGGTCGAGGAGGATCAAAGCTGCTGTTTCTCATTGGTCGAGGAGGGTTTGGATGTAGTCTGTGGCTGCAATCAAGGTGGTTTCAGTGTTGTGATTGCTGCAGAAGCCGGATTGCAAGGCGTTGAGTAACTAGTTCTGCTCCAAGTGTGTCATGAGTTGATTGTTAATGATCTTTTCCAGTACCTTCCCTGGGGAATGGGAGCAGGTAGACTGGCCAGTAGTTTTTGAGTTCACTGGTGTCGGCGGAGGGTTTATAAGTAGTGGTCTGACTTTGGCGTGTTTCCAGGCATAGTGAAATGTTGCGGTGGTGATAGAGGTGTTGAGTAGGGTGGTGAGTTCCTGACCAATCCTTTGGTTTCCAAGGTTGAAGATGTGGTTCGGGCACGGGTCTGTGGGAGCTCCCGAGTGGATGGATTTCATGGTGGAGGTGGTGTCCTGGCTGAAGAGGATGTTCCGGTTGATCATTGTGTGGTTCATGTTGGGTACAGTGGTGGCGTATCTATCGAGGAAGTCCGTAGGTGTGGGTTGGGTATGAAGTTTGTGTATATGATTGCTATTTTGTCATGGAAGAAGTGGGAGAGTTTGTCGCACAGCTTCTGTGAGGGTGTTAGATTGTTTTCGCTGACAGCTGGGTTGGAGAATTCCTTAACGATGTTGAAAAGTTTCTTGGTGTTGCTGGTGCTGGTTTTGATTCATGCCGCAAGGGATGTCTTATTTGTTGCCCTCAGTAGGCAGGGGTAGAGGAAGGTCTTGAAGGCTGCCCTGTCAGAGGTGTCTTTGCTGGCACACAATTTCCTCTCCAACTGTTTACTGTCTGGTTTCGCTGTTCTGAGTTCTTGGGTGTACGAGCTTGCCTTTTTGGAAGATTTTCTCTGGCTGTTGGTCTTGATGGGGACAATGCTGTCTGCGCAATTGGTTATCCAGGCATTGACATTTTTCACTCCCTGTTCGGGGTTGGTGGCCATAGCAGGGTTGGAGGTGTTGAGGACATTCACCCAGCTGGTCTATGAGATTTTGCTCCAAGTCCGGTGGGGGGCGTTGGTCATCTTGGGGGTGGCGTTGTGGAGGCTGGAGATGCTGAAGCGGACAGTGGAGTGATCAGTGCATGTGAGTTCTGTGACATGGCTGTATTTGACAAGGTTGCTGGAGGTGAAAATTGGATCCAGCGTGTGTCCTGCGGTGTGTGTAGGGTCGTGGACAATCTGGGTCAATCCGAGGCTGCTCCTATTGTTGAGGAGGTGTTTTTTTTAGTAGGGTCGTCAATGTGGAAATTTAGATCGCCAAGGAAGATGTAGTCCTTGGAGTCTAAGGATAGGGGCATTTCTAGTAGGATTGCATTCCACATATATGAAGATGGTTTTAATCACAGTTTCAATTCCATAAATCTTATTCACGTGAAGTAACACATAAGATCAGACCATTTTTAGGACATACAAATATCGGATTTTATGAGTCCAACAAAATCTCTGGTGCATATATATATGCAATTAAAATGTATAGCCTGTTACTAGCACTTGTCGCAATCTAAATGATAAAACTCTATGGCTTCAGCTTGCTGAATCTTAATGATATTATGCTACAAGCTCACTCTATCTTATGCTTTACACTTATTGATTCCTCTGCACAATCTGTTATTGTTTATATGCGCACATTTTATATTAAAAAACGTTTATACTTGTACACTGCTTTGTATCTTCCATGTTGCACTTTAATGGACTTGAATGTCTTAATAAAGTATTTTAAACAGATGAAGTAGCACATACATTAGGAAAGTCAAGTTTCTTCTTTAGAGAAACTACATTATTTATTAAACAAGGATGGTTTTATTATTCCTCACACTTAGGGGCCGATTCCGATCTCGGCCGGTAGGGCTCCGAATCGGATTCGGCTTAACCGGATCGGATTCGGAGCCCTATTTCCCAACCGATTCGTACGCGCGTCTGGGCGAGCGACTCGTCCGGGCGTCCCGACCGCTCCGACCGACTCGTTCCCGGGTCTAACCGCACCGACCGACTCGCTCGGACTCGACTCGCACCGCGCAATGGAGATGTTCCCCGGCCGGGTAAGTACGATGCGCGCCGCGAGCAGTCCGACCGAGCCGCGCACTCCGGCTCGAAAGAGCAGTCGGAGCCGTACTTTGGGGGTCCGTGTCGGACCCCCCTGTACGCGTAGCCGCGCGAGTCGCACACAGGGGGGACCCATGGGTCCCCCCTACCTGTGCGTGTACGGCACGAGTCGCTTCACCGGGTACACGCTGTAGGGGGCGCCCTTGTCCGCCTCGCACCCATTGAGTCAATGGGAGCCCGCGTTGTACGACCGGCTCCCATTGACTTCAATGGGAGTCCGACCAACTCGAGTCCGATGGCATACGTGCGCATCGTAATCGTTCGGTCGGGCTGCACGGGTCCGATTCGGTCGGAAATCTCTCCGGGTCCGGCTCGGTCGGAGAGATTTCCGGCCCGAATCGGAATCGGCCCCTTAATTATGGTAAAACATGTATGTGAGAAAGTTCTCTAATCCTACAGTGAAGGCACTCTTTAATAATGTCAAGTGCAACACTTACATTAGTTCGTTAAACCATATATGAATCATGTGCTAAGTGCATTTTCATGCCGTGTGTTTCTTAAGTGTCTGTGACATATAAAGGGTGGGCAAACTTTGCAAGACACCACAACTATACCGCACACAAATGATAATGTGAAAATCGGGTTTCAGCAAATATTTATGATTTGTGCATGAACAAGTGTCGTGATTTTGATCATATTAAAATCTCTGTTTCCATCATATTTCAAAATTACAAACAAAATGTGCTCATTTTTGCTTTTCTAACTGGTGAATGTGCACAGTTCATTTACATGTACTTATATTTTGTTGTGAGTTACAAAAAATGACATTCTACATTCTTTCCTTTCATACTGCCTATACCCCAGGAAGATTGCCTTGGCATACCATCTACAGACCGATGGACAGACAGAACGAGTGAACCAGTCAATGGAACAGTATTTACATTGTATATTATCTACTCTTCCCACCCATTGGCTTCAAGCAGTACCAATGGCAGAATTCACCTACTCTGCAATAGGCCTGTCCCCTTTTTATTGTAACAAGGGTTACAATCCACAGGTACTTCCCTTGGATCTTCTCAATGACTTAAACGAAATGCCAGCGGTGGAAATACATCAACACAAGCTAGCAAGGATTTGGTTACTCGCTAAAGAACGCTCACAGACTTACAAAGAAACTATGAAACTGCAAGCTGATCAACATTCCCAAAAAGAGCCCAAGTATTCTGTTGGGGGATCAGGTCTAACTTGATACCAGGAAACTACACTTGGAAATTCCTCGCAAACTACAACTTTGCTGCAATGGACCATTTAGAATCTCTAAAATCATCAACCCAGTAACTATTGAACTTCAACTCCCGGAGGATTATCAAGTACAACCAGTATTCCATGTCTCGCTTCTGAAATCCTACATATCACAACATCATACAGAACCTCCTCCAGTGACCATAAAAGGGTATTTGGAATTCGAAGTAAATAAGATACTTGATGCTAAACGAAAGTGTGGGAAACTCTTATTTGATAGAATGAAAAGGCTACCCGCCCGAAGGCAGATTTTGGGAACCATGTACATGCACCACAACTTATTTGCTCATTTCATGTATGAAATGCAGACAAACCCCATCTAGTTGGTCATCCTTTAGGAGAGAGAACTGTCATGAGGTGCTCAGCAAACTCCCAGTAGGGGCTCCTGGCCTGTGGTTTCTCCCCGTCCGGGGATGCCTGGATTCCATGGAATGGAATGTGCTGCCGTCTTTTCCCGCTTCCATGTCGTTGCCCTCCATTCTCCCACTGCTGGGTGGTGTGGCCAGGAGTCATTGTGGATGCCGACCACATAGAGAGGAGCTGTCATCTTCGTTGGTCCAAGGTCTTGTGGGAGATTCTACCCATGAGATTCAGCCATCATTTGGAATGCGGCCAAAATCTTGCGATATCTCGGGTATTTGCAGGAATGGCAGCCATAAATACAGTATAAATACTAATCCCTTTCAGGCAGCACTAGCTGGGCTTCAAGTACCCTGGGAAGAAGACGTCTGTGTTTCTACTTACCGGACCTTTACCTTTCTGAACCAGCTGTGGTTTTTTCGCGCTCTGGCTCTTGTGATATTATACTCCCTTTCTGGACCCTGGAATCTTTAAGAAAAAAAGGACCAGTTTATTGTCTGCTCCAATTGATGGTACCCATGTTCCTTTACCCCATCTCAGGAGAATTGTGCTCATATCGGTAGCCCCTCTTTCTGTTTAACATAAATCATTTAACCAAGTAATAGTAAGTACCTGGATAAATCTTTTATTTATATTGGGCAAATTCCGTTGGTGGGAACTCCAAAATCCTTGAACTGAAAAGAGCTATATATGGCATAAGAACGCTTCCATTCCCCTGACGTTAAGGGGAGGACTGAGGTGTAGAGGAGTTCCTCAATGCTTTTGTAACTGGACTGTTTTTTTCCTCTTCCACTCACTCTCTATGCAGTTAATAGAGAGATCCCTGGCAACCTCTGGCTGCTCTTCATGGTGAATGTCTGTTGGGAAGAATCAGGAGAATGTAACAGTATCACTGCAGTCCATCCACGTCTGAGTCCTTTCACTATTTTACAGGGATAATGGCCCGGAGAAAGTCAAGAGCAGGAATTTCCTGACCAAGAAGCACAGTAACCATCTGCAGGCCAAACAAACCTTTGAGAGAGCAGTTATGCAGATTCTATTTTCCTTTACTATGCTCTCGTACCCTCATGGATCCTTCAACCAAGCCCTGGGTACATTAGAACGTGGAGGTGTGGTCTCTCAGGGATTCTGAGGAATATGTTCGTTCCCGCAGAATTCTGTAATACCTGGTGAGCTAATCCTGACAACATTCTAATGCACCACAGTTCTCAAATAATTAATAGCAACTCCTATCTCTATCTATGCTTCACGTATCTCCTGTAATCTCCCTCTGGCCTCACCCCTCATCTCCACGTATCCCTCGAACTGAAGCCCCATCACTTTTAACTGGTTTGCAGCTTGCCATGTGGCCACAAACAAAAATGTTGCATTCCACACCAAGAAAGTGAAATTTGCAATAGCTGGCTGAAAATGCCACTGTCCAATCATCAACCAGAAAAGGCCTCTCAGACTTTGCATTCATTCCCAGGTGGTCTCCCATGTGGGAACTCTCCAGGCCAATATTTCTTATCCTTCGGGAACACAGCAGAACAGGTGCCTTCAGGGTGGCATGGCCCTAGACATTGGCACTCTGATTTTTCTGATTTGTATCTTTTGTACCTTTTACAAAACCTCATAGCCATGTTTGAGTCTGTATGAGGAAAGTGAAAGTCGAATAGCAAGTGAGAAACATCACTAACTAATCATACAACAATACAAAGGCATCCAGCACCTGGTGTTCCCAGAAGAGCTCCTATCTGGGTTCCACCCAGATCTACCCAGCTAAACCTGAGAAATAGTCAAGATCAGGTACATACAGATATGGCCCTAGGCACATTACATGCTGATGCGTACCATTCCCGGAAATTGTGCCTCGTGCCCGTTTCAAGAATTGTCCAATTCGGCCTACTAAAAGTGAAAGTTAACTAGACAGTCAGAAATGCCACTACTGATCATTCAGCAACAATAGGGTGAACAGCCATGTCGGATTTGGTGGGACAATTGCGGTTTTCCACCATCTACAGCCCAGAAATTCTGTACATTTAGCATATGTCCCTATTTATAGAGAGGGGCACTGAATACAGAGAGAGGTTATTTTTCTTGTGTTCCAGTATTATTAAGCAACCCCAACCAGAATTCAATTTACTTAACACAAGACATACTGTATGGAAAAGTTGCATTTATTCTCCTCAATGCCTCTTTGTGCTGTCTACGTTTGTGAGAGCTACCTGTTAAGTCCCTGTGTTTCTCAGACATTGCAACATTGTGCACGTTCATGTTTGGGGAATAGTCCGGTGTTTGGTTTTCAAACAGTGGTCGCCCTAGCAATACATGCAGAGTGGGCCAGTGTCCAGCGGGACAGTCCCGGTTTTCCACCATCTGTCTGGGATATTTCGATTAATGTTAGCAGATGTCATGGTTTTCATGGATGGATGACTGAACCTAGAGTCAAGTACGTTTTCTTATGTTCCAGTGCAGAACTCATTAGCAGCCCACATCTGGAAAAAATGTAATTAACACATATGGCACAGTGTTTAAAGCTGTGCTTAGTTACCCCTCATGCCTGGTTGTCTGTGTTTTTGACATGCTGTCCATTTAGTAATTCTGTGGCCCTTAGTTGCCACCAAATAAACACAATTACAGCAACCGGAACCTTTGAGTGGACTCCTCTCCTGGTACCCAATGATGGCCAAACCCTTTCACTAAGACCAACCCTCACCCATCTACTGACTGGAGGGGGTGCAAACCACACACATTTCACAGTCACAGGCAATGACCGACATGCTTGTTACTTCTGCCATCACTCCCCACCCTCCAAAGGCATTGAGGCTGCCTACTGCCAAAGGAAAACATGTGGCTGCCCCCCTGGTCACACATAACTTAACTGTGTGTGCCGCGAAGCTGTCCTGACGGATGCCGCAGTCCTCCCAGTGGCCCCGACCTCCTTCGTGGACTACCTCTGCACGCCCACCTCTCTTCTGCAAAGCACGAGGGAATAACACTCCCTTTGCGTATGCTTTCTGGGTGGGCCTTCCTGACCAGGGACTCGGCGGCCAGCACCGCCCTGTGTCACAAGCAACTCATCACCCATGTTCCCTCTTGCACTCTGCAAGGTGGAAAAGGATTTGCCATTCCATCCACCCCAGGCTCGCCTAGATACCCACAATGTTGCATTAATTATAAATCCTGGTGCTGACCACTTGAAAAAAATAATCAGACAAACTTTAAAGATATTAAATGTAATCAGTTAATTAGTTTAAAATGTGTAAATTGTTGGATATAAAGAAAATAAACCTGGTAATATGGAAGTTTTTCTTTTATGTCCATTTTGATTTAGTAGACTTCAGAGGTCCTGAGCTGCGGGAAAAGAGCAGGTGCAGTAGGAAAAATGCTATCCTATTTCAATTAAAACAATTATTTCTAAGAAAGAAGGGTCTGGGATAGGCCTAGCAAGAGATTTTGGGAGGGGATTTAAGGGAGGTATAAAGGGGTAAAAGGCATTGAAGGTTTAGTTAACAAATGGATACAGGACTAGGGTGTTTTTTTTCCCAAAGAGGAGGAAAGAATTCATTCTTTTTAAAAGAGCAAGTTAGATAAAGAAGGGACCATTAATTTCAACTATGCAATTTATGCTCAGAGACAGAGGTTGCTACACTTTATGGTAAATATAAGGAACCCATCGATGAAATATATTCATTGACCCTAGACATAACCAGGGACATAAAAATGCAATATACTTCCAAATATATCACAATGCCACCTGGAATACCCCTTTATGGAGTTACTGCTACTAACTGAAAGTTGTGGATTACTATGTATGAATGGCTGCTCCCAGAATGCCCTATATTTAGAGGATGCTCAGCCGTAACCCCTTTCCCACCTGCTTCACTGCAGCTCTGGACAAGAAGGGATTGGAACATGGCCTAATGAGACACCGGGCACTTTATCCATCGTGCCAGGACCAGGGCAGCTCCACAGGGGTCTCCGAGGGGGGTCACTCTACATACAGAGTTCGCTAGCCTTGCTTCACTTTGCCAAGCCTCTGCAATAGGTCTATTGCTGCAAACAGGGAAGCAGCACACAACACAACAGAATTGCAGGGAGGCAGGAAGTGCAGAATGTGTTAATTACAGAGCCTATGGAAGTGGTTACGGAGGCACAAAGCACAAAGGGAAGACTAATTAAACAAGCATTTCTAATGCAATAGGTCTTGCATTAGTGAAAATGTGAGCTATTGGCGTTGCAAATGTTTTTTTTTTTGTTGTTTAAAATTATGCCAGCAGTAGCATAAATAATAAGAAAAGAAATTCCACTAATGAAGGAAAGGGAGCAGGACCACAGGCTATTACTAGGTGTCCCTGGGACGCCTAGTAATAGCCTGTGATACTGCACCCTTTCCATAAGACCTAATATAGGAATTCCATTACCATGAGGCTTACAGAACGAGCGCAAGCATTTCCAAGCATTTTTAGGCTCTTGTAGTCTTTGCAATAAAAAAAGAAAATCCACTCATTCCTTAAGCCTCATGGTAATGGAATTCCTATTATGTCTTAAGGAAAGGGTGCAGTACCACAGGTTGTTACTAGGTGTCTGAATGACACCTAGTAACAACCTGTGGTACTGCACCCTTTCCTTAAGACGTAATATTTAAATTCTATAACCCAGATGGAATGGGCTACGGTAAGGAAGCTCAGGAGCAAGAGAGCGCTACACGAGGAAGCAGTGGTATGGGGCAGCACTCGGAGAAGCTGCATGGGATGGGTGAGAGAGCACCGAAATAAGGCTTCTCTTGGGTGAAACTGCCCTGGAACGAGGCAGCACTAGAGTTACTCAGGACTGACACGAGTAGCCACTTGTAAGCGTGAGAACGAGGCTGCGCTGGAAAAGCAGCACTGGGTCAAAGCTGCACCGTGCTTGCAGCAAATAAGAAAAGAGTTCTAAAAAAAAACAAGAAGAATCAAACTGTAAGGGCAACGCCGGACTGGCCATAGCGGGCACCGGGCGTTTCCCCGGTAGGCCGCTAGGGTGGGGGCCGGTTTTGTGTCCCTGGGGGCCGTTTTTGTTACCGGGGGTCTGCAATATCGGCCCCCTGTACCAAAATCGGCCGAAACCGGCCCTCGCAAACTGCTCGGCTGCACTCCCCCTCACCCCAGGGGGGGCCGGCTGAGCAGTTTGCCAGGGCCGGTTTCTGTTCCCAGTCCAGCCCTTTGTAAGGGGATTGTAATTGGCCGGTGCTCCTCTGCCCTGAACGGAAGTGAGCTATCAGCTGCTAGAATGAGTCAGGATGCAGCATTGAGATGGGCACTGGAGGGAACCTATGGCAAGCAGCAGGCGGGAATAATGTTGTGTAAGCAATTACAGCAGATCTTGCATACAGCGCATGTACGCTGTAGGCTTGACCTAAAAAGGGGACTTTATAGGTGACCCACCTGCACTGAAAAAGGATCACGGTGAATGCTGCTCTGCTTTAACCAAGACTTGTTGGAAGAGACTAGGAGCTATATACTGGCTGGTGAAATCTCATATCACTTAGCTCACACCTGGAGACCCATTTGGACCAAGAACTGCACAGATGCTCCACCGATTGAAAGAACTGTGGGATGTACATACCCAGAAGCTTGCTGTTAAAAAGAGTAGCTAATTCACTAACAGAACAGATCAACAAGTAACCCTGAAATCAGAGGGATTTTGCCTTTATGTGCAAATCCATACCAGCGACTACCAAGCTGACAAGTGTAATTCTACTCTTTATCAAAGGCAACTGTTAGAAATGGGGTCTCTAGTTGGCAGTGGTTTGCACCCTGTCCAAGTAGGCACCCACATTCTAGTCAGGGTAAGTGTAGTACACACTACGTTTATCTGTGCTCACCCACGGGTACCTTGGCACAGAGCTATCAGGCTAAACTAAAGAGGCAATGTGTAAAGTATTGGTGCACACACACAGAGTAGCACAGTGAAAACACCACAAAAGTACTCCACAGAAGTTTAGAAAAATAGCCAATATTTATCTGAGTAAAACAAGCCCAGAATGATAAAAATCTAACATCCACAAGTCAAAATATGAATCCTTAAATTTTAAATGCAGTTATAGCATTTAGCAAACAATAGCTCCAACTGAGGCTATTTGGTCGTGCTTTACTGAGACAAATCCACAAGTTCAGTCTGACCGTGATGGAGCACGGGCTGGCTACAGGAGTTGCACGGACCCCAGTACAGTACCTTGGATGCGTCACAAAAGTCAAAGACGGTGCGATGCACACAGGAGGTTAGGCATCGCAAAGACAGGTGGTGCGTCAGTTCCTTACTGCTATGCAGGACATTGGCGCTCCGGGACGATGCGTTGCGCAAAGTAGGTGAGGCGTCACTGTAGCAAAATGATCCGTTGGTTCCTGGAGGCGGTGCAGGGGCGTTGAGCCGCTAACGCCAGGGAATGATGCAGAGCGCAGGGAAGGTGATGCGTCGGTTGCAGGTGTGAGACCTCAGGTCCTGAAGGCAATGCGGTGTCAATGATGTATCGATGTCACAGCGAGGTGCGTTGATTCTATAATGTCGATGTCAAACCAGCAGATCGCAGGCTCTGCGTCAGAGTCAGAGTGGTGTGTCACGGACTTCGGTGAAGCGGTGCTCAACTCACGCAGCAGCGGTTCTTCGGAGGTGCTGCAGCACCATTAGGGCTTGCATTGTAAGTCACGGCAATGCACGCTCAGCAAGCGAGGACCATGGCTTCGGGGCAGGCAGCAGCAATGCATCGATTTTGCAGGGATGTGCCGGTTTCTAAGTGACGATTAGAGTTAGTGTGTCTTGGTTGCAGCACCAAAATCACCTACAAGTATCCAGGACTCGGTTTGGCACCACTTGGCAGGTCAGGACTCACAGCAGAGGAGCCCAGGTGCTGGCAGCAAGATGCAGGTGAAGTCTTTGATGACCCTGAGACTTCCAACAGGAGGCAAGCTCAACTCAAGCCCTTGGAGAAACTATAGGATGCAGGATGCAGAGAGCAAAGTCCAGTCCTCTCACTCCCAGGCAGGAAGCAGCAGACAGCAGGCCAACACAGCAAAGCAAGCAGCAAAGTGGCAGTCCCTCCTGGCGGTCCAACTGCTCTTCTTCCTGGCAGAATGCCCTTAGTCCAGAAGGGTTTCTACTGTTACAGTGTCAGGGGTCCGGTACGTATACCCATTTTGGCCTTTGAAACAGGGAGACTTTGAAGAAAAGACTTTGTAGTGCACAAAACCCAGCCTTTCCTGGCCCTGGCTCCAGACACACCACAAGGGGTATGGAGTTCTTTGTGTGGGGACAGGCACAGCCCTACTCAGGTGCAATGTCAACTCCTTCCACTACTCTAGCTCAGAAAGACTCATCAGCCTGGTGATGGGACATCGGGATATGCAGAGCACACCTCAGCTCCCTTTGTGTATGACTGTCTAGAGTGAATTCACAAAGCCCAACTGTCATCCAACCCAGATGTATATTCTAGGGACAGGCAGAGACACCGAATGGTTAATGTAAGAAAATACCAACTTTCTAAAAGTGGCATTTTCAGACCTGCAATTTAAAAAACAACTGCACTAAAAGATGTGTTTTTAAATTGTGAGTCCCGAGACACCAAACTCCACTTTTCTATCAGCTCCCAATTGGAAGATACCCATTAAAATGCTACGGGCAGCTCCAATGCTAACCTATGGGAGAGATAGGCCTTGCTGTAGTGAAAAGCAAATTTAGCAACTTTCCACTACCAGGACATGTAAAACTTAAAAGCACATTCCACCTTTTAAATATACAGCACTCGGCCCCTGGGGCTACCTAGGGCCTACCTCAGGGGTGCCTTGCATGTAGTAAAATGGAAGGTTTGGGCCCTGCAAGTAGGTGTACTTGCCAGGTCGACATGGCGGTTAAACACTGCTCACACAGGTTCTGCAGTGGCAGACCTGAGACACATTTGGAGGGCTACTCATGTGGGTGGCACAATCAGTGCTGCAGGCCCAATAGTAGCTTTTGGTTTACAGGACCTGGGCACATGTAGTGCACTGTATGAGCGACTTACTAGTAAATCAAATATTCCAATCATGGAGAAACCAAATGCCATTACATTTCAGACACAGAGCACATGCACTTTAGCACTGATCAGCAGTGGTAAAATGCCAGAGTCCAAACACCAGCAAAAACGAAGTCCAGAACACAATCAATAACAGGAGGCCAGAAGCAAAAAGGCTGGGGAAACTTCACCAAAAGATGCCAGGTCTAACAGCAACACTTCTTAAAGGTGTATGAAGAAGCAACAACTTGGGATTCCCTCCCCACACACAGTCCCCATCTTCCTTTTCATCAGTAAAAGTTAAAATCATTCATGTTTATCTTTTCCTTCAAGTACTAATGTGTTCTCACAAGTCAATGCTCCAATCTGCACTTTGAATGCAGTCCTACTGGCCTGTTACTTCTGGATGTACCAACTGCACAGATGTAAGTGGAACAATATGCACCATCTTTAATTTATAAAATGCAAACATTTTATGGATTTACCTGAAAGTAAAATATACTGTAGCTGCCATTTCACGCTTTGGCTTTTCATTGTTGAATAAAACTCTAAGGTGGGTCTTTCATCTACAACTTTACTGTTTTTAGCCTACTCACGAAAATGACTGGAGAATATATCTGTAAATACAATCTAATAAATTATTGATATTCCGAATTGTGATGTATTTTAGCTTTTCTTGATCTTTGGAAAAAAAAGTAACTAATCCCATACATGAAAAAATATAATTTCACGTCTCTTCCCTTGAAGTCTGGCTTATACGTGTGTGATATTGCTTTTGCACTTTATATTGATTTATGTTTAGTACGGCAACATTTACTCTAAATAAATGTAATTTGACGTGATATGATCCATTTTTTAAGTGCACAAACAACTTAGCATTTGCCTGCAGAAATAGCAAAGCCCATCTCTGCATAAACACACTCATGTTTATTGACTTCACTTTCCGCTTTCAATTTATGGTAAAGAAAAGGCCGCTAACCTCACTTCCATTACTGTACTCAAACGAATTACTAAGCAGGTAACTGTCCGAATCCATTTAATAGGTGTATAAAGTCGAACTCCGTTATCTGATTAAAGGCTCTGTGTTAAAAACTAAAGGGGAGCCATTTCAGTTTTTTACTGAACTATTCTTAATGCCACTCAGGATAGTAAATCAACAGCCTGAAAGGTGATCTTATTCAGAATTAATTAATGAATTAATAATGTATGTGTGTTTATATTTTGCATGTGTGCATACATTTATATTCACTGGAAAAAAAAGGTTAAAGTGACTTTATAGTTAGGAATTGTAATTATATCTTACTTTAAATTAAAAAACAGATTCACTGAAAAAACAAAGGTTAAAGGGCTGGTACAGTTATGTGAAAATGTCAGTTAAATATACCATTTTAAACAAACAAAAAAACGTAAATTCACCAGTTATAGTTACTTCAAGTAACTGTAACTCATGCCCTAAAGCATGGGTACTCGCAAACATTTTCCCAAGGGCCACAAAGTTTGGTGTGTGATGTAACCAAGGGCCACGTTGATGCCAGCGGGGTGGTAGTCCGGTGGGTGAGGGGGCGGTAAGGTGGATATAGGAGAAGCAAAGCATATACATCTAGTGGCTGGATTGCACAATGTGAAACCAGAAACCTGGGATTAATCCCAGCCTCCCCACTTTACCAAATTATGTGATCTAAGCAATTGATTTATTTCACTTTTCCTCCTTTTTTTCATTATCACATTTAAGAGGGCCTCAAAATACATGACTTCGGTATGTGTGCTGTACAAAAACTTCTCCTGTGTTTGATTTAATAAACTATAATGTTCATGTACAATAGGAACATAGGCCACCCTAAGGGTGCACATAACAACTGACTTGCCAGTTCACTATTGACATTGTTGTCAGTGTAGGGGGAAGAATTAATGTTTTTAAATTCATATTACAAAACTCTCACTTTAAAAAAAAATACTTCTCAATTCACTGATTCAATCTGATAAAGGTGAAATGGTTCTGTATTTTAATAAAATACATATTTTGAAGAGACCTTATCATATTTTTGCACTTTTGCTGCAAGATGGCTTTGAAAATGAAGGTGTTCCTAAAGTTAAGTGGTACAGAACAACATAGTTACTTCCTTTTCTTAACTTCAGTTAGTCTTCAAATAAAGGCTTGCCTGCTTATTGAACATCTTCTTAATGTTTGTGCTGAGTCAACTGAACAGCAGCCTAGTGCTGCTGGTGGTCAGGAGGGCCACTTGTAAAGGTCAGGAGGGCCACCTGTAAAGGTCAGGAAGGCCACATGCGGCCCCCGGCTGTACTTTGAGTATCCCTGCCCTAAAGTAACTATAACTCGCACCGCCGCCATGCACAGTGTTATCATCAATGATGTAATTTCAAATGTTGCAGTGATGTTATCAATTAAGCCATAGAATATATCACAAGAGTTATAATATGTGAGGTAATTAGCAGTGCATGGCTTTTTGGCAAGTTTCATGAAGATTTGTTAAACCGCACCAAAGTTATAAGCAGACCAAAAATGTTATTCCTATGGAAACATGGTTGTAGCTATAACTACCAATTTTCTGCACTTCTGTTCAGGGGAAACTATTAGGGTGCATTAAAAAAGATGTGTTTTCCCATTTTAGCTCTCTTACAAAATTGTGCTTGCATCTTCAAAATGCTGAACGAATTGACATCAAACTTGACATGATAGTACAACTTTAATCAGAAACCGTTGGATTGATTAAAATCCGTTCATTGCTATAACCATGTAAATGTGATGGCAGGTATGCTTGAAAGGGTTAACACTTTAGTATATCTTGGCCGTTTCTTTGGCAGACGATACAGAGATCTAATCTGAGGACATCCACACATACAGAAATTCACAAAATAAGGGCCTTTCACTGGATGGGAGCCTTTTTGTATTGTTGTCTTGTTTGGATATGGGAGCCTTTTTGTCTTGTTTGGATCGGCAGATCTGATTGTAGTGCTGATTGGCTGGCGGCAAGAGAAAATTCTATCTTCTGGCTGCCATTTCAGGACACAGGCCTTAGCGTGGGGACCAACAAGGGGGCCTTCCTTGTTTAAAAAATGCACAACTTAAAAGATGCTACATTTTTTATGGATTCCTTTTGGGATCCATGTCTTCAACAGAAAAACTGGTGCCCATGGTCCAGGAGCACAGGTGTATTTTCAGCTGAAGACGAGGTCTTGCGACCAAACCCCGCTGCAAATGGCCAAAAACCATATGCAGCAGGGGAATGGGCACCCAAGGAAATTGACCAGGCAATGCACCAAAACCCTAAGGCCTTGCAAAGTGGGGGTTGGGAATCAAGTGCATTATAAAACAACCCCAGCAATTCAATGGAAATGTATATTAAGTCAGTAACTGAGTTAGGGTAGTGGTTCAAACATCCAAAAGCAATAAAACTCACTAGTTATGGTATACTATGTGCACCGTACCTGACACCACCCTTCATTCATAAAACTCACACTTGTCAATAGAAGTCTAAAAAGAATTAAACATGGTGGGTGATATCAATAATGGCTTCGGTTGTGTGTTAGTATAACTGGAGAAAGTCGGTGGTTTTGTCCATGTGCTTTTGAATCTAAGCCAAACTCAGTTTCTAACTGTGATTTTTTTTATTGAAAAATATATTAGTGCTTTTATTGCATTAAGGCAGTGATATAAGTACCCATAGTTCACAGGGACCCTCAAATAATATGAAATATTTCACTGGTCCCTGAAACATATTGGCTTCATCTTCATAATGACTGCCCCAAACCAATCTACAGAGCTTTATCATTATTAAGGCCACAAGGCTTGCTTGGTAATAGAGGAATAATGAGGGCTACGTACATTATTCAGCAAGCAAAGGTGAATTATGTGGCATTAATTATAGGGCACATTCTTGGCAGTTTCAGTTTGATCCATTTGAAGTAGAAACAATATTTTTGTTTATATCTACAAATTATGTAGCAAGTGTGGTGAATTCATAGTTATTCAGTAAACACTGTAGCCTGTGGTTCCCAAACTGTGCGCCGTGGCTCCCTGGGGAGCCGTCAAACCTAACCAGGGGAGCCGCGCACCAAGCACTTTAATGCATTTAATGTTAAAGGGTCTTTTGGCTTCGGTTAAACTAATTATACTTAAACACATGATGTCGATGATTTGTAAGTGACAAGCCTAAAGCTGTAAACATAGTGCTTAACTGATGGCATGTAGAGGGAGATGACCTCCGAATTTCACCGTATCCCCACGTTCCAACACTCCCAAAGTAAGCGGAAGATGCCTGATTTATTTTGTAAGACTTGTTAATAGTTTCGTTTTTATCCAAATGCATTTTACACCAATGCAAGGTATCAGGAAAGTAAAGCTGTCATGTCTACTGAACACACTAAGTATTATTAAGTG
This sequence comes from Calotriton arnoldi, assembly GCA_963921515.1. Classification (NCBI taxonomy): domain Eukaryota; kingdom Metazoa; phylum Chordata; class Amphibia; order Caudata; family Salamandridae; genus Calotriton; species Calotriton arnoldi. Next base: position 1,540,122 of record CAWUFW010000954.1, read on the forward strand.
CTGACATTTGTACTAGAATCATAGGTACTTCCAGTGCACATTTCTTTCGGTACACACACATTTCCAGACAGGCCTGCTCTCTCCTTGATCACAGGGAAGTAAAACACCATATACAGCATAATGCCAACATTTGGGAAGCAAGAAAGAGGGACGTTTAAAAAAATAAAATCTGAGGAATTTATTTTACCTGCATTGATTTGGAGGCAATTTTAGGGAGGAGACAGCAAAAATAAAGCTGTATGTGGTTTAAAAAATCGTGAGTCACCCTGATGAGACAGGTGTGTTGGCAGGTATGACATGGGTAGAAATGGAAGTGCATACAAATATTCTTCAAGCGCAGAAACACTTTGGCAATGGGGCCTACATGCATAGGGATGCTATCTAGCAATGTAAGTGACAAAGTTTGAGAGGGTACTCTACAAAAGGAATGCCTAGAAGTGTAATTAGGAATATTTTATTAGAGGTGCCGCCTTAGTAATACAAAACACCCTGTGTATATGATTATGATACCTTCATCAGCTTCATCCCAATTATTTTCAGGGAGAAAATGCAAGTACTCCTGAGGCCGGGCTTACATCCACCCCACCATCCAAAAAAGGTAACAGTGGGGAGCCACGGGCAATGGCTAATGGGTCAAGGGAGCCGTGAGTCGAAAAGGTTTGGGAACCACTGCTGTAGCCAACAGAATCACATAATTCTACACACCCTGTCCTTTGTCCACTGTTTTATCAGCAATATATTCATGAAAGGCAAAAAAAAAAAATGAATTGAATTCCTGCCAGTGCCCACAGCTAGCAGAACCTTGAAACTAACAGCTACACAATCTCATCATTCTGTCAACAGAATTAGATTTTTACCAACGTAGAGTATTTTTCTAAAATTGTACATTCTTAACTACTTAAGTATTGTTGTCATCTATGAGTGCAAACAGTATAGTCCAGTATTTGACCTACTTTTTTCAAAAAACTATTTCCTGTTTGATAAAAACTCACCTTTATAACGTTAACCATACCAAAATGAATATGCAATATAAAAAATACATTAAGGGTAACATGCAATATTGTCCTATATTGCCTTTTCTGGTTTTTGGTGATAATTACAAAACACTCGGCCTCATACCTCGTAGTATCATGCCACTAGAATTACTCAATGGTAATATTTGCCATATTACTTGTTATGTGTTTTTCTCTCTCTCTCTCTCTGTGACAAACAAGAGGTGCTATGAAGGATAATATAGCTGGGAAGATGAAGGTTATTTTGCTAGAAGACGTTATGGGTTTGTTTTTTCAGAGAAAGAACAGCGACACAGCCATATGGGAAGCCCTGGGGACCAACTGGTCGCTTCAAGCAAAAAACGACCTAAGCTTTCACAGGAGGCTGTGTCCTGGAGGCTATTGCCGATGGCCGTGCAACATGAGGAACCAGGTGAATCCCAACATCCGCTCAGCCCCCTGTAGATCCTGACAAATGTCCCTGTGCCAAAAAAGGTGTAGCGTAGTGTGGGTCTCTTGTAAAGCGATCTGACATCCTTGGACAAGCTAAGCGCTATGTACATTTTCTCAAAATAAAATGCTTGTCACACAGGCTCAGGTGTTGCGTAGTGTGGGTCTCTTTTAAAGCGATCTTCGGGGCATATTAGCAAGGGCCTTATCGCCGCTTTAGCGGCACTTTTTGCCGCTAAAGCGGCGATAGCTTTATGGCGAAAGCGACCGTTTTGGTGCCGCTTTGCATGTCAGCGATATATATCGCTAATGACATGCAAAGTAGGCGTTCCCAACGAAAAGCGACTGAAAACAGTCGCAAACACAACTTCCCCCTATTAGCAATGCCCGCGAAGCGATAAAAAAATTCGCGCTAACCGCGATTATCGCTGGAATCTAACACCTGCTAAAAACCTGACTTAACCATTCTAGTCAATGGGAGGTGGATTGTAAGGTTAAGTCCTCACCTGCCTATTAGCAAGCTTTTCATTAGAGTGTTGAATTTATCGCTGGATTTCTCGCGCTATTGCTGGGTTTCGCCGCTATCGCTGGATTTTTTATCGCCTTGGAGATAAGCGTTGATAATAACGCATTATCTCCGCGATGAAATCCAGCGATAGCCGGCGATAAAAAAAACAGCGCTAAGCGCGCTTTGCTATAATTATCGCAATTCCTTGGTAATATCCCCCTGATGTCCTTGGACAAGCTAGGCGCTATGTACATTTTCCCAAAATAAAATGCTTGTCACACAGGCTCTAGTCTCATTCTTCAAGAATTAATGACAACGAATTAGCCTTTGATTCAGAAAGAAATACCCATCTAGTGTATGAATCACACAGTGTAAAACCAGGACATCTGGGATCCACCTCGGCTTCCCTGCTTGACCAAATTGTGCAATGCTGGGCACCCGGCTCCTCTGTGCTCATTACCACACCCGACAGCACTTTAAGGCAGCGAGTTCAGGATGTGCGCAGAGGCGCTTGTTTTAAGAACAGATAATGTTGCTCCATCTATCATAAGAATGTAGGCAACATTTAGGGTACACATAGGCACATAATCAACAAGTGACAGTGATGGCGCAAAAGTAAAAGAGAAATTAAGAAAACGGTTAAGAGGAGAACCAGAAACGTTCTTTCGAAGCGAGTAAAACCTCTGGGGTGGACGCCTGCAGGCAGCCTATGCTAAGCCTGCCCGATACCTGCTCACACCGTAGACTCAATCACCTGCGGCAGGACCACACGCAGGTACTTTCAAAGCCTTTTGTGAACCTTTCAGCTTAGTGAGCATCACGAAGGGCTTAGCTGACGTGCCTGCAAAGCTCTTGGCAACGTCAGACTTCAATCGGATGCTCAGCAGCTGTTCAGCATTGCTGAACCCCGACTGTGTGGCTGTGAGAAGCTTGTCCGAGCTCTTTGTTTCCTGTTAATTTGTTCATTTGTGCGAAGAAAGTGTTATTGATTTAAAGTCAATATTGTGTGCATTCCATACCGGGCAATTCAGAAGTAGTCTTTTACACCATTAACATTCTTCTAAAAAATCTCTTCTCACGCACAATGATGCCCCTAAAAGAATTTACGTAAAGGATACTTTTGCTGAAGAAATGTGCGTCCAATTCTAATAATGCTAAAGAGAAAAACACTGCTCGCTTTATTGGGGGGTTAAATGGAAACTAACACACAACCTTTTAACTAGCTTGCCAATATTGTGGGCCGCTCTGAAGGAATAACTACTAATTATTCTGAGACCTGGAAAGTTACATTTTTTACTGCATCCTGTCAATAGAAAATCTAGTGTTGGCCATCAATGCTAGTGGCGACTAGTAACCTTTAAAAGTGGTAGGGCGTAATCCTTGGCTTGAATTCCAGTAAGCAAACCTGACTTTGCGCAAGGTTTGAGGGTTTGCTCACACTCGCTTGCACTCAGTCTTACTCTCTCATTCAGGCTCATTCACTAACACTTATTCGCTCTTGCACTCACTTTTACTCACTCTGACTCACTCAGTCTCATTGATCCATGCAGTCTAACTCATTCTCACTCTGACCCACTCAGTCTCACTTATTCCCACTCAATCCCACTAATTTCTCAGTCCCACACATTGATTCATCAATCTCACTCTGACTCACTCATACCCATACAGTCACAATCATTCTCAGTCACTTCCACTCATTCTGACTCACTCAATCTCACTCTAACTCACTCAGTCTCTCTCATTCTCAGTCAGTCTCACTGATTATGTCAGTCCCACTCATTCCAGTTCACTCCTACTCACTCGTTCCCAGCCTGTCAGTTTCACTGATTGTCACTCTAACTCACTCATACTGATCACTCTGATTCACTTAGTGTTAAACACCATAACACTCAGTTACACTTATTGTCATTCTCCCTCACTCACTACCATTCATTTTCACTTGAACTTGTTTCACTCCTTTCACTCACAAACACACAGACATGCTCACAAAACACGTTCTATTTCACAGACACACACTCTCACCCATATGCACACAACATTTTAAAGCTTTTTTACTTACAGCACTTATTTTTTTTACAAATTAAGCAATGAATCCGCCACATAGGTACTCCCAAAATAAGTTTCAGGCACATGACCTCAAACTTTCTTAAGATCACTTTGTAGCTGTGGCACATAAGTATTACATTTCTGAAGTTAACTAAAAACCTCTGTAGAAATTTGAGGGTTATGGAATTTGTCAGTTAGAGGATTTACGACTGCCAATTAATTTTACATGAGAGCAGGTACCGCGTCTAAATATTAGATTGTGGACTTTGAAATGGCCATCATCATGTAATGGCCAGCATGTGCACATCCTCTATGAATCAAGCATCTAGATCTGCTTTCAAAAATATTTAGATTTCCCAGAGTTCATTTTCTATAGAGTGGAATGCCACCACCTGTAAGTAGGCACATATACAGTTACTGTAATTTTTTAGACTTCGGTAATGGACAATGGGAATATCTTGTCAATTATCAATCAATCAATCTCCAAAAAGAATAAATTAGGCACAGATAAATAAACTTGCTCAAGGAGAGGTACCAACAAGAAAGTGTGAATTGAATGGCACATCGGTGCTACTTTTGAGCACTTGGATGAATTCTTCTGTGTGTAATTTACAGTCGTAAGTTCTGGGCACAGAAAAACAGCAGTAGTTACAAAAAGAGAAAAGCATGGAATGTCCCCGTTCAGGCACATCTCCTCCAAAATCAGCCCTTACTTTTTCAAAGCGGAAGTCAAATACCAGTGGCACTGTTGGAGCCAGTTTAAACTAGAAACCTGGTTGAATTTAGCTCAAGACACATATGTTTAAGCATATAACGTAACTGATGAAAAGCTGCAGATGTAATATTTCACCAAGTCACGACATTTTGAATCAAAGTCTCCCTTAACATCACCTAGTATTAAAAGGCAAGGTGTTTCCAGCAGTGGTTTTAGTTCATACTTATAAACAACTCTGACTGAACACATCTAAACATGTGTCTCATCATTTTGCTTATATGTTATATTATGTTATCATCACTTAGGGCCTGATTTAGATCTTGGCGGGACCACGACAGAGTGGGCTTTTTAGGTGGTCTTTCCACCCGCCGCCTTGGTGGTCCACCCGTCCAATTTAGATCCTGGGTGGCAATGGGAGAGAATACCGCCAACTCCCCCAGGACTTTGCTCTGCGCCCTATGGTGGGATGGGCTGCAGCAGGTGGCTGCGGGAGTTCAGTCAGGATTCCCGCCCTCCAGATTTGGATGTAGGCTGTTTCGAAGGGAATTCCGGCAGTAATCCGTCCTACTTCAAGTCAGCGGAATGGGATGAAAAGGGGTGAAAACTCAACTTTTTTCAGGGAACAGCCTGCGATTTTGTCCTCTACTCCTTCGCCCAGGTACCCCCTTACCTGCTGCACATTGACCGCAACGGACAAGCACCTTGTTTTGACAGACCCAAAGGTAGGTGTTTGTGGTGTGTGCGGGTATATATTGCATGGTGTGTGTAGGTTGGTGGGGTGCAATACAGAATGTACAAAATATGCTTACTACACATAACCTACATACACATATGTAAACATACACAACATATATGTGTTTTAAAATTTTTTTACTTACCTGTCGCCCCACCACCACGATTGCCCACAGTCAGTACTCTGCTGACAGGACACCGCCAGCCCAACGGGCACATACAAATCTGCTCAACTGGACCCCGACAGCGGGTGGGTCGCCAGCAGAGAAGACCTCCTCTTCCCCGGTCTTCTGTGTATCACGTATACATCCAAATACGGCGGGTGGAAGACCGCCAGCTCGATGGAGTACTCAGTACTCAGTCCCGCTTACGTGGCGGGCCAGCGGTGGGACCGCCAAGATCTACATTAGGCCCTTAGTATAGTGCAGCGACTCATCCCCCAGAGGAATATCTTGGTGTTTCTGCTGAACTATAAGACTAGCAAAGCCTAACTAAAACAGCCCGTTTTTAGGAGTTTTTTAAAAACTTTCCTAGCTCTATACTAAAACGAATTGGTAGGGAAAGTTTATTCCAGTAGAAGGGGGTCAGTTAGGAGAAAGACCTCGTGCCAAATCTGGAGATACAGATCCAGGAATTTGGATGGATCTCAGCAATCTGGTTGGGTGATCGTAGCGGAGTCTAATTTGCAGGTAGGTTGGGGCATTGCCATTCAAGGATTTAAGAGTAAGACAGCAGATCTTAAAGCTGAGCCGTTTCCTAATAAGTAGCCAAAGCAGAGAGTGTAGTATTGGAGCAGAGGGAGAACCAGACAGAAAACTGCACACAAGTCTGGCTGCAGTATTCTGCACCACCTGCATCACCTGCAGTTTTGACAGTCTCATTTGCACCAACAAGTAGGGCATTTCCATAGTTGAGACGACTAGTGATGAAAGCTATGTTTCATAGGGTACCCCAATATAGGCTTGAGTAGTCACCTAACCCTTCACCTACATTTACCGTAAGATTGCACTACATAACGGGTCTTGGTATTGACCTTTCACCTAGTTAAGCGCTGCATAAATGTTGTGTGGTTTCCCCGAAAAACTAGCCTCATTAATTATGCATGAGGATTCTTAGAATCACAGCAGGATTACCATATTCTGCATACTAACTATGTATAAGGGTCATCCCTTCCGTCATCCTCGGCCGACATGACACGGCAAGGTAAAATGCCCTGAGGGTACCTTTTGGGTATATATACACCATATCTTTGCCAGGGCAGGCAGAGGAGAAAGGCTTCCATGCTGACACACTGACACGAGGCCCTGAGGTTCCTGCACGCAGACACTCCAGCTCGCAGTGGTCTGACATCCCTCACGGGGTGTCCATCTCGAGACCAAGACGGGGTCCCACAGTCTCTCACTTCAGGTAATGGGTTGGCTTCATCCTAGGGGGATTCTTGGCTCTACACCTACATACATGCTAGGTACACTTAGGTACATCTAGTCAGGGATGCATCGTAGGGGTACGCATTATTACTGTCATGTATTTATATACTTGCATATATTCATTGTTTTTAGCACTATGGTAGAAATCTACCATTCATTTACTCTGTTGGTGCTTATAATCATTTATACCTGTTTCTGTCTTATGGTTGTTTCAGCACACCTATTTTACACTAGAATGACGCTGGTTCAATAAATGCTTATTGAAAACGTCCCCACCATTTATTCTGTGTATCTCTCTGAGACAAAGTGAGCACGAGTGACTGAGCGAAAAGTACTGTACTGTTTCCACGATCCCTGATGGGACAGGGTTGTCATATTCGATAGTTGCCAGGAACTATTTTCTCCTTGGTAAGAGGAGTTTACAGTGGCACTGTGAGCTAGCTGGTATACAGGCGAGCATATCCGGTGGGGGAGTCTGGAATCAGTCTGGACACCAATCCCACAGTTTATGTTGTCTAAACGCGCAGATCCTATAAAGATTTATAGGAACTACATGACAAGGCTTGAACCTGGGTTTTCCTAGAGGTGGAGGAAAGCCAAGGAAATGCTATTTTCAATAGTCGCATTGTGGCAAAACAGGTTCCACATAAGGTTGAGACATGTTCTTTCATGGACAGAGAAGTGTCCACTAGATATATGCCTGAAGTCTGCTGTCATCGAGGTCCATGTCTGCCGGTGGCACAGAATAAAAAAAACAGGACTGGAAAGATTTTGAGGCAGAGCCTGCAAGCTAGTGTTCTGTGGGGCATGTGAGCGCGAAAACGAGAATGTAAAACTGCTCGTTTACATGAATCCACTCCTGCACAATGCTGTGACTGACGACGTGTGCGAGGGGAAGAACAATGTGTAACCAGCAAGGGACAGAAGTATAACCAATCACCATGCAGCTTCAAAATAAAGCCACACAGTGATTGGCCACGTTCTTTAATGCTCCTTCCCCCAGGTAATTTTGTGAGTGCCAGCCTGTGCTGCCAGTCCAACTGAAAGCACATGCCCAGAACCAGTCAAGGCGTTGCTCTCATGCCATTTACATGAGTAAACGGGATGAGAGCAGCACAAGGATTAGCTGGGCAGGTGAACCCAGTGCTCCAGAGCAGACTGGGGGAGTACAGCCCCCAAATACAGCGCACGTTCAACAGGCTTGAAATGCACATGTTGGGCTGGCCCAGCATGGGAACTGTCCGACCCGACATTCGCACTTTATTGATAATGCAACCAGCCATTGATAATCCTAGCTGACTGTCACTCAAGATGATTGATCCCACCCTGCTAGCCTGACATTCATCAATACAAATTCGTGGACAGGGAAAGGAAGAAAAATACAGGTACCTTTAAATGATACTGGTCGTAGCTCACATGGGGTGTGGGGCAATGCACCAACGCCCTAACGGAGGAACCACCCCTGATCAATGCCTCCGATTTGTTGTGCTGTTCCTTGTTCTCCTTTGATAATGGTGATGCTGCATAATTATTATATTGGTGTTAGGAGAGCAAATGGATAGCATAATTCCCAGTTCTCAATTTGTAGTCATGCACTTTAATTCTTGGATTTTTACAGCCCATCTCTATCGAAAACTCTGTTACTCTGAATCTTTGGGCAAGAAATAGAGACCCGCTTCTTCAAGCAATAATACCTCATCCATATGTAAAGCTCTGATGATAGACTACCTGGAAATCACCCATCCCTTTTTGCCTTGACCCTTCCTTGCCTGCATCTTGTCATTACTTCACTCCTCTACCGCCTACCCCCACTTCACTCCTCTACCCCCTTTGTGTACAGGGCTCTATTGCTTTGTAGCTAGATCTAGATTGCGTAAGTCCTCATACAGGCATATATTCATGCATATAGTTCGAACACACCAGTGGTAGTAGGCTCCTAGGAAGGAAATATGAAAGTAACCCTAAAGCAACCAGTTAGAGTAAATCATCCATGTGTGAAAGAGAAAAACTCCATGTTTTGGACTTATTGAGTAGCAGAGAGGCTGTTAACGAGATAGCATATGGTAGTATCAAATTATGAAAAATACATAGGAACATTTATAAATCACTCTTGGGCATATGGGCAACAAATTAGATGCTCGTGAAAACTTACGAAGAGTCACGGGGCTCAATTTTTGATGAACTACCTGAATGTCAAAAACAGTGCACCAGTTTCCTTGGCTAGAGTTTAACGACTACCGAGTTTTTTGTTAGTAAATAGACACATGTAGAGGGGAGCCTGTACTGCAATGCATCACCCCCTGCTACAGCAATGCCCCTTGACAACAGTTCGGATTTACTCCGCCTTTAAGATGATGGAGGGAGAAGGTTTCCTTTCCACAATATGGTGCTCTTGGCATTCAAGGTTTATGATATACAGACTAGTCATTGGTTTAAAAACGTGACCAGATGGATTCCAGTTGTCACCTTAAAAAAACCTGCTATTCAAACAGAATCCACAAAGCAAAATGTGCCAATAAATTTTTTGTAAAATACTCGCAGATTTTTGGAATCCAAACTGCTCAAAAGGAACCCATTCCATTTCTCAAGATTTTTGTCACAAACTGGCAAATCGTTGCACAGCCAAAGCAGACATTTTGGATTCTTACTTAGCCCACACAAAAAAGAACACCACTAACCGATTTCGAAAAAACCCCTCCAGGGGTAGGTTACTACAGTCTCTGTACTCCTTTAAAGAAGTATCACCAACTGAATTTCTGGATCTTGTCAAAGTGAGCAGGCCAGCCGGTTGCCTCTTTTACTCTTATCCACCACAAATCTTCAAAAATATTTTTTTAACAACTTCAGGCACCATCCCAGTTTAACAGGAATTTTTCCAGAAGAATTAAAAAGGCATACATAAACCGGTAATAAAAAATAAAACTTGGAACCTCAAGACCCCAACAATTACAGACCTGTAGCAAATTGAACCATTCCTGGGCAAGCTTATAGAAAGATCAGCATTTGCCCAGATAACACAATTCATTAAAGATAACTCCCATACTTTCCGCCTTCCAAACAGAATTCCGTCTAGGAAGAGGTACTGAATCAGCCCTTATCTCCATCTGAGACAACATTAAAAACACACTAGACCAGAATGGGGCTGATGCCCTACTTCTCTTGGACGTTTCACAAGCTTTTTACACATTTGATTGCAACACACTAATCCAAAGACTTGAGGAATCCGGCCCAGAGGGTACCGCTTTCACTTGGATCACATCCTACCTACACAATAGCACAAGTGTCATACATACTTCTCCTTTCTCATCGAAACCCTACAGCATAAAAGCAGGAGTCATTCAAGGCTTGTTCGTCTCACTTATTCTTTTCAACATCTATATTAAATCACTAACAGAACTGATCAATGTGTTTCAGTTCAGTTGCTATCACTACGTAGATGATACACAAATACTTCTGAAATTGGAAAGCCCCAAGAATATTGAAAACTCCCAAATCTTCAGTGACCTTCGGGCCATTGATCAGTGGATGACATTGAGCCACCTCAAACTGAATGCTTCCAAAACTGAAATACTCACCTGTAGCGACTGCAAAACCTATTAACTCTCAGCGCCTGGCCTGAAAATCTAGGACCACCACCATAAATATCCAATGAGGTAAGCAACTTCGGAATTACTATGGAATATAAGGTGTCAATAAAAGTAGAAAAGGTAGCCAAATCAAGCTTTCTTACCATGAAAATGCTGCAACGCATCTTCCCGTACCAAGGATCTCCCCACAAAGTCCAAATTACAATCTCTTTTCTCCTATTAGAACGTGATTATGTTAATGGTCAATATCACAAAACACCTTTATCAACCATGAGAAGATTACAGAGAATTCAGAACTCTGCTGCCAGACTTCTCGTCTATGTACAGCCACAAACACATATCTCCCCTGCCTTGAGGGCCCTACACTGGTTACCAGTTGCCAAAGATCAGTCTTCAAGCTGCTTTATGTCAAACCTGGTATCCTTGGTGTAGTTTCGCCTGTCTTTTTTGCCTATACCTCCTGTATTTTTGACTGTATGCTGGACTTCATTTTTACTGGTTTGTGTACTCTGGGCACTTTAACACTGCTGATCAGTGCTAAAGTGCAAGTACTCCCTGTGTAAATTGTGATTACAATTGGTTATCCATGATTGGCATGTCTGAAATACTGGTAAGTCTCTAGTAAAGTATACTGTGTGTGCCCAGGGCCTGCAAATCAAATGTTACTAGTGGGCCTGCAGCACTAGTTGTGCCACCCACATGAGTAGCCCTGTAAACATGTCTCAGGCCTGCCATTGAAAAGCCTGCCAGTGCAGTTTTAAACTGCCATGTCAACCTGGCAAGGGCAACCACTTGCTAGGCCCAACTTTTCCCTTTTACTTTTCAATTGGAAAAAGATAGAGATTTGGAGTTTGAGTTTCCCGAACTCAGGATTTAAAAATACATCTTTTAGTCAAGTTGGTTTTTAAATTGTATTTTTGAAAATGCCACTTTCAGAAAGGAAGGAAGTTTCTTGCTTTACCTTCCTGTGTCTCTGCCTGCTTGTGGAATCAACGTCTGGTTTAGACTGACAGCTGGGTTGTTTGTGCATTCTCTCTAGACAGACACCCAAAGGGAGCTGAGGCGTGCCCTGCATATCCTGATGGCCCATTACCAGGCTGATGGGTCTTCCAGAGCTAGAGTGGTGGGAGGAGTTGTCACTGATACCTGAATAGGACTGTGCCTGGCCTCTCACAATGCTGTCTCCACCCCCATGTAGTGTGTCTGGAGCCAAGACATGGCAAGGCAGGATCTGTGCACTACAAAGACTATCCTTTGAAGTATGCCTAATTCAAAGGCCAAAAGGGGCATAAATAGTGGATCTGTAACCCCACATTTTTAGAACACTTCTGGACTGAGCACTCTGCCAAGAAGAAGAGCTGAAGAGTAGTCAGGAGGATTACTGCCCCTTTGCTGTGTGCTGCTTTGCTGAGTTGGACTGCAGTTGGTGCTTCTGTCTGTGGGCAGTGAAAGAACTGGACTTTGCGTTTGGAATCCTGCTTTTCCAAGATTCTTCAAGGGCTTGTGTGTGCTTGCCTCCTGTTGGAAGTCTCAAAGACTTCACTTGCAGCATCCCTGAACTCCACTGCACCAGTTCTGAAAAATGCATACAAAAATCCCTGCTGAAATTAAAAATATATATATTTCTGTGTGGAATGCATGTGGCAGATAAATGATTACATTTGACAAAAGATGAAAATTCAGATGATTGATTGTACTTTTCAGATGTGAAATAGTCCCTTGTGTTTTGCAATAGAAGCACTTGCTAGTGTGTTTCATCACACATTATTTTCTGGTATGTGCCAAGATATTGAGGATCGATTATCATTGATGTCAGCGTCTCCTGGTGTAACAGCAGTACTGAAAAGATCTAACACCAGAGACTTCAAAGGAGAAAAGGAAGGGAGAGAAAGGGGAAACAGCCTAAACCACGCAGTCAGTACAACGTGTGGCTGAACAACACAGGCGTAACCACGGATGCCTAAACCAGGCATATGCCTTTACCACGCATATGCGCGGTTTGGACGTCCGTGGTAGTTAGCGCTCTAGTCTGCGGGTCTGAAGTGAGCTGATGAGTAGGAGATCTGGTCGTAGGGTCGGAAGTGAGCCGGTGAGTATGCTTTGTTTTTAGGGTGGGAGGCTGTGGGGTTCGGGGGTAGTTTTGTGGGCTGGGTCGGGGGTAGTTTTCTGGGCTTTGTTTTTAGGGTGGGGCTGGGGGGGGTCGAGGGTAGTTTTGTGGGCCGAGGGTGGGTCAGGGGTAGTTTTCTGGGCTTTGCTTTTAGGATCGAAGCTGGGGGGGTCGAGGGTAGTTTTGTGGACTGGGGGTGGGTCTGGGGTAGTTTTCTGGGCTTTGTTTTTAGAGTGGGGGCTGGGGAGGTCGGAGGTAGTTTTTTGGCCTGGGGGTGGGTTGGGGTAGTTTTCTGGGCTGGGGGTGGGTCGGGGTAGCTTTGTGGGCTGGGGGTGGGTCGGGATAGTTTTGGGGGCTGGGGGTAGGTCGGGGTAGTTTTGGGAGCTGGGGGGTGGGTCGGGGGTAGTTTAGGGCTCAGGGTGGGGGGCTGGAATGTTTTCTAACTATGGGGTCAAGGATTTAGGGCTCAGGGCACAGGAGGGCAGGGGTGTTTTTAGGGCAGGGGTGGGATTTGCTTTTAGGGCTGGTGTCCGCTTTAAGGAGTTAGGGCAGGGGGTTGGGCTATTTTTAGGGCTGGGGTCGGGGTAGAACTCGGACCAGGTGACTTGGTATTAGGACTCCGGGCGGGCACTAGGGCATAATCTTAACCACGCATATCATTTTACCAACTATGCCATTACAACTAAATTTATTGTAAAGGCATGCGTGGTAAAGGCATGCGTTGTTAAGACGCAGTCGTTATTAAAACTGCGTTGTTAAGGCATGCGTGGTTAGGGAATTCGTGGTTCAGACATACAACCGAGAGAAAGTAATCCTGACATGGACTTGTTTTCTTAGGTTGCATGGTTTTTGCAGCAAGGAACTTACACTATTTCTATGGTTTAGTGAATGCCCTTCAGTCAAAGCAGAAAGGATGCAATGAGTAATGTAAATATGTAAGTTGCAGAGACATACCAGTAGTTAACGTTAAATATACAAATGTGTCTTTCTGAACATTCACCCAAAAAAACAATGAAGACCTCGGGAGCCAATTAGGAACAAACAGCCAGAAACCAGGCAACGGCTGTACCAGACAATCAGGAAGCCATTGCACACGTGCAATTAAATGAAACAAGCTAAGAAAAATTATAGAAAAGACACCCTACAACCGAAGCATCTGAGAAAAAATAAAGTCGCAATGGGGGTTATGCATGCAAAATGTTGGTTACTAACTAAATAGAACTGCAAGAAATTTTCGCGAACGTCAACCATGGTTACCACTTCTGACTCATGGTTAAATATGGCCTCCACCACTTTTACCCCAGAAGTGAAGCTTGGAGACCCAAAAACAATGGCTCTGAAAACCTCTAGGAACACTGAACCTAATCTTTTCCTAATCCCCCAAGTTCCAGTCATCCAGAGATGCCATATTATGTACCTGGGGAACTGTAAACACCCTCTCATTCTGAATCCATTATTCATTACTATATGAAATAATAAATATCAAACATTTGTGAACCATTTCAATTTTTGCATTTACAGGAGCGAAAACCAACATCCATATAACATTTGTTGCCTTTAATACCAGCATTCATTCTTTCAGTATGCCTTTTAGATTGATTCATTATTTGCTATTAAATACAGTTGACAGACTAGGTGCCTCATGAAGAGAATCCAATTGAAAACGAATACACATACTATTCAAACAAACCTATACCAAGATCTTGGCCAACAATGTCCTTTCTTGGTGCCCTGTACCATTGATTATTTTCAGCTGATCTGCCCACTGATAATGTAAGGCTTAAAATTAACATTTTGTCTACTTTTTTCTTTGGTGTGTGGATTGCATTCTGGGTCAGGCCATGTTTCAAAGAATTCTACAATGACTTTGTGTTATTGTTTTTGAATATAAATCACCAGCACTATATAAAAGTGATTACTTCTCAACCAAGTATTACAAAGGACACACAATTCTTGTAAAAAAAACAATTACTAGCCAAACCCCTGATCAACGTCTCTGCAGATAGTTTTACTACAAATGAACCAGCATGAAAAATAAACTGGAAGAGGTAATTTGGCTTCATTTTGCTTTTCAGACTGTGTAGAAGGTGTGATACTGTGTAATACTATAAAGTAGGTCCATCCATTGAGCTTTTTCAGGCCTTGGGTTACTTATTCGGAACAGGTTTAATTATTCAGAACATGTCTTGTTTAAGGCCAACTCTTGTGCTAAAAGTAACACCCTAAATTAGGTTATTCTTAGCTTAAGGCAAGGCAAAAAAACAGCTTTGCTATTTTTTCAAGAATGTCCCACAACCATAAGTATTCACGTTAGGGCCACCATTTAATTGGCCAGTTTATGACCAGAGATCTCAGTAACAAAGGAAAACCAGGGTCAGTCCACTGGGGGATAGACACTTCCTGGGTGGAGGTCCATGGTCTTCTATAAACAGAACTTTGAAGAGTTAACAACATGAGCCTGTGGTATCATGTATCTGGGCTCTATTTTAGAAATGACTGATGATGATGAATTTTCCTCTGGGTGCTTAGGAAGTTATGATCTAATGATTTTGCCTTCAGATTCTTTAAGTGACAAATGTAGGCTGACAGTCTGAATTGTTAATAGTATTCCTCAAAAGTAAGAAAGGAATAGGAATGGTGAAGGGGCATATAGAGGCAAAGCCGTGAACACTAACTGGTAATTTTCAATAGGCTGACTCCTACTCTTACTTGTCACAGTCCTTATGCCACACTCAACCCCACCATGGATTCGTAGGGCTGTTGCTTAGGAGTAGCATGAGTGTGATTACGGCTGACAGGGAATTGGGTAAATGGGTAAGTAATCAAAGAATGATCAATTATTAATCACGTCAGTCTAGCTTTCCATGATAGGGAAATTAGTACAGATGATTCTCCAAACATTGTTTGGTGGATTCGCTTATTGTCTGAGTTTGTCACCTATCTCCATACTTATAGAATTGAATGCAGAAGGCATGGGTGTTTGGGTATGATATTCAAGATCACCAACAAACCACCACTTGGTGAGGAAAAGAACTGTGCTTTGTTAACAAAGTAGGTCTGCATTGATTAAAATGTGAAATTGTTCAGATCCGAATGATATCTAGAACTACTGAGCTGACTAATACTGAAAAAATATTCGGAGAGCCCGGCAAGATGAGCATTCGATCTGCACATTTAGTGGGCGGATTTGATTTGAAATCATTTCACTACAGGAAAAAAACATTTTAACATATTTCACTTAAAGGACCAGATGATCCGTGTAAGATTGATGAATGTTTACTGAACAGCTGCACAGAGAATAAAAAGGGAGCATGACATGTGTTTCATTAACCAAATAAGGATGTCAGATTGTACTGCAGCTGATACCACTAATTAGATTCAGAAATCCTTTCAAATTTGTCCGGCCTGGAAACAACAGATATTGAATTGGTTGTGCCTAGTTCTTGGAACAGCGTTCATTTCATAGGTTAAATTAACCAGTGGCTAAAGAATTTGCTATGCAATAAAGATAATATCCACTATCCGGCAACAAATACCTAGAATGATCCATTAACTGCTAGAGAGCTCAGCAAAGAACGTGTGTGCTTTCAAACTGTCAATGTGAACCAAGTTTTAGTTTAGTCGACGTAAATAGTTTTGAATGTTAAATTATTGCCATATCAATAAATGTATTACTTTAACAAAAAAAAATCCCGTATAGTCAAATTTAAATAAAAAGTGGTATACTAACATAAATTGGCAGCAACTATCCTGCAGGGAAAATTTCATGTAAAAAAGTAAAAAAATAAAATGGTGGTGTACTGGCACAAATATCCTACCTCGCTAAACAGAAGTGGGAATTAGTATGTTAGTGAATTGAAAGCAAATATCTTACATCGCCAAATTGATATAAAGAGTATAAATATAAATAGTAATGGATTATTTTCAGCAGACACTGAAAACAATTCATAAAATAAGTCAATATCCACAGCAAGTATATTGGTGTATGCAGCATGGTTGAAGTTGCACCTGTGCTGGGTTGTTTTGCAACATATAATAAAAGTTCTAGCACATGAAACGGGGCCATTATCAGTTTAAGAAGAAAGCACTGACCCAACATACACCGATCTGTGACCAAATTTTAACGTATAACAAATTGGGAGAAAGGACATAACTGTTTCTATCGTGTTATTCATTTATTTCAACTGTGCATCACAGGATGTCTTAATAGGTTACATAGATCATAATGCGCAGCGGTTTTATGCACTGAGGAAAAACCACAAACAAAGAAAAATGTGAGATTAAACACAGGCACTTTATTCTAGGAAATACTCATAAAAACTCACAGACTGTTTTTCAATGGAAGTCTGAAGTTCTACTTTTGCTGATAATACTACACACATAAGACCAAATGGAATGCACTTCTGAGGTTAACAATATTGTTTATTAGATCTTACTGATGTGTACAGTAGAGCGCAAATTCAACATATACATTTATAGCAAAACTGAATCAGCCACCTGGGCCCAGACTCCATAAAGTCTTTGGGTAGGTCATCTCCCCTTAAAGCCACTGTTCTTCGTAGTAGCTCCACTGTTCGCACACTTAGATCAAATTAATGTCAAATAACATTAAATAACCACTACCCTCCATGGTGGAGTTGGACGAAAATGAGTTCATGGAAAGGGAGAAACACCCAGTGGATCCAGAAGCTTGGGGAGTGACAGGCTGACAATGAAAAGACACCAGGCGGTGCACACAACGGGACCTATTGTGTTGTCATTCCTGCCCAACCTGGACTCGAAATGTGTCCTCAGAATCCCATTTGAGACAGAATGATGCATTCTGGGCCATGTGTGCAATAAGTAAAGTCGAGTGTTGCAATTATTTCCCATCGATGTACACAGGAACCCTGAAAGAGCTTTCAGGCAGCTAGGGACAGCAACAAAATTTGAAGACAGTGAATCTGAGAGAGCGGCCAGACCAGGTAGCCTGGCACAATCAATGTGAGTGTGCACTACAATGATCATAGCCAGATTCTTCATTCATGGGCTGAAAGCCATATATGTGATTATGTACGGCACTGTCAGGTAAGGGCTCTAATTCCACTGCAAAGTTACATACAGGGTGTAGAAAAGCTCCCTTGTGAGAATGCCAGTGGATGTGGAACTGCCCTCTGACCCTTTCATGTGGTCTGCACTGGATGCTAAAAGACACCTGCAAGTTAGGAAGTTAGGAAGATTTGAATGGCTTGCAGGCTTACACAATGGCAAGGTAAGACAGCACACTTTCTGGGAGACATAAAAAACAATGGCTCTACTCCCAGATATTTTGAATAATGCTTGAAGCAGATGTTTTAAGCATACATATGCAACTGCATACAATCTGAACAATTAATGTAATTTCCGTGAAAAACAAAAAAGGACACTCTAAGTAAAACAGTTGTCGTTCAGTTATACAGTAGCTAATCCCAGGCTCCACTTGATATTGGGTAAACCTGTTGTTGTATACACATATCTGGGGAAGACATGTCAAAAGAAAGCGACTTCTACCAGCTAAGAAAAACGTCCACAGACAGCATCACCACCCATACAAGGTTTGCAGAATGTCAATAAGCCATATAATAATCGCCAGGATAAGGCCCCATAGGACAAACTTCCCAAGAAAGATCCTGAGGTGTCATAAAAAGGCAATGGAAATGGAGCAGTAGCATTTACTGAAAAACTGGGCTTAACAAGACTATCCAAAGACTGGAAATGGACTTAGAACAGAACCAATGAGATAACAAGCATTGGCATAGCCAATAGGTCTCGCCTTTAGCAGCTTATAAGTGTTTAGCCATGCAACAGTTGATGTTGTTGCACCAAGGATATTGTGCTGGATAACTAAACACTTATAGGGTCCCAAAGGCGAGACCTATTGGCTATGCCAATGCTTGTTCTTCTATTACCACTAACATTGCTTGCAGCAAACAAAAATGCAGGCAGTGTCCCATACCTTGCAAAACACGTATACAGGGTCTCTTTACAGATTCAAAACTGTCCCCATTTAAACGTGGGCTTCTTTTTAGCCATTGGATTTGCTAATGGGTTCAGTTTGTCGGGATCCAAATTGATAATAGGGCCACTTGTATGGTATCAACCAGCCAGGGGTGCAGTGTCAGTGCAGTGTGCAAAGGATTGAGGGAGCCCAGAGAAAGTGTGACAGTGGTACCTTCACCCCTGAGCTTCTACATGGGGATCACCTCCATCTATAGGAGCCAGGCTTCCTCCATATGAAACATACTTCCTTCTCTGCCTCCCAGCAGTTATAGGAGACACATGATTAGATTCATCAGCAGTGCTCCATCTCTGGCCTTTGTGGGGATTGCATGTCCATTAACTTTAAGGACATTCCTGCTCCTCTATAACAGTGAGGTGTGCACGCACCATAAGCGCACAAGGCAGGTATCCCAGCACTTAGCACCAGAATAGACCACGTGACGCTTCGTAGCACGTCACGATTAGTAAGACTGGAGTGACCCTGCCTCCTCTCGCTGGCAGAGCCATGCTTGGTAACTCCCAGTAAACAAACCCAAGCCTGGGGTCCTCCTGTTCGGAGCCGCAGAATCGATGGAGTGCGCTGCACGCATGTGAAAGGGGAAACATCCGACAACAGGGCGGTCCTAGGGCCTGTAGTACGGTGCTGGTGCCTGGGGTGTGTACCGACCCCCACTCTGGTGCAGTGTCCAGATGCCTATCAGTGAAGCAGCGCTGATGTACAGGAGCACATAACACCCTGATGGGCAGCAGTGCTATCAACCACGGTTTCAGCTCTGTGTCAGTAGTTCAGTGCTGCTGTTGGTGATGTGTGCTGTGTACCGCAGTGCAGCGCTGTGATCCAGAGGGCCATCTCCATCAGTGAAGCAGTGCATAATGTTCCCGCTTGCCCCCGTTGGTGCCTTCGAAGTGTTAGTTTCTTGCCGGTACAGCAGCACTGCCAGCCAGAGGTTTATATTTCCATCAGGGGTACATAGCGCCCTCTTCAGTGCTGTACTGCAGGGCAGTGCTGTTATCCAACAGTCTGCAACCTTTCAATAGCGCAGCGCCGCTCTCCATGGCGCATGGCAGCCTCCTCGGTGGAACACGCGAGTGCAGCGCCGCTATACATGGCGCATAACTGCCCCCTCAGTGGAGCACGCTAGTGCAGCGCCGCTCTCCATGGCGCATGGCAGCCCCCTCTGTGGAACACGCTAGTGCAGCGCGCTCTCCATGGCGCATAACTGCTCCCTCGGTCGAACATGCTAGTGCAGCGCCGCTCTCCTTGGCGCATACCTGCTCCCTCGTTGGAACACGCTAGTGCTGCGCCGCTCTCCATGGTGCATAATTGCTCCCTCGGTGGAACACGCTAGCACAGCGCCGCTCTCCATGGCGCATGGCAGCCCCCTCCGTGGAACACGCGAGTGCAGCGCCGCTATACATGGCGCATAACTGCCCCCTCGGTGGAACACGCTAGTGCAGCGCCTCTATACATGGCGCGTAACTGCCCTCTCGGTGGAACACACTAGTGCAGCGCCACTATAAATCGCGCATAACTGCCCCCTCGGTGGAGCACGCTAGTGGAGAGCCGCTCTCTGTGGCGCATGGCAGCCCCCTGGGTGGAACACGCTAGTGCAGCGCCGCTCTCCGTGCCGCATGGCAGTCCCCTCGATAGAACACGCTAGTGCAGCGCCATTCTCCGTGGCGCATGGCAGCCCCCTCGGTGGAACACGCTAGTGCAGCGCCGCTATACATGGCGCATAACTGCCCCCTCGGTGGAACACGCTAGTGCAGCGCTGCTCTCCATGGTGCATAACTGCCCCATCGGTGGAACGCGCTAGTTCAGCGCTGTCACGGGTGTTTCTATTTCCTGTAAGTAGTGCAGTTGAAAACGGCACAGTGCTGCCCTCCTTGGAGAAGCGCTGCTGCCGTGCACAGGGCTTAGAGCCCCCTTCAGTACTGCAGTGAGTCACCGAGGGCACGTACTGTTGTCCTGGGAAGCAGTACTCTAGTCTTAGGGGATCTATAGGACAGGTCCAAACCAAAGGGAACTCGAGTTCCAGAAAGATGGAAGATTCAGCTCCCTGACCTGCTACCAAACAGCCCTTGCTCCAGAGGCAAATTGGAACATGGGTCTCGTGGGATGCTCTTGGGCGCACAGTCATTTGTGACGGATTCTGACAGCAGGTCAAAGGACAGTTTTGAATTAATCATGGTGCAGTTAATTAAAACCCTACGTGACAGAAACAGTATGCATAAAAACAGAAATAAACTTTCGCGGCCACAGTTAAAGCAGTTAAAGCGACGCGCACTCTTGTGGAGGTCTGAAAATGAAAACCGGAGACAAAACAGATGGTCCCTGCGCGCCGCTGATGAAAACCTGAGACAAAACAGATGGCCCCTGCGCGCCGCTGCTGGCCGAGAGCAAAACGCTCTGGTAGTAAACATTTCCCAAAAAGCTGGGACATCCACACGCCTTTGGTCAATTGCGTGCTGAAGCCAGACGCAATGGCCAATAGCGTGTCAGCACCACACGCACGAGCTTCTCCAAAAGCTGAAGTGATTCCAAGAGGCCGATTCTAGAGCAGCGCATGCACGCTGCTTCTAGGCTCGACCTGAGGCAAGAGGCTAGAACAAGCACACCAGAAGAACGAACCATTGATAAGTTCAGATGAGTTGGCTAGTGTCACAAGGTATAACTCCTCTTGAGGTGGAGTAGTTAAAAGTCCATTGGTGGCATAATAGTCAAGCATGGCAACATGCATAATATCTATCAGTGCATCCCCAATAGTGACCACATGTTCTAGGCCTTTGACAGAACAGATGTGTGTCTGGCAGACTGAATTAGATTAATCACAAGCCTAACAACTAGTCTTATAGGTGTAATGGAAGCTAATTCTTTTCGACCTCTTCTCTGGGTTACTGTCAGTAATTCCCCTATTTACCACTACATCTGTGTTTCTCATTATATGCTGCCCATGATCTGTACTGAAAGGGACCTGCACTACTTTTGTAAACAAGTGCTTTATGAACACTGAACACCTGTGTATGTATGTTGTACTACATTGGGTAGTCTGGTGAGCACCGTGGTGCCTTGCACTAGGGTTCTTTGTAAGGCATGGAGGTCCTGGCAGACGTCTGCTCCGATCCGTGCAGCTGAGTTCATTGCTATGGGAAGCCTAAAGTGTGTTACCTTGAATTTCAGCATTTTGAATACCGCAATTTAATGGCAACATTTATTAAATTTGCATGACCTATGTTTAGATACAGGCATTATGCAAAATCCCATTGGGATATCTTCATTGTTGTAGTAAAGAGCCCTTCATACATAAGAACAAAGCAATATTTTTACTCTGCAGAGAGATATGTCCCTTGCATCTGTATAGAGGCCCATATGTAGGTTGAATCTTATGCATGTATATGGTGTTTCTATAATGCAAACATAGTCAAAAGGCAGTGGAGTGGTTTAAGTCAAAGAGTGGTAGGAGAGATAGCAGGGTTAATTATAGTTAATGCATTGTGATGTAGTTGTCTTTGAAGAGGTGGGTCTTCAACACTTTCCTAAATGGAGCAGTGCTGGGGAAGTCCTGGTGGATATAGGGGTGTAGTTCGAGGTCTTGAGTACATTGATGGAAAGGACTGCTGGCTTGGTTTTTCTTTTTTACACTTCTTAGTCCGCAGTTTGATGGTGTCATAGATGCTGGAGTGTTGACAACTACCAGAGAGGGTGAGCTTCTCTGCAAGATAAGCAGGGGTGCTGGTCGTGATGGCTTTGTAAACGATGCAGCTGGTTTGGAAGATGGTGCAGGCCAGCAATGGAATTTCATTGGAATGGAGTGATGTGATCATATTTCTTCAGGCCCTGGATAAACTGTGCTGTGGGACTAGGATGTTCTTAAGAGGTGTCAGTGTGGAGTCTGGGAGGCATCAGAGCAGGGTGATACCACCCTAACATCCAGATGTAAAAGTATGAGGGCTTGAACAGCAGTTCTGATGTCACTTTCTGGAAGAAACAGTTTAATTTTATTTAGAAGAGAGAGCTGGTACCAGGCTAAGTGGCTTGGCATACAGGGAAAGTTGAGGTTCAAAGCTGTCAAGGTTCATGTCGCTGAGCTACGTTTGTACTGTTTTTTTGTTTGTCGGTCTTGGCAAAAAACAGGAATTCTGTCTTGGTTGGGTTGAGCTTTAGGTAAGTGCTGGACATCCAGGTCTGGGATGATGTGCAGGTAGTCCTTTAGGCATCTGATTGCCTAAAGCAGAGGAAAAGTAGAGTTGTGTATCATTGGCTTATTGGTGAATCTTAATGCTGTTGTTTGTGAGCAGACCATGAAGCGCCTCCATGAAGAGTCTAAATATGACAGTAGACAGTATGGTAGGCTGGTAGGCTGGGGTACACCGCAGGAGATAAGGATCATTTGGGACCCACAGGTACCCATGTGAACAAACAAACTTGTCAGTTAGAAAGGTAGGAGGAGAACCAGTGAAGGACATTGCTGGTGAATCCCATTCGAGAATCTAGATGCGTATGAGGGTGGGTTTCTAGACTGTGTCGAAGGCAACTAAGAGGTCCAGCAATATCAGGAGGCAGCAATCCTCTTCATCTGTGGTCACGAGTGCATCTTCTATGATGTGTAAGGCAGAGATCTTCCTGCTGCAGCGTGATCTGAAGCCAGACTAGCAATCATGCAAGAGATGATTATCATTGATGTGATCTTGGAGTTGAACACAGACTGCTTTTTCAATTATCTTTCTAATGAATGATAGATGGGAGATGGGCCAGTAATTGGCGAGGTCATTTGTGTCTAGTGTAGGTTTCTTTAGAAGTGGGAGAATCTGGCCTGTCTTGTGAGCTCTAGTAAGATGCCTTAAGTGAGGAAGGCATTGACAATTGTGAGTAGGGGTAAGAGAGTGCTCTCAGAGAGAGCTGATGATAGCCAACATCTTCATAAGCAGTATCTTTGAAGGAGATGAGTATGTTAGTGAGATGTGCGAGAGATGGGACTTTGAAGGCTGACCACTGTAGAATTCTATGAGAAGGAGTGGGCATAATAGATGAAGCAGGCGGTCCTCTTTATTTTTTCACGGAAGAATAGGTTGATAGCATTTCACGTTTCTGTGGAGTGAGGAATAGGTCAGTATGGCAGAGGGTTGATGCAGTGCTTGATTGTATACTGTTTAATAGGTGAAATTTTGCAGACTCAGACAGGGAGCCCCAGTTAACCTTTGCCTGACTATCCTTAAGGTTGCAGAACATAGTGTGTAAACTAGCCAATTACTGGAAAAAAGTGAAAATATTACACTACATAAAGAGACCCATGTCAACAAGGAATGCAAACAGAACATCAAAGAGGCTCCGCTAAACTATTAAATGAGGTAAAATTTCTAAATGCAAATAATAATTTGAAAAGAGAAAGAGAAATCCTTGAAATGAACAGTATTATATTGAAGGTACACATAACAGGATAATAATATTGGTTCAATTAAAAATACACTTCTCGCTGGCTTTTCAGTATCAATGATGAATGTGCTGCTTTTTAAAGGCACTATATTCAAAACCATCTGAGTGTCCCTTGTTGCCCATTGTGGCTTTTGAGCTCTAATGAACTCTTTCAAGAAGACCTTGATAAATTGAATGGCCTACTGGGAAGGCTGAAATCAACATAGGAAATAAAAGGCTTAATAAAGCCATAGAGGCAAGAACAAATGTTATTCCCATCATTGTCTATCATACATTTTTGGAAATACTATTCCCCAAGCAGAATAACCTGCTCCAAAAAGCAATAACTTCTGAATTTTGCCTTCCTCAATCTATGACACTAAGAGTATTCTATTTCCTAATGATAAAGCTGGCCTTAGATCACTGAATGGAAGAACAAATGAGGATCAACCTCCGGCACCAACTTACACTGCCTTGAATTCATGCTTGATTATAGACTAGACCTTTATTAGCTTCCCTTTGTTTGGATATTTGGTGTACTTTAGAATTGACGACTGTCCAGAAAGTGATCATAACCCACAAATCCTGCAATTACGTTATAAATGCCCACTGTTAACTAAAAGCCTCAACTCTGGCTCCATAACACCAACCACTAACCTAAAGAGACTAAAATGGAAAGGCGTTTCTGCAAATGTTTTGTGGTCAGAGCCCGAGCATAGCCTGGAACTGGTAGCAAAAAACTTGATTGAGGAGTTTCCCTCCCTGTCACAGAGAGGGTGGATTCTCACACGACACAAAAGATTCTGCCGCTTGCTTCCGCCTCATGTACGAGCCTTTAAAAAGATTCTACGCAAACGGTTCAAAACCCTTAGAAGCAACCCAACTGAGGTGGGCTTAGCTGCAAAAATTGCAGCCACCAGGAAGCTATACAAGAAGGAAATATGGGCAGTCAGACGCACTATTCATGACAACTTCTGGCCGACCCTCCTCTTTGCAAGTAAATCAAGAAATGCAAAAAAGTTCTGGGAGATCGTGAACAATTGCTGACAAGCCCTTCCAGTGGCAAACTCTGTAAACATTGCTACACACCAATGGGAAGACTATATCAACAAGGCTCAAACTATGCATGCAATGGCTTACCGAAGTCTCCCAGCAGCAGGAGTCCTCTGCAGAAATGGCCCACCAAACCACACAAGGTACAGAGATAAAGCAGCACAAACTGGTGGGTTTGAAACTGGCTCAGGAAAGGGACTACCAACTCAGCGGAGGACAGAATTGTTAGGCTACTCCAGCAATCAGGTTCTAGACATTATTGCCAGGGGTAGATGAGAAGGTGCCCTAGGACCAAATGGCCTACTGCAACAACTGTTCAAAGGAAACCTGAAATACTGGGCCACTTTATTAACCTCATTAATCATTCAGTGCGTTACCACAGAACATTTCCTGAGTCTTGGAGGGGGCAATAATTCACCCTATATACAAAGGAGGGAAGCCTTTCGAACTGAGAAATTATTGGCAAATCTCCTTATTGGACAACGAAGCCAAATACTATGCTGGCCTCCTACTAGGGGAATTGGAGACATGGGACGATGAAAATAACATCAATCCCCCCACGAAGTAGGGTTTAGAAAGGGGCTGGGAACCACTGCAAATCTTCCCGCATTTTCATGACTAGTGAATAAAACAATCAAAACCAAATCTTTGTTATGCTCTTGTTTTGTGGACTTCAAAGTGACTTTTGATTCAGTTCCACACAACTTTATATGGCAGAAGCTTGCCACAAGGAAAATCCCTCCCATCTTTTAAAAAGCATTGACAACCTGTACTCAAACACCTGGCTTCAAGTTAAACTGGGGGACATTAGATCCCTGTCACAAAAATTACAGACCACTACAGGGCTTAAACAAGGCTGAGCCCACGCTAACTTTTTGATATTTTCCTTGCGAATCTCTCCATTGCCCTTGGGGAAGTAAATGATCATCCCCCCAAATGGGGAGGGAAACCAGTCTGCTGTCTTCTCTATGCAGATGGCGCCCTCCTACTATCCAGGACCAGAGTGGGGCTATAGCAGCTTTTGAACTCACTCCATCTCTACACGAACCAAAATGGGCTCACCATCAACCTTGCAAAAACAAGCATCTGGGTGTAACTATGGACAACGACGGAATCTTTCAACCACACAAAGAGGCCATAAAGTTGAAATCAGCCATGCTGTTACACGCATTCCTCAAGCTCTCTAAAAAGATCAATGGACCATCTCTCGAACCTGTAATGAAGGGGATCCATGCCAAGCTAGTGCCCACTTTAGCTTATGGTTCAGAGGTCATGTACAGATGTGGCTCCCTACTGCTGGCAAACTAGTAGTGAGCCTACCAAAACACGCCTATCCAGGGCAAACCCGGCTTGAATTCGGCCTGTGTAGTTAAGTCTTGGCAAGACAAGCGCCAACCTAAATATTTGTTTTAAGGTTAGCACACCAGTCACAAATACGTTAGAGAAACAACTGTGGATAGAAATATCCAAAATGGTTAGCTGCTATGCTGCCCAGGAGTATCTAGATCCCTCAGTCAAGAAGCTTCAGGCGGCCGTACTATGGGTAACCCCCACCTCCTTTGTTAATTTCAAAATGATAATTACCAAAATGGCGCAGCAGATATCATGGCTTGCTGACAAACAAAAAACGTCTTCACGCTCGCACGCCTGGTTGGTTCTAGGAAGCTATATCAAACTGGGACCACATCCGGTCACAAACATATATGTCAAGGCATGTCAAACAACAACTCATTTGATAGATGCTCGGGTCCTCACCCACTTTGAACTGTTTACTTGAGAAAAAAGAGGTGGTCTAAATAACCTATGCAGGGTCTGCCTATCCTGCAAGGAAACACTTGTGCACATTACCTGCATTTGCCCTGCCTTGCTGAAAGAAAGACAGACTCTTTTAAAACCACAGTTTCTGGCTTTGGGCATTCGTGAAATTTATGCAGGTGTTTGAGAGAACATTGAACAACTTAGCCCACCTTGACTAATGCATCTATCAGGCATCCTCCGGCTGCCCATCTTCTTTCCACGAAGTCTGTGTCCTTGGTTGAACACACTTCATATGGACTGGGCTCCGGTTCACATCATCTGTTGTCTCATGCACTGCAACTGGCATTTTTGCTTTTAACTATGTGTATTGTGAGATGGTCAGTGATTCACATTCAATCAGTGAGGCTCGTGAAAAGTGCATGGGATTTGTGAGGATTCATTCAAAACACCACTTCACATACTCTAGTCTCTTTTGGGGACTCCAATAACACCCCAGCGAGTGCCCGAGGCCCCCCTCGCACCACTAACACGTCTGTTTTATAATTAAATTGAGATACGATGCATATTTTAAAGGCAAGAGTGGCTGGAAAATACATTAATCTGAAATGCCACTCTGTCTTAAGTCATAGCAACACTCAACAGCAAGAGTAGCTGGAAAACACAGTCATCTGAAATACCACTCTGCCTTAAGCCATAGCAGCATTCAACAGCAACTCAATCACTTCATAAACCTTGGGAGCCCACCTACGTTTTTAGCGAGATGTATGTCACGATACATATGCTGTGATTTGCACGTTTTTTAAACCAATATTTTAAATATGTGTGTTTTAACATGGATGGTCTTTTTATGTCAGCTATTTTCTAATGTTTTTAGTTTGCAGGATTAGAGAATTTGGAAATGGTTTTTATTCATTATATAAAGATATATTGATTACTTTATTTATGAACAATATCTATTACCCTGGGGGATCTTGTTTCTAGGACCATATTAATAAGACATGACAAAAAACAAATAGAGCTGGAAGAAAAAGAAGGCAAATTGAAAGCTAACAGCAGAACAGGCAGCTAATTAAAGTCTTCCTTAAGATGAAGAGGTAATTAACTAGGAGTAAGGAAATGGGAAGCCCATTACAAAATTGTGGACCCAAAACCCAGAAAAATCTTTCTCCACAGTGGGATGTCTTAAACAGGAAAGAAGTAAAGGAGAATGGATCATTTTGGCTCTCTCTATCTTATTGATGCAGATTCCATTTGTTTGCTAAATTTTGAGATTAGACTGAATTCTACACAGAGGGGCCGATTCCGATCTCGGCCGGTAGGGCTCCGAATCGGATTCGGCTTTACCGGATCCGATTCGGAGCCCTATTTCCCGACCGAATCGTACGCGCGTCCGGACGAGCGAGTACGATGCGTGCGCTCGCGAAATCTCCGACCGACGCGTACGCAGGACCCGACCGCCTCGCACGGGGACGACTCGCACCGCGCTATGGAGACGTTCCCCGGCCGGGTAAGTACGATGCGCATCGCGACCGCTCCGACCGACTCGCGCAGTCCTGCTACAAGGAGCTGTCGGAGCCGCACTTTTGGGGTCCGTGTCGGACCCCCCTGGAAGCCTAGCCGCGCGAGTCGCACACTGGGGGGACACATGGGTCCCCCCTACACGTGCATGTATGGCGCGACCCGCATCGACGCGCACACGCTGTAGGGGCGCCCTTGTTCGCGTCGTGCCCATTGAGTCAATGGGAGCCCGTGTACGCGTCGTACGACTGGCTCCCATTGACTTCAATGGGAGTCCGACCGAATCGAGTCCGATAGCATACGTGCGCATCGTACTCGTTCGGTCGGACTGCTAGAGTCCGATTCGGTCAGAAATCTCTCCGGGTCCGGCTCGGTCGGAGAGATTTCCGGCCCGAATCGGAATCGGCCCCAGATTAGTGAAAAAGTGTAGGACTGACTTCAGCAATAGCAGACCCCTAAACGCAAGTGTAACACACATTAGCTTCACATCAGCGGCATCACTAGGGTTGGTGTCACCCAGTGCAGTAACTCATGGTGTCACCCCCTCTTCATGGTGTCACCCCCTCACGACTTACCCCATGACACCATCACATGGGGTGACACCTTTCCTAAATGAGACTATTTAGTAAATAGTCTCATTTGGGAAAGGTGTCACCCCATGTGATGGTGTCACCCGGTGCGGTCCGCACCCACCTAGTGACGCCACTGCTTCACATGATCCAATCAACGTAGCACTTTCCTAAAATAATGAAAAGGCATTTGTTACGGTAGGTGAGATTACATGTATGCTTTCAAAGTTATGGATCAGTGAGCGGGAAGACTGTATGTACTTATGAACAGGAGGATCTAAAAATACACCAAGGTGAAAAGGGCTTCTCTATACAAGGAGGCTGGGTGAGTGCCCAGGGGAGCCTCCTCCATTTGAGCGGAGGAGCGTCACCCCACAAGCCCCAGAGCTGAAAAATAAAAAAGTATTAAAGTTTATTTATTACCGTTTTATTTTTCCGCGGCCTGTCCTGAACTATGTGTCAGAACGGGGCGGTATCAGCACATATTAAAGTTCTCTAACCTAGCTGTCTTAGACAGTCCTGTGCCAGCCTAACCAGCTGGCATTTCGGCCACAGCCAAACCCATCTGTGCAGTATCATAAGGATCCTTGCTCAGTCTCACACTGTTCAATGCCTACACGCTCCCACTCACCAGCATCATTCACACCCACAGAATCAAAGATGTGTCCTACGCAGGTAACACCCACCTCATCCTCTCCTTCTCTGACAAAACTTCAAAAGCTAGGACCAACATCTCTGCCTGCATGTCCAAAGTCATCACATGGATAAAAACCAAGTGCCTCAAGCTCAGCATATTAGACTGAAGTAATCATCTTCAGCAAAGACACCTCACTATTGGAAAGGCAACTTTAAGGACTAATCAATCCAGCGCTAAGTCCACCCCAAGGTAGTAGTTGTCCACTCTCACCAATAAATCTAATATTTTAAATAAATGAAGCAGCACTTCAATTAGACTCCAAAATGCAACTACTTATGAGTTCAATATCTACAATTGTATTTATAAATACTGTTTGTTATCTGCATTGATTCATAATACACTCTCTTGAAAGGCAATATTTTTCTTGCAACATGGAGAAAATAAGTATAATATACAAAAGAAATATAACAGCGGTCCTGTTACAATGACAGAACAGTTCAATACTTTTAATTGTAGCACGTTTTTCTAATTGCAGCTCAGCAATATCCATTTCATCCTAGTCTCCACAAATGTGTACTGCAGGACTGCTCTTCCACTTACTAGTCATCACCAGATTTCATTGTTTCACTTCAAACAACTACATGTTCTTGTCACATCCATTAACTCTTGAATTCCGACATTGTTTACATCGAGATTTTCTCATTTAGTTATCCACAAACGTCCCCTCTTGCTAGCAATGATAAACAATTACTGTGTAATCATTTGTGATTCTCACTACTATGTGGTCCCGCTGTCCTCAAAATTACAGAAAACTCGTGGTCAGGTTTAACGTCTCACTTCAAAATCATATGAGGCCTCCCACGGAGAGAGAGAGAAAGCTTTCTCACTCTGCGGAAGACGCCTCATGAAGAGAATGCATTGTGAATCAATGATGATAACAAACTTTATTTATAAATAAATCTGTATACATTGAACTCAGAAGTAATTACATTTTGGAGTCCAATTGAGGTGCCTCCTACATTTGTTTAAAACACCTCACTATGGGACTCCACCTAGTTGCCTGCTGATCTTGGACCCACAGCCAACCTAACCATCTTTGATAAGAACCTTGGAATAGTAGTCGACAACCAGCTTGATATGACAGGCAAAATGAATGCAGTCTCTGCCTCATGTTCCCAAATACTGAAGATGCTCAAGAAGATTTTCAAGTGGCTTCCCTTCAACACCAGCAAAAACGTCACCCAGGCTCTCATCAACAGCAAGTTGGAGTATGGCAATGCACTGTTATGTCATGCAGATTTGTAGAGCGCACTATCACACAGGAATGTATCCTGAAGCTGCGTGGGAATCACTGTGCAACTAACCAGAAGAATCCAAATCATGTAGAACTCAGCTGACAGTCTCACGCTAAGCTTTTCCCTCGTACCCACATCACTCAACACCTCAAAGGCCTCCACTGGCTCCCCATTTTATACAGACCCTCTTTAAGCTCCTCACGCACTCATACAAAGCCTCGAACAACTTTGGCACCACCTACCTCAACAACAGTGTTAGAAATTGGATTTCTGGTTGGCAGAGGTATGCACCCTGTCCAAGCAGGAACAACAATCCTAGTCAGGGTAAGTGTAATACGCACTAAAAGTTTACCTGTGCTCACCCTCTGGTAGCTTGGCACAGAGAAGTCAGGCTAAACTAAAGAGGCAATGTGTAAAGTATTTGTGCACACACACACACACACACACACACACACAGAGTAACAGTAACACAGTGAAAACACCACAAAAGTACTTCACATCAGATTAGAAAAATAGCCACTAATTATCTGAGTAAAACAAGAAATCCAACATACAAAAGTCAAGATATGAATTTTGCAAGATTAAATCTAAATGCAGTGCTTAGAAATCAATACCTCCAAGTGGGGCTATCTGGTTGCGCTTGACCGGGGCAAATCCAAAAGTTCAGTCCGACTGCAATGGAGCATGGGCCGGATACAGAAGTCACACAGACCTGCTGACAGTACCTTGGAAGCGTCGATGCTCGGGGACAATGCGTTGAAAAACGGAGGTGATCTGTCGCAAGCGATGCTTTCTGAGGTAGGGCAAAGTTGTTGATGCGCCGATGTCAAGAACGTCATGCCTCAGCTCTGAGGCATCGATGTCGAACCGCTGGGCTGTAGGCGATGCATTGGTGTGAAGCTACGCAGGGCCAGGAATGCGTCAGAGTCGGAGACGGGGCATCGCAGACGTCGGTGATGCATTGCTCGAGACTCACGCAGCAGTGGTGATTCGGAGGTGCGCCATCAGCAAAGTCGGGGCTGCATTGTAAGGGGAAACAGCCCTTACTCCGAAGTTTTTACTTCGTATAACATTTACCACGCATATTTAACATTGTAAAGACTGTTGGCACACAAGTCTTTACAACGCAAGACTTTACCACGCATTTGAACAGTAGGTGGCAGTGTTTCTTGATGTGACACACTTTATATATTTTTAACGGTGTCTCCAGCCATAACTATAACATTTTAAAATAGTACCAAACCTGTAAATGACAAATGTAATGAAAAATGTATTAAGAATTAATGTATAATTTTTGAACAGCAGGTGGCAGTGGTAGACTATGACAGGATTTTCAGTAACAGTAAGCATGGTAAAAGAACGCTTGGTAGTGGAAAGCGTGGTGAAGGTGTTTCCAATGTGACTGAATGTAAATGCGGGGTAGTGGTATCTGTTGTAAAATCTGCGATGTAAAAACGAGCGTGGTGACAGAAGGCATGGTAATGTCATACAACTGTTGTAAGTT
Organism: Calotriton arnoldi; assembly: GCA_963921515.1. Classification (NCBI taxonomy): domain Eukaryota; kingdom Metazoa; phylum Chordata; class Amphibia; order Caudata; family Salamandridae; genus Calotriton; species Calotriton arnoldi. The sequence goes on from CAWUFW010000954.1 coordinate 1,572,451, forward strand.
GAGATGATTGCGTCACACACTCGGCAAGCGGTATCCACGGCTTTCGGGCAGGCAGCAGCAATTCGTAGATGTTGCAGGAAATAAGTCGGTTCCGAATGAACCTTCGGTGTCAATGCGTTCGTTTCTTGGGTTGCAGCACCAAACACTCACTTCCAACGGCCCAGGACAAGATTTGGCACCACTTGGCAGAGCAGGACCCACAGCAGAGGAGCCCAGCTGCTGATAGCAAGATGTAGGTGAAGTCTTTGATATCCCCGAGACTTCAGAAACGGGAAGCAAGCCCAAACAGCCCTTGGAGAACCTTTGAGATGCAGGATGTAGAGAGAAAGGTCCAGTTCTCTCACTCCTAGGCAAGAAGCAGCAGGCCAACACAGTAAAGCAGGCAGCAAAGTAGCAGTCCCTCCTGGCAGCACAACAGATCTTCTTCCTGGTAGAATGTCCTCAGTTCCAGAAGTGTAAGGAGTATATGGTGTCAGAGGTCCAGTACTTATACCCATTTTAGCCTTTGAACTAGGGAGACATCAAAGAAAGTTCTTTGTAGGGCTCTTCCTTGCCCTGGCTCCAGACACACTACAGGGGGGTATGCAACTCTTTGTGTTGGGACAGGTCCAGGCCTATTTAGGTGCAAGTGTCAGCTCCTGCCTCTCACTCTAGCTCAGGAAGACCCATCAGCTTGGAGATGGGCCGTTAGGATATGCAGGGCACACCTCAGCTCCCTTTGTGTGTGACTGTCACCCAACCCAGATGTGCATTCCAGGGACAGGCAGAGTCACAGAATGGCTAAAGTAAGAAAATACACAAAACTGGAGCGGCATACCACCCCGTGCCGGATGCACAGCTTTAATTTTCGTTGGATTTCACAAATGCCAACAACTTCATCATTTTTCTCCAAGTTCTTTTATTATTTCATTGTAATCGAAAGTTTATCATTTCTTCATGTTTTTTGCGCAAATCACAAGAGAGACGCTTACATCTTCACTGAATTCTAAATGATGCAGAAATGCTAATCCAAGCCTTATCCTGTGCCACAATAGTGTACGTAAATTTTATCCACAAACATCAATCTCGTTTACCCAATGCATTTCGGGCCTATTAACCGGCCCTTCGTCAGGGGTTTGTTTATCTATAAATGCAAAACATATTGATTAGACTATGCTTAACCCAATCCCGCTCAATAGTTAATGCCCATAACCACCCATGACATTCCCCCAAATCAACGTTTTCCCACTAAAGAACGTAGCTTAGTGCTACCCCTTTGAGTGAATACCTCTACTTTCTATTCCTGATCCAAACTTATTTTCTCCCCTCATGCCTCTCCTCAAGTAACCACTGTAATCATTTCATAACCCCCACCTCAATGACGTATTACTCCTCTCCCCTAGTCCCTCTGGTCGAGTGCCACCTCTATGTTCATTACACTACCCCACCTAACAACATCCGTTCCATTTCCGTGATGCACATTTCCTAACAATTTCATCGTTATTTGTTATCCATACCTTTCAAACTGTCAGCGCTGTCGTCCTTTCAACTCCTCTATCACAAAACCGGAATCAACCTAATGTTGGCTCTCTGACACGTACTTCTTATACCACTGTTTATCTCCACCCCTCTACTACACCTGTTGCAAATCGGACACCCTCCCATACGTCACTCGATTCTACTCTCCTCCGCCCAACTTAATCCCTGCCTATAGAACCCACAATGCACTCCACATGTAAACCCATCTCTTCGGGATGAGGCACCAGTTACCCTTCAAATACATACGCAACTAACTTTACCCACATCATTTAACGAGCTATCCACCATCAATGCACCGCCCACCCGCAGTTGTCAAATCTGACGTTGATTATTTGATGTAAACACCCCACGCTATTCCGAACGTCTGCTCAAAGCGAAACTGTTATGCAGCATTGAACTTTACATATTCAAATTATGTTACTTTAACACATTCAAACGTTAGTCATCCTCCATATGTGATGTATAAGATCCAAATCTTGTGAAAAATGCTGTGAACAAATTTTTATACGATTGTCTCTCTTGTGAAGTATGAACTTTATAAAAATGTTCAAGGTATTCCAACGGGTGCTCCTTGTCCGATGGGCCGAAACTATTACATATTTCACTGCAAAAATGACAAAGTGCACACCTTATTTTTGAATTATGTCTTTCTTGTTCCTTCACGTTGTCTTCCTCCGCGTGCTATCCGGTTTTTCCGTGGTCAGCCCAAAGCCACGCTATTAACAATAATACACAAAACTGGAGCGGCATACCACCCCGTGCCGGATGCACAGCTTTAATTTTCGTTGGATTTCACAAATGCCAACAACTTCATCATTTTTCTCCAAGTTCTTTTATTTTTTCATTGTAAATCGAAAGTTTATCATTTCTTCATGTTTTTTGCGCAAATCACAAGAGAGACGCTTACATCTTCACTGAATTCTAAATGATGCAGAAATGCTAATCCAAGCCTTATCCTGCGCCACGATAGTGTACATAAATTTTATCCACAAACATCAATCTTGTTTACCCAATGCATTTCGGGCCTATTAACCGGCCCTTCGTCAGGGGTTTGTTTATCTATAAATGCAAAACATATTGATTAGACTATGCTTAACCCAATCCCGCTCAATAATTAATGCCCATAACCACCCATGACATTCCCCCAAATCAACGTTTTCCCGCTAAAGAACGTAGCTTAGTGCTACCCCTTTGAGTGAATACCTCTACTTTCTATTCCTGATCCAAACTTATTTTCTCCCCTCGTGCCTCTCCTCAAGTAACCTCTGTAATCATTTCATAACCCCCACCTCAATCACGTATCAAATAATCAACGTCAGATTTGACAACTGCGGGTGGGCGGTGCATTGATGGTGGATAGCTCGTTAAATGATGTGGGTAAAGTTAGTAGCGTATGTATTTGAAGGGTAACTGGTGCCTCATACCGAAGAGATGGGTTTACATGTGGAGTGCATTGTGGGTTCTGTAGGCAGGGATTAAGTTGGGCGGAGGATAGTAGAATCGAGTGACGTATGGGAGGGTGTCCGATTGGCAACAGGTGTAGTAGAGGGGTGGAGATAAATAGTGGTATAAGAAGTACGTGTCAGAGAGCCAAACATTAGGTTGATTCCGGTTTTGTGATAGAGGAGTTGAAAGGACGACAGCGCTGACAATTTGAAAGGTATGGATAACAAATAACGATGACATTGTTAGGAAATGTGCATCACGGAAATGGAACGGATGTTTGTTAGGTGGGGTAGTGTAATGAACATAGAGGTGGCACTCGACCAGAGGGACTAGGGGAGAGGAGTAATACGTCATTGAGGTGGGGGTTATGAAATGATTACAGAGGTTACTTGAGGAGAGGCACGAGGGGAGAAAATAAGTTTGGATCAGTAATAGAAAGTAGAGGTATTCACTCAAAGGGGTAGCACTAAGCTACGTTCTTTAGTGGGAAAACGTTGATTTGGGGGAATGTCATGGGTGGTTATGGGCATTAACTATTGAGCGGGATTGGGTTAAGCATAGTAATATGTTTTGCATTTATAGATAAACAAACCCCTGACGAAGGGCCGGTTAATAGGCCAGAAATGCATTGGGTAAACGAGATTGATGTTTGTGGATAAAATTTACGTACACTATCGTGGCGCAGGATAAGTCTTGGATTAGCATTTCTGCATCATTTAGAATTCAGTGAAGATGTAAGCGTCTCTCTTGTGATTTGCGCAAAAAACATGAAGAAATGATAAACTTTCGATTACAATGAAAAAATAAAAGAACTTGGAGAAAAATGATGAAGTTGTTGGCATTTGTGAAATCCAATGAAAATTAAAGCTGTGCATCCGGCACGGGGTTGTATGCCGCTCCAGTTTTGTGTATTCTTGTTAATAGCGTGGCTTTGGGCTGACCACGGAAAAACCGGATAGCACGCGGAGGAAGACAACATGAAGGAACAAGAAAGACATAATTCAAAAATAAGGTGTGCACTTTGTCATTTTTGCAGTGAAATAAAATAAGAAAATGCCAACTTCCTAAAACTCACAGGATACATGGTGCGTCGTCACGCTCCAATTTCAAGCTGCACTGCGTATGGTCAATTCACTCAGTAAACAATCCAGTAATCTAACAAATCTTCATGATAATCCATGTTTGTCTCTCATCAATCGAAAATTCAAACGGAGGCAATATGATTCGTAAAACATTTAATGCTCCCAGAATGCCCATACGGGCTTTTTCCAACAGCTTGGTAATTCATATTTCAATTTGAGCAACCTAATATGGAATCCACCCAATGCATTTCGGGCAATGTGCCCTTCGTCAGGGGTAACTGGAATTTAAAAACAACCCATCAGAAACCAAGTTTAAGTTGTAACACATTTTTAAATACATTAAATACGCTCCGACATTTATTATATCAAAAGTGCCTGTGCCTCTTATCGATGAATAAACTTAACCATATTATAAATCTATATCTTTGCACCCCCAATTAATAAAGCACGTTAACGTGAGCAAAGGAAAAAAATAATAACTAAATGCACCCAGTACTAAAAACCAATCCTACGTATAAGAAAACATACACCAACCACCCCGCTCAGTATTGTTACAAGCGTCTGCTTCAATTTTACCTCTGGTTCAACCTACAACCTTCAGCAAAACTCATTGTAAGTGTTAAACGTCATCCTGCTTAATCCGCAACCGTGAGCAAGTGAGACAAAGTCCTTTGGAAACACCACACGTGCACCCTTTTTAAAAAAAAAAAAAAACATGCAACTCACATGCAACGTAAAAACCATGTGACCTAAGTGTAAGCTTAAAGAAATATGCACTGAAAATCCAACATTTTATCTCGACAAACACACATCCAAATAAAAAACCGTTTGTTGATGTTCAACTTCCTAAAAGTGGCATTTTCAGACCTGCAATTTAAAACCAACTTCACTATAAGATGTGTTTTTAAATTGGGAGTCCAGAGACACTAAACTTACTCTTCCTATCTTTTCACAATTGGAAGTTACACTTGTAAAGTGTTACAAGGCAGCTACAATGCTAACCCATGAGAGAGATAGGCCTTGTTGTAGTGAAAAACGAATTTAGCAGTGTTTCACTACCAGGACATGTAAAACCTTTAAAGGACCAGTCCTACCGTCTAAATACACTGCACCCTGCCCATGGGTCTACCTAGGGCCTGCCTTAGGGGTGACTTAAATGTAATAAAAAGGAAGGTTTGGACCTGGCAAGTAGGTGAACTTGCCAGGTTGAAATGGAAGTTTAAAACTGCACACACAGGCTCTGCAGTGCCAGGCCTGAGACAGGTTTGAAGGGTTACACATGTGGGTGGCAAAATTAGGTGCTTCGGGCACTCTAGTAGCATTTGATTTACAGGCCCTGGAGACATGTAGTGCACTGTACTAGGGACTTATCAGTAAATCAAATATGCCAATCAGGAAGAAACCAAAGGCTATTACATTTTAGACACAGAGCACATGCACTTTAGCACTGGTCAGCAGTGAAAAAATGCACAGAGTCCTAAAGCCAGCAAACGTGAAGTTCAGCACCCAGTCAAAAACAGGGGGTCAGAAGGCAAAAAGTCTGGGGAAAAACCAAAAGATGGCAGATCTAACAAATAGCAATAATTTCCACATAGCTTCTACCAAAAACCTCCATTCAACCGTACTCCTAATTGCACACATCTCCGGCATACGCAAAACTAGATTCGGAGGCTATGCCTTCTCCTTCCTTCATTCTAAATCCTGGAATGACCTATCTCTGCACATCAAAGCTACCTTCTCAGTTCTTTAATTCACAAGAAACTAAAGACATGGCGTTCACCTAGTCACATCCCTGGCTCAGTACACACCACTCCTGCTTTTCAGTGCTAGGATGCCCTCTGTAAATTCTACAAATACAAATAGCATAACATAACGGTTCACAATCCCAATTTCCCACATTCTGTTAAAAAATTAAGGGCATATTGAGAGGGAGGTGCCTATCCCCTGTAAATAAATTCTTTCACATCTGTATTTGGTCCAACCTGCCATCTATCAATAAGAAGAAAAAAGGCACAGTCACTTAGACACACTTATAACCAATAAAACAATGTATATTCATAATATAAAGAGTAATAAGAAGGCAAAGCCTAGAGGTCTGCCTTTTATTTAGGGTAAATATGTTGTAATAGTTGGGCGGCCCTGTGTGTAATGCCCCTATCTGGCCTAGAAAGAAAACCCCTTAATACCATGGGCTACAATGATGTAGAACCATGGTGTTGGATCCATTGCATTAGCAGAGGTAAGGGCTTCCCTCAAAGAGGACTATTTTGAAAAGGAGTTAGAATGTAAGTCATGAATTTGAAGGGAATATACTGCAATATACTGCATAGTAGATACATTTGACAAAGGGTTAGTATTTTGGTTGCTTCATTCAGATACCCTATGTGTACGTATTCTTTTTACTTTTTTAACAAAAAAGCCATAAATCCAAGATTGCATCATGACAGCAAAGTACAACAAATGAACACAAAATGGTGATTAGTGCAGAGCCCATGTCTTTAAAACAGCTTATGGCATAAAAGCAGCATGCATTTCCTAAGCATACAAGTCATAAATCAGCAACTAAATGTCATTGTCTAAGCAAAGTAAATATATCAAAGAACACACACTGGCTTGGAATTACAAGCTATATACCATGGCGGATCTGCAGTACAAGAAGGTTGACTTGATGGCCAATCACCAAAACCTAATGGGGCCATATCTGCTTAGTATGGTATTTTGTTACCATGAGAGGATGCAGTACCATATGACAGAAAACCTGAATGACAATGGTTTTAAGTGAGATTTCCGATCACGAGGAATAAATTACTAAGAGTTAGGATATGAGTAGCCTTTACAAGTTCTACATTGCAGAGTCTACATATCCCACCATCATCGGACTATTCTACCAAATACTCACACATCTCTCAATAACGACATATAAATCTAAACCCAAGACATTCTTACTCCACTGTTAGATTCATATTTGTAATTAAATAAAGTTGAGAATTACTAATACAAAATAATGGGGTAGCCAAACTGGAGATCTTTAACATACATACATTTTCAGCGTCTTTTGTAAAAGACAAGTCTAACATAGACGTTTTGATGAGATCTTCGCTAATGCAATTAGTCTAATTGGCAAACTCTTTTCTTATATTCCAACCCAGTTTGATGCACAATGACGATATGAAACAAAGCATGATTCAGTACAAAAGTCAAGAAGAACAATGCCCAGTGAATCAATTACATCAATGAGCTATGTTCTGCAATTATACATTTCTGAGCTTATAGCATTAGGCCCATGATCGAGGGAAATCAATGCAATAGGAGTAGATCATTTAAGCCTAATATTTCATGCAAGAGTGTTCCAATGCAGGACGTCTGTGGCGACTACAGAAAGTCACGTGATTATGATGAAAAGAATTAGGTCTATCCACCATGGCATTTACAATTTGTTTAATAGTGCATCCCTAAATCTAGAAAAAAGCCTGTTATCCTGGACGTTATAAATTTCTGTTATAGTAAAGGGTAATTCACTGACCATGCAGCAAAAATCACAGATACAATGTAAAAAATAAAAAAAATACAACATTGGAACCAAAGTCATAATCTCCAGAAACTTTAAAAGGCACAGCACCGCAAATAAAACAAAAATGATAGAAGGTGATTCACAGGAAAACAAACAGTCATACTTCTCTTGCTCACTGGAATTCAGCTCCCCAAAGACACATGCCATCTACGAAAATGCTTATTATTAACTTGCTAGCTAATTTCTTTAGTTACTCTGTTTTCTAACAACGTAATTTCTTCTATTTTTGAATAAATCATGTAAAGAATATATATCAAGGACGATATATATCACACAACAGAAAACAGCAGAAAACACGGGTGTGTATAAAAATATATTATATTTTATCTTCAAATTTCATGAAGGTTACTCATATGGAAAACATACAATGAAACAAGAAGAATCTTTCAGAGACGCGATCAAACGAAACAACGATGTGCTAGCTCTCCTTTAAGATTCCATTGGATTAGGCGTCTCTGAAAGATTATGACCGATTAATTCAGGGTCCTATATTGCCGTCAAAGCAAAAACGGCGGACTTTTTTACTCTGTTGAACTACCTTAACCCCTTCCGTGCGCCCGTCGGCCAACGGCCGTCGCGAGCACTACCTCCGTAGTGCTGCGCACGTCCGTTGGCCGACGCGGCCCCGCCCACTCAATAAAACCGCCGCACCGCGGCAGAATTGCCGCCGCGGTTAAGCGGTTAAAGACAGATTCCAGGGGTCAACTACTTTAAACATTTTCTAGTCCTGATGATGGTCTCGTCGACGGAAGCCTAGAGACCGAAACGTCGACTTGCACACTTTTTTTCCCCAACATTTATCAACTGAGATTGTGAAAAAGTGTACAAAACTGTAACAATGGAGGTTTAAATAATAGAGTGTTTCCTTCTTATTTCATTGTATGTTTTCCATATGAGTACCCCTTCATGAAATTTGAAGATAAAATATAATATATTTTTGTACACACCCGTGTTTTCTGCTGTCTTCCGTTGTGTGATATATATCGTCCTTGATATATATTCTTTACATGATTTATTCAAAAATAGAAGAAATTACGTTGTTAGTAAACAGAGTTACTAAAGAAATTAGCTAGCAAGTTAATAATAAACCTTGCATTCAATTGAAATCCAGAACAACATAACTGAGTATTTTAATAAATCCCTTGAAGGCACACTTACCTGTTTATCAATTTTGCCCGAGCCCTCAAGGGTAGTCCACTATACTTACCTATCTACGAAAATGGGCACTACCTGACAAACAGTCCTGTTGCACAAAACTTTACTCCTCCCTGTTCCTTTTGCATGACCTCCATATCCACCACACTGCAGTAACATGGAGTTTGTAACTTCCCCATGACTAATCATAAATCGAAAGACCTAAAGCAAGATTTGTGACAATTCAGCTTTGCACTACAGATGTCAATTCACCAAATGCCAGGGGTTGCGAATTTGACAACTCTTACCATTTGACCACTAATGATGCTAAAAGGGTGACTAACTGTCCAAACCTTAACCCTTTAACATCCTCGTACTTACTGATGAAGGGTTATGGAAAAGCATTATAAACTATGGAAAGCAATTGGGGCTCTTAAAGCTATACATGCTTTCAGTTTTTGCAGCAACATTCATGACCACAGAGATCCAGGGTGGCAAGGATATGCCTGGGTTAATAACGCAAAAGCTGGTGTGACAGAAAGCTTAGAAGCAGAGGTTGCAATTGCTTGTACTTAGACCAGGGGCATAACTTTTTCAAATATAGCACACAAAAACATAAATAATGTAATATGACAAACATAAATAATATATTTACAAACTGTCTCCTAATACAGAATACTTTATTGGGAGAGCTCTGCATGTTTACAAGAATAAACTGACAAATAACTCATTCTTAAATAGGTTAGCATGCTTAACAGAACACTGGGTCTCATAACAAAGGAAGCATTGCATGCATGTAATCCTAAATGGGGAGGGCATCCAAGAGAAGATGTAAAATAATGACCAATGTCTAAAAAAAGAGAAAAAATACAGACCTGTTTCCTCGCTTGAGTCGTCTTCATCATCATCATCATCATCATCATCATCTATGAAAGGGATATACAGAAGGCAGGATTGAGAGCAAGAGTAAAGCGGGCACCTAAATATTCACACCTTCATGTGTCAAACAGCAGGGCGTTAGAGAAATGAGAACCAATTTACTGGTGTCATAGTAAATTCCCAAACCATGTTACAATGATAAACTGTCCACAAGCACCTGTGGTCCCTTGAAACATTAGAGCTGGCTCCTTTTTTATCCTGTTTTTTCACAGGGAATAAAGTGTTTTCCATTTGAGAAATCCTTTTTCATAAATCTGGGAAAATATACATTTTTACTCCAACCTTATTTTTAGAGTAGCAGTATGTGCTCACTAAGAGTGGGAAGCTTCATAGGGAATACCCTGTTGCATTTGGGTAATTTTGTTATTAGTTCAATGTTTGTATGCTCTCTTTTGAATTGTGTACATTTGGCGCTCTCTTTAAGAGTTCTGGAACGAGGAGCTCTGATGCATCATTGTTCTGTACTTAGCAGTCAGTTGCTGTTTGACCTTGTTCCTAAGCACCTTTGTACTACTTGATCTTTACAACAAGTGGCGAGGATCTGGGGAGAAACGTTTTACAATCTGCAGCACAGGTGCAGCACTCCTCTTGGGAACTCAAGGGATAATCCACGGAATTTCAACAGGACGATGCTTCTTGTATTATGGACTCTGTGCAAATTATATGCTTGTGAAACCACTGCTTTTACACATTTTGGTGGATTGCGGTGAGGACAACTTTACTTCGGTGAGACATTTCAACTTTAACATTTATTTGTGCAATTAGAAAGTCTTTTGCCCGTGTGCATCATTTGACATATCAAGCGCGCCACACCACATTCTTCTGGGCCTCTTCAGAACCATGCACACTCTCTGCTTCGTTGACGAAGGCCCCAGACCCACGTGGGCTGAACGATTATATTCAGTATAACCCCGAATTTTGCACGCTTTTATCCATACCCCAGGTACCCTCCTAATAAACATATCGTTTGGTTATACCTGAAGGTATTTTTATGATCACTCATCTGGTTCCCTGCATGACCAGCTTTTGCTTTATATAAGAACTCCCATTACATCTTTGGTTGAGTCCGCCCAGGTAGTACCATATTACCTGGGTGTGGATAGATGCCTATGATGAAGCATGTCACGATAAGTGAGTGAGGCATCTATTCCAATATCTTTGGATACCCCACTGCCCAAAGTTCAGACAAGGGACATCAATATACTATTAGGGATCAGGCTTATTGCCTTTTTCTCCTTCGGGAAAGGCTTGATATCCTGTAGGAAATTCAAGCGACAGCAGTTGCTCATATGTGATAAGAGATGGAATTTGAGCCACCTGTCAAATTTCTACAACTTAAAGGTGATCCACCAATTCCTTTGACACAGTGGAAGGAGGTGTTCATAAATTACATGAAAGCAATTGAAGGAGACACTATGCATATTACTGCATTCCCTAGGATTGGAAAGGCAATTAGTTTTAGGATGTTGCCGCAAGTTGTACCTCTAGTAGGCCAAGGAGACATTGATGTTTTCCAAGAAGCATTGTTGAGAATTGAAAATAGATTTAAGATAACTTCGAGTGCAACTTTGAATTGATTTAAGTTTTATACCAGAGCAAAACAAAAAAGAAGAAACTTTCGATTAATTTCTTATGGCGTTAAGAGAACTTTCTATGAATTGTAATTTTGGGGAAATGTCAGATGAAATGATCAGAGACCAAAGTAATGTACATGTTGAAATCAAAAAACTCCAAGAGCAACTTTGGGTGATGGGGGATCCTAAACTAACCTAATTGCTAGAGCACTAGAACAATCTGAGAGATGCATGATGGCTATACATGAGAGTAATAAGGTGTGTAGTAATGAAGGTGAAAGTGTGTGTGCATTAAGAAATAGCAATACATTTGGTATGTGGCAAGGGAACTATAACAAATCAATATGTTCTAGGTGTGGTAGTACAAATCATTTAGCTTCCTTTTCTCAATGCCATGTTCTAGGGAAGGAGTGTAATAAATGTGGGCCTATATGACATTTTGCACATGAATGCAAAAGATTTAAAAAAGGATTTTCTAACCAGAGGACAAATATTTCTTTTGTGAAAGATGGGAATAGGGTCGAGGGTGAAAGGTGTGAGTGGGAATTGTGAGCATTGAATGAAGAATGAGACTAGGAAAGGAACGGTGTTGTCTGTGAAGGGTGATGGTGATAATTTTGAGAGTTGTGGAGTAAAAGATCCTTCCAAATGTAATGTGAGAATACTAAGGAAGGATTTGGAACTGATGCTAGACTCAGGATCCCCATGGACTATTATCACCCAGCAGTATTTTATGAAGAAATTCATAGATGTGTGGAGAGTGGATGAATTAATTATGGAAAAATTCATAGATGTGTGGATAGTGGATGAATTAAATGAGTCTGATAATATAGCAGAAAGATTTGATGGTTTTAAAATAGATAGCCTATGGTATGTTGAAGTGAATATAACATTCAAGAAAATGAATATTCAGATCAAGCTGTATGTGGTTCCCAAAGGTGTGAATGTTGTAGGATGGAAAGAACAATGGAAGTTGGGTATAATGCTGAATCCTAGAAGCAGAGAGCCCGCAATTTCCCAAAGTTTTCACTGAGAAACTGGGAAAATTGGATGCTATCTGCACAGAATTAAGTTCAAGAAAGGTGCTAAACCTGTCACACAAAAGCTCAGGAATGTGCCTTTCAATGTGAGAGAGAAGTTTAAACATCTGTTGTATGGAATGGTACATGAGGGTATCATTGAAGTAGTGGAGTCATCTAAATGGGTGTCACCCATAGTTCTGGCACGCAAAGCGGATAACAGTTTGAGACTATGCATTGACCTTAGAGCATTGAATGCTAATACTGTATTGGATTGTCATCCGCTACCCAATATAAATGAAGTTGTATGCATGCTGAACGGAGCAAAGATCTTCTCAACTTTAGATCTTAGGTACCATCAAATTGAATTTAAGGAGGATTTTCATCATCTCACTGCATTTCTTACACTACAGGGGTTATTCCAATTCAGAATACTTCTAGGTATAGCCTCTATAGTAACTGTTGGTGAAAGAGCAATGTTCCATTTATTTAACGAGATGGAAGGATTTGTTGAATGTTTTCAAGACAATATTCAAATTTTTACAAGAAATGAAAAGGAGCATATGTAGCACATAAACAAGATTTGTGGAGTGCTGGAAAAGAATGGCTTAACTTTGAAGGAGAATAAATGCAAATTATTTTATGAGTCTGTGGAGCATTTTGGGCACGCATTGTCAGGTGAAGGGGTGATTCTAAAAAATCTTTGGTGGATCCAATTGTAAAAGCCCATGCTCCTGACAAAAGGGAGAAACTCCTTTCCTTTGCGCGAGTACAACAGTAAGTTTCTAAAGAACTTTGTCCTGAAGATTGAACCTCTCGCAGAACTTACCCGGAAAAATTTCAAATTTGTTTGAACTGATGCTCAATAAGCTGCTTTTGATCTAATCAAAAGTGAAATTGCAGAAGCACCCATTTTAAAACCCTTTTGCATGAACAAACAATGTATCATCACTGTGGATACTAGTCTGTATGGTATAGAGGGAGTCTTATTTCAAAAGTGTGTCAAAGATATATGGAATGTGGCGCTTACCTCTTGTTCTTTCAATGATGAAGAGATGAGGTATGCAGTTATAGAAAAAAAGTTGCTGGTGCTTGTATGGGGCATTGAACCTTTCTGAAATTATATTTTGGACTCTTGGTTTGTTTTGAGAACTGATCATAAACCACTTGTAGGGATGCTTTCTCCTGGTGGAAGTTGGAATGCCACTACACACTTTGCCAGACTCATGTCAAGATAGCAAGAGTGTTTTTTACGGTCAAATTTGTACCTGGCAAAAGCAATGTTATGGCAGATTGTTTGTCTAGACTGCATTACAATTGTGTCAAAAGGAATACGATTAATGATGAGTTGGAAATAATTGCTAGTGTAACAGAATTTGTAGTGACAAATTCAAGGGCATTGATTAAGAGAAATGGAGAGATGATAGTGATGATCTATTGCAGATGGTGAAAAGGTTTGAGGTAGAGGGATGGCATGAAAAGAAGATTGTGCCGCCAGAAGTTGAACCATATTTAAAAGTGAAAATATCAATATGGGGGAGAGAGAGAAGCAAAGAATATCAGTCTCCCACTCAGCTTCCCAAAAAATCCATCAAATATCAAAAAAAGTGGGACCAGGTCGTATCGCACATTGGTTTCTTTGAAAAAAAAATTGGGACCCTCAACAGCTACTTTCGGTCACTGGCATGTTATCCCCACTGGTGTACTGGTAACCGGTAGCATAATCATTGGGTCTTCCCTCCACCAGGAGGTGGTCTCTCAAAGCAAAGAGACAGTGTGGGATCCGTAACATCTAGGTAGTGATCTGAAATTACCTCCTGTCTCAAGACAGCAGGAATTTATAAGACATCTTACATGTCATTTTCTGAGGAGGAATAGTTCATGACTTTCCTGATATGTGTATCTTAATCCTCAAAAAATTCGACAGTGAGCCTCAAGAATTTAGGGCATTATTAGAAGTAGCTCTGTATTTTAGTGTATTAATTCCCCCAGAGAAAGAGCGATACTGCAGGCAGTGTTAGTTTTCAGGGTCAGTATTAACAAATGATTCTGATTTGGGGAAAGTGAAATGAGACATGATGGGTATAATCAGAGTTTGTGCACCTGATTTTCAGAGGTCTTCCTTCTTTTGTCTCTTTTACCCTCGAACATTTCAAGAGCTTTTCCTGGCGAATATGAACAAGGAAAACAATGTACCAGTGGCAATCAATCTGTACAATTTGTAATCCCAATTCAGGCCTGAAAATTTGTTTTTACACAGATTACCGGGCTAATCATAATGAGGCCCTTAGTGACGGGTACAGATGTTGAGCATCCAGGGTCACATAGACTAATGTGTAGTCATATATGCAGATAACTCCAAGCACGAGAATTCCCACCTTCGGAGGTCATGATCTGGTTGCTATTCAATTAAAAAACCTAAATGGAGAAAGCATAACTCCTCACCCAAAGGGCTGTAAACTATCAATTCCCACACATGTTGAATGTTTTCGAAGGTGTTTATTATTAATTTCAGAAAATAAGAAGGTTGATATCTTGTCTTTGACTGTCTATCCAGAAGGCGATAAAGCACAAGGTTCCTTTGAAATCTATCTGGACTCCAGGCATGTCAGAAGCTTTGAGGATCGGGGGGGGGCACATTTTATTTCGAGATCCTTAGAGAGTTCCCTTCCATTTTGCAACACGTAGTAGTACTAAACAAGTATGCTGGGGAAAGGGCTGCATATGGGGCCTCCAAGTATTCGAGAACATCTTTTTTCTCTACCCCCTAGACATTACTGACAGTATCTGGCTCTATTGGCTTAATTATATGAGGTGACTGGATCCTGGCGCTGGACACCATTCTAGATGAAACAGGACTATGTGATGTAACTAATGCAAAAGATATGGTGTGTTTGTAGAATATTATTGATGGACATTTTTAAGAGTCCTTGGTGAGTTTCTAATACTAGAAACACAGTGTAAACCTGTGTGTTGTGTGTACACCATTCGTGTTCCAGAATAGATTAACTTTTAATATTAAACAACACATTTCCTGATTTGTAATGTCGTTCTATTGTGGAAGGAAGTATTATTGATCTTCTCCTGGGCTATTAGTCATAGACCTGGGCAATGTAGCACCATCATTCCAAGCCGAAAACAAGAGCTATGTCCCCCAGTGGCAGACACTCAACCTATTATTAATTATGGAGAGGAAAAATCTTGCACTTATTCACCTTAAAGCCTGAAAATGCGTTATCACGTTTCTGCCCAATTGAAAAATAGAGAGACACAAACCTTCATTCAAGACATTTATAATAATTAAAGAACCCTATTTTCCTATCCTATTGGCATCAACAATTACTTTCCCAAGTACTATAAACTCACATGGAGGCCTCAGATTAGTGACAATGGAGCTGTACCACCAGGTGCATCAGCTATCTCAAATTATATGTTCTGTTGACTTCTGCTATTCTGCCCCACTCTAGGCTGTAAAAGAAAGATCCCAACTGCGAAACAGACTTGATTCACATGTTTCATACAATAGGACAACATTCACTGGGGAGGTAACTGGACCTATGATAACAGCGTTGCATGCATTGTGGGAGTCAGCACACAAAAAACACAAATTTCTATATGAGAAAGCAACGATCTGACATAATGCAGGTCTCTGTATGGGCAAAAACCATATAATTTGCCAGAATGCTCATCAAAAGGCATAATGGCTGTAAATGGCATGTTTGTAGGAGACACACTGAAATCCTTTGCCAGCCCATGCTCGGAATTTCGTCTCGACAAGATGCAATATCAGACATAGAGATAACTTTTATCTTATGGGTGCTATGGGCAACCCATGAACTACCGGTATCTCTTCACCCATATGGATTTGCATCTCTAAATGGAGGTGCTATAAAAGTATAATTACTGGCCTTTACAACAATATTTTGCCTGATCTTTATTCAATACTTTTTGAATCTGTGTACTCATTGGAACTCACCATTAACCTTTAACTATGAAGAAGACGACTAGGTCAAAAGTCAAATTAATGGCCTCCCATGATAAAGGTGATAAAGGCATGAGAGAGGCAAGACAAATTTACTTACTATAAAATACTGCATAACTGGCACTGGTCCCTGATGTAATTGAAAAACTGCAAAGAACCCCTTATTGCCCAATGACACCTGTTGGAGATACAAGGCCCCACATTGTGATCGCCTATCTGTACTCTGCTTCTGTCCTAGACTGGGATCCTACTGGTCAGAAATCAGGGGTACACTAAAATGTTTCAGTGGGCCAGTGTTCTTACTCTGCTACTTTAGCACGTTTGCACAACACAGAGGATATAGGGGTAATATCACACAATGCACACAGGAACAGATGGAGGACAACCTCGCTAGTAGTGGCAAAAATGCGCAGGCAGAGTTGTATGCAAGGTTGTGGAACAAATGTCTGTATTTGAGCAAATTTTGGTTTTCTAAAGCAATGATTACACTACTGTGACGTTAAAATAGTTGTTAATGTGAGAGAAAATTATGAAATAGTTAATTTATAGCTAGTAAGAGGTAAAGAGAGAAGGGTGAATTACTACACTCACTTTTAGAACCTCGATTTTTAAAACCACATTGTATTTATTGAGGTGATCCTAGTGGTTAGCACCCCCACTCCAAAATGGTCCCAGCACCACTGGCATAGGAGCACAGAAGTTCAAGAATATACTCAAAGGTTTAGGCGCGTCTTAGTCAAAATTTACATTACTAGACTAATAACGTATTAGGTATGTTCAATCCACCGCTGCAGTAGTTTGTATGGATTATAAATGTATTCTATTTAGTCGGCTAACTAATTAAATCAATGATATATAACTAGATTTGTATTTACCTTTCTTGTTTTTGTGTGCTGGAACAAACAGTGAGAAAAAATAAATAAAAAGAGAGGAAAAACGAAAAAGTTGAACATAAGGTTTGTTTGGTCGATAGCACAATATGCGAGGGGTGGAATTTAGATCTATATTGGCAATTTCGCTTTTCATCTTTTGTTAGGTTTTGGATTCTGTTCTATATAAAGGTTGTATATTGAACCTGATATATGTAAAGGTAGAACCTCATGGAAAATATACAAACTAACACATCGAACAATATGCTTCTGTTTACTCAAACAAATGGATTTCACAGTTCAATATTACAAATAGAATGTGCTGGAGGCCATGTCGAGGAATAGCAGGAAATTTCTTGTGACTAAAATATTGGCTAATTTAATAAAACTGTCAAACTGAACTTCTACATAATACATTTGCAGGAATGCGGGAAAGACCTCGCCACACAGGAGGATTTAAAACTATTGGCAATATATTATTTTCAGAACAACTACAGAAAAAATATACCTTTTTTTTACCAGCTTCCATTTCCTGTACTCACCTGTCACTCAAGACAAATTCTTTTGAGTCACATCACAGAAGATTTCCGTAATCGATCATAAAATAGCAGCAATAGTGGATTTTTCAGTTGCACGCAATAACACATTTTAAATTGAAATATGCAAAAGTTCAAGTTTAAATAGTACGCATATGATAAACGCAAGTTTGTAGTAGATAAGCCTACTTAGATTTTATCAGCCTACAAGTAAAGTAAACAAGTGCTGATTCAACTTACTGTTGCAATGTATGTACCATTTCTTCCCTGAAATGATGTGTTATGTTGTACCTGGTTGGGGAATGTGGAATGCAACCTTCTCCCATGTTCCAGCCTGGTGGAGCTTATTGGAGTTCTAGTGAAGTCAGTTGGAGCCCGGCTGGCGGAGGGGCCGCTGCTCATGCATCGCAGGGACATAATATACAATAAATACGTATGCTTCATACCTGGTATGTTGATGTCTCTTCTTCCGCCACGACGATTTGCCAGCTGACTCCTGCGATTGCCAGTAGCCGAGAACCCAGCGTGCGAGGAGCTGCGAGGACCAGCTACAACCATTTGATTTACGATCAGATTACAGTGCCGCGGAGGACATCACCTATGAAGAAATTTCTCCCCTTTCTGTAACTCTAGGGGTGAGTACTGTACATATCCCGCTTACGCACAGTGATATGTGTGATGCAGCTGCCCATCATCGCGTGCATTTAATCATGGTAATGCCACACACATATGCCCTCAAAACAAGCTTTTTCCTCACAATCGCACGTACAGTGCAACGTATGAAGCATACGTCGAAGGCCATTTTAAAGTATCTCCCAACTTCGGTAGTAGATTTGCCTATACCTTCCACCATTTTTCATTGGGCAGTGACCCATACATATTCATGTAGTTATTTGGGACTGTTTCTACTGTCTTTTGACACAAACTCCTCACAAGGCTCATTCCATTTCTTCGATTTCGATGGCTCGCGCACCATTGATATTGTGAGTCATCTTATGAAGTGACCCCTACAAACCTATAATGATTTACACACTTCTAAAGCAAGCCCAAAAACATGACTAATATTATGTACTTCCAGGACGACATATTTATTTTTGGGATACAGTAGAACAGCACAACTTGAATCTTAGACAGGCTCTCCAAAGGATAAGAGAAGCAGGATTGACACTGAGACGTGAGAAATGCATATTTTTAGTGGACAGGGTAAAGTATTTAGAATATGACATATCTGCCGAAGGTGTCAGGCCAAAAGAGAACCTTATAGATGCTATCAAGTTAGCTCCTACACCTAATGATAAAGAAAAAATTGAAGTTGTTCTTAGGCGTTGTAGAATATTACTCAAAATATTTGCAAAACATTTCTGAGAAAACTGAAGCACTAAGGTAACTTTTGAAGAAAGGTACTAATTTTGACGGGGGATAAGATCAGCAGAATTCATTTGAATTGATATAAAAAGAAATGTGTGAGGCTGGTGTTGTTACGCCATTTGACACTAAATTGAAGTCCATTCTTACTGTAGATGCCAGCGCCACCTTATAGGTGCTGTATTGGCACAAATTCACGGCAAGCAAGAAAAAACTGTGGCGTTCGCATCTAGGACTCTAACTGATTCTGAAAGGAATTATTCCGTTATTGAGCGGGAGACGCTAGCAGCAGCTTGGGGTTGCGAGTACTTCAGAACTTATTTCTGGGGTTCCAAATTTTTGTTAAGGTCAGACCATAAACCTTTGGTAAAGGTGTTGATGCCGGGTGGTACGAGCAAATGTTCAGCTAGACTTGCTAGGTTGGCTGCCTGGTTACAAGAATACTGTTACTGTGTGGAACACATCCAGGGATGGAAGAACACTCAAGCTGATTGTTTATCGAGGTTGTCTTTAGAATGGCAGAAAGTGGACGGTCCAGCTGTCAGAGCAAAGGAAGATGAAGGGGCTGGGGCTTCCATTCAGGATGTTTTGAGTGTGATAGGAACTAATACTTTCACTAAACAAGACTGGATCGAAAAAATGGAATCTGATGTTACACTGAAAGAAGTGAAGCACATGGTTTTGCAAGGAAGTAGAAGAGAGAGGGCTGTGTTCTTCTCTGTCAGGCCGTACCTTAAATTATTAGATGAGTTATCTGTGTATGGTGCAATTTTGTTGATGAGAGGTGATCAGTTTATCCATCCCCAAGGTTTGAGAAGCAAACTTGTTGAGTTAGCACATGAAGGGCATTTGGGCCAAACCAGGACAAAGAAAAGATTGCTTGTAGATTGGTGGTGGCCCGGAATGGATGCTGAGGTGGATAAGCAGGTGGAGAAGTGTGTTGTGGGTAAGAAGAGTGAGAAGCAGTTTAGAGTTGGAATGCAAATGGATTTGGGATGCATAGCTGATCCTGGTCGGGCTTCGCATACCATGTGTGGAGACTTAATTGGTCCAATGTATGAGTTAAGAGGGGACTTAAGATACGCCACAGTAGTTGTGGACGTGCATTCTAGGTGGCTAGTTGTTACATTTATGAAGGAGATTACTACCAAAGCAACTGTAGCTATGTTGAGAGAAATTTGGAATGAGGAAGGTTTGCCATCTGTCCTTATTACAGATAATGGTACGCAGTTAACTTTCCAGGAAATGCGAGAGTTTTTGGAGACATCTTGTATTAAGCATAATACACCTCACTCTACAATCCTCAAGGGAATGGAATGGTTGAGAAGGCAAATTGCATGGTAAAAGGTGACATTCAAATTGAAAGGATGTTAGTGGGATGGTGTCAGAAATGTTGCAGGCGTATCGCTCAAGTGCACATGGGATGACGGGTAAGACACCTTTTGGATTGATGCGTGGTAGGTTGCCAGGGACAAATTTAGTTCTTGCTTGGATGAAAGAAATCGTACGTCTTGCGACCAGTCAAGAAAAGTCTCAACGGGGGGGCGTGGCTACGAGCATGGCCGGGTAGCCGCACTCTGTGTGAGCTCCGCTGGCCCCTGATGATATCCTGCTAATATCCTGATCCTCAAAGCCGGAAAATTTAATAAAACGCTGCCGGGAGCAGGCAGCGGTGAGAGGGACGCCCGCTAGGTGACGAAACGGCCGCTACCTGCAGGGAACAGCAGTGCTGTGGATGAGGCGCCGGAGGCTCGCTGCAACACAATGGTGGCTGAGCGGGCGCGGCGCGAGGAGTGAGCCGGTACGGAGCGGGGAGAGCCGGGAAATATAGGTGCACGGATCCGGGAAAGGAAAGCGGCAGTGACGGCGGGGGACTCGGGGACGTGTCCCCGCGTATACCGGTGAAGGAGGGGGCGGAGGACTCAACCGTGAAACCTGGTGGCTAAGCCGGCGGTGAAAAGACAAGATGGCGGCCGAGCGGGTGAGACCCGCGGAAACAGCCAGAGCGGGGCAGTGAAGGCCCGGACTTGCGGTGGCGCGCCCCCCTGGGGGGGTACAGCTGCGGTGGCGAGGTAAGACACGGCGGAGTGTCCCCGCCCGTGCAGGGGCAGCAGAAGATAAAGACCCCGGCAGTGCAGTCCAGAGGCCGGATCCTTGAAAAAGGTTGCTGCGGAGGTGAGGGAACTGAGTTGACTGGGACAATATTGTGGCGACAGGCAGGGGGCTGTTGGTGGTGTGCCCCTGTGGCTGGGGAAACAGTGGAGCAACTTTGCGGGGGGAGATAGCTGGGGTGCTCCCCCCGCCCCCAGCGGATTGCAACTATCGGAGCGGGGAAGCGAGTGACTGGACAGCAGAGGTGCTGGGCGCCCCGGGAACCGTAGCGCTGAAAAGATAGTAAAGTTGAAGGCAGCGGCGAAAAGCAGAGGGCCTTGGATTGACCCCCGGTACCGCCCCCCACCCCCCGGAGAGCGCCCCCACACACCGGGGACGCTTTGGCGGGTGGGGACGGGTCGGGGAGACCCTGCGACACAGTGTGGTGGCGGCGAGGCAGCGAAGTAGGCCACTGCCGAGGGCAACGTGAACACTGCCCGGTGTTGGAGAACAGTGTGGGCCACAGTGCAGTGTCCAGAAAGGTGGGAGGCGGCCCTGGAAGAGAGCCGGGACAGGGAAACGTTTTCGCTGTGGCTGAAAGGTGTGGAGAGAACTCAGGACCACATGGTGGAGACATACGGCCAAAGTGGGTGCGCTTTGTTAGTTAATTAAGGAAAGGTATCAACACACCCCGAGGAGAGAAAGCCAAGACAACCTGCACCTATACCTGGGTAGTCTGGGTGTGAGAAGACCCGAGTGGCCCTGGTGAGACCTTTGGGACCCTACCCTGAGAATCGCCGGCGTCCCGAGAGTTCCCTAAAACCAGGGAGGAAGACGGGAGGAGAGCCTGCCCAGAGAGACGACGGGGGCGGTGGGAACGGGGAGAGCCGGACATCTGCGGCCGAATACCAGAACATTTATGATGGCAAACAAGGGAAGCTGGATCGATTTGCGAAGGTCCTTCCACCAACGGGGGGAGCGGAGGGAGGGCCGACCCCCGTCCCAGATGCAGACATGATCCTACAAGCCATACATGCATCCCGTGAAAGCCTTGAAGGCAAGATGGCCGAAATAAGAACAGAGGTGTCGTTCCTACGCCAGGACCTGAGGAAAGTCTCTGAAAGAGTGACGGAGGCAAAGCAGCGTGTCTCGGAACTGGAAGATACATCACGTTCCACACGTAAAGAAGTAGCGGATCTAACGGCGACTATGAAAGAGTTGGTCTGGAGAGGGGATGACGCGGAAAACAGGGCCCGCAGAAACAATCTGAGATTTATAGGTTTTCCGGAGAACGCAGAGCGGGCGGATCCAGGACACTTCTTGCAGAGGTTTCTTAGAGACGCTCTCCCGGAAGCTCAGTTCTCATCCTGTTTTGTCATAGAAAAGGCGCACCGGATGCCTGCTGTCAGACCGCCGCCGGGAGCCCCCCCTCGACCACTGATAGCGCGGTTCTTAAACTATCAGGACAGAGATCTTATACTTAAAGAAATACGCAAAAAGGGGGAGATTAAATTCGAGAACACGAGAGTGATGGTGTTCCCAGACTACTCGAGGGATGTCCAGAAGCAGCGTTGTACCTTTGACCCAGTTAAAGTCAAAATTCGAGCTCTTGGGATCCAATACATGCTGTTCTTCCCGGCTAAACTGAAAGTAATTTTCCAAGATGCCACAATGTTTTTTCAGACACCAGAGGAAGCATGGGCCTGGATTGAGGACAGGCCCCGGTTGCGGCAGAGACTGGACACGGGAAGGGCCCTGTCCCCAGACAAAAGACCGAGCCTCAGTGCGGAACAACCTAGGGACAAGCGGCGGAAACAAATGGTGAAAAAGCAAAGGACCATCCTGTCCACGCCAGGGAGGTCCTTGAGGCAGAGAGAGAAGGTAGCCACGATTACGGACATGGATGAGGACACTGCCCAAGAGAATACGGCTCGATCAGTTCAGAGAATGAGTGACCAGGGAGACTCCGACCAATCCGAAAGAAATGAATCGGGAGAGGTGGACAGTGAACATCCTCTCCTTGAGAGTATACAGCGACTGGAGACCTCCGAACCAGAGAGCCGTGCAGCGGAACCCCGAATGCAACAGAGGCATAGCAACGGCGAGGAGGACTGACGAATTGGGGCCAGACGCCCGCTTAGAGACGCTGTGTGCTTCCCGAGGTGGGATGGACTTCCGAAACCAGTGGTGCCAGATAACGGGAAGTATACAGTGTATTGTTGTATTCGTGACATTGTTTAATTGAGTATCTACAGGGTGGGGGCAACAGACCTCTGAGTGACGTGCCAACACCAGTGTTGTCATGTTGACACAATTGGGGGTGGTGGGGGTGCCAACAGAGTGTGGGGAGGGGGGCGTTTTGGACACTGTTAAAAGTATTGAAGCGTACAACTTGGGTAGAGGGGGGGTGTTTTGTTCAAATGGTTTGCATGAATACCGAGACTGTGCTAAGAGGGCAGTATTTGGGTGTGGTGGGGAACCCAGGGCGGGAACGGGACTTCTTGACCTTCCTTTCAGGATGGAGATAGGGGAATATTCAGTGTTGACGTGGAACGTCAATGGTTTGGGTAATAAAATTAAACGTGGGTTAGTCTCTAAATACTTCAAAAGGCTTAAACCAGATGTAATACTCTTGCAGGAAACACATCTTATGGGCCCAAACTGTTCATTTTTAGCTAGGGGGCAATATACCACTTTGGCGCACACAGGCTTTACCCGTGGCTCCCGCGGAGTGGCAATTCTTGTCAAGAAGACGCCCCCCTTCCGAGTCACGCGAAAATGGGAAGACCCGTATGGCACTTATGTGGCAGTCCAGGGCATTTGGAATCACACAACGTGGGTACTTATCAGTGTTTATGCTCCCCCACGCCTCCAACAGTACACGATGGATAATGTGGCGGAACTTCTATTGCAATCTGGTAACGCCACACACATAATTGGGAGTGACTTCAACGACGTGAGTGACATGTCGTACAGTGACTCGGCCTGGGTTGCAGGAGGCTACTGCCCTGGCAAAGTTCCAGGCGGCCCTCGGGCTAACGGATCTTTGGAGGTGGCACCACCCCTTAGTACGTGCGTATTCATACTTTTCTGGTGTTTTCTAGGTTGGATTACCTGTTTGCCCCGGCTGGAGAGGTGGACTGTGTAGAAGAAGTGGAATATTTGGCCAGGGGTATTTCGGATCATTCGCCGCTCCATTTGCGGGTGGGAAAGCGCAGGGGAGGTCAGGGGGCCTCTTGGAGACTGAATGCCTGGGCATTGAAGGATGAAGGGGTGGCTAAAGAACTTAAGGAGGAAACAGAGCTCTATTTTACAGAGAACGCTGGTTCGGTGAGATCGGCCGTTACCCTATGGGAAGCGTTTAAGGCAGTGCTGCGTGAACGGGCCCAGAATATTATTGCTTACAAAAAACGGCGGGAAACTCAGGAGATCCTTGAGATAGAGCGCAGGTTAGTGGACCTGGAAAACAGTGGTTCTCAGACACTAAGTGACCGCACTATTCGGCAAATTGAGGTCACCAGAAGAGAGTACCAGGCACTGGTAACGGAAGAAGTGCAGGCGCAACAACTCGCAGTGCAACACCGACTATACGAGACAGGGGATAGAGCAGGTAAACTACTGGCATGGCTGGGTAGAAAAGAACAGGAGTCGAGATGTGTAACAAGTATTAGGGAACAAAACCACATATATACCACATCTCAGGACATTGCTGGAGCCTTTGCCCGTTACTACTCGGCACTTTATGCACCCCAGGCAACAGCGAGTGAAACAGAAATAGGTCATTATCTTGAAGGGGTGGAACTCCCTA
This sequence comes from Calotriton arnoldi, assembly GCA_963921515.1. Classification (NCBI taxonomy): domain Eukaryota; kingdom Metazoa; phylum Chordata; class Amphibia; order Caudata; family Salamandridae; genus Calotriton; species Calotriton arnoldi. The sequence goes on from CAWUFW010000954.1 coordinate 1,597,385, forward strand.
AACTTGGGGATGTGGAGAGAGATAGTCTGGAGAAAGATGTCACATTGGCGGAGGTTACAGAGGCCATTGGCCGATTGAAGACCGGAAAGACCCCAGGCCCGAATGGGATCCCGGGAGAGTTTTTCAAGGCACATGGAACCTTATTAGCCCCACATTTACTCACTATGTTCCAGGCTGCTAAAGCAGAGGGCACACTGCCGCCCGACCTAAGACTGGCAACGGTGGTGGTGATACCCAAAGCGGGGAAGCCCCAGGATCAGTGTGGGTCATACCGCCCCATTTCATTGTTAAATGTTGAGACCAAAATACTGGCCACCATTCTCGCAACACGTCTCCTGACTGTTATCACCTCCTTAGTGCATGAAGATCAGTCGGGCTTTATGCCAAAACGAGCTACAAGATACAATCTGAGGCGGGTGGCTAACTGGATCGATGCGGTCCGTAATCGAGAAGAGCCCCAACTGCTCCTGTCACTAGATGCCGAGAAGGCGTTTGACACCATCCACTGGCCGTTTATGAGGCGTGTATTGGTAAAACTCGGATTTGGGCCAAAGTTTAGAGACTGGATAGCATTACTATACACGAATCCTGAAGCTAGGGTTCGGGTGAACGGTGCTCTCTCGGACACATGGCCAATACACAGAGGGACTAGACAGGGGTGTCCCCTCTCCCCCCTATTATTTGCCCTTATACTTGAACCTCTTGCCTGTATCATTCGAACTACCCCGAGACTGGGGGGCTTCGTGGACGAAGCCCACCGGCTGGAAGAAGAACGCATATCGTGATATGCGGATGACATTCTGCTATATGTGACGAATCCTAGGGAGACTCTCCCCCAAACTTTGCAAATTTTTGAGGAATATGGGAGCCAGGCAGGATATAAAATAAACTGGAGTAAATCCACGTTGTACCCGATAGGTGGCACGGTGGAGCCGCAGATGTACCCTAGTTGTTTGCGATGGTCGACGGAGGGCTTTATGTATCTGGGTCTGTATATCACTACGGATGTGGCAACTAGTCTAGCGCGTAACCTCCGACGGTTGGTCTCTAATTTTCAGGAGGATGTTAAAAGGTGGCGGAGACTCCCACTGACGATAATGGGTCGGGCGGCGATGTACAAAATGATTACACTTCCCCAGTTATTATATGTGTTGCAGAATACCTATAACAAAATACCAGAGTCCCTGTTCAAAAGCATAGATAATGAATTGCAACTGCTCCTCTGGGATGGGGCCCACCCACGTATTGCACTGCAAACACTCCAGAGAAATCAGTATAACGGAGGGCTGGCCCTTCCGGATATTAAAGCGTACTATAGAGCTTCCCATCTCATTGTCATAAACGAATGGATTCATGCACCTGGGGATCACCCAACGTATAGATTGGAAAGAGAGCAGTTTAGGGAACATACACACCTACACTACATATACGGAGGCAGAGGAGGCAGTCAACTGCTCCAGGCAACCCAGAGATCGCTGGAGGCTTGGATAGGCGCAGAAAGGCAGATGCACTGGGATCAAAAGCTGACCAGGGAAACACCACTATGGGAAGGAAATAGATTAAAAGAGATTGGAAAGCTTAGAGGCTTTAGGCAATGGGAGCTGATTGGGATTTCCAAAGTGGGGGATGTCCTGGCAAAAGGGGAACTAGCCTCCTTCCGCACACTCCAAACCAGATACCAGCTCCACGACACCCAAGCATACGCATAGCTCCGTCTGAAGCACGTGTGGGCGGCAGAGAGACTGGATGGGGAGGCAATACCGGAATATGCCCCGCTGGAGGGTCGACTCCTGCAGGAGGAGATCCCGGCTAAAGCAATCTCATATACATATAGGACGCTAATTAATAACATGCCAGACAAACTAGGCGCCCTCCGAGCCAAGTGGGAAAGAACAACAGGGAACTTGGACGAATTGGACTGGGAGGCAGCCCTTATGCATCCACGAGAAGTAGCAATTAAGCTGCGATTGCGTCTTATTCAGTATAAGATACTGCATCGGGTCTACTTTGACAGGGCCAGATTACACAAAATAGGACGAGCTCCGAATCCCGAGTGCCTCAGATGTGGTACTGGAATTGGAACGTTTATACATACCCTATGGGAATGCACTAAAATTCAAAGGTACTGGGGTAAAATAGTGGCCGAGCTTAATAATATACTAGAGGCACAACTGGAAATGGAGCCTAAATTTCTCCTCCTAGGAATTCCTACAGAAGTAGACATCCCGAGGCGTAAACTCATTTTGGCAAACCTGGGGTTGGTTGTGGCTAGACGAGACATAGCTAGATATTGGGGGGCCCCGAAAGTACCCACTCTGAAGGAGTGGAGAGCAAGTCTTGATTTGTATATGGTGGCGGAACAAGTAACTTATAAAGCCCGGGGGTGTCCACAGAAATTTCGTAAAATATGGGCGCCGTGGATAGAGTATTACAATCTGGAAGTGGGAGGGGACGGGGAAAGTGGGGACTCACAACGGGGAAGGCCACAGAAGACATGTTGAAAACTGTATCGTTTATCCCACTGTGGGTGCCTGAATGCACCATAGAGATCGCTGAATGTTCCTATTACACCCAAAGGGCTCGAACTAAGCCGTGGGTCCAACAGCTGACGAGTTTATGTCCCGATACATACCCCACTATGCCACTGTGGATGAAAATTCATAATGTACGGTGTATTAATGCTTTGTTTTCTGTTTTGTATTATGATCAAAATAAAATTAAAATAAATAAATTTTAAAAAAAGAAAAGTCTCAACAGGAAAGTGGTTCCCGACACATTTGTCAGGGTGATTGGGTGAAGTTACGGAGTGGCAGATGTAGTAGTGGATTATCCAAATTTAGAGGACCATTCAAAGTGTTGCGTGTTCTGCGCCATGCTGTGGTGAAGACTTACTTCAGTTTTCAACGGGAGTACTATAGCACTATGTTGGGCCCCTCTTGTGTTGTAGTAACTATGGAAGTGCAGTTTGTGAATACCTATTGGCTTATTCTTTTGTGAGTGGGTTTATGTGCCTCCCTAAACCCCTCCTGTACCTCTCTAAACCTCTCCTTACCCCCCCCATTAACCCTTTCCCTTTTGCTACGTTTCGTATAGAGGCTCTAATATAGACGCGTTCATATATGCCGTATATGGTCATATTCGCATATGCCCTATTATGGTCATACTCGTAGATGCCCTGTTATGGTCATGATCGTCTATGCCCTATTATAGTCATGATCTTCTATGCCCTAATATAGGCATGATCTTTCACCTACATTAGTTCCCTACAGTACACAACGAACTCTGAGGGATGAACGTTATCTAGTCTGTGGTTAGAACACTGCAAGGTCTTTTCCGAACACAGGCCTACAATGTACTCATAAATTATGCGTGAGCATTCACCAGCTACATCTCCCGCATAATATGTATGTACAAAGTTCACCCCTGACGTCTTCCTCATGTCTAACAAAGACCAATACAAACCATACTGAGGGACGAGACACTTTAGGGTATAAATACACCACATCTTGCCATGGTAAGATAGAGGGAACCGAGACTTCCATGCTGACACACTGACCAGAGACGCTGAGGCTCCTGCATGCAGTCGCTCCAGCTGACAGCGGTCTAACACAGCCCTTGCGGGGTGTCCAACTCGAGACCAGGACGGGGTCCCACACTCTCTCTATTCAGGTATGGGGGTTCGACTAAATCCTAGAAGGATTCTTGGCTCTTAGGCTTTTAGACCTACACATATGCTAGGTACACTCAGGTACATCTAGTTAGGCATCGTAGGAGTACGAGCACTTTCATAATGCTTTTTATATTCATGTATGTATTCATGATTATTGCAATATGGTAGAACTATTCTATCCCTTCACTTTTATCGTACTGCTGATAATATATCTTTGCTATTGTCTGCTGATTGCTGCAGCACATATATTTTACACTAGAATAACAACTGTTCAATAAATACTTATTGAAACGCCCAGACTGTTTATTCTGTGTAACTCTCTGAGACAAACCGAATAAGTAAGCACGAGTGACTGAGCGAAAAGTAGTACATTGTTTCCACCATTCTGGGGAATCAGGGTTGTCATGGTCTAAGGTTGCCAGGAACTAATCTCTCCCTGATAAGAGGAGATTCTAGTGGCACTGTGAGCTAGCTAATGCAAATCCGGCTAACATATGCGGTGGGGGTGCACAGAGTCAGTCTAACACCAAGCCCACAGTATATGTTATCCAAACGCGCAGGTACTGCAGGGGTACTATAGGAACTACACGACACTTTATTCAGACGATTTCCCATTTACACTACTGTGTCCCTCCCACATTTACTGCTCAAAGGTATATCTATATGTGTGGAGACTCCTCAGTTGGGGAATATCTGTATATATATATATATATATTATCTACTGGCGGTCGCCAGTAGATAGTTATAGTTACAACCTATTATCCATAGGAAATCCGCGACATTCTATTTGAAATAACTCTCTTGCCGGTTGACGTATCTTCGCAAAATTTTCAAACTTTGTGGGGCGCTCCGGTCCGCTCCTACCCTGAAAGTCTCGGGGGGATTCGTCAAGCGGGGGCCGAGAAAAAGGGGGGTCCCAAAACGCGTTTTCCCCATGCAATTTTCCATAGGAAACTTTAGACACGGCTACAGCTCGAACTGCTGAACAGAATTACACCAAATTTGGCAAAGAGGTAGTTCTTGGTTCAGAAAGAACCCTTTTGTTAAATGGTGTAAATCCGTTCAGTAGTTGCTGAGAAAATCAAAAGTAAAAGTACATATATATCTATGGGCGAGTAGGGTCCGCGTACCCTCAGCGCACCCTGCGCGCACCGTCCCGATCACGAGCTGCATGTTAATTGGCTGTCAGCTGGCTGTCAACATTCCGATTCAGGAAATGTTGGCAGTTATTTTGTCCCTCGGTAGAACCGAGGGACAGAAACAAGTGCGCAAAGCGCACAAAGGGGCAGGGTAGAAACACCCTGACCCCCTAGGTTTGCTCAGGGGGTCCCACAAGGACCCCCTGGGCAAAAAGAAAAATTTTTTTAAAAATCGGCAGGATGCGCTCAGGGTGCGCGAATCCTGCCGAAAAAAATCGAAGCGCGGTCTCCCGCACTTCGACTGCATTTTGCCCTCGGGTGGCCCAAGTCCCGGGGGCATGGTATATTGTTTGTATGGGGGGCCTCAAAGGGCCCCCCAAGCCCCAGGGACCGCTACCCCCCAGGGCTTTATAGAAAAAATGGTGCGGGAGGGCTCTTCTGCCCTCCCGCAGCCCCGGGGACCGCCACCCCCGGGGCTTCTTTTTTTATTTAAATAAGGTGTGGGGGCTCCAGCCCCCACACGCCCCGGGACCACCACCTCCCCGGGCACTTATAAAATAAATGTGGGGTCCATTACGGACCCCCAGAGCCCCGGGGACCACCACCTCCCGGGGCTGTGCAATTTAAGGGAGGGGGCCGCGCGGCCCCCCTCCTGGAGCCCTTGAGTGCCCTGGGGACCGCCACCCCCAGGGCCGGCTCCTGCAGTGTCCCGGGGTGCCTACCCCCGGGACACTGTAGTTTGCTATGGCAGGACGGAGCCTCGCGGCTCCCGTCCTGCCATAGCATAACTGCTTTGGATATTGGAAGAGAGAGCAGGGAAACCTGCTCTCTCTTCCAATATCCAAAGCCGATTGCTTTCCACATGGGGAGCTGCATCTTAGCAGCTCCCCATGTGGAAAAGCAATGCCGGCTCCCAAGGGACGCGGGGAGCCGGCTGGGACTGTGGGGGATTGGGGACCCCCACAGTCTCCAACGTGAGGCCAGGCCCCGGGGGATGGGGTCCCCGGGGCCATAGTGGCTCCGGGAGGGGGGCCACGCAGCCCCCTCCCCAAAGTTTAAAAAAAACACACAAAAAAAAAGGGTATGGCCGGCTTCGGGGGATGGGGTCCCCGGGCCTTAATGGCCAGAGGAGGGGCCATGCAGCCCCTCCAAAGAATAAAATGTAGAAATAGAGGCCATGCCCCGGGGATGGGGTCCCCGGGCCAATACAGGACCAGGGAAGGGGGCCACGCGGCCCCTTCCCGTTTTTTTTACATTTTAATTAAAAAGGGGTAAGGCCCTGGGGGATGGGGTCCCCAGGGCCCAAAAACAGGAAAAAGGAAGGGGGCTACACAGCCCCCCTTCAGGGGACAAAAAAACCACAAAAACGAGCGGGCCCGCAGACCCCGCCCCCTTCCTTCATTACTCTGCAAACGCGCCCCTGGCGCGCTTGCAGAGGGGAACGAATTCCCCTTGAATACTGGGGGTCCCTGGGGGCCAACTAGCCCACCAGGAACCTCCAGTATGCGCCAGGGGCTGCGTTGCAGAGAGGTGTACAGAGGCCATGCCCCTTTTACACCTCTCTGCAACGCAGCTCTGTGGCGCTTTTGGATATACCTGTTGGGCTAGTTGGCCCCAGGGACCCTCAGGATTCAAGGGAGTTAATCCCCGACTTAAAACGTGCCACGGGCGCGTTTGCACAGTGGTGAAGGGAGGGGCGGGGCTTCAGGTGACATCTGTGCAAACGCGCCCGTGGCGCGTTTTAAGTTAGGGATTAAATCCCCTTCAATCCTGAGGGTCCCTGGGGCCAACTAGCCCAACAGGTACATCCAGAAAGCGCCACAGAGCTGCGTTGCAGAGAGGTGTAAAAGGGGTGTGGCCTCTCTACACGTCTCTGCAATGCAGCCCTCTGGCGCATATTGGAGGTTCCTGGTGGGCTAGTTGGCCCCTAGGGACCCTCAGGATTCAAGGGGACTTAATCCCCAACTTAAAACGCGCCACGGGCGCGCTTGCACAGATGTCACCTCAGGCCCCGCCCCTCCCTTCACCATTGTGCAAATATTCTTCTAAAATCATCCGAAATACGAATTCCGATTTACTCACCTGTTATAAGGAGAGACCTCAGTGCTGTATCTTTCAGTCCAGTACTGGTCCTGAAAAGTAATTTTAACCGTACTTACCAGTAACTTGAATTTCCTTCCATAGGCTAACATTGACTGGTTTCACTAGGAAATTCTTCTAAGTGTGGAGTTTTGGAACTTTAAAATATTCCTCTAAAATCAGCCGAAATACGAATTCCGATTTACTCACCTGTTATCAGGAGAGACCTCAGTGCTGCATCTTTCAGCCCAGTACTAATCCTGAAAAGTAATTTTAACCGTACTTACCAGTAACTTGAATTTCCTTCCATAGGATATCATTGCCTGCTTTTTGCTGAAAAAGTTTCTAAGTGTTGATTTTTGAAACATACAAATATTCCTCTAAAATCAGCCGAAATCCGAATTCTGATTTACTCACCTGTTATCAGGAGAGACCTCAGTGCTGCATCTTTCAGCCCAATACTGGTCCTGAAAAGTAATTTTAACCGTACTTACCAGTAACTTGAATTTCCTTCCATAGGCTAACATTGACTGGTTTCACTTGGAAATTCTTCTAAGTGTGGAGTTTTGGAACTTTAAATTATTCTTCTAAAATCAGCCGAAATACGAATTCCGATTTACTCACCTGTTATCAGGAGAGAACCCAGTGCTGCATCTTTTAGCCCAGCACTGACCCTGAAAAGTAATTTTAACCGTACTTACCAGTAACTTATCTTTTCTTCCATAGGAATCCATTGTCTGGTTTTCAGCAGAAAAGTTTCAAAGTGTCGATTTTCACAAACTACAAATATTCCTTAAAAATCGCCTGTATGACTTAAACGCATTTTTTCAACTGTTTACAGGAGATGCACCAGTGCTGGATCCAGGATCCAACACTGAGTAAGAAAAAGTAACGATAACAGTTTTTACCTGCTAAGTGAATTTCCTTCCATAGGATAACATTGGTGATTCTATGAGGAAAAGTTTCAAAGTGTCAACTTTTAAAATACAATAATATTCCTTAAAAATCACGACTGTAACCAAAACGCTTTTACTCAACTGTTTACAGGAGATGTCCCAGGACTGAATCTAGGATCCAGTCCTGTGGTTAGAAAAGTAATCCATAAAGTAACTAATTGCATTTAACTAGAAATTCACATTGAGCTGAATGTTGCATTGTGTTTGAAAATGTGTTGCCCATTGCAACAACTGTAACTACTGTACTTAAAAGTCTATTGCCTATGTGCAAAGTATTTAAACTAAAGTAATTCATTCTGAGAAAGTATTTTTGTAATGTAATGTATAATGTAATTACAATGTAATTTAAAAAATAAAATATTTAAAAAAAATTGTTTCTAAAAAATTTGGAAATCAGTATGAAAAAATTTATATAACAATTAATACATTTAAAAATTGTCATTTACAAAACCTTTGAAATTCACTGAAAAACCGTAGGTTTCAGACATGTTATAGTTACAAATTAGCATTTAAAAACCTTTGAAATTCACTGAAAAACCATAGGTTTCAGGGACGTTATAGTTACAAATTAGCATTTAAAAACCTTTGAAATTCACTGAAAAAACCATAGGTTTTAGGGACAGTTATAGTTAGTTGGACATTGCACTCGTACAAAACCCGTGAAATTCCCCCGTTATAGTTAGTCCAGCTAACTATAACTCGCGCCCCGCAATGCACTGCTGATGACGTCACATATTACATCACTCATGACATGGTCAGTGACATCACTGATGACATCACTGATGACATCTCAAATGACATCACTGATGACATCATCCACGTGATAATCTGATGCACCTCCTCACACCCCAATATAACCTTTGATACACCCACTCTAAATTACAGACTGCCATTCGCAAAACCATAGACACTCCAACACCAATAACTACATACCCACTCACTGATTCTTAGGTCTACGCACACATCCACTCACTCACCCGTACCGTCACTCATACTTACGGTCACTCAGTACAGGACTATCATATGCACTCATACTCCTATATAGACACTCAAACACCGCCACTCATCCATAGAGGTACTCACACACCTAGTCAGTCATGCAAATAATTAAACACACTACCATTTACTCACCTATACAGTTATACACACACCAGCTCACTTACTCATACAAATAGTAGCACATTCTTACGCTCTTATACAATCACTGATACAAGCACACACTCATCCATACAGCCACTATCACAATCACTCACTCTCGCTTATAGCTATTTATATACTCCAACACACATATATACTGCCTTTCACATATGTAGTTACTCACACATGTACCACTGGGACATACATTCACTCACTAACACACTCTTACACACACTTACCCACCCATACAGTCTATCACAGATGCACTCTTGAAACCATCCACCCAGTGAATCACCCACTCACACATCTATGCACAGAGTTGCACACACCCCTCCCACACAAACACTCAGGCACCCATACAGATACTCAGACAAGCATTCAATAACTCATATAGACACTCATGTAGCTATTCACAAACACATGCAGCCACTTACACAGCAACAGACAGACGGATACAGACATTCACCCAGTTTAGTCACTAACCCATGCATTCAGTAAGATACGTTAAATCACTCACTTATAGAGTCAGTCACGCACCTACTAAATCATCCATACAGACACTTACACACCCACTCATTCTTCAATACGTCTTTTCCTATATATATTAAAAATATTTAAACTTTACAGAAACACACAGTCACTGGATGATGTCATCAGTGATGTCATTTGAGATGTCATCAGTGATGTCATCAGTGATGTCACTGACCATGTCATGAGTGATGTAATATGTGACGTCATCAGCAGTGCATTGCGGGCGCGAGTTATAGTTAGCTGGACTAACTATAACGGGGAATTTCACGGGTTTTGTACGAGTGCAATGTCCAACTAACTATAACTGTCCCTAAAACCTATGGTTTTTTCAGTGAATTTCAAAGATTTTTTAAATGCTAATTTGTAACTATAACGTCCCTGAAACCTATGGTTTTTCCAGTGAATTTCAAAGGTTTTTTAATTGCTGTCATCTTACAAAACCATAGAAATTCCACCGTTATAGTTAGTTCAGCTAACTATAACTCGCGCACCCGCAATGCACTGCTCATGACGTCACATATTACATCATTCATGACATGGTCAGTGATATCACTGATGACATCTCAAATGACATCACTGATGACATCATCCACGTGAAAATCTGATGCACCTCCTCACACTCTAATATAACCTTAGATACACCCACTGTAAAATACAGACTACCATTTCTAAATCATTGACACACCAATACCAGTTAGTACATACGCACTCACTGATTCCTAGGTCTACACACACATCCACTCATTCACCCATAGAATCACTCATACATGCAGCCACTCATCAAGACAACACTATCATATGCACTCATACACCTATACAGACACTCACACACCACCACTCATCCATGTAGTTACTCACACACCTAGTCAGTCACACTCCCATTTACTCACCTATAGAATTATACACACACCACCTCACTTATTCATACAGACACTAACGCATAATTACTCTCTTATATAATCAGTGATACAAGTACACACTCATCCATACAGCCAGTCTCACAATCACTGACTCTCATGTATAGTCATTTATATACTTCAACTCTCACATACACTGCCTTTTACATATGTAGTTACTTGGACATGTACCACTGAGACATCCATTCACTCACCAACACACCCATACACACACTCACGCACACATACAGCTGTTTCCACATGTACTCTTGAACCCATACACCCAGTGAATCAACCACTCACACATCTATGCACAGAGTCACACACCTCCCACCCATCCACACACACACTCAATCTCCCAAAAAATACTCAGACAACCAATCAATAACCTATATAGACACTCATGTAGCTACTGACCAACCCATGCAGCAGCTTAAACAACAGACAGACTGATACAGACATTCACACAGTTTAGTCACTAACCCATGCGTTCAGTAAGACATATTTAATCACTCACTTATACAGTCAGTTACGCACCTACAAGAGCATCGAGTGAGCACTCCATGGCGCCTTCACCATCCGGTTGTGAAGCCTCGCTGCAGCTCCCTTTGCATATTCCCAAAATTCAAGTCTGCCGACGCGTTTCGAGGCCAATACGCCTCTTCATCACAGGCTGGCAAACAAACACTGATCAGCCACCTCCATCTTAGCCAACCTTCATTTAATATACATCCCTCAGTGGGCGAGGCCAAATTCGTCAGCACAACAGTGTGCTGGGAGATGTAGAACATATGGAGGTGTCAGAATTAATGTCCTATCGTAGGTTCAGTGCAATGTTGCCAATTTTCACAGTCATTCAAATACCTTTGGTAGGAAGGGGAATTGTGAAAAGGGAGCTCTGTAGCAGTAAGGCGCCATGCTGCACGGGTGCGGAGTAATTCCATCCCACAGCCTCCCATGTTTGCGAGTGGTGCTCTTCTCCACGGCATGAGCGGCCGTGATTCCATGAAAAACAAATGTGCTCAAGAGCATCGAGTGAGCACTCCATGGCGCCTTCACCATCCGGTTGTGAAGCCTCGCTGCAGCTCCCTTTGCATATTCCCAAATTTCAAGTCTGCCTCCGCCGACGCGTTTCGAGGCCAATACGCCTCTTCATCACAGGCTGGCAAACAAACACTGATCAGCCACCTCCATCTTAGCCAACCTTTATTTAATATACATCCCTTAGTGGGCGTGGCCAAATTCGTCAGCACAACAGTGTGCTGGGAGATGTAGTACATATGGAGGTGTCAGAATTAATGTCCTATCGTAGGTTCAGTGCAATGTTGCCAATTTTCACAGTCATTGAAATACCTTTGGTAGGAAGGGGAATTGAGAAAAGAGAGCTCTGTAGCAGTAAGGCGCCATGCTGCACGGGTGCGGAGTAATTCCATCCCACAGCCTCCCATGTTTGCGAGTGGTGCTCTTCTCCACGGCATGAGCGGCCGTGATTCCATGAAAAACAAATGTGCTCAAGAGCATCGAGTGAGCACTCCATGGCGCCTTCACCATCCGGTTGTGAAGCCTCGCTGCAGCTCCCTTTGCATATTCCCAAAATTCAAGTCTGCCTCCGCCGACGCGTTTCGAGGCCAATACGCCTCTTTATCACAGGCTGGCAATCAAACACTGATCAGCCACCTCCATCTTAGCCAACCTTTATTTAACATAAATCCCTCAGTGGGCGTGGCCAAATTCGTCAGCACAACAGTGTGCTGGGAGATGTAGTACATATGGAGGTGTCAGAATTAATGTCCTATCGTAGGTTCAGTGCAATGTTGCCAATTTTCACAGTCATTGAAATACCTTTGGTAGGATGCTCAGTTTTTGCCTGTGAACAAGGGAGTGGTCCCGAAACGCGTAGGGCTGTTTGTTAGGAGACTCCAGAGCGCTGCTGTTCATGCTACAAGTCTGCATTAAAGATTTTTGATACCTACCATGGTGTGCGTCTCCGCTCGAAAGGGTGACTTTTTTGCAAATGTTTTAACTGCCTAGCCCAGGCTGTTGGTGACGCACCGCTGCGACTATGGCGGATCTGAGGTTCCACTGCAGTGGAGCCAGCATCAGAACAGGAGGTCCCGAGTGCATGACTAAGTAATATGTGGCAGTTTCAGCAAGTGGACACCGGCGTCAACCCACTGGGGAGTGAATTATTGATATTACCTGGGCTCGGCAGCAAACCCACTTGGGGAATATATATGCAGAACTACTGTGACCAGAATGCTCTGAACTCACATGGAGGCCCACTGGGGACGGAGCTATGAACGATTACATAATCAGGTGACTGCAAATGCTGCCGAATGCTCAGTTTTTGCCCGTGAACAAGGGAGTGGTCCCGAAACGCGTAGGGCTGTTTGTTATGAGACTCCAGAGCGCTGCTGTTCATGCTACAAGTCTGCATTAAAGATTTTTGATACCTACCAGGGAGTGCGTCTCCGCTCGAAAGGGTGACTGTTTTGCAAATGTTTTAACGGCCTAGCCCAGGCTGTTGGCGACGCACCGCTGCGACTATGACGGATCTGAGGTTCCACTGCAGTGGAGCCAGCATCAGAACAGGAGGTCCCGAGTGCATGACAAAGTAATATGTGGCAGTTTCAGCAAGTGGACACCGGCGCCAACCCACTGGGGAGTGAATTATTGATATTACCTGGGCTCGGCAGCAAACCCACTTGGGGAATATATATGCAGAACCACTGTGACCAGAATGTTCTGAACTCACATGGAGGCCCACTGGGGGCGGAGCTATGAACGATTACATAATCAGGTGACTCCAAATGCAGCCGAATGCTCAGTTTTTGCCCGTGAACAAGGGAGTGGTCCCGAAACGCGTAGGGCTGTTCGTTATGAGACTCCAGAGCGCTGCTGTTCATGCTACAGGTCTGCATTAAAGATTTTTGATACCTACCAGGGATTGCATCTCCGCTCGAAAGGGTGACTTTTTTGCAAATGTTTTAACGGCCTAGCCCAGGCTGTGGGCGACGCACCGCTGCGACTATGGCGGATCTGAGGTTCCACTGCAGTGGAGCCAGCATCAGAACAGGAGGTCCCGAGTGCATGACAAAGTAATATGTGGCAGTTTCAGCAAGTGGACACCGGCGTCAACCCACTGAGGAGTGAATTATTGATATTACCTAGGCTCGGCAGCAAACCCACTTGGGGAATATATATGCAGAACTACTGTGACCAGAATGCTCTGAACTCACATGGAGACCCACTGGGGGCGGAGCTATGAACGATTACATAATCAGGTGACTGCAAATGCTGCCGAATGCTCAGTTTTTGCCCGTGAACAAGGGAGTGGTCCCGAAACGCGTAGGGCTGTTTGTTATGAGACTCCAGAGCGCTGCTGTTCATGCTACAAGTCTGCATTAAAGATTTTTGATACCTACCAGGGAGTGCATCTCCGCTCGAAAGGGTGACTTTTTTGCAAATGTTTTAATGGCCTAGCCCAGGTTGTTGGTGACGCACCGCTGCGACTATGGCGGATCTGAGGTTCCACTGCTGTGGAGCCAGCATCAGAACAGGAGGTTCCGAGTGCATGACAAAGTGATATGTGGCAGTTTCAGCAAGTGGACACCGGCGTCAACCCACTGGGGAGTGAATTATTGATATTACCTGGGCTCGGCAGCAAACCCACTTGGGGAATATATATGCAGAACTACTGTGACCAGAATGCTCTGAACTCACATGGAGGCCCACTGGGGGCGGAGCTATGAACGATTACATAATCAGGTGACTGCAAATGCTGCCGAATGCTCAGTTTTTGCCCGTGAACAAGGGAGTGGTCCCGAAACGCGTAGGGCTGTTTGTTATGAGACTCCAGAGCGCTGCTGTTCATGCTACAAGTTTGCATTAAAGATTTTTGATACCTACTAGGGAGTGCGTCTCCGCTCGAAAGGGTGACTTTTTTGCAAATATATATATATATATGAGCGGCGGAGGCGTAAACTCAGCACATAGGTTTGTGAATAAAATTTTATAGTACTATAAAAGGTACTCCAAAATGCAGTTTGAGAATAGCCCCTATGGGTTTTGTTTTATTATTTTAGCATCTGGCTACAGATACCTGCAGCTGTCCGGTGGCAATGATAATGAGTTCCACACTGCCAGAGCCCTACAGTATTGCAGATTTCTACATTGTGCCTATGTCGCAGGCGAAGCACCAACAGTTACTTTCTGCTGCACAATTTCAAATGTCTTGAATAATGTTGTCACGTTTTGACTATTATGTATATCATACAGGCAAGCAGGATGTATTGGCTTTGCCAACTGCTTGTTTGGTAGTTGTTCTAATTATCTCCCATTAGAGACGGGCGAAGCTGAATTACCAAGATTTCGTATTATGTGACCTGACCGATATACAATTTTGGTAGCGCTTGTGAGAGAGAGAAGCAGGTAATTAACATCCAATAACAATTTTTCGTAAATGGCACTTTTTCAGAGGCTAAGTACCCAGGATATTGTGAAGAATAGAATATTTCTCTTGCCGCATTTTTAATAAGGTGACGCCACCTCACTCCAGGCTATTATGGACGCTATCTCTACTCCTTACCTTTTGATCTACAAGTCATTGTTTTTAAGTTTGTTAGTCTAATTAGCTCCACCAAGAATGCTTTAGGTGGTCACACAAAAGTTCAGGACTAGAAACTGTGTCTGTAATTGCCTAGGTGTACATTTTCAGAGACAATGGAAAGAGGAGAACATGTTAACCCCTTGACCGCGATCGGAATTCCGCTTGTGTGCTGGACATTCCGATCGCGGGTGGGGTCGTGACGAGCTCAGCTCGTCATGCGCACAGCGCTACCGCACAGCATGACGAGCTGAGCTCGTCATGAGCACCTAAGGGGTTAAAATGAAATTAATCTGAAAATCCTAATGGAAACTGCGCATATGAGTGCTTTTGAAAGGAAACTATGCCCATGCACTATTATTTGTGTTTGAAAGCATTAGATGCAGAAATTCAATCAACTTTTACCTTTAAACCTAGTTCCCAGAGTGACAAAGAGGGACTAAGAAAGTGGATCAATATTGAGTAAATCGATTGCACAACTAATCATGGGGCATCAAGGTGCAGCAAATCAGCACTCCCAAATCTGTGTTTACTATAGATGACATTGCTTTTGCTCCATTTTTTTCTCGTCATATCTTTGAGGTTCATTGTTATCTACGTGTGTCTAAAACGTGGGATCCGGATTACACATTCACCCTCGCTTCGGGTATTTGCTTCCGAGTTGAAAGGTCACCTTCCTATAACGGCGTTCTCTTTCCATCTACTCTTCAATAGGATATCACACTTGTAATCAACGTTGGCACGCGGCCAGGACCATGGAGGCAGGGCGACAGGTGCTGCGAGATTAGCCTCAGTCAGCAGAAGGAACAGGGAGAATTTCCATAACGCACTATCCGCCTCGGATCACGTCGGATTGGAGAGACACGGTCACCGGAGATTAAGATGTCGGAGCAGGATAAATCTGTAGGGGGCACAGTGCTGCTGGGCCTCAATGAATATCATTAGGCTACACAGTTTAGGGACGAGGAGATAGGAATGCAACGCTGAAAACAAGGACACTGCCAGGGCCATGGCTTGTTCAGTCTGGGGATGCGAACTTCAGATTTTCCAGCAATCACGCAGGCATATCTTGGTAAAATACATTATATGAGAAGTGAGGCACGAGGGAGGCTTAAGGGGAAATGCGTATTGTTAGGAGTAATTAAAACATAATATTTTTAAGACCTTCAAAACAGAGACGAGTGTGTGTTTGTTTCTGTGTGTATGTAAAGGTACCAGGTGAAATTCGACTGACAGCTCACCATACCCGACTGAAAGCACTTGTACCCAACTATTTACTACAGAATGGATTTGTTTAGGGGGTGTAATACCCCAAACCCCTTCCCTAAAGCTACGTCCTTGTGCGCTGCATAGGCAAAAGGCGAAAATGAAAGGGAAGGAGGTTCTTAGAAATTCCAAGATAATAGGAAAAGTCCCTCACCCTTCATTCCATTCCTTTTTTTCGCCATTTCCGCAAATTAATGGCCGATTAAGGCATCTTATACAACAAACTGCACAGACCTTTGCCTAACAACAACAATAAGTCAATAATGGTCTGCTCAGATATCCAAAAGTCCATGGAACTGGAATTTTACTATGGAAGTTTTCATTTGTACATAAGTGGGTTACTTTTATCATCTGTATTTGGGTAGCTATATTGCTTACATTGCGCTGTGGCCATATTTTTAGGCAAATTAGTTTTTAACCCCTTCGATGCTCATGACGGAACCCAGCCGTCATGAGCCACGGGTGGCCTGTGCGCATGACGGCTGGGTTCCGTCATGACCACGCCCGCGATTGGAATGTCCAGCACCGGGCTGGAATTCCTTCCGCAGGCAAGGTGTTAACTATTAAACTTTGTCCTCATTTTTTTTGAGAAGGGTCTTTTTTTCCCTTTGTTTATCAAAGGGAGAACTCCTACAAGCAAATTCCCGCCATGTTCTTCCTCTTATATTCCTAGTTTTTTGCACTGAATGCATTTTGCAATGATTTTTTTTTTCTCATACGTTTCTTCATTTTAACAAAATTCAAATAATGCTGATTTTAACATAGAAACACAAGTTTGAGCATGCAATATTCCTCTATAAACTCTAATGGAGTCTACAGCAGAAGCAAAATAACAAATCCATTATGTACCCGTATTTTCATATTACAACAATAGTGGCGCTAAATAATGATGCGGACCTCACACAGGATGATCAATTAATTTTATGTTTATTTATTTGGATTGGGCACACTGTATATCTTACCTGCTTCAGGCTATCAGAACCACTAATTCTGATTGCAGTGAAGCAATGAGATTGGTTGTGGAACACTGATCCTCCCTACAATAGAGACAGCTATTTTAGGTAATTGACATGCTACAAGCTTCATTCAAGCCTGTCATGGATGCACATCAAGGTTGCAGTTGGGTATGCTGAATTGCACAGTGTTTCTCCTGCATCAGGGTTCAAGATTTGTGCATTGTAGGTGGATGAACCTAATAGGCAAGGATAGTTGAATGAGGTGTTACTGAGGGTGGGCAGGACAGAAGAAGTGGGTTTCCACTTTTCACTCTGGCCACGAATCGCATGAGGCTAAGAGGGTTGTGGAAGTCCAGGGTAACTTTGTTTCAGAGGCTGGGAGCTGTGGCTTTTGCACTTCGTTTTAGATATCACTATTAGGTTTGCTTGTGCAAAGGACGGGATCCGAGTTAGTGTTTGACAATTTTTTGAAAGTCTGTAGGGCAGAACCTGCAGGCATCTGAATTTAAGGTGGGTAAGACAGCAAATTACTAGGGTGAGCACAGATGGAGCCGAGCCAGGGTACTGGTTTGGCCCAAAGAGGCAAAGCAGGATCTGGGCCATCAAAATATATGTTATGTTTATTACGCAAGTGTCATGTAAAATATGATTGCAACTTTAAAATTAAAAGAAAAGTGCTTCAACATTTGTACTTTTTTCATTTTACTACATTAAAATTCATCGCTGCATTTCATGACACATTAAACGTAAAAATTTCAAACATGAACTTCAAAACATTAATGACCTCCAGCCACCTCCAGCTGGCCCATGATGGCATGAGTGAACCACGGATCAAGTAGGTTTGTATGTGCCCCTTACATACGGCCAATATTGTTATAGATGGAGCAACATTATAGCCATAAACAAGGGGGATATTGTGCAGGTCACACCCAGAAAGGAATCGCTTCGCGGGGCTCTCCAAATATGATCAGACACATTGAAGTATACTGATGTGACTAAGATCACACTATCTGGTTAAACAGGAAAGAAGGGATACGAAAACCAGGCTTTCTGGTTACACATTAAGCAATTTAGCCACTGCATTGATATTGTGGGAGCATTTTTAAAAAGAAGAAAATAACACTTAATTTTGATGTGCTTAAATTAGCCTAACTAGGCCTTCACCAGCTTGTACTGACATTCAGTTTGCAGTTGCAGAAAGAAAGTGCACTTTTATTTTGTGTGAACGAGCATTTTCATTGTGCATGTTTTTCAGTGTGTGCTTTTTCTATTTCAGAAAATCAACAAAATAGAAGCCAAATTCAAGGTATTGTTCACTACATTCATGTATTTGTATTAATGTCCCTTCCTCCGAGGAAGCCATCTTCAGGATATTCCTGTCTTTGTAACATTCAAGGTCCTTTGCTCCAGCCCTTTCTGAGGTCTTATCTTATGAACTGTCTATTGTAACTATATATTACATAAATGGTACGTCTTTTCCTTAGTTTCCTATGCATACCTATTAATTAATATGCAAGAAAGTAGGTGTTACTAGATGTATTTTATTTGTATGTTGTCAATTTGAAAAGTGATTGGTTTATGTGGATGTATTTGCTAATCAAGCCCTATTATGTCATAACACACCATACTGAGTGGGCAGCCTTTTCTGTCTAAATTCTATTAAAGATACGTTTTTAGGTCTCGCCTGAGCCAGCGCATGCGTTGCTCTGGCGAGACTTTTAGTAAGCTGGTTTTGGAAGTGCAAACAGTAGCTTTTGCTGCGGACTAGCCTGCGTTCACGCGAGCGTGCAGGCGCCATATGGTCGCCAGCAAAAGCCACTGTTTGCACTTCCAAAACCCGCTTACTTTCACTTTCACGGCCACGCGGCCGTGTCAGTTTCACGGCCGCGCGGCCATTGCTTGTTTAAATGGTTCAACGAGTAGAAAACAGACAATGGGGCACTGGTTTGAGCCAAATCAACAGAAATCTATAGATGCGCAAGTAATCCATTGACACCCGCGGCAATAGGAGATAAACCAACCAAGTAAAATTGATAATATTGGAATATCAGCATTGAAGAGGGGCACTCCCACGTAAAGGAAACGTCGTGTACGTTGCTAGGGAAGCGCATGCCACTGCTCACTATACGAGTAGTCAGTCCCTTGGCCTCGTTTTTGTTTAGCAATATTACAAATAGTAGATGGGGCAAGCATTCAATACATTCATAAACATGCTCTCGTCAACAAAACATTTCCTCTTCACAAAATATAAGACCGGATCTCAATCGGGACCTAACAGGCTCATATCACCAGTTTCCGTTATCTTCAGTTAAACATGACAGCCACAATGACCGTCCTTAGAGTTTGCCAAACAACTCAAGACTGACAAATATATTCTGGAAAAAACGCACCCTCACCCGTGAAGACAATGCTCTATTCAGTGACTCGCGGAAAGCCCAAAGCCGCCGATCCGAAGAAACGCGTGAATGTATCGCCTCGGGGGTGGGGCGCTCTCTTCGGCCTGTCTCCTCCCAGCCCCTCCCCCAGCCCCAGTGCTGAGCGATGTAGCAACTCACTCGCGTGCAGTCTGGTTCGCGTGTGTTGATGGGGGTTCTGCTAAAGATGCAGCTCTGGCCGGTAGAAGCAGGAAGTCCGGCCGACCCACTGCCGATCAAATCCATTTAAAATGCACCGGTTTCCCACAATCTGCAACTCGCAGACTGCTACCCTGAAATTACTTCCAGCTAGCATCGCTGCATTGTGCTGCGGGAGCCCTGGTGCTAAAGGGAAGCATATAGCTAAGAGTACCACAATTCAAAGTGCTATGAGAGGAGCAGCTAAAACCTGGCGATCACTGCACATTTCTCATAACGGCAGCTGTCTGTCTCCCGGAACTCAAGGTTGTCTTCCTGTTGGAAATGGAAAAACAAGCATTGGCATAGCCAATAGGTCTCGCCTTTGGGACCTTATAAGTGTTTAGCCATGCAACACTTGATGTTGTTGCACAAAGGATATTGTGCTGGATAACTAAACACTTATTAGGTCCCAAAGGCGAGACCTATTGGCTATGCCAATGCTTGTTGGGATATGTGCTCTCTTTGGCAGCAGACTCTTTGTCAGTCCTCTTACTTAACTATATTTTGGTTCTGGATGCCACTTGCTTTACAGATTGACCATGTTAATTCTCTTGCATTATTTGATTTTGACCTATTATGATTGCTGATTTCCCATGATTTAACTAACGACTTTTTGCCGTCTGTAATTAACTTAATTTTGAATAAACCTTTATGGTTTTGACTGGCATTCTTGTCTTGTGGAGGCTTCATTTAATGGTATTCGGTTTAGTCTCATGAAGACTCAGACAGCCGTGACCCTATGCCTCAACCCTCCTAATTGTTTAATTGGAGCATCAACAATATCCTTTTATGGGGGCGTGGCTTGGCGCGCAACCAAGATGGCCACGCGTTTCTGAGCTCTGTCGGTCCTCCGGTGTGGACGCTCTCCTAAACATGCTGTACGGGTGATTTTTGTTCACCGCGTAGCAACACTAGGCGGCGGAACAGCTTGGGAGTCTTGGGGACGGCTTTCAGGTGTTTCGGTCCGCTCCTTCTGCGACTCTCTCCACGACGACTCTCTCCTCATACCAGAACACTAAAATGGCGGCGGAAATGGAAGTTTTGCCGATACAAGGACCGAGCAAATAAAATTACTTGGACTGAATATTTGGTTTCCGTGCGCATTCCCCTTGATGAATGAGGTATTGTAACGATTTTTATACCTCTTTATGTCATGCGCTGGTTTTCCGAGGAGACAATATTCTAATGCGATAAGCCCTGTTACAAAATGGCGGCAGCTGACAGAATTTTTATCGGAACTCTTGGTGCCTTATAAGCGGCCTAATACAGAGTTGGTTCTACTTCGGTGGGGGTGTTTTATTCCATGTCCAACAGTTCGTCTGTAATTTTAAGCCTTTGAACATTATACTGATTTTTGCTGGATTGTGCAGAATCTATCCAGCACCATTTCCTGAAGCTGGAGGATGTCCGCTATTTTTCTAGTGGGTCATTTGACTGTTAACGTATTTTACCAGCGAGTCCTCAGTTCTTGGATTATTCCTCTCTGATTGTGGATTTTGTAATGCGCTTGATTATTTGTGCTTACAACTTTTCGCTTGCTGTTCAGTCTCTCATGATGCAACAAACTTATTACGAAGAAGTCTCCCTCAGTATTTGATCTGCTCTCTTGTATTCTCCGGTTGTGGTGATCTTCGGTGTCTCAGGCATTATTACTTAGTTTCTTCTAAAAATTATACGCTATTCTGCTCAGCGCAACATCTACATACTTTCAGTCATTCTGTGTGGTTTCTGTGCTTTGTTCCAATGGAAGAAGGCATGGGTGTCACCCCCAAAGACAGAGATTCTAAAGGGAATCTGAAGAGGTCTAAGCAAAATTCTCCCACCCCGGATATTTCAGCGAAGGGTAGTATGGACTCTGCTTCAACCTTAGATACTATTTTACTCAAACTTAATTCAGTCCATGACATAGCACAGAGTACCAAAACGAACACTGATTTGCTTCAAATTGAAGTTGCGGCAATTCTAAATGATCTAAAAAATCTTTCACTACGTGTTTCCAATGCAGAAACACGAATAAGCACAGTTGAAGACTTCACGAATAAGCAAGCTAAACATGTTTAAAGTATGGAACGCTCCTTGGCTTCTTTGAGAAGAGACCTGACTGAACAGGAAGACAGAAATCGTAGAAGTAACCTTCAAATTTTTGATTTACCGGAAGACTGTGAGAAATCTGCTCCTTCAGTGGTGGATTTTTTGCTTACTTGGATCCCTTCTGTTCTGAACATTTCATTTCAAAAAGACTTTGAAATAGAACGTGCTCATAGAGTTCCCACCTTTAAGCCTAAAACGCTATCTTCTACAAGACCGTTGATCTTTAAGCCTCTGCGTCATCAACACACTGAGCAAATCCTGGCCCAAATGTAAGATTAAAACATTACAATGGGAAGGGCATAGAATTTCAATATCACAAGACTTTGCTAGAGACACCGTCTTTCGTCGAAAAGGTTTCTTGAATCTACGCAGACGACTTATAGATATGAATATTCAATTTTCCTTTGCAGGTCCCTCAAGCTTCAGAATAACTTTCAGAGGTCGGCCACAGATTTTTTATGAGCCTGCAGAGCTTTCTACTTTTTTGGACAATCACTCTGAATCACAGATGGACTCCGAGTCTCTTCCTGGCACTTCTCATCCTGATGTTCTTCATTTGCTGATAGCTTGTTCTATGCTTCCTGTGCCTTTCCACAAAGTGTTTGGTTAATTTTACTCCTTTGTGTTTCTTGTTGTAATGATAACTATGCACTGTAAAGAGGTTTGCTCTATATTGGACATTCTCTATTAACTGATTTCTCCTCTACAGGTCTTACGGTTGTTCATATTTTTATGAATGTTTTTTGGTGTTTACATTCGATTTGTTGGCACTATTTAGGTGCTATCTTGTTAACTATTGGGTGTCATTTTGTCTCTATTTCCCTTCTTCTCACTTTCTTTCTTATTATCTTTTCATATCTCTGACCTATTCCAACCTTGTTTCTGTTTGTTACCCATTTGCTTCTCCTTCTTGTGGGCTTTCATCTTAGTTCCTATTGATGAAATATTTTTCGGTATGTAACTCTAGATAGTTGGTCTTCTATTGGCTTTTCTTTCTCATTATTTTTATGTTATATGATGTATATCTTTTCCTCTTTCCTCATTCTTTCTCTTTCCTTGCTCGTTTTCCTTTTTATTCGTGCTCTTTGTACGTTTTTTCTCCTTCTTGCTTGACTTTTTTCTCCTCTTTTTCTTTGACTCTATGCTGGTGATTAATTTTTTCTGTGTGTTCACTATTCATCTGTGTCTTTGTCCTTTTTTGTTTCTATTATATTCGTTTGCATTTTGTTTGTTCAATATTATATATATGACATTTTTACATCTTATGTGAAATATGCTATTTACTTCTTAATTTTCCAGATTCCTTGGTATTGATTTTTAGATGCTATCAATTTTGTAGTGTTTGATATGTTAACGGCTTGTGACTTATAATGCTTTATATTGCCATTTATATTATCTCAAATTGTCATTTGTTACACCACTTATATGTATCTATTATGCCTTGGGTTGCTTCTTATATTACCTAATATTAGTTTTTATAATGCCTTACTTTGATAAGTTATATGACATCATTGTCTCACTCTTCTTTTCAGGATATGATAATATGTTGGTCACTCATCAAATATGATACATTTTATGGACCTTTTATATTGGTATTTTTATTACACCAATTTTCTATTTATTATGCCACTTATTAATATGTATTATGCCTTAGGCTGTTATTTATATTACCTAATATTGTTATTTGATATTTATCTTATATTATTGTCTCACTCTTATAGTTAGGATAGGATAATTTGTTGATCACTCTTCAAATATGATATATGTATTTTTTGGAACTTGTATTTTTATTCTTACTGATGGATTATTGATAGTAGAGTAGACATTAACATTTATACACTCGTTCGTTCAGTCGCTTAATGAAATATTTGTTTTTGAGCGGCCTGCATTGTGTTTGTTGGCCTCGGTGGTTGCTCCTCCACATTATTTCCCCCATGCAAATTGTCTATTACAGACATCCCCTGGTGGGATTTCTCTTTTTTTATGCTCTTTTTTTCTTTGGAGTACTTTTCTTCTTTCTAGTCTTTTCTTTCCCTCTTTCCTTCTCTGGGGACTTCTGCTTCGGCATATTTTTTACGTTTTTCTTGCTTTCAATTTACCCCTATATCTGATGTCCTGTTAGATTGTCTTTCCTTTTCTCTTTATCAGATGTTTTTATCTGTGTTGTCTTTTGTTTATCTATGACTGGTTTAAATGTAGTCTCTCTTAATGTTCGTGGACTGAAGCACCCTGTTAAAAGGGCCAACCAAGATCTTAGATTATTGCAAAAGCTTATCTGGTGATATTGTTCTACTTCAAGAGACTAAGATAGCCTTTAAGGAAGCTTTGCTGTTGCGGAAGGAGTGGGTTCTTGATGTTGCTTGTTCTGAAGCCTCTGGTAAAAAGAATGGGGTTGTGACTTTGATTTCCAAAAACTCTGGTCTATCTATTGTTACTGCTGAGCATGATACTAATGGTAGATGGTTGCTTTCTTGCTTGTCGAATGGTTCGGAGGATTTATATATCATGAATATTTATGCCCCTAATATTGATGATCTACTGTTTTGGCGTTTCATAAATAAAAAGCTCTCTGACATTCCTCAAAATGCTAGAACAATTGTTGGCGGTGACTTTAATTTGCCCTTGGACCCTATTTTAGATAGACATTCTGCTTTTAAGTTTCGCCCCCCTAGATCACATAAACAACTGCTTAATATGTGTTCTTCTCATCAGCTTGTTGACGTATGGAGATTGCATAATCCTACGGGTAGCGATTTCACGTTTTTCTCCTCTCCACATTCTAGTTTTTCTCATATCGATTATCTTCTAGTTGATGCTGCTCTTTTAAAACATACCACAAATGTTATGATTCATCCAATAGTCGTTTCTGATCACGCTGCGGTCTCATTGACTGTCCTTAATCTTACGGATACGAGGGGACCTCGATCTTGGCGTCTTAATACAGAGATTTTGGATGATAAGGATCAAGTTAAAGAGCTCAATGATGAAATTGATAACTTATTCAAAGATAATGAGTCTTCGGTGAATTCCCCAATAGTTCTATGGGATGCATTTAAATGTACTATTCGGGGTCATATTATCAAAAAAATGTCAAAAAGAAACAGTGATATTAGAAAGTCGCTACAGTCTTTAGGGGATGAGATCAAACGTAAAGAGGTGTTATATAGAAGTTCTAACGATAAGTCTCTCCTACAAGATATTAAGAGTTTGAAATACTCTTTCAATTCTATAGTCACTAAAAGAGCTTATATTGGTGTACATGCTCAAAAATCTCGACATCTGTTGTTACGTAATAGAGCTGGTAAGTTGTTAGCTGCCACCTTAAAATATCAGAATACAAATGTCAAAGCTGTTCAGTTTTCCTATATTAATGATAACAGTGGTTCTAAGAAATTCCATACCCAAGAAATACTTGAAGGCTTTCAGAATTTCTATGAAAAGCTATACACCCATAGGGACCAATGCAACATATCTGATTGTCAGCAGTTTCTGAATTCGATTCCTACCAATACTATTTCGCATTCTGATATGATTGACTTAGGGAAATCGATTGAGACTGATGAGATAATTCAAGCTATTAAGGCCACTCGGTCGGGGAAGGCTCTGGGGCCTGATGGGTTCCCTATTGCTTTTTATAAAACATTCTCTTCTTCAATAATTAAATATCTTAAATAAGTTTTTGATAATTTTGTCCTTTCTGGCAAGGTATCTGGCTCAGCTGCTGAGGCTACTATTGTCGTGATTCCGAAAGAGGGCAAGGATCATTCTGACCCTAAACATTTCCGTCCAATTTCATTATTAAATATGGAAGCAAAAATTTTTGCCAAGATCTTGGCTAAGCGGTTAGGGGGTCATATCCTTAGTCTTATTCATGACTCCCAAACTGGTTCGTTAAAGGGAGACTTGCTAGAGATAATATCCGAACCTTCTGTCATATTTTAGAGAAAGCAAAATTTTCTAAATTACCATCGGCGGCGATTGCCCTTGACGCCGAAAAGGCTTTTGACAAAGTCTCTTGGCCTTTTTTACAAGCAGTACTTCAATCACAAAACCTTGGAGACTCCTTTATCAACATGGTAATGTCTCTTTATGCGCAACCAAAAGCTAACATTAGAGTTAATGGGGCTACGTCTTCTTTTTTTAATCTTCGTCAGGGCACTAGACAAGGGTGCCCTTTATCACCCCTTCTTTTTCTATTGTCTATAGACCCACTCCTTCGTTTACTCAACTTGAATCAGGATATCAAAGGCTTTCAATTTGGTTCACATACGCTTAAAACAGCCGCCTATGCGGATGGCGTTCTTATCTTTTCAGAAGACATTGTTGCTGCGATTCCTGTTATTTCTAATACCATTAGAGAGTTTTCGCTTGTTTCGGGTTATACTCTGAACAAAGAGAAGACGGAAATGTTCCCCCTCATTTCGTTGTGTTTCCCTTCTCACATGGCCGACTCAGGATTTAAATGGCAATCGACTCGTATTAAGTACTTAGGAATTTGGTTTTGTAAAGACCTCTCAGAGACTATTTCTTATAATGAATCTCACATCATAGCTAAAGTTAAAGATCTTTTGTCCTCCTGGTCTCCTAAATATATCTCCTGGTGGGGATGATTTCAAACTCTTAAGATGATGATAACCCCGATTATTAATTTCCTATCCTCCATGTTACCTATAAAGCTTTCTTCTTCTTTTTTCCATGAGATTGATGCACTCACTTCAAAATTTTGTGGAGTGATAAACGTGCTAGAATTGCTTATAAACATCTTAGAAAACCCTATGTTCTGGGCGGCTGTGATCTTCCGTATTGTAACTTGTATCAAATTGCATTTTTAGCTTCTCAAGGTGCTCTTTGGTTCTTGCCAGAGTCTTTACATACACCCCCGTGGATTTATATTGAACGAGAGTTGTGTACTCCTCTTTCCACTTCTTCCTTTTTCACTGCTTCTAAACTCGTGCTTGGTCATTCCCATCGTATTATTTTGGACACGATTAATGCACTAAAATATATTGATAAAAAAGTTTCTAAACCTATTCATAAATCGAGGTGGTCCTCCTTATGGTATAATCCTAAAATCATTGCTAATATTGATTCTGATACGATTTATTCGTGGGCTACTAGAGGTATTACATTGGTAAAGGATCTTTATGACTCTACCATGACCCTCTTCCCTTCTCGTCTTTGGCCAGAGACTATAACCTTAGTAATATGGATTTTTATTCCTTTCTGAAATTGAAGGTTGCCCTTTCTAAAGTATCCCTTTCTACAGATTCGGTTACTGTCTCACTACATTCTGTGTGGTCTCACTCGGGACATACTGCATCGAGAATATATACGTTTTTATCTGCTCCACTTCCTTCACAGTCTTCAATTACACATGATAAATGGTCTCATCACTTTGACAATTATATTTTTAAACATATTTCACAGGAAACCTGGCAAATGATTGGGAAGTTATCCCTGCATAATAAGATTGCTCCCTCTCTTATTCAATCTAAATTCTTTACATTAAATCTCCTTCATTGGACCCCTGCTCGCTTACATAAATTGAATCTTAGAGATGGCGATCTTTGTTGGAATTGTAATTTGGCACCTGGTACTCTTCAACATATGTTTTTTGAATGTACATTATTGGAATCCTTTTGGGGGTTCATACAGAAACATTTATCACTAATCTTTAACATTTCGTTAGCACTAATCTTTAACATTTCGTTAGAGCTTTCTTTAGCTATGATTCTATTGGACCCATGGGCTACAACTATTCCTTTACCCCTTGATAATACGGATATGCAGTTATTGGATTTACTTATTTCCATTGCTGTTAAAGTTATACTAACTGATTGGAAATCTTTTCATCTTCTGTCTTATCATACCTGGTGGGCATGGGTTTCATACCTTCTCGGGGCTCATACTTTTGTTGAAGAGAAGCATTACACTCCTTCCATTTCTAGTATTGTTTGGAGTCACTGGATAATTATATGAATTTATCTTCTCAGGGGTTGGTAGCTCAGTATCCCTTTGACTCTAGTTTTTAAGTTATTTTCTTCATCGAAGCAGATGTCCCTACCTTTCTCTTTCTTTCTTTCTTCTTTTTCCTTTCTTTTTTCTATCTTTTCTTCGTCTTCCCTGTTTTCTTTTCTCATACAATTTTACTTACTTGCAATACGACTAGTTTTTGTCCTCAACGGGCTATAAGCTGTTGATCTTTTCATTCCTTTTACCTCTGCATTGTATTATTATTTGATTCAATTTTTAACATATATGCATGTCATTTATATATTTTGTTTCTTTGCTAAATCATTATCTTTCATATGAAATCTATTCTTTTGATGCTGTCATTCTTCGTTTTTAACTTATCATATTTTTCATAATGCCATGTTGTATTGCAATATATTATATATGTATTATCTCTTTTTAAATAACAATAAAATATTTGAGCACTAACAATATCCTTTTATCTATCTTGTTCAACACCCAAGACAGTGGTGTTCTTCAATCATAGTACGGTCTATATGGCAGACTGTGTTAAATGAACGCACAATCACATGTTAAACCAATCTGAAACAGATCAAAAAATACAAAGTTAAAGAAAGGCAGGATACTAGTTGTATGTTAATATCCCTGACTTAACAGCGTCTAAATTGGGGAGGAGCTAAGAAGCTCTTCACCTCAGTGAAGGCAATTACACATATTAGCAAAACAGCGTGGGGCTGCAGACCTCAAAGAGCTGACTATGCAGTTAAAATAAGTCTTCAATAAGACACATGGGCTAAGGAGCACACAGAGTTTCATAGACATGTTCTGCCTTTGAACTCCTGAAAAAAGATCTACATTGAACACATCATTGTGGATGTTATGTTTGCATCATCGCTCCTGTGCTTAACAATATTTGTGCTTAAAACACTGCATTAGTGAATAAAAAGGACAGTGTTTGGGATGCCAGATCAGCCTTTTTGGCAAGCAAATCCCCATGCCCAAGGTCCGGAACAGAGCCTGGTGTTCCGCCGAGCCCAGCTCAAACCGTTGCTTTGTTCTCCTACCTCTAATATGAATGTGAGGGACAGTATTTTGAAGGAAATTCTGCTGCGGCCCAGTGCAGCCTTCTGAGTTTAGAAGAGGCAAGCTGGCATAATATTCAGCCATTGATAAGGCACCCTGCCAGTTTTAAAACACTGTAAAGATTTTCATTTAGCATGCAATGAGTCTGATATATATGGTGACGTTTAAAGGTAAACAGGGTGCTGACAACCACAATATTGTTTCTTGCTGATATTTAATTTAATTAACTTTATTTGGATCCACATTTTCTACCACAAATCAATAACACAGTAAAAATGTCACAAATAAAAACAGACCCATTTATGTTCAGAGCACAATAAGAAACAACAGAATGTCTATACATGCATCCTATATAGCTTGACCTGCACTTTGACCTACACTTACACAGGCTTTTGCACCTCTTCTTATCTTCCCTATCACAGTTCTTATTGCCTAAAGGTGAGGCCTCACCCACAAGACAGGCAATTTTATTACCTTCCGCCTAAACTATACATTTATATAGAATTCTGTCTTTTCTATTTCTAATGGTCATGGTTCCGCCTCTATTCCCCATAAATTCCCACGATATCAGAAGCAGAGCATGTTTTTCCTGTCTCACTCTGGAGATCAGCTTTACTCATTCCTACAATGTGGTTGTTTTTCCAGTGCCTTTTTACTTCTTTTGTGGACTGCTGTGTGTTGCTCATATCTGTTTATGTTGGTTTCATAGCTTTAAGATTTACTGTAGGGGAGTCCTGCTCAGTGCAGTCTTTCCCCAGAAGCCCTGCCGTGGGGGGATTCAGTCTTGGGCAGGGCTGGTTTGTGGCTTGTCCACTCTATGGATCACAAGGTTAGGCCTACTATCGCAGCGTTTTAGTGAGTTATTGGAGCAACGCTTTCTGGAATTGCCAGGCAGTTATCTTTTTAACTGTGTGTGCTGTAGCGGGAAATGTTGATGCAGCTGGGTATTAAAGAAGGGCACAAATGCATTGAGAAACAGCAGGATGCCAGATCTTCTTACACATTCCCAGACCATTGGCCTCAAACCTTAACTTTTCCACAATGACCTGCTGGATGTCATGGACCATATTCTTCAGGCACAAGACAGGTCAAAGTTCCCCAAATGGGTGTGCTGCAGTGGAATTATGCGATACAAAAGGGGATGATGGACGGAACGTTTGAGCCAATCAAAAACTCACCCGCAGTCAACTGATCTGGGTTTAATCCATCATCATTCTTTAGCTCACTCCACCACCCCAGTTCAGACATGGCCATATGCAAATCAGTCTGACCCTGTGCCTCATGGGAACAGTCCAGTCCGAACTGCCAAGCCATGTCTTCCCTGGACCGGAAACAAGCATCCTAGGACCGGTTTCTGGCATTCCAGCCGTCATCAGCCAGGCTTGCTTGAATCCAGTGGCAAAGTGAGCAAGGGACCCACGTCTGGGCATACCCCTCCAACTTAGGGCGAACAAAGCGATACAAAGGGGATGATGGACGGAACGTTTGAGCCAATCAAAACTCACCCCCAGTCAACTGATCTGGGTTTAATCCATCATCATTCTTTAGCTCACTCCACCACCCCAGTTCAGACATGGCCATATGCAAATCAGTCTGACCCTGTGCCTCATGGGAACAGTCCAGCCCGAACTGCCAAGCCATGTCTTCCCTGGACCGGAAACAAGCATCCTAGGACCGGTTTCTGGCATTCCAGCCGTCATCAGCCAGGCTTGCTTGAATCCAGTGGCAAAGTGAGCAAGGGACCCACGTCTGGGCATACCCCCTCCAACTTAGGGCGAACAAAGCGATACAAAGGGGATGATGGACCGGAGCGTTTGAGCCAATCAAAACTCACCCCCAGTCAACTGATCTGGGTTTAATCCATCATCATTCTTTAGCTCACTCCACCACCCCAGTTCAGACATGGCCATATGCAAATCAGTCTGACCCTGTGCCTCATGGGAACAGTCCAGCCCGAACTGCCAAGCCATGTCTTCCCTGGACCGGAAACAAGCATCCTAGGTCCGGTTTCTGGCATTCCATTTGTATCGCTTTGGTCGCCCTAAGTTGGCGGGGGTATGCCCATACGTGGGTCCCTTGCTCACTTTGCCACTGGATTCAAGCAAGCCTGGCTGATGGCGGCTGAAATGCCAGAAGCCGGTCCTAGGATGCTTGTTTCGGTCCAGGAAGACATGGCTTGGCAGTCGAGCTGGACTGTTCCCATGAGCACAGGGTCAGACTGATTTGCATATGGCCATGTCTGAACTAGGGTGGTGGAGTGAGCTAAAGAATGATGATGGATTAAACCCAGATCAGTTGACTGAGGTGAGTGTTTGATTGGCTCAAGCGTTCCGTCCATCATCCCCTTTGTATCAGCTTGGTACGCCCTAAGCTGGCGGGGTATGCCCAGGCGTGGGTCCACTGCTCACTTTGCCACTGGATTCAAGCAAGCCTGGCTGATGACGGCTGACAATGCCAGAGACCGGTCCTAGGATGCTTGTTTCCGGTCCAGGAAGACATGGCTTGGCAGTTCGGCTGGACTGTTCCCATGAGGCACGAGTCAGACTGATTTGCATATGGCCATGTCTGAACTGAGGTGGTGAGTGAGCTAAAGATGATGATGGATTAAACCAGATCAGTTGACTGGGGGTGAGTGTTTGATTGGCTCAAGCGTTCCGTCCATCATCCCTTTGTATACAGCTGTGTCGCCCTAAGTTGGCGGGGTATGCCCAGGCGTGGGTCCCTTGCTCACTTTGCCACTGGATTCAAGCAAGCCTGGCTGATGACGGCTGAAATGCCAGAAACCGGTCCTAGGATGCTTGTTTCCGGTCCAGGGAAGACATGGCTTGGCAGTTCGGGCTGGACTGTTCCCATGAGGCACAGGGTCAGACTGATTTGCATATGGCCATGTCTGAACTGGGGTGGTGGAGTGAGCTAAAGAATGATGATGGATTAAACCCAGATCAGTTGACTGGGGGTGAGTGTTTGATTGGCTCAAGCGTTCCGTCCATCATCCCCTTTTGTATCGCTTTGGTCGCCCTAAGTTGGCGGGGGTATGCCCAGACGTGGGTCCCTTGCTCACTTTGCCACTGGATTCAAGCAAGCCTGGCTGATGACGGCTGAAATGCCAGAAACCGGTCCTAGGATGCTTGTTTCCGGTCCAGGGAAGACATGGCTTGGCAGTTCGGGCTGGACTGTTCCCATGAGGCACAGGGTCAGACTGATTTGCATATGGCCATGTCTGAACTGGGGTGGTGGAGTGAGCTAAAGAATGATGATGGATTAAACCCAGATCAGTTGACTGGGGGTGAGTGTTTGATTGGCTCAAACGTTCCGGTCCATCATCCCCTTTTGTATCGCTTTGGTCGCCCTAAGTTGGCGGGGTATGCCCAGACGTGGGTCCCTTGCTCACTTTGCCACTGGATTCAAGCAAGCCTGGCTGATGACGGCTGAAATGCCAGAAACCGGTCCTAGGATGCTTGTTTCCGGTCCAGGGAAGACATGGCTTGGCAGTTCGGGCTGGACTGTTCCCATGAGGCACAGGGTCAGACTGATTTGCATATGGCCATGTCTGAACTGGGGTGGTGGAGTGAGCTAAAGAATGATGATGGATTAAACCCAGATCAGTTGACTGGGGGTGAGTGTTTGATTGGCTCAAACGTTCCGTCCATCATCCCCTTTTGTATCGCAGTGGAATTATGGTCAGCATTGTCTTTCCCCGGAAATGTTACCTTGAGGATTCAGCCTAGGTTGGGGCTGGTATGTGGCTTGTTCCACCCTATGGGTCACTTGGCTAGGCCTACTAAGACAGCAGTTTTGCAAGTTGCTGGAGCAACACTTCCTGGAATTGACAAGGAACAATATTTTTGAGTGTGCTTGCTGTAGCGGGAAATGTTGATGCAGCTGGGTGTTATGGAAGGGCACACAGGGCCGGTTCTAGGATTTGCGAGGCCATGGGCCAAAAGGGAATGTGCGAGGCCCGTCTAATTTACCTAAGTGACACCTTGCAAGGAGACAATTCAGAGACACTGCTGGAGGCCCATTGTCCAGCATTTTAGCGCCCCCACAGTTTTAACTTTCAGCCCACAAGCAATTCTCACACCTTCAGCCGGATAGGTGTGAGAATTGCTTGTGGGCTAAAAGTTAAAACTCTGGGGGCGCTAAAATGCTGGACAATGGGCGACCCGCAGTGTCTCTGAATGGTCTCCTTGCAATTGGAACAAGAGGAAGCGTCTCCCTCCCCTAGGCCTCCAGCCACCATCCCTGAGAGGCCTGGGGAGGGGACCCCTCCCATGGACCCTAATTGCAAGGAGACACCTTTCTTTTAGTTGGATCGGCAGGGAAACAACAGGACACACGATCGGTGCGGGGCCCCATGCTGGTAGGCTGAGTGCGAGGCCCTGGGCAGCACCCACACTGCCCATGCCTAGCGCCGGCCCTGAGGGCACAAATACATTGAATGTTTCTCATATGTTTTATATTTAACATACAGTGTAATGGTTTTAAAAAGACTAAGCACTAGAATAAAAACTTGAACATTGACAGAGTGACGCACCAGATCACCTTACACATTACCAGACCATGAGCCTCAAAGCTTAACTCTTTGAGGAAGAGCTGCAGGATATCATGGATAGTTTTAAGTTCCTCCGATGGATCCAGATTTCAAAAATGATTCTGAGAATCTGGACACTGAACCACAAAGAGGCAACTGAGTTCAAAGGAGTCAGGGTTTCCCTTTTCCTCAAACTGATAGTGATGAGGAGTTTTTTTTTTTTTAGACTGGTGGGGGAGCCTTCTGACTTTGATGCTTTGACTATCCATAAAACAATCAGCGACATTAGCGCTTTTGAATGGAGAGAGATTCATAAGACTGGAGATCTTCTTGGGCCACAGACACCCCGAGGAGAGGCTTGGTGTTAAGGTTATGCAGCCTGTGATAGTAAACTCCTTGCTGCCTAGTGTATTTTCATCCTTGGCCATTGTTACAAATTGGGATTTTGGTTGGCAGAGGTATGCACCCTGTCCAAGCAGGAATCACAATCCTAGTCAGAGTAAGTATAGTACACACTAAAAGTTTACCTGTGCTCACCCTCTGGTAGCTTGGTACAGAGCAGTCAGGCTAAACTAAAGAGGCAATGTGTAAAGTATGTGTGCACACACACAGAGTAACACAGTGAAAACACCACAAAAGTACTCCACACCAGTTTAGCAATATAGCCAATAATTAGCTGAGTAAAATAAGACCACAAAAATTAAAATCCAACATCCACAATTCAAGATATGAACTTTGCAAGATTAAATCAAAATGCAGTGCTTAGAAATCAATAGTTCCAACTAAGGCTATCTGGTAGCGCTTGACCGGGGCAAATATAAAAGATCAGTTCGACCGCGATGGAGCGTGGGCTGGATTCAGGAGTCTTGCAGACCCGCTGACAGTACCTTGGATGCTTCGATGCTTAGGAACTATGTATTGAACAAATGAGGGGATGCATCACTGTCAAAGGCGATGCGTTGCTTCCGAAGTCGGGCAATGTGTTGTCAAGAGCGCAGTGCAGCAGACCGATGTGTCGATGTCGAACTGCTGGGCTGTAGGCAATGCGTTGGCGTGAAGCCGAATGTGTCAGAGTTGGGGACAGTGTATCACAGACGTCGGCGATGCTGTGTCCGAAACTCGTGCAGCAGCGGTGATGTGGAGGCGCTGCATCAGCAAATATGTGGCTGTGTTATAAGTCGTGGTCGCTGCGGTGCGCAGTTGGCGAGCAGTGTCCACGGCTTCGGTGCAGGCAGTGGCAGTGTGTTGATATCACATGAAAATGCACCAGTTCCCATCGACGTTTCGGTGTCAATGCATTGGTTTCTTGGGTTGCAGCACCGAACACTCACTTTCAGGGCCCCAGGACGGGCTTTGGCACCACTTGACAGAGCAGAAATCACAGCAGAGGAGCCCAGGTACTGGTAGCAAGATGCAGTTGAAGTCTTTGATATGCCTGAGACTTCAGAACCAGGCGGCAAGCCCAACAAGCCCTTGGAGAACCTTTAGAGATGCAGGATGTAGAGAATCAAGTCAAGTTCTTTCACTCAAAGGCAAGAAGCAGCAGGTGAACACAGCAAAGCAAGCAGCAAAGTGGCAGTCCCTCCTGGCTGCACAACAGCTCTTCTCCCTGGTAGATTGTCCTCAGTTCCAGAAGTGTTCTGAGTGTATGGTGTCAGAGGTCCATTACTTACACCTAGTTTAGCCTTTGAAGTAGGGAGACTTTAAAGAAAGGGCTTTGTACTGCACAAGACTCTGCCCTTTCCTGTCGTGACTCCAGACTCACTACAGGGGGGTATGCAACAGTTTGTGTGGGGACAGGTACAGCCCTATTCAGTTGCAAGTGTCAGCTCCTCCCTCTCACTCTAGCTCAGGAAGGCTATCAGCCTGGTGACAGGCCATCAGAGTGTGAGTGACACTCATCAGCTCCCCTTGTGTGCGACTATCTAGAGGAAATGCATAAAGCCTAGATGTCACCCAATCCAGACGTGTATTCCAGAGACAGGCAGAAGGCACAGACTGTTTAAAGTTAAAAAAAAAAAAAAAAAAATCTAAAAGTGGTATGTTCAGACCTGCAATTTAAAAACAACTTCACTAAAATATGTGTTTTTAACTTGTGAGTCCAGAAACACCAAACCTACTTTTCCTATCTTTTCCCAATTGAAAGTTACATTTGTAAAATGTTATAAGGCAGCTCCAATGTTAACCTAAGGGAAAGATAGACCTTGCAGTAGCAAAAGGCGAATGTAATAGTTTATACTACCAGGACATGTAAAAGTTAAAAGTACATGTCCTACCTGTTAAGTACACTGCACCCTGCGCATGGGTTGTCTAGGGCCTACTCAATAGGTGACCTATGTGTAATAAAAAGCAAGGTTTAGACCTGACAAGTAGGTTAACTTGTCAGGTCGCAATGGCAGTTTAAAACTGCACACGCAGGCTCTGCAGTGGCATCTTGAGAAATGTTTGAAGGGCTACTCATGTGGGTGGCACAATCATTGTTGCAGGCCGACTAGTAGCATTCAATTTACATCTGCATGTGCCTTGGTCACATGTATTGCACTGTACTAGGGACTTAGCGGTAAATCAAATATGCCAGTATTGGAGAAATCAAATGCCATTACATTTTAGACACAGAGCACATGCACTTTAGCACTGGTCAGCAGTGCTAAAGCCAGAAAAAACAAAGTTCAGCACACAGTCAAAACAAAAAGACAGAAAACAAAAGGTCCGTGAAAACCACTCCAAAAGATGCCAAGTCTAACGCGTGTCCCCCCCAGTGGAAAGTGGGGAGAACTACCCAACCCCTTGGGAGTTTTTTCACTAAACGGAAGAACCTGAAAAGACCATCAGTGTTGGCGCGTTGTGTTCCAGGATGGTGTTCCACGGTGAAGTTCATTCCCTCTAGGGAGATGGACCCCTCAACAGCTGGTGATTCTCACCCCTCATCTGCATTGACCATCTGAGGGACTTGTGGTCTGTCTGAACCCGAAAGTGAGTCCCAAACAAGTAGGGTCTTAGATTCTTCAGTGCCCAGACCACAGCAAAAGCTTCCCTTACTATTGCGTTCTACCTCTGTTTCAGGGGAAGTAATCTCCTACTAATGAAGGCTACCGGTTGCTCTAGGCCCCTCTTTGTTTAGCTGTGAAAACATGGCAGCCACTCCATGCTCTGAGGCATAAGTCTGCACCAACAATTCTTGGTAGAAGTCAGGGGCCTTGAGCATGGGCGCCATGCACATGGCCTCCTTCAGGGTGTCAAAAGCGGTCTAGAATGCCTCTGTCCAGATCACCTGACATGGCTGCTTCTTGGAAGTCAGCTCTGTCAAGGGGGCAACAATGGCGTCATACCCCTTGACAAATGTACTGTAATAGCTAGTGAGGCCTAAGAAGGCTCTCACTTCGGTCTGGATCTTGGGGGGTGTCCAAGCCAGACTGGTGTCAATTTTTGGTTGTAGGGGCTGCACCGTACTGTCCCCTACTTGGTGTCCCAAGTAAACCCCAGAACCCTGCCCTATCTAGCACTTACTGGGCTTGATAGTTAGGCCTGTACTCTGCAGGGGCCACAGCACTTCTTCAAGGAGGTGCAAATGGTCCTGCCAACTGGAGATGAAGACTGCAATGTCATCAAGGTATGCAGCACTGAAGTTCTCCAACCCAGCCAGGACCTGGTTGACAAACCTCTGGAAGGTGGCAGGGGCGTTCTTCAACCCAAAAGGCATGATATAGAACTAGTAGCGCCCTTCTGGCATTGAGAACGCTGGCCTCTTTTATGCCCCCTCAGTCAAGGCAATCTGCCAGAACCCAGACATTAAATAAAATGTGCTGAGGAACTTGATCAATGAGCTCATCAGCTCTGGGGATGGGGCATGCGTCCGTCTTGGTGACCGTAGTGAGCCCTCAGTACTCCACACAGGACCGTAGTTCAGGTGTGACACTGGGCAGAGCAGCCTTGGGAACCAAAACCACTAGGCTAGACCAAGGAGTGTTGGAGGGCTCAATAACCTATAACGCCAAAATCTTAGAGACTTCCTCCTTGATGCTGGCCCTCACTCTGTCAGACAACCTGTAAGTTTTGTGCTTAACCAGCAGGCTATTCCCAGTATCCACATCATGAGTGTACCAGTGGGTGACTTCTGGGGTGAGTGAGAACAGAGATGCAACCTGCCCCAGCAACTGGCAACAGTCTCTCCGTTGCTCCAGAGTCTAAGAACTGGAGAGTCTCACACCTCTACTGACCTATCCTGCTCTGGGGAAGATACAAGGTCGGGGAGAGGTTCACTCTCCTCTTCCACCCCATCAACAGTGACCAACAGCATGGTCAACTCAGACCTCTCAAAGTGTGGCTTGAGAAGGCTCATGTGAATGACCCTCATAGGTTTCCTAGGAGTCTGCAAGTCCACCAGGTAGGTGACGTCACTCTTTACCTGAAATGGGCAAGACCAGCGGTTTTACAGAGCACGGGGCTCCACGAGTACCTTTACCCATACCTTTTAACCAGGCTGAAACTCAACCAGAGTGATATTCTGGTCATACCAGCATTTCATGTCCTCCTGGCTAGCTTCCAGATTCTCCTAGGTGAGTTTTCGGAAGCGGGCTGTCTGGTTGCAAACGGCCAGCATGTCGATAAATACATCCTGAGGTGGCTTCCTGGTAGTTTGCTCCCAGACCTGCTTCAAAAAACTGAGAGGTCCTTTCCCAGGGTGCCCGTACAGAAGTTCAAAAGGGCTGAAGCCAAACCCCTTCTGCAGTACCGCTGTGTCAGCAAATAAAAGACATGACAGGAGGATATCCCACTTACACCTCATGGGTTCGGGTAGACCCATTATCATGCCTTTGAGGGTACGGTTGAATCTCTCAATCAACCCATTGGTTTGGGGGTGGTAAGGAGTGGAGAACTTGTAGGCTACCCCACACTCCTTCCACATGGCCTTCACGTACAGGGACATGAAGTTGGTACCACGGTCAGATATCACCTCCTTGGGGAAACTCACTAGGGTAAAGGTCCCCATCAGTGCCCTAGCCATGGCGGGCGCAGTCACTGTTCTCGGAGGGATAGCTTTGGATACCGGGTGGCATGATCCACCAAGACCAGGACGTATCTGCTACCCATGGCTGTTTTGGGATCCAGAGGTCCCACAATGTCAATGCCCACCCACTTGAAAGGGATGCCCACAACAGGAAAAGGTTGCAGGGGGGCTTTGCACTTCCCCGCCCGGGCTTGCCACTCACCTGGCAGGTAGGACAGCACCTGCAGAACGCATCTGAGGCCTTCCTCATTTAAGGCCAATAAAAGTGGGTGACAAGCATGTCAAAGGTCTTACCTTGCCCCAAGTGACCTGCCAGTGGCACATCAAGAGCCAGACCCAGTAGGAAGGTTCTGAAGCGCCGGTGTACCAACAGCACATGGGTTCACTAGGCTTAGGAACCTTAGGCTCACTATACAGGAGACCATTCTCAGAGTAAATCAGGTCTGTGCCAGAGGCGTTCCAGCTGCCTGGGCCTCGGCCTGCTGCTGAAGTCCCACAAGAGAAGGGCACTCCTGTGCTGCGCAGAACTCCTCCTAGGAGGGACCTCCGTCCTGCTGCCTATGTGTCAGCTCAGGCAGGTTCCCCAGATCGGCCACTTCTTCCCCTGTAGGTTCTGGGCATCCCCCTCAGGGTCAGCATCCTCCCAGAACGTAGGAATCTCAGGAGCAGGTTTCCCGCACTCCTTGTCCTTCCTCTTCTTGGCAGGCACCTGGGCCACACTTTTAGGCTCCAGATGCTTCTGATCACCCTCCTGTGCTGTCATGGATCATGTGGTCAGTCACACCCACTAAGGCAAGTCCAACATCTCTAAGTGTGACCTGAGCTCCACCTTCTTCCAGGTGGTATGCTCCAGGTCATTGCCCAGCAGACAATCCACAGGCATGGACAGACTCACAGCTACCCTCAAGGAACCGGAGACCCCCACCCCATTCAAAGGGAACCTGAGCCACTAAACATTGACTCTCACAGTTGTCTGCATCAACAACTTTATGGACCACATTAGGGACGACCTGCTCTGAAGACACCAGATGACACCGGACAGTCGTCATGCTGGCTCCTGTCTCTCAGAGCCTCCACCATTTGCCCATCAATGGTAACCAGCTGCCTATACTTCCTAGTATTGTCAGGCATGAGGGATCTCTGTACCATTTCACTGTCACCCAGGGACACTAGGGTAACCTCAGCTATAGCCCCACCACTAGCTGGGACCAACTCCTCCCCTAGCACTACACTAGCTATCCCCAGTGACTGCCCACCGGTGGGGGGCTGCGTCCACTCAGGACAGTGGGGATCACCCCTAAAGAGCCCTTCCTGATTACATTCAAAACACTTCAGGGGTCCCTTCCCTGCAGACTTACCTGTAGGGAACCATTTTTTCTTTTCAGTAGGGGGTGGGGAAACCAAATTCTGAGAACTAGTTTGGGGCCCTTTAGAGAACATCTTACTTTTGTTTTTGTCCCCCATCCTTCTTCTGCTCAGGACCCTGCCCACCCTTGGCTGGATCTCCCCCAGATACCTTCTGTGGACCCTTGTGCTGACCCAGCGGTCCACCTCCCTAGCAAGCTCGCTGGGTTCAATGAGCTTACTATCAATCAAGTGCTGGCGCAGCTCTGTAAAACAAAGACTAAACATGTGCTCTTTTGCAATTAATTGTGCAGCCCCTGATTACCTGTCACATCACTGCCCTTCACCCAACCATCAAGTGCCTTGCAAAAAGAATCAACACAATACACCCAGGTCTGTGGGGAAAGTTTCACACTGTCCCTAGACTTGTGCCTGTACTTCTCTGGGGTCAAACCATTTTTCCTGGTAAGGGTCTCCTTCAAGGCGGGATACCTCATCCTGACACTCCCCTCTAGGGCCAGTAAGGATATGCTTCCACAAACCTGCCCCAGGGATCTTGTGCATTTGCAAAGCTATCTCCTAGGCCTCAAAACCATTGATCTATGTCATCTCGCACTCCATAATCAGGCCCAAGACCCTTGGGTATGTGTACTCTCTTCTCAGAGGACACTGGAGATATGCTGCCACCATCTGTGCTGGACTCAGAACTCTTGGTGTTTAAATCCAGCTCTCTTAAACTCAGTTCCTGAGCTGAAATCCTTTTCTTCAACTCCATGCCCAATTTCTTTTTCTTCATATCCAATTTGAGTTTTGCAAGCTCCAACCTGAGCTTTCTTTCTTCACGCCTGTCTTCCAGCTCCTCTGCGGTCAGGCCTTTAGAGGAAACATTGCTGCCTGTTCTGGGGGGGACTCTCCCTCCATTAAGGCTAGCCCCTCACCCTACAGGTGGTAATGGATCCTCTAGCAACTCCAGATGCAGACTTTGCTCCTCATCATCCACAACATCATCCTCCTCCTCTGGGTTCATAGCTGCATCCTGGCTGCTAACCAGGCCCTCAGCATCTTTTGCAGCTCCTCCTTTTTAGTAAGACCTTTAAAAGAACACTTGAAATCCCTGCAGAAGCCTTTGAACAGGGTCACCGTGTAGGTTTCCAATTTCTACTGCTCAAACTCCACTACTGCAGGTGAAGCTGTTGGCTCTCCAGATTGAGACATGACTGTTGCAAAAACTCAAAAAGCCGCCAAAGAGAACAAAAGAAAAAAAAGTATATTGGTATGTAATGGTCTGAGATAGGGAAATAGTGTACACCAATCACTGTATGCAATGCATAAATTCAGGTCCTATTCTCACCACTGATCACCAATGTTAGAAATTAAGTTTCTTGTTGGCAGAGGTATGCACCATGTCTAAGCAGGAACCACAATCCTAGTCAGGTTAAGTGTAGTACACACTTAAAGGTTACCTGTGCTCACCCTCTAGTAGCTTGACACAGAGCAGTTAAGCTAAACTAAAGAGGCAATGTGTAAAGTATTTGTGCACACACACACAGTAATACAGTTAAAACACCACAAAGGTACTCCACACCAGATTAGACAA
Organism: Calotriton arnoldi; assembly: GCA_963921515.1. Classification (NCBI taxonomy): domain Eukaryota; kingdom Metazoa; phylum Chordata; class Amphibia; order Caudata; family Salamandridae; genus Calotriton; species Calotriton arnoldi. The sequence goes on from CAWUFW010000954.1 coordinate 1,638,863, forward strand.
ATAGCCAATATGTATCTGAGTTAAACAAGACCAAAACAATAAAAAACCAACATACACAAGTCAAGATACAAATTTTGCAAGATTCAATCAAAATGCAGTGCTTAGAAATCAATAACTCCAACTGGGTTTATCTGCTAGCACTTGACCGGGGCAAATCCAAAAGTTCAGTACGACCATGATGGAGCGCGGCCTGGATGCAGGAGTCACGCAGACTCGCTGACAGTACCTTGGATGTGTCAATGCTCTTGGACGATACGTTGAACAAAGGAGGGGATTCCTAAGTCGGGCAAAGTCGTTGATGTGTCGTTGTCAAGAGCGCTGTGCATCGGACATATGTCTCGAAGTCGAACCACTGGGATGTAGGCGATGCGCTGGCACAAAGCTGCGCAGGGGACGGTGCGTCAGGGACAGTGCGTAGCAGGCGTCGGCAATGCAGTGTCCGAGACTCATGCAGCAGCGGTGATGCGGGGGCTCTGCGTTGGCAAAGTTGGGGCTGCATTGTAAGTCGTGGTTGTTGCATTTAACGGTGGGCGGAGAACTCCGCTCCGCCAGCGGAGTTCTCGGAGTTTTTGGCCCTCCGCACTCCACTTAGAGTGCAAAGTTTGCCCAAAAAACTCCGCCACCCGCTGGCGGAGTGGAGTTTAGCGGTGCGCGCTGTCACCCCTACTGGTAAACCCCACATACCACTGAAATGTCCTTCCTGATCAGCTACCGGCCAGTTTCAGACGTCCCTGGCACTCAGTGGAGAAACGCCTGAGGCACCTTGAACAAATTAAAACAGCTGTCACTGTACAGAATCAGACCTCAAAAGTACAGCCCCCGCTGCCATCATACACCTCCCGCCATAGCCATCCTCCACCCCTGTGTGTTACTGGTTACACCAACTTGGAAACTCACCTCATCTCGTCTGTCCCAGGGCAATCGTGATTCTAAAGAGTTTCCAGTGTTATCAAAAAGCGACTAGAACAGAATTCTTCCTGCACAAATGTCATCTTTGCAAACCTGTCGCCATATGTATTTTTCAGTGAAACTAGAGGCACACTGTAAAGAGGAGTAAATGACAGACTGTGATCGTTGAAATTGTCAAAACGTGTTCCTTCCTACACATATTGTGCAAGATAAATTAACAGTTTATTTTAGCAACCTGTTCAAATGTAAGAACAGCATTGCTCAAAAATGTTTTTAATAACATGTCATGTTCCGTTTTTTATTTTTTAACAATCAATGCAAACAAATACATTTGGGAATCTTACTTTCTACTGTGGTTGCTCAAAAGAAGCCTATTCAATCAGAAGAACGTAATCATTCACTAGAAGCTCATTCTTTCTGATAGGGAGTCGGGACTCTTTGTGTCCATATCTGCGCTTGCAGTTTAAGTCCTTCTTCTGTGTTGTGGGTGGCTGCGGCTCGGAGCAGATGCTGCAGGGGACACAGAAGACAAGAGCCGAAACCAGGGCAAGATGAAAACAGCTTCCCGAGCGGCTGGTCTGAATATTCCCGGATAGGTAGCAGCTGCGACCAGCCATGGGCAAGCGGGACAACCGAGTAGTGAGACTTAGTGAGGTGAGCTAAGAACTTGAACACGGAGCGTGTGAATGGGTGTTGGGCCTGGAGCGGTCAGTGTGCTTACGTCGTGTCAAGGACAGGAAGGCTCATATGTGTTAGGACTCCATGGCACTGTGTTCGAACATTATGGCTCCTGAGTCCAAACTACAAATCAGATCAGATGCTGGGGGGTCTCCAGGGACAATGCGCGCTATTGTAAGGCTTCAGCGAGCTCTTTGATTTCATGTGTGGGTGGTGGCCAACCAATACTCCGCTTGCTCGCGGAACTCCGTGGAATTTGCAGAGTTTTTTTATCACTCTGCGGAATTCCATGGAGTGCAACTCCCCGAGCTCCGCCCACCCTTAGTTGCGTTGCGCAGTCGGCGAGTGTTGTCCACAGCTTCGGTGCAGGCAGCAGCAGTGAGTTGATTTTGCAGGGAATTGCTCCGTTTCCCATCAAAGTTTCGGTGTCGATGCATTAGTCGATGCATTCTTGGGTTGCAGCACCAAACACTCACTTCCAAGGGCCCAAGACTGACTTTAGCACCACTTGGCAGAGCAGGACTCACCGCAGAGGAGCCCAGATGCTGGTAGCTAGATGCAGGTGAAGTCTTTGACATCCTGAGACTTCAGAAACAGGAGGCAAGCTCATCAAGTCCTTGGAGAACCTTTAGAGATGAACGATGTTGAGAGTCAAGTCCAGTCCTCTCACTGACAGGAAAGAAGCAGCAGGCAGCAGGCCAACACAGCAAAGCAAGCAACAAAGTGTCAGTGCCTACTGGCAGCACAGCAGCTCTTCTCCATGGTAGATGTCCTCGGTTACAGTAGTGTTCTGAGTATATGGTGTCAGAGGTCCTGTATTATATCCATTTTAACCTTTGAAGTAGGGAGACTTCAAAGAAAAGTCTTCGAAGTGCACAAGAACCTGCCCTTTCCTGCCCTGGCTCCAGACTCACTACGGGGGGTATGCAACCCTGTGTGTGGGGACAGGTACAGCCCTATTCAGGTGCAAGTGCCAGCTCCTCCCTCTCACTCTAGCTCTGGAAAGCCCATCAGGGTGTGAGTGGCACACTTCAGCTCACCTTGTGTGTGACTGTTTAGAGGGAATGCACAAAGCCCGGGTGTCACCAAACCCAGACATGTATTCCAGAGACGGGCAGAAGGCACAGAATGGCTAAAGTAAGAAAATGCCAACTTTCTAAAAGTGGTATTTTCAGACCTGCAATTTCAAAACCAAACCCACTTCACCAAAAGATTTGTTTTTAAAGTGTGAATCCAGAGACACCAAACTTACTTTTCCTATATTTTCCCAATTGAAAGTTACACTTGTAAAATGTTACAAGGCAGCTCCAATGTTAACCTCTGGGAGAGACAGGCCTTGCAGTAGTGAAAAGCAAATGTAATAATTTTTCAGTACCAGGAAATGCAAAACGTAAAAGTACATGTCCTTCCTTTTAAGTACGCTATACCCTGCCCATGGGCTGTCCAGGGTCTACTCTAAGAGTGAACTATGTGTAATAAAAAGGAAGGTTTAGTCCTGATTAACTTGTCAGGTCGAAATGGCAGTTTAAAACTGCGCACACATGCTCTGCAGTGGCAAGCCTGAGACATGTTTGAAGGGCTACTCGTGTGGGTGGCACAATCAGTGATGCAGGCCCACTAGTAGCATTCGATTTACAGGCCCTGGGCACATGTAGTGCACTGTACTAGGGACTTATCAGTAAATCAAATATGCCAATCTTGGAGAAACCAAATGCCATTACATTTTAGACAGAGCACATGCCCTTTACCACTGGTCAGCAGTGAAAAAGTGCACATAGTCCTAAAGCCAGCATAAACAAAGTTCAGCACAAAGTCAAAACAGGAGGTCAGAAAGCAAAAAGTCAGGAGAAACCACGCCAAAAAATGCCAGGTCTAGCAGCCATTGAGGATTTTGTACCCTCAGATTTTGTTGACAAAACGTTGACAGGGTTCTTAAAAGGACTTATTTTGCATCCAGGTTTTCTTTCCACGAAGTGACTTATGTTGCCTATGCCTCCTAGTTCATAATCAAAGATTATCATGCGGTCTATGACAAGTAAAGTAGGGTGTGGTTTGCACTAACTCTTAGGACTATGGAACTGATGGTTGATTTCTTTTCAATCTAACTTTTCTTGGACTCTGTGTGGCCATTCCTTCTCTGATGCTGTCACAGATGACCGTCGTCCCTTCTGGATGTAAAAGTGGAAAGTGAGTAACACTCAAATGACCCTCATGTCTTGCTAACAATAACTGTACAAACGTTAATTGAGCCACAGCTAGATGAATCATTTAAACTGACAGCTGAGGTAAAGAAAAAATCACAGTCATGGTTCTTCCTGTTCAAGCATCAACAGCAATAGCAGCAACCACCTTTACAGCGGCAAAGGTATCACAAAGCAGTCCTTTCTGGGAAGCCCCGTATTCGGGTGTAGGTGGGGTGCATGAAATATTCTGTCTCCCTCCTTCCCATAGTGACCTCACTATGCCTGTTCTATCCAGATAATTTGAGTGATCAGAGGTGCCCATTTTCCTACCATTGGAAGGCTTGCATCAGCGACCAGAGATTTCTGAACGCTCTTATAGCCTGCCATCAGGCATGCCTTCTCTGTTTCCCTGGTTCTAGTAGAATCCATTACCAATGGTAGAGGTGAAGCAGGGGATCCTCATGTTGGGCAGTGATGTGCGCCTCCAAAAGAGGATAGGAACACTCCAACGAAGCACTGGGTTTTGATCCAGCCTGTTGGAGATTCCACACCTCTTGGGATGTAAGGCCCATCCTGGCCTTAAAAAGAGTCAAGTAGTTGTTTCAGGACATGACTTTGAAGATGGTGTATCGTCAGACAGGGATTTCTTTTATCAGGCCCAACGACTTTCTGCCAATTCTGGATCTAAAGGGAACTTGCTTTCATGTGCTAGATCAGCCTTCCTCTCAAGGTATACTCTACTTCATGATGGGTGTGGACCAGTATCAGTTCCCCTTCCTGCCATCAGGATTTTGTAGAAAACTCTGCTACAACAGGGACTAGGCTGAAGGATCAGATTTCATGGGTGCCACACATTAGTAGCTGATTTGCACTCCTGCACCTCAAACCACAGGTGGGCCTTCTGTTGATACAGTGGAACCCTCCAAGTGAGGACCTGGAGATCTTGCTTTCACTGCTGTCCCAACTTTGAGGGACTATGACCTCTAAGTCTATAGATTCCCTTCTGTTGAGGGTAGTGTTGCTGAGTCCTCATCATCCCATTTTGGTAACAGCAGATGCCTGTGCTCTCGACTGTGTGGCGACTCTGGAGAACAATAGGACTCAGCGGCAGTGGTCCCAGGCAAGACTGATCACTGGTGAGAACTGTACCGTGTTACTGATCTTGTATGCTTTCCCTCCCGTCCCCCTAGGACATGCTGCCCTGGTCCAGACAGACCACCAGGTGGTAAAATATTCAGCAGCGAAGGACGAGGTCTCAGGGTCTGATGACTGTGGCAAATGACGTGTGTGTGTGGGCAAATGCCAAACTTGGTCTCCATGTTGACCTTGTAACTGGAGGGGAGATAACATATTCTGGTGGATCAACTGAGCAAGGCATTTCCTTCCTTCCCAAACTCCATATTCACCAGAGGCATTTCAACTGCTGGTGTCCCATCTGGAGGGCCCCTGTTTGGACCGGATAGCTTCACAGCACTGCCTGTCTCCCAGCATGTAGGGTTGATGATCTGTCCTAAACACATTCCCTCTCAAAAGTACTCATGAAGAATCTGAGAGAGAAGGTGTGCTCCTGTTGATTGCACCAATCTCGCCAGAGCTATGGTTACCCTTTTGCTCAGTTTATTTCAACTTCCTACAATGCACCTTTCCAGGACTCCCTGCCCCCTTCTGTGGCCATTCCTTCTCTTCGCTCATCTGCCCTGATCCACCTATGCTTGATGGCCTGTAGGTTTCAGGTTATCTCTGATGTATATTGGCTCTTCCAGGGAGGCAGCATCCTGCATAGTTGTAGGACTTCGACTTTGGCCTCATGCGCTTGCCACTGGATGCATTTTTCAAGGTGGTGCCTTTGAAGGTGCTACATGCCGACTCCTGTGACCCATTTGGCTCTGAACTTTCTTAAGAATGTTTTCCTGAAGGACATGTCTGCCTCTATCCTCAGGATTCAATGGTCTTTCATGCATATACCCAGTAGCGGCTGGCACGGATCGGGGTTGGCGGGGCAGGCGGGAGGGAGATAACAAAAAAGAAAATGTACCTCCTCGTGTCTCTTCGCGTCTTCCCTCGTCGTCGTCCCTCTGCTCCAGCCTGAAGAGGAAGCAGCCAGGCTCCCCTGGTCAATCACAACCCTCCGTGGTTCGGCGCTCAGATGGGGAATGGGGGCCTGGGCATGTTCTATATGCTGGCTGTAATGTAGCCTGCATGGAGCACATGCACAGTGCGCATGACTGTTTGGCCGGCCCGAGAGGGACGGTCTAACTAACAGTCATGCGCACTTTACAGAGTGCCATCACTCCTTTCCCTGCTCTAACGGCAGAGCAGCCCTGCAAAGACGCCGGAAAAAATAAAAGCCAATTATTATCATTTTATTTTTCCTTCATTTCCACTGCTAAAAGCAGTGGGGCGACACTCCACCACCTCAGCGGAGGATCCGCCACTGCATATACCTTTCAGGAGCTGGGTTGCTCCATTTCTACTGTGAATTACCAAGTGTGCCCGCCTCTGAGCTTGGAGAACCAACAGCTTGCTGCAGATACTTGTTTGCCCTCCATTAGGTCTTAACTGTATTCAGGGGGTTTCTTTCAAGCCATCAGATACTCTTTCCTGTTTTTGGCAGCCTAGGTTTGTTCTGTTTGGAGAAGTAGGGGCTCTAGTTGTCACAGAACCCTATTTTAAGTCCCTCTTGTGTGGGTTATCCTATAGAATGGGCCAGAAGTCTGATACAAGTTTAGGTCCAGATTACAGTTTTGCCAAGATATTTCCAAAACCCCTTGCCTCCTGAGGAGGCAGCTTGGCAGAGGTTAAAAGTGTGATGAAATGTATTGACCTTTCTTGCCCACACTTAATATCTAGCCCTAAGAGTCTCTTTGTTAGAAGGCTCCACTACAAATTCCGGTACTGTATGTCAGCATTGTGAGAAATTGGGTTCTTGGGTGAGAGGGGTGTGAGACCTTCTCAAGCAATAGCCACAACCCTAGTCAGGGTGAACCACAAAAAGTTACTAAATTAACCTGTGCTTCACCCTCTGGTAGTTTGTGTGCTGCATACATACTTATATTGCCTCTAAGTTAAGCCTGACTGTTTTTGTGCCAAACAGAAATAAACCAGAAACACTACACAAGAAAATTCACACACCAATTTAGAAAAATAGAATGAAATGTAATAAAGTATTTGAGGTCAAAACGACAAACATCCACTCAATAGAACCAGAAATATGCAATCTCAAAAATCTAAGGTAAGTATAGTGCCTAAAAGCACAAGGAGTCACTCACAGTTATCTGGTTGAGCGAGACCAAGTGAATGTCACAAGTTCAGGCTGACCGCGATGGAGCATGGGCCGGATACAGGGAACAGATAAGTTGCATTTTAAAGTCCAGCACGAAGAGCTCAGTTTGCGGTGAAGGAGGCCGCGAGGAAGAGGAAGAGCATCGCTGATGGTCGTCGCAGTAGTGCAAAGAGCAGGCCGGGTGTCCCGGATGGTCATCGCTGTAACAAGAAGATCCTGGCTGGTGTCGCGGGCAGTAGTTGCCTGAGCTTCGGGTTGACAGTCACCGTGAGCTGTCGATGCTGTAGCGAGAGGTGCAGATCTCATGTTGATGGCTGTCGCTGGCAGTCTTTGTAGCGCGAAGCGTCCCAGGCAGGTCCAGGTAGGTCAGCTGGGCAGTTACAGAGAGGCCTCTGGAGCTTGTTGTGCCCCTGTAGCTCAGAACAATAGGTCAATCAGCTGACCCTTGGAGTCACTTCAGCCTGGGATGAAGGGTGCAGGCCCAGTATTCCTTCTCAGACAAAAGGGCAAGCCACAAACAGCAGGGCAGTCTTTCTTCTATAATATCCACAAATCCAGTAGTGTACTGAAGAGTGGGTCTGAGGGTCCCCTTTTTATCCCTGATACCCACTTTGAAGTGAAAGACACTTCTGGAGTTTTCCTCCTACAGTAATGTCTGGAATTTCCTCCCTCCCTGCCCTGGCCCCAGTCTGTATGCAGGCACAATAGGTTAGTATAAAGTCCTTTGTGTGCGAACTAAGGCAGTGTCTTTGACAACCCTGCCCACTCATCAAGTCACGTTGGCCCATCCTGCCAACATTCACATCCTCTACTGGGTGGCTATCTGGGAGGAATGCACGAAGACCAGCTGCCAACTACACCTAGTTATATGACCCAGGAACATGCAGCAGGCACCAAATGTTTAGGGCAAGAAAATGCCAATTTTCTCAAAGTGGCATTTTCAGAATTTTGACTTCAAATCCAACTTTACCATTAAAGAGGTTTTAAATTACAATTCCTCAGACACAAACATGAGATTCCTACTTGCTCCCAAACAAAAGTTATCACTTATTAAATATAATAAGGTAACCTCATGTTATCCTATGACAGCCGTAGGCCTCACAATAATGAAAAACTAATTTGAGAGTTTTTCACTACCAGAACATGTAAAGTGTAAAAGCACAATTTCAATATTTTAAATACAATGCACCCTGCCCTATGGGCTGCCTAGGGTCTACCGTAGGCGTGACTTATATGTATAAAAAAGGAAGCGTTAGGCTTGGCAAAAGGTTTCTTTTGCCAAGTCGAATTGACAGTTTAAAACTGCATACAGTCTGCAAAGGCAGACCTGAGACATGTTTACAAAAACCACTCAAGTGGGTGGCACAATGAGTGCTGCAGGCCTACTAGTATCATTTAATTTACAGGCCCTGGGTACATGTAGCACCACTTAACTAGTGAATTATCAGTACATTTAATGTACCAATTGGATTAAAGTCAATTTTACCATGTTTATAGGAGAAAGCACTTTAGCACTGGTTAGCAGCCTAAGGCCAACAAAAACGAATTCAGCAAAACGGGAGGGAAGAAGGCAAAAAGTTTGAGGACTACCACCCAAGGATGCCAGGTCTAACAAGCATCAAAGGCTGAAGCTATGAGGCGGTACCATCGTAGATTAGTAGGGCTGCTACTTAGGCCAACTATCACTTTTTTAAGAATCACTACCCTTTTTGACAAGACTTCTGCTCAGCCTGGTAGGCTCTTTGGTGAGGTCTTGTGTTACTTTAACTTTGTTTTATTCATTAATAAATCTTGTGTGTATTACATTGGCCTGGTCAGTGTTAATGTGACTCACCTGTCAGGAGTATAGTGTACTTATTATTTCCTCAAGTGATAAGGACTTATTGGCTGCAAGCAAACTGCTGTCCTAGGTATATCCTCAAGCTTTAAGGATTGTGATGAAGACCGGTAAAGCCCTGATCACTTACTGGTAAACTACATTACTCTGAGTTTAGGTCTCCCTGTCATAGTTCAGCGACCTTCTTACCCCACTTCCCTGTCTGCTGTTATCATTTTCACAACTTGCGTCTAGTAGCAGGAGGATTTAAGAGCACATGAGGATCGGTTTGTGTATGAACAGCCTATTCTAAAGGAATTCATAGAATAGGGAGGGGAGGAATAGAACTGCCTGTCTCATGGTCAAGGAGTTGCCCATATCTGTTAAGGACTGTGATGAGGAAGACCAAGATTCTGAACAAAGGAATATTACCATAGGTAGTCTTCACATTTGTAGGTAGAAGATGCACAGAACACTTGACAAATTCCTTTTATTCTATCAGCAGCGGTTTGCCTAATATGCTCGTTCTAATGCTTCATACTCTGCAATCATACTGCATTATGCTCATTTGGGGGTTACTATCTTTGATTGCCATACACAATTGATGGCCTTCCTTCTCAGTCCTCATGTTGTATTCTTTGAGCACAGGTTTTAACCACTTTCATCATATACATGTGTAAGATTCACATACAAACAGGAAAAAACTGTCTAAAACATCCATACCAAAGTATAATATTATGTTTGTGACCAAACGTCTAGTTTTAATTTTAACTGTGATATTCCTTGTTGTACTTGGCTAAACGTTTTTTTTCCTTTCTAGGAAGATGGATTATTTAACATGTAGTCACCAACTGTGCTTCAACTCTCCCCAGGCAATTCTTACTATTATGATTTGGAGCACTCCGAAAATCGTGCAATTTTGACAATATAGTGATAGACTATATACACTTTATCGATAAGTTGAAGCACATTAGATGGCATAGTACTAAATCAATCAGCTAATCTCATAACAAGTGTGCCTCAAAGTTACATCACATATGTGTTCAAAGAAAAAGTGTTGAGCGTGAGCTGCTGTGCAATATGGCTTCAATGGGGAAAAAAAGAGCTATTACACATTTAGTGCTGGCCACTTTATAGCACTATTTTTTTTTCACCACCACCCGCCCTCCTCCTACTGTCCGTTGTTCTCAACCCCCGCCCTCGTCCTGCTGTTTTTTGCCCCACACTCCCACCCTCCTCCCTTGTGTTGCTAACAGCCCTCCCAACGCCCCTCGCGCTGTCTGATCTTTTTTTTCTTTTCTTTACATGTTGCACAGCAGCTCTAGCTACTGTGCAATATACCGATAACTACAGGAATTAGCAGTGCACACACATAAAGGCATGCAGACTCCAGGCGTTTAAAAAAAGTGTAATAAAGTAACTCAATGGTATACCTGATTTGAACTTCAGACAGATGAGTGGATCAGTCAGCCACGACTCAACTTTACAAGTGACCTGTGTATGTCAGTGTGAATGTGCAATGGATTAAACTATCCGGCTCGCTCTATATGTCCTTTCTTCTTCTGAAAACGTGCATATAGGCATGTAGGAAATTCTATTGACATGTTTACACGCAATGTCACCAGTGAGCTATAGCTATGCTCCATGGTTAAGTTACAGTGCTGTTCTCGAGCAAAACACTGTCACGAGTTTTGAAATGGGTCAGGTCTCTGGGGCCTGGAATCCAACAAAATAAAGTGCCCACACGTGATGGACTTTTAAACAATGTCGACAACAAGCATTGGCAAAGGCAATAGGTTTCGCCTTTGTGAGATCTATTGGCTTTGACAATGTTTTGTTTTTCCCCAAGTAAAAAAAAAAAAACACCACCACACGGTCAACGCTGGTCACATCATATTGCTCTGTTTTTTTGTTTTTTTACTTTAAGACATTTTGCACAGCAGCTCACGCTGCTGTGTAACAAGTAAAAAAATTCAAAACCAATAAATCTTGCATAGGCAAAACCTATTGGCTTTGTCAATGCTTGTTCTTTCTTTGCGACAAAAAAATCCCCCAAACTACCCATGGAGCATCAGGATCAGCTTGGGTCTATAGTTCTCATTTAAAAGTTCTCTAGAGGCAAACCTCATATCACTACCTTTTATGATTGGATATGTTGCAAAAATTCAAGAAAATAGAAAACTATTTTTTACCAAACAGCTACCAAATACTTAAAGCGTACAGCAAAAATCGTCCTTCCTCTGCACAACAGTTGGAATACAATGAGCATGGGATTCAGAAGCTACTTAAAACAGCAAAGGTTCAACCTTACTAGAGAAGCCGTGGAGAGACAGGTCTTTCTCTAAATGCATCACAATCACGCATGGCGCTTGAGCTCCCAATTATAATTCAGGAAATGGACTTTGGCTGTAACCCTGCTGATGGTCTGTCAGGTAACATGGGATTGCAAGACTGACACTGCTGAAGAGGGACATTGATGGACAAAAAACAACAAAGGTTGGGGGAATTATTGAGGAAACCGCCTATTGTGAAAGAACATTGCAGGAGTTAATGGAATTGGCCTGGAGTGAAAAGTCCCTCTGTTGTTTAGTTGCATTCTTTCTTTTTATTTATTTTTTATCCTCATTCACCACCAACCTCACTTCAAATCGCACCCTAGATATCTGTACCCGCACTCAGCAACCTGAGGAACGTAGGCCATTGGAAGTGGAGACCCGCATACTGGTACCAGACCAACTTGGGGATCAATGAAGAAACCAACTGAGATACCTCTTCTGCCAAGCTCCAAGAGCTAGATGACTCTCGTCGTGGAACTACCGGAGGGAGAGGCTGGCAGTACCCGACTTAGCCCGAAGAGTATTAGCGGCATAATCATAGGACTCAGGAAAAAAAAAAAAAAAGGCACTCAGCCCATCACCTCTGAGCCCCATCTGAGTTGCAAGAGGTTCCAAAATGCTCTCTTCTTTTTACTGCCTGATCTGGCAAGATCCAACTTAGAAACCGCCAAGACTGAAGTCTGCCAGTCTAAGAAAGACCTTTCAGACCTATTTTCAGGACATCTATTGCGAAGATAAAAGCCTGGATATTCTCAGTGTTCAGAGTTGGCTGGGAGACATTCCTCTTCCCTCCCTGAAGTCCGATCAACAACTGCATTTAGATCAGGTTTTTACTCAGACCGAGGTCAGAGAAGCTATCCAACGCTGTAAGAACGGGAAAGCAGCGGGCCCTGACGGCCTTCCAGCCGAGATCTACAAGATGCTGGGGGATAAGATCATCCCCACTCTGACGTTGCTTTTCAATCAGGTGTTAGAGGCCGGCCTAGGGCTCCCAGCTTCGTGGAATGATGCCACAATAATCTTGATTTTGAAACCTGGGAAAGTTCCATCAAGCTGTGGGTCATATAGGCCTATATCACTCCTGAATGCCGATTATAACATTTTTACTTCAATTTTAGCAGCGAGATTGGGTCTCGTGGTGGGAGATATTCTCCACTCAGATCAGAAGGCTTCGTCAGGGGCCGGCAGCTTTCGGACCTCACCTATGACTTTATCGGCGCAATTGATCTGGCTTCTGCATATTCCCTTCCATTAGCAGCCATGACTTTAGACGCTACCAAGGCCTTCGACAGAGTGAATTGGATCTACCTGTCGGAGGTCTTGAGGAAATTTAACCTAGGGGAAAATTTCTGTCGCATGGTTCAGTTGATTTATCAGAATCCAACTGCCAGTCTCCTTGTTAATGGGAATATTACTGACTCCTTTAAGATCTCAAGAGGTACCAGACAGGGTTGCCCACTCTCCCCTCTCCTTTTTGATCTATATATTGAGCCATTCGCTCAACGGCTTAGAGATGATCCTAATATCCAGCCTTTTAAGTATGGGGAGTGGGAGAGGAAGGTTGCCCTGTACGCTGACGATATCTTAGTTTTTTCTGCTAACTTACAGTCAGCTTTTCCAGCCGTCATTAGTCTAGCCCAGGAGTTCGGTTCTGTCTCAGGCTATGAAATCAATGCCTCAAAGACGGAAATCATGACTTGGAATCTTGAAGGGACTCAGCACCAGATCAGTTCCAAAATTTAGTTGCATTCTTGAGAGAGTTACAATGAGAATTAAGATAAAGAAAAGATGAACACCAGCATCATCACATGCATTATTTGTATCAGAACTAGAGTCACAGGTTACAGGAGAATAAAATCAAACATACCTAGAGGGAACGCTTCAGCAAGCTTCCTCTTGTAGATTTTGTAGTCTGTGTCTAAAAAGACACAAAAAATAACGCGATCAATCTGTAAAAAAAACACAATGCACACAGTTAGAAAAACAACACTCGAGATATCATTACTTTTAACTAGAAATCAAAACAGTCTACTTTTCGATCTGTTTCGGCAACAGTCTCTGCAGGCAACAATGGTGGTGGTACAGACAATGGTAGTTACACGGCTCTGATTAAGGACTGGCGTTTTAGAAATAGCATGGAAGTCACAAAAACAAGAGTAAACTAATAATCATTACGTTTTGGTCACGCACATGTGTAGGAAGGCTAGATGTATGAAATCTCCATTTGGAAAAAGTCGTCGCATAGCTAGTGTTTAATACCTATCCATTTTATAACGTAATTCAGTTGCTAATCACATGGAGGTTGTTGGTTTTACATTACTTCGTACACACAGAGGCAGAGGGACCATGGTGACATGACATCTGACAGTCCTCTGTACACTATACTGTACCCTCAATGTTATTTAAGCTCGATTCATGAATTCAGTTTGCAACATTCATATGCCAAGCCGTTTTGGAGATACAGGAATAAGGAACTTAGGCTGTGGTATCAAGTTGCTAGCTTTACAATTAAGAAAACACTGTAAGCGCCATTCTTTAACGAGCATTGGCAAAGCCAATCGGTCTTGCCTTTATAATTTGAGTGCCGAGGTGTTGCCTATGCCAATATTTGTCTGTAAAATATTGTTTAGTAAAAGTAAAAACATTTCGAAATACTGGAGGAAACAATATCTTAAAAGTGGAAATTAAATTATATTTTTTTTTTAAATCACGATAAATGACATGGTTTATTTTTCAAATGCTTTTCACTCAGGAAACTCTGAGCAGAGTTTAGAAAGTATAAGGATGTGCCATAATGTAAACAGAAATGTTTACCAAAGCCTAATTTACTTTTCATAGTATTCAGCCATTTCTTTGGTCCTCCGTAGCAGCCCAGGAAGCAGATTTATGGGCATCCAAGAGAAGTGTCATGATAAGAACACCTTCTGCTTCGGACATATATAATTGAGTGCAGCAGATGGCCCTCACCCCAGATTCGTAAAACCCTCTGGCTGCCACAGCTTTTGCTTTCTTCCAATAAGTGAAATGCAGGAGATAAAAGAAAACAACCCTTAAAGTATGTTCTTTATCCATAACCCAGCAAAAATATTCCTGTTGCTGTGCTTTTACAAACAAGCTGGTAGGGGTGGGCAGGTATTTGAGTGGACACGAGAGAGGCGTTCATAAAACACATAAAAACAATAAAAAACACATTAAAAAAAAATAAAAAGTACTTATCTAGATGTGAGCATTAGAACAATACAAGGATCATAAAGAGGGAAGGAGAGGGAAACACAAGAATAGAAAGGCAAGCCATTGAAATACAAGAAAGCAAATGAGAGTGACACTAAAGCCAACCAATTGTAAGCAATGGGCGGGCTGAAAGCCCACAGAAAGTTCGCAATAGGTCTTCTGAAACCAGACAGCTTGCTCTGTCTAGTAGGCAAGACCTAACAATGAAGCTCAGCCTGTGCATCATATTCTTCAAATAGCATCTGTTATTTTCATTAAAGGCATTGGCCATGAAGAAGTGTAATCCTGAAGCAGTATAGAGGCAGGCTTTAGATGTGGTACAGACAGTCTGCATTGAAGTTTGCATGTTAGTGTACTCATTTCAGCAGATATCACTTTTGATATATGTTGGAAAGTCATCCTGTGCTATGCTGAAAGAGACACATTTAGAAAACAGTGAAAACACCTACATACACTAGGGTACACTATGGGTTGGGGTACCCCTGTGATTGGCATGACCTACCCTATAAGGCCCTGGTACATAATAGGGCAGGGGGATTAAAACTACCTCTCAGTCCCTAGTATATAATAGGGCATGGCAGTTTAGAGGCCAGCAGCCTTTTCTGCACTTGCATGTGTGCACTGCTGAAGCCTGAGGTCAGTTTAAAAGTGGCTCTGTGTTGCAGGACTGCTTTTAAAAAGTAAATTGTGCCCAAATTCGACTTTGGTGTTTGGGGCACTGAAACATGGATAACCTACAATGTTTGGGCATGTTAGGTACCCCCAGGGGCTCCCCTAGGTGTCCCTGGGGTGTGGGATCAGCTATTTATAAGGAGGACCCTTATAAAATGAGTTTTTTATGCCTTGGGATAAGTGAAATTGCACATTTCACTCCCCACATTGTGATAAAGTGCTGCCCAAATTCGACTTTGGTGCTAGGAGTACTGTGGATGGAGGATCTGCAATATTTTTACATATTCAGAACCCCTAAAGTCTCCACTAGGTGTTCCAGGGGTGGGGGTCCTGTAGATATATACAGAGTACTTACATAATATGTTTTTATAAGCCCTGGTGCTGGAAAAATGGCTCAAGTCATTTTTCCCATTGCAAATCCCCTGCCACGTAGGTTAACATGGCAAGAAGGTATTAACTACTAACTCTTGATAGGAGAAGGCTAAAATGACATTCAAAGACTTCCCAGAATGGCATTAATATATCCACAATATGATATTGTTGAATTTCTCCTAAAATGTACAGACAAGTTATAAGACTTTCTTGTTTGTAAGCCCAGATTCAGCCTTCCAGTGGTCTGTCCTGATTGGTCAGAGTTAAATGGATAGCCAGGCTTCTTTGAAGAGGTGATAAAGAGCCCCTGGGTTTGACCAGCTCTGCTGGGAGGGCAGTGCTCTGTTACACAGGAATGCCAGAGCAGGGGGAGGAGTCGTAAACAATAGACTTCAAGGGAATGGGAAGACACCAGTGTCATATACAACTCTACTTTTTTGAGCCCAGCCAGATGCTAGGCTTAAGGAAGGAATGAGCAGATGCAAGGGGGAGAGACTATAGAGATTAGCCATCCTAGGGGGGTGTTTAGCCAGCTCTTCTCTCCCTGCTGGAAAATCAGCCATTATGAATTTGGAAAAATTGGTGCACTCTGGGACAAAATAGTTCCACACTTTGCAGGATGTGGTCATACCTTTGGGTGGTACCCTGCACCCCATTGGACAGGAGTGACATTCTGCTTGACCCAAAGAAATTGGAATAAGTATCTGAAACTTAAGAAAGCAAGACGGGCCATGCTGAGAAGTTTGATGTGCATTTCCTAAGGCCTGCACTCTGAAGATTGCACCTTCTGCACCATCTAGAACTACAGCCCTGTGGACTACCTTGCTGTCAAAGGACTAAAGAGTGGACTCCCTGCAAGCTACAGCTTAACAGAGCACACCTGGAACATCACCACCAAGAATCCTCAACCTGGAGAACTACCAGTGGATTTGTAAGGGTTTTGTCCAAGTGGATTGTGGGAATTGAAGTCCTAAACTTTCAAGGGCCATTTTGGAGATTCCAGACCCTTGGAGTGAGTTTGAGACACTTTGGGACCCTTTGGGGAACTTTAGGAAGAAGTTCCAGAAGTTTGGAGAACTTTGGAAAAAGGCTCCATAAGGGGACCGACTCAACCTGGCCAGCAAAGCTGCCTCCCTTCAACCGCGAGTCGGCCTGCCATCCAGGTTTGTCCCGCTGAAAAGCTCCGTAGGGCCTACTTCAAGAGTTTGACCGGGAGTAGTCGAAATCCGAGGCCGGCGAACCCTCACCGAATCCGGCCTGGTGATGAGCATCGAGGGACCCCGCAAGAAATAGCTCCATAAACGTTTCTAAGTCCGAACGAAGAAAAGGTGACAGGGAGAAACCGCGAAAGCCAAGCCGCCTGCCTTCAACTGTGTGTTGGCCTGGATCCTTGGTTCGTCCCGCTGGAATGCTCCGGAGGTCGGTCTTCCATAAGTTTGACCGGGAGCTCGTCGCAAGGCAATCCGGCGAACCCTTGCCGAATCCGGACTGGCTCAGAGCTTCGAGAGACCCCGGGAAGAAAAGCTCCAGAAAAGCTTCTAAGGTAAAAACTTTGACCGAGACCTACCGCAAGGAGTAGCCACGCAGGGCTCAATCGCAGTCGGCCTAAAACTTTCACTTTGACTCGGTCTATCGTGACCAGAAGTCCCGATAAGGCGCTATAGTTTTCTATGTGCTAGATAATGTTAAATCTTTGAAAATTCATAACTCCGGTTCCCTACATTGGATTTTTGTCATTTTGGTGTCATTTTAAAGATCAAAATATATCCTATTGTTATAAATTGGTGTTTGATTTGTATTGTGCATTGTGTCTTAATTATTTACTGAATTGGTGTTTTTAAATGCTTTACATACCTGTCTTTGAAGTTAAGCCTGCCTGCTCGAAGCCAAGCTACCAAGGGTTGAGCATAGGAATAATTATCTAAGACCTATTCTGAGCCCTATACTGTGTTAGTTGCCTTATTGCCAGCGGCAGATATACATTTGCCCCACTAATAATCCACTTTCCAACAATATAAAGCTTTTCTTAATTTTTCTTTAGAAGGATCCATTGCATAGGATCTTTCAAGTCTATTTCAAACCCAAGAAGAATAAAGGGTAAATTAAACATTTCTATTAGATGTAGCAAGTATTTTTCAAAGTGCCAAAATATAGAAAAAACTTTATAGAGAATGAAACCAAAAGGAATTTTAATTGCCAATTTGAGTTCTCCAAAAGTATGTTTTGAAACAAAAATATCCCTAAATGTGATGTGTGTAAGCTATAGTGTTAAGCTATGGTTGCTAGGTCTCACCAATTACACTGGGGCTGATTCACGAAGAAAAGTTATACATTTAACAACCATAGGCATATTCCAGCTGAAGAGTGTAAATATACACTTCTGGAACTTCATAAACATTCCCAGTAGTACACCTGAACAGCTTTGGCAACTTTACAGATGAACTTCTGGTATTATCTTGTGACTTCTCCTATTTCGGAAATGCAGAGTTAAGCACACGACCTAAGTCCGCATTGAGGAAATGCAGCCTGATGTGCGAATGCAAGTTTTTTTTATTTAGTTTTTCTTTCTCCTTGTGGAAATTTTTTTCCCTGTGTAGAAAACCATTTCATGCACACCCACAAAATTTGGAGGTTACATTCACCTTCCCAACCTGCAAGAGGGCGTTGCTCCAGCCATTTGCTGCAGTAAATCTCGAACTGTTTCCAGGATAGGAAAGTGTCAAGAGAAGTATCTGAATGTCAAGTTTGTGGGTATTGACAAACTGTCATGGCAAACCATTCCTTACACTTCCACTCTCCAACATTTGCATAGGGTTTTCTACTGCTTAATTGTATAATTACACAGTAGTAAAACCATTTATGCCTGGCAGGTTTCCTTTCATCGAAAGCTATCAGGCAGAAATTGGGGCATTTTTAACCACAAATGTAGGTTTATGGCCATAAATTGCTTGTGCATCAGGCCAGTTGTTTCCATTACTCTGTTTTAATTTAGCAGCTCAATGCATTCTCGGAGTTGTAGCCTTTGTTTGACTAGTTAGGACTAATATAAATGAAAACCAAGATATTTTAAAGAAAAGCCAAGACTGAATATATGCTGTTTCGAGTGGTGCAAAAACCCTAAATATGAGCTGTTTACGAGAGGCCAAGGATCGAATGGGCATGCACACTTCTCTACGCTGTTACATATAGCTATTCATTCCAAAAAGGGCAAGGATCGCACAAACAAGCATGGTGACTGAACTCTTCATCCTCCCATTTGAAGTGAATTTCCCTAGGGCAGTCCGAAGGAATGGATATTAAATCTAATTTCCTGCACAGAGGGGCCGAGTGCTAAGCAAGCATGGAGTTTGACTGTCCACAGCACCAATTAAAGATCCGCGAGTGACTACGTGTCTGATCTGTGCGACAGTGATCTGGTGTTGTATGCATGGAGGTGATTGTCTTGGCCTGTGTGTGCAGATGTCAGTAAGTAAATGTATGTGTCCATGTATTGTCCGATCTATGACAATCTAAGTATGAACATTGTGTGTGTCTGTATGCATGTGTACATGATGTGTATGTGGGAGGATTTGTACAGTGCACCCCCAGCTAGGAAGCAATGGAGTGCTGAACAGTGGACGAGCCCAGGTTTCCAAATTAACTCGCTGAAGCTTCAGAACTGCTTGTCTAACTCACAAAGCCCTCCACACCAGGAAACCAGCTTACCTTGCCTCTAAGCTAAAAAAGGCAGGCCAGTCAAGAAACCTATGAATCTCAAATATCTTACTCCTTATCAG
Organism: Calotriton arnoldi; assembly: GCA_963921515.1. Taxonomy (NCBI): domain Eukaryota; kingdom Metazoa; phylum Chordata; class Amphibia; order Caudata; family Salamandridae; genus Calotriton; species Calotriton arnoldi. Next base: position 1,658,119 of record CAWUFW010000954.1, read on the forward strand.
GGTCGGATTGGGATCACAATTCGGCCTGGGCACTCCCAAAAAAGTGGCCCACATTCCTGGATCACGCCCGTTCACGAAAAAGCATTTGGCTAGTCTCATCGGGCTCCTTTTTAGAGAAATGTTTGATAAATTATGTATTTTAAAGCTCATAGAGCCAGAAACATTGTTGAAAACTAGATGCACTACATTTTGGCAGGGCGGGCGAATTGAAATAAAGTGGCCCAAAGGTAACAACTCCTGATATGGCTATGTTTGCCACTTGGCTGTTTTTTTTAACCAGCCTTACCAGTATTTAAATGCCCTTGCCAGTACAAAAATGAAGAAAAACACCTAAAGCTGGTATTTTCTCCCCTGATCAATATGTATTTTAAAGTTTGAACAGTAAACGTAAGGTGAAAGCAGTTTACAATGTGGTCTAAAGCTTCTTTAATGATCCATGACTGATAGTTAAAACTAAACAAAGGAGGAAAAGCCATATTAAGAAGGAATACAGACTTTTTTATTATTGAATAAAGAATCCTCTCTCATTATTAAGTTCCAGCCTTTGCAGATTCTTAAAAAATGAGCAAACAGAAGGTTATGTTTTTTAATTGTAGTTTTGTATAGCGTAAACTCAGCCAAAGGGCGCAATTATATGAGCACCAGTTACATTGCAGAAGATCAAATTCATTTTTATTTTAGGCCTTGCGCAATTAAGTCATTTGCCCAGAATCACAGGATGTTGAGGTGAGGCTGGGACTCGAACCTATTTCCATAGTTCCACATTCGGCAGCTCTGACCCTAACATTACATTATCTAAATTTTCTGCTCTGGGGAAGGTGCTTCACAGCGAGGTTTATGAAAACATACCCCCCACCACCACCACCAAGGCCTGAAAGACACTGTAGCCGAGGTGCCAACGACAGGCCCTCAGCAAGGCCATTCACTTACTCACCCCAGCCCAGCCAACTGTAGCCTCAGGGTGATGGCCTGGCAGGGGTGAGGTGAAGAAAAGCACAGAGCTGCTGCTGCTCCAGGGGAGCCAAGGTGATAATGGCCCACAGCAGGGGAGTGGGACATTGCTTTTGGGCGTCTGTGCCGGCCCCACGGGAGGCCAAGATAAAGTCTGCAGCAGACTGAACAATATTGGCATAGCGACGCTGCTGAAAGCAACCCCCTCAGAGCCTCCTTGCTCATGATGCTGCCGCCCCCCCTTGCAGTGGCCTGGTGGGGAAGAAGATAAGGCCCTGTGGGCGGTTGACAAAAACCGGCCCACTGGTGACCCTTAGGCACCAGCCCATCGGCCAATGCCCGACTGCCTGCCTTCCCAATCCGATGCTGCTCCTTATCCATCCCAAAGTCTACAAACAACAAGCATTTGCAATGCAATAGGTCTCGCATTCACACGAGTTTAAGTTATGGCATTGTAAATGGCAATGCCTTTTTTTATTTGTGTTTTAAAAACCAAAACATAATTCAAAGGCATTTTCATTTACAATGCCAATAACTCAAACTGGCGTAAATGCGAGACCTATTGCATTGCAAATGCTTGTTATTTAGGTAAAAATCATTGGCCAACGAAGTCTGTTTTGTCTATACCCCAGGTTTCAGATTTGTATAACCGAAACATGCACAGTCTTGTGACCAAAGGTTAGTTTAAGAAAGCTACAATGCAGATTTACCATAATTCACGCAGCACAGCAAGCAAAGCATGAACATTTGCAGTACTGCCCTGTGCGAAAAGTTTAAAAAAATTGCTGATGCCACCTACAGCGCTCATGCAGATAAGTAATCTTTCTACAGCACCATGAGATGAGATTTATATTTAAGAGACACCCTCCAGTACAAATTTGCATTGGCAAGCAATCACCTATGGGTTAATCGCATGATATTTGTCATTTTTCATAAATTACACATATTACATGTAGAAAAAGCACAGGTTTTTTCTTTTGCCATTTTATGCAACTGCTTTTTATTGTTGCTAGGATTTCACGCAAAGCCACGTTGTGGTAGGTTAGTAGATCTGCCTCTGCATGTAAACGCTGTTCCCGCCCTGATATGTCCCCACTGCATTACATTAAGAGAGGGTTTGCTGCTATGCAATACAGAACCAGCCATTTTGCTTCAAATTATCAGCGCAAAACTTCTCTTTTGTTTGAAAATTGCTCGACTTTGGTGTTTGGTCTGCTTTGTGTTGCGCTAGAGTACTCCTAAAAGAATAGTCAATCTGAGCCTACCATTATGGGGTTTAAAAGTTTGGAGCCAGCGTCGGTGTGCCACATTGAGGAGTTTTGCCCACAATGCACGTGTTGCTCTGCAGTGACGAGCCATCACGTCACGTCAGCTGCACGACTCGAGCCAACAGGCAGTCTCTCCTCACGACTGCAACAGACAAGCCGAGATGGGAGGGGCGCTGCTCACGAGCCCTGAGAGAGCAGCCACCGCTATCAGCTAGTAACATTGCGCACGCGTGCACAACTCCTGTCCTCTGCACGCGCGTGCACGTGTCCTGTCCCCCTTCGCCCACCAAACCGACAATAGGTCTCGCCAAGGCGAGCAGCGCATGCGCTGCGTCGCTAGGCGAGACCTAAAAATCCCTAGCTAGCTCCTTCTCGAGCACTGCCCCTAAAACCTGGAACTCCATTACAGTTCATATCAGTTCTTGAAGCGCCTTCTTGAGCTTCAAGAGATAACTGAAGCATCTCCTCATCAAAAGAAAGCTGAACTAGCAGGATGGCAACCCACGGTCAAGACATGACCTCCACCAGTAACTCTCCCTGTATAGCTCCCCTGCAACCCGTTCTCCCCTTGTTCCATCTTTGTTTATTTTGATTTTATCCCTAATGTCTGATTTTACTCGTTATTTGTATTGAACATGCACTGATGTAAAGCGCTCTGATACCCTCAGGTCTTGCCAGTGCTACATAAAACTACGTAAATAAATAAAAGTTGTTTAAATGGACTGCTGACAGGTGAGTGCTAACAGGTGAGTTCCTATTGTGCGGGTGAATAGCGTTCTTTGGATAGGTGAGTCTTCATTTTCTTCCTGGCTCACAGGAGGGTTGCAGCAGTTGTGACGTCAGTGGACATGCTGTTCCATATCTAGTGCGCATACACTGAATGCCTAATTTCTGTTTTATTTTAATTTTCATACATATCTACTTGGAGGAACCATACAAAAGTCAAACCTATTTGCTTTGTAAATGCTTGGCATGAAATTTACAGCTAAAGGCCGAACAACGAACGTGCTCGTAACGTAATTAGAATAAATGCAGCCCTCTAAATCACTATAGAACACGACCCGACCGCACTCGTGGATAAAATGGCGGCGCCCCTCGTCACTGCGCAGCAGCAGCACCGACAAACAATTCTAAACAACCTAACACATCGAACAGCATGCGTGGCAGAGCAAAACGTGCGCGGCATTAACATGTCAAGTATATACAATAGGCCAACTTAAGTCACGAAATAAACAAAAACATTTTCTGCATAAAACTGATGTTGGAGATTATATTTTCATCATTCACGCATCTTTCTTGAAAAGACGCAGGTTAACGTGCATTTTCCAGTACAGCAGGCCACGGTTTCTGCAAAGCGCGTGAAACAATAAAAAGCAGACGTAAAAGAAGCCCAGGAACAGAACAACACGCGGTGAGTCCGCACAATTACCGCTCAAATGGCCCCTATTACCGCTCTCTTATTGGCAATGTACTTGATGCAATTGGAGGGCTGACGTTTTACACCACACAGCACGCTTAGAAAGGTTTTTCATACAGAAAAGCGGAGGCTTGGCTCCCCTTGACATTATGAACTCACCTTGACGAATCAAGTAACAAAGCTAGTCATTTGAAAGACGTTTAACAATGAGCTCTGGCAACAATAGCATAGTTTCAAATTCTTAGCATCATAAGACGGAGTCAATCTTAAGTAAATAATGCACATTTATAAAGTAGCTAAAATCAGTATAAATTTGATTCAAAACTTTTTGAACATATCGACCGTTCTGAAACTTGGATTTAAAATGTAATAAAATCCTGTTTGAACTTTAAAATGTAATTTATGTATTCTCTCTCTTAACCTGCTTTCCACCATGCATGGACACCCTGGCAGGGACATGTAATTGATTTGTAAATGAATCGGAGGCGAACTAACCAACGTGGTGCATGGTGCTCTGCAGTGGCTGGTTTGGTAAAGGCAACATGTGATATGTGTAGTTCATTGTGACGGAGTGTTGAGGTGGAAGTAGCCGGTGAGACCACTAGTGTAGGAGACCCCACTGGTGATATGTAGGTGACCAGTGTGGTGGAGGTGACTTGTGAGATGGAGATACCAGTGTGGCGGAGCAGTCTGCTGATATGGAGTGACCGGTTTGATGAAGGTGAACAATGAGATGGAGGTGATTGGCGAGACTGAGGTGACCGGTTTGGTGAAGGTGGCCTGTGAGATGGAGGTGACCGGTAAAATGGAGGTGACCTATGCGATGGGGGTGACCTGTGCAATCGGGGTGACCAGTGTGGTGGAGATGTGACCAGTGAGATGGAGGTTGCCGGTGACATGGAGGTGACTTGTGTGGTGGAGGTGACATGGATTGGCCAGTGCCATGGAGGTGACCAGTACTGGTATGGCAAAGGTAACCAATGAGATGGAGGTGACCAGTGTGGTGAAGATAACCAGCAGGTTGGAGGTGACTGATGAGGTGGTTTGAACAGTCTGAGAAGGTGTATGGTGCTGTGTAGCAGTGGTGACTGCTGGAGCTCTTATAACATGGTAGCATTTCATCAAGGTATATTTCCTGTTTGCTGTGACACGGCAAGGCAGTCCTACCTGTTTACTGACATGCATAAAAGTGGCATCCTCCATCTGAAATGGCACAGCAAACTGCCTTGTCCTGCCTGCTGCCATTCAGCAATGTCTTACTTCCCAAATGAGACTTTCAAGATTGGCAACAGGAGGAGTAGTGCTACTGTCAAAGGCTTGAATCTGTCAAATATGTGTCCTGAGGGGGATGAAAGTCTGTATAGGTACCTGGTATTGGAGGCAGAGGATGATTTGAATAAAACTGTGTGCGTGGGCCGGATATCTGACTCAACTCCCTCAAAGCTGCTTCATATGAAGATGATGTCTTGCCATCGCCCATCAACAAAGCTCTCTCTGGGGATGCTCTTGTATCCCTACTTACCATTATCAATGCATCCCTCAATCAAAGCACATTCCCGGAAGCTCTCACGACAGGCCAGATCCTCCCACTTCTAAAGAACCCTACATTAGGCCTTCATGACCTTGCCAACTACCGGCCCATCACTTACCATTCATTGGCAAGATCAATGAAAAAGCAGTCTATGTTCATCTCCAAGAACACATCAGTTCTATCTCCTGCGCGACTACCAGCCTGGCTTTGGATCATGCTGCAGCATGGAGACCTCTACCTTACACATTGCAGACGGTGCCTTCTTGACCACAGATGATGACCCTTCCCTAATGATATTGCTGGACCTCTCACAGAACAGCATCAAGATTCACCCAACATCCCGATTATACCCTTTACTTCTCAGCTTTAGACATCCAATGCCTCAAACACAGCTTGTACATCATCTGGACCTGGATGTCCAGTGCCTACTAGAAGCTCAACCCAACCATGTCACAATTACTGTTTCTGCCAAGAACAACAAACAAAATACAGTACAAACCTGTCTCAATGACATGTACTTTGGAGGCTTCAACCTCAACTAAATGTCAAGTCACTTGGATTTACCCTAGACATCAGCCTCACCCTCAACCACAAGACAGACTGGTACCATCTCCCTCTTGTAAAGAAAGTCAAATTTTTCTTCCAGGCAGTGATTTCAGAACTGCTGTTCAAGCCCTTATATTCTTGCGCCTGGATAGTTGTAATGCATACCTTAGGGGCATCCTCCAACTTGAAGCATTTTTCATCTGAAGAAATATGATCACATTACCCCCATCCTGATGGAACTCCATTGGCTCCCCTTGCCGGCCCGCACCATCTCTAAAACCAGGTACATAAATTACAAAGCCCTCACGACCAGTACCCACACTTATCTTGCAGACAAGCTCACCATCTCTGGTGGTTCTTGGCATACCTGCAACCAAACATCAGCAGACTTCAGACTCAGAAGTGGGAAATAGAAAAAACAAGCTAGCAGGCCTTTTCCATCTATGCACACAGTATCTGGAACACCTATTCCTGTATCTATCAGGGCCACCCTAACACTACTCCAAATTTAGGAAAGAGTTTAAGACTCACCTCTTTAAATAACTCTACATCACAAAGCATTAATGATCCACAACCCATCTTCCTCTACTATTACTCGTTTACTTTATGCTTGTCTTTGACCATATACAGAGCTCCACTGTCTTCTTGCTAGGTTTGAGCTATTGAAATACCTAATATATACATACAACAACTAGGAGATTGGTGGGTTGTGTAGTAAGAGTATCTCAATAATGTGTCTCCAAGGGAAGAGACATATCAGTCATGCTAAGTACACTTTCCGCCTCAAATTCCTGCTGAGTGCAGCAGCCTGCCCCTCCCCAGCACCATAAATTCTGCCTTTGTGTGCCAAGGCAGGGGCTTTTTTGCAAATTGTGGAACACAGGAGCTGAAACAAATGTGGCTTGTAAAGTCTGCTCAAGTCAAACTGTGTAAACAATATACTTGCTGCCATGCCTTTACAGATAAGCTTCGAGGGCTGGGCAGCAACATGGAGAGCGCAGAAAATGGTGATGTGAAGAAGTAGAACATAAGAGAGAAAGCAAGAAAAGACATACAGTTCCATGAAGTGCTCAAACAAAAAGAAAAAAAGTAGTTCTTCGATGTGAGCTGTGACAGAGTACGAGTCATCTAATCAAAAAAGATAAAAGACAAACACAACAAGCATTTGCAATGCAATAGGTCTCGCATTTACGCAAGTTTAACCGCTTCGGTGATCATGACGAGACCAGCTCGTCATGAGTCACAGTGGAGCTGTGCTCATGACGAGCTGGTCTCGTCATAACGGCTGCGCACCGCCCACGCGGGATTAATTCCCCACCTGTGCGGGAGAATTAATGAGTGGGTGGGGTTGTGACGAGACCAGCTCGTCATGAGCACAGCTCCACCGTGACTCATGACGAGCTGGTCTCGTCACGAGCACCGCGGCGCCGCGCTCACCCCCCGCCCCGCCCGCACCCGTGGAGGAATTACCCCCGCAGGGAAGGGGTTAAGCTATTGGCATTGTAAATGGCAATGCGTTTTATTTATGTTTCAAAAACCAAAACATAAACATGTTTAGAATGCAAGGAGCCATGCAAACATTGCTACCTTCAAAAGCCATGGAAATAAATGTGTCTGTTTCCATGTTATGCTGTAAGTAAGGGTGGTGCTCTCATACAGTCAGTGAACTACACCAGCATAATCTGGAAGCGGGACGTTGGAGAACATTTTTAAGGTTGAACAATGCAGACAAGTTTAAGGCCTATCAGAAGGCAACAGAGGGAACCCCTTCCTCCTCTCTACAACCAGCTCACTGTGGTACAGCTTCCCAGTAGCAAAGATGAACACTACAGACTAACTGGAATTCAGGAAGTATTATAAAGCAGAATTATGAAGGGTCCTAACAAGGAGCCGATTAACAATTTGCATTACCATGAATACATTGCAGCGACACGGCTAAGAGGAGCTCAAGCCAATGAAACACACCGTTTTTTTGAGCATGACAGAAATGCTTACAACATTGGCCACTCCCATCAACAATACAGTTCAAAACCACGCCGGCTATACGGAAGAGCCTGCTGCCCATTCGCAAAGCACTTCAGGGCCAGGCCATCACTCATATACGCTTTATAAATAAGGCTCCCTGTTTTCCGTTTTTACAGATTAATACAGACAGAAAACCATTTATTTTCTTGTCTGTATTTATTTTTAAATGTGGATAAAGACGGAAATTGGGTGCTTTTTGAGTGATTCTAAATAACTGTGTGGATTGATAGGTAAGGGGGTTAAAAAAGAAAGGAATTTTAGTAAAGAGGCTTAAACAGCAGTAGATATGCACAAGGCTGATACTGAAATGTGCATATTTTCATAGAAGTGCATTGATTTATCTTCTGCGAGTGTTCATATCACTGAAACCTGGCAGGCATTCAAGTATGGGTGCTTAGGTTAAATTAATGTGGAAATATCCCAGTTTTAGCTTTATTTTTTTCTCAAAACCCATAATAAATATGGATAAATACAGACGGAAATGTCAAAAAAATAAATACCATAAAACCGGGAGCCTTATTTATAAATAAGCCTACGGTATAAACATACATGGTAGCTGGTAATCAATGAGAATTTCCCACAAGGGCAGAGATACTGGATGACCCCACGTCACCGTAAACCAGTGGCGTAATGAAACTTGAGGGGGCCCCCCTGCAGGATACGTGGAAGGGGCCCCTCCGGTTGACCTCTTCAAGTAGGACTTTCACTGGGTACATGTCTTGGGGGGGGGGGGGGTAGGCAAAAGGTCTGGCTACGCCACTGTCCGCAGGTCTGCTTCCGAGGCTGTCGGTGCTTCTTCAAGGGTTGTGGTCTGTGGGTTCAGGTCAGAAGCAAGGGGTGCAGCGGACTAGAGGGAGGAAGGGGGCTGTGTTCCACTCTCAGTGCCCCCCTTCAAGAGAGCCCTCTGAGCGTTCACCCACATGTTCTAGGCTGTGAGGGGCCCACTGCCGATCCTCAACCCCCCCCCCGCTCATGGCTGGGGCAGGGTGGCCCTCTTCCCTCGCCTGCACTAGGGTCCGAGGCACCCTTGTGCACACTACAGAGAGGCGCAGAAGCAGGCATGGTCCAGGCACCTGTCAAGAGCCTGTGAGGGGGATAAAATTATAGTACTGCGAAGCTGCATCAATCACTCTTCTACACAACCACCTCCTTCGTAGCCGAGGTGACCCAGGCCACAAAATATTAGAGGTTGATGCACAAGAGGAAAATGACTGGTTGTTTGACCTTCAGAAGCGGGAAAAATGTGCTTTATTTAAAGGGCTCCGCCCCGTCCGAGTGAACGTCTGTCCCCGAAGGCGCCTACCTGTGCGGATAGAGTCCGCAGAACCCCCTGGAGGGCAGAACACGCGGGGCTGTGCGCCCCAGAGCCCAGCGAGCAGCCCCCCCCTCCTCAAGGAGACGAAGACCCTGTAAGAGGGAGGCTACAGAGCAGTAAAACAAGGGCCCCTTTTGAGGATCAGTATACATGCCCTTCGTTACGCTCGCTTTCCTTGTTATGGTTCATTAGAATAAGATGCCCCTCCCTCATTAATGACCATAAAGTACATATTATTCCTTATGGATCAGCATACATGGCCTTTGTTAGGCTGTCTTTCCTTGTTACATGATTCATGAGAATGAGACGCCCCTCCTCTCCCTCATTTATGACAATAAAGTACATATTATTCTCTGTAGATCGGCACATACGGCCTTTGTTATGCTGTCTGTCCTTAGAATAATCTGTGACTGCAACCCCTTGACTATCCCAGGGATCCCCTCGCAGACTCGAGTAGGTATCGACTGCTTCTATATTTACACATTTTCAGAGTCATAACTAACGGTGAGACTCTCTATCGCCCCTTCACTTGTTTCCAGAGCCGCCCTTTATTGCGCCTCGTGTGTTTTTCATGCTTAAAATATGTATTTCAATCTTAAGCTTTGCAGGTCACAGGGGCACAAGACGGCCATGTGGGCTTTTAGTGAAGCCGGGATTCGGTTCAGTTGAACATGGAGTGGGCTATGTAAGAGTGCAGCAGGTGCAGTGGCACCGGGACCCCGCAACGTGGGGAGCCGCTTCACCTCAGTTAGTGTCTGTTTTTTACTATAAAACCAGGGCGTTGTTTATCCAGTCTCCTTGCTTGCGTTGGGGCCCATGTGCCCACGGGGGGAGGGGGGCATGCAGGGTGTGTTGGGCCCAAAGCCAGAGAGGGAGGGGGGGTGATTTGCCACGTATAGTTTTCACACTAGTCTCAAAGGCTTGTATTATGTCGTGTGCGTGACTGACAGCCAAAAGAAACCAGGCTGTGGGGCCCTGTGTGGAGTGAGGTGCGTGACTGACGGCCAGGCTGTCGGTGAGTGTGTGTGTGTGTGGAGTGATGCACATGACTGACGGCTAGGCTGTAGGTGTGTGTGTGTGGAGTGAGGTTTGTGACTGACGGCCAGGCTGGTGGTCCCTTCGTGGAGTGAGGTGCGTGACTGACGGTCAGGTTGTTTTTTTTTTTTTTATTCTTTTTATTAAACAACCCAAATAAATGGTCATTGCATACAATACGGCATTACTAACATCTATGTTACAGTTTCGCAATCTGGCAGAAGTGTCGTACATTATAGTAGTGGATAGAACAAGGTGGTCGCTTTCTATACACATTAAGGTGTTAGTGGTTCGTCAAGGGAGGGGACAATTGGGGGCTCACACACATTTCCACGATAAATATTCCATTTAGTCCAGAGCGCTATCCATTTCCGGGGACAGCCATGTGCCACATAGACTGTTTTCTCCCATATCATACACCAGTCCAGGTCCTCCTTCCAGGCGTTAAGTGTTGGTGGTGTTACCGCTCCCCAAAGGCGGGCGATATTTCGCTTAGCTACCATCTGGCCAAGCTTTGCCCAGGTTTTGCCCTTTGCATTCAGATCTGTGGGCTCCCAAACATTCAAGAGACATCTTTTGGCTTCAAGTCGAATTTCCACCCCCCATAATGTGCTCATACATTCATTAACTTTTTTCCAATAGGTTTGGATTAGTGGACACTCCCAGAGTATGTGTAGAAAGGACCCCTCCAGGCCACATTGCCTCTTACACATCCCCTCTTCACTCCTGCCCATCAGCACCAATCTGTGGCCGGAGAGATATACTCGATGTAAAATCTTTAATTGGATCAGCCTTAGTTTCGCTGAGATGGCGACCTCCTTAGGGGAAGAGAGTGCTTCCTGCCATTCCTCGTCGTCCATTTCTAGGCCATCCCGCCCCCATTTCTCCCTCAGTGATATTAGGGGATCAGGAGTGTTGTGTATTAGCTTTTTGTATGTGAGGGAGATAGCTTTGTCTGACAGGTATCCGTCAAGCAGTCTATCTTCTAGAGGAGAAGACTCCTGGAGGGATGTTCCTGCTGGAATATTGGCTTGAAGGGAGTGCCTGACTTGTGCATATCTAAAGTATTCCGAATCGGCTAGTTCATGCGTCTGCTGTAGCGAGGCAAATGAGGTCACTCCGTTTGGTCCCCAGAGGTCTCCTATTCGGGAGAGCCCTATTAGATCCCACTTGTCAAACCCCTTAGTTCGACCCAGTGTCCCTAGGCATTCGGAGTCCCAGAGTGGAGTAGCGAGTGTGAGTTTATTGGCCCATCCCAGGCTGCGGTTTACCGTATGCCAGAGTTGGACTGAGTGTCGTGTAGGCCCCGTCAGAGGATATTTGTTTGGTTTAGAATGGAGTGCTCTCGTGAAGCCACCACCCGGGAGTATCCACCTGTCCATCCCATAACCTGGGTCATCCCCACTGCGGTATGTACATTGGTTGATGGCTGAAAGGTGTGCTGCCCAGTAGTACTTTTTAATGTCAGGGAGTGCTATACCCCCATCATACCAACCGAGTGTTAATTTGTGGAGTGATATACGTGGTTAACCGTCCCATAGTAGGTCTCTGTGGGTGGTTTCGATGTCTTTAAAAACCCCGGTGGGACTAAGTCTGGGTAATTCTGGAGGGCACATAGGAAACGTGGCAATGCCATCATTTTAAAGAGAGCTGCCCGTCCTAGTAGAGACAATGGGAGCGTTTTCCAGGTGGCGGTATCTCGCTTGAACCTCTGCAAGGGTGGGAGGAGATTCCGTTCGTATCGAGTTTTAGCATCTGTTATGATGAAAATACCAAGGTATTTGAATCCAGCCATTACTGTCTGAACCGGGCAGTCATTTGGCATTGGGGGGGGGGGTCCCCATGCAGGACATATAACAACGATTTGCTCCAGTTAATTCTATAACCAGAGTTTCTCCCGAAGCTAGTAAATATGTCTAGGACCACCCTTAGCGACTTTCGAGGGGAGGCAAGATAGAGGAGGATGTCGTCTGCGTATAATGAGATCCGATCTTCCCACCCTTCGGCCCATTTAAGTCCCTGGATGGAGGGATCCCTTCGTATCCAGGCCGCAAGCGGCTCGAGGGATAGGGCGAAAAGCAACGGCGAGAGTGGACATCCCTGCCGCGTCCCCCTACCAAGAGCGAACACTTCGGAGATTTTGTTGTTTACTACAACTTGGGCCAGTGGTTCCGTATAGAGGAGCCGCACCCATCCGATAAAATTGGGGCCGAAGCCCAACTTTTTAAGGACCGCCATCAGGTATGCCCATTCGAGCGTATCGAATGCCATCGTTGCGTCTAACGAAACTACTGTTGCATCTTCTTGGATAGTGGCGCAGCGCCCCAACACTCCATGGAGTCGTTGCAGGTTAAGAGCAGTGTTTCGGTGTGGCATAAAGCCCGATTGGTCTGGGTGGACTAATTTGTCTATTACTGGCCCAAGTCGGCTCGCTAGGAGCTTCGCGAGTATTTTGGGCTCTGCGTTTAATAATGAGATTGGTCTATATGAGGTACATTCATCTTTGGGTTTCCCCGTCTTAGGAATAGCCACTAGTGTGGCGATACGTTGGTCTTGTGGTAGTACTCCCAACTCTTTACTATCTTCATACATATTCTTCAAATAAGGGGCCAGTCTATCGGGTTTGAGCTTGTACAGTTCAATGGGTAGGCCATTTGGGCCCAAGGCTTTTCCCGGCCGGAGATCCCTGATCGCCGTAGCCAGCTCGTCATTGGTGAGTGCGCTCTCTAATGCCTCTCGATCGGGATCAGCGAGGATAGGCAATCGGATGTCTGCAAGTAGTGTGGAGGAGTCTTCCTCCGGTACTTCTGAACCCCTTCGATACACTCGTTCGAAATGAGCGGCGAACTCGCGGACTATGTCTTGAGGTTCCGTCAAAATATTACCGGAACTGCTTTTGAGTCCTGGTACTAGTCTTTTTGCCCTTTCATTTTTGTCCAGCCAAGCTATCATTTTGCCCGCTTTGTCTCCCTGGTCGTATAGGCGTCCGTCCCTATCTCTCGCGAGGGTTTTAGCAGCGTCAGTTGCTAGTGCTTTGTATTCGGCCGCCTTAAGCTGCATTTGGTGAAGAGCAGCTTGATCTTCGCCGTCTTTTGCTACCTCCTCGAGACGGAGGAGATCGTGTTCAATAGTGGTCATTTGTTTATCTTTTTCTTTGCGCAGCCCAGCTATGACCGAAAGGGTGTGCCCCCTAATTACCGTTTTAAACGCCTCCCATAGGGTGGTAGGGGAATCAACTGTACCTTCGTTTTCTTGGAAATATTGGTCAAGGATTCGGGTGATCGTAGTTTTGGTTTCCGGGTTGTGGAGATACCAAGGGTTTATAGGTGCTATACAGCCTACCCTCTTCTCCCCAATGGTTAGGTGGACCCACAGAGGGGAGTGATCGGATATGCCCCTTGCCAAGTGTTTGATGTCTTGCGTGATCGTGTTTTGTTGTAGAGGCATGAGGATATAGTCTATTCTGGAGAAGGTATGGTGTGATCCCGAGAAGAAGGTGTATTGTTGGAGATCTGGATAGCGCATTCTCCAAAGGTCTGTGAGGCCGAATGCCTCAATGAGATTGGAGAGCCAATTATGCCCAGTGCTGATGTCTCGAGGCGGATGTCAATCTAGCAGGCCCGATACAACTGCGTTAAAGTCCCCACCCAGTATGAGTTGCCCCTCAGGAAGGGAGAGTAGGAGCGTCCCAAGATCCCTATATGATTGGGTTTGGAGACCTGGTGGAATATACACCGCTAACAGTGTAAGTGTGTGCCTTTCCCATTGTCCCGAGACCACCGCGAAGCGTCCCAGCGGGTCAGTCCAGGTGCGTTTGATACTGAGTGGGAAGGTACGTCTGAGTAGGATGCCCACCCCTCGGGACCCAGATGTGAAGCCGGCGTGTGCCACCATTGTGTATCCCCATCTGTTTAGTGCCTTACAGTTGTTACCGATTAAGTGCGTCTCTTGGAGTAGGGCGATATCTGGGAGGTGGCGTTTTATATGTTGGAGAACAATACTTCTTTTCACCTTGTCTCCCAGCCCATTGACGTTCCAACTCAGGAGTTTTAAACTTTTATCCCACTTCGTACTCATTCTGACAAAAAACAGTTCTGTGCAATCTGTGAATCATGTAACACCGCCAAACCACGAAAGGTTGTTTCCTGCATGACCAATAAGGACCCCCCCGTTCCCTCCCCCCAAAGTCCATAAGGAAAGTTTACAAAAGACTAACAATCAAACTTCCCGACACCAACCCCCTCCCTGCTACCCTGCCGCGTAGGTTTGAAACTACCCACATCCCCAACTAGCAGAGTGCCTATCGCCCCAGAAACTAGTCAACAGTTACGTGGGGAAATGGGCTAGTACCAACTCCGGCCGCCAGAGGCCCACCCCCGTTCTTCGAGAGATTTGTCAGGTTAAGGACCCCAAAGTATTACAAGACCCACGCCACGTGATATATCCCCCGCCTGCTTTTTAGGTCGAGCCTCGAGTAGCGCGCAAGCGCTGCTAGGCGAAGACTTTAAGTAAGGGGGTTTCAGAAGCAGTCCAAACGCTCGTGCGTCGTGGCTGGCCTTTTTCGGATGGTTACGCGCGGCAGACATATGTTTCCAATTATCGTGCCCAGACGCGGGCGCGATAATTGTAAACACATGCCGGCAAAAGGCCATGACGCACGAGCGTCTGGTCAGCTGAGCAGGCTGCCGCGCTCGCTCGCCTCGCCCCCGCTCCTCTCTTGTTAGAACTGCCGGTGCTGAGTACAGAGTGCAGGCAAGCGTGGTAAAACTAGCGAACACCGCTAACTTTAAACCAAGAGGCTTTCCTCGTATTCCAAATGCTCGGGTACATGGCGCAAAGTTGGTTTTCAAACAATACAGCGAACGTGAAGCTTGGCTCGCGCTACACGCAAGCGAGATGACAGTCCATTTCTTTACGTATAAAGTGCAGGCAAGCGTGGTGGAACTAGCGAACACCGCTAACTTTAAACTTTAGACCCTTGACCTTGCCAGGTAGGTCGCTCCCCCACCACACAGCTCCGCCTGTGTTGTCTGCCCGCTGCTTCTGCAGGTAAGATCGCCCTCCGCTTGTGGCCCCGGTGCCCGTATTTTCTGCCTGTCTCCCCTTTTCCTTTCTGTGCCCCTCGCTGCCCCATTGTCGTTGTGCCCGTGATTCTGTCTGCTTTCTCCCCTGTTTTCCTTTTTGTGCCCCTCGCTGCCCCATTGTCGCTGTGCCCGTGATTTTATCTGCTCTCTCCCCTGTTTTCCTTTTTGTGCCCCTCGCTGCCCCATTGTCGTTGTGCCCGTGATTTTGTCTGCTCTCTCCCCTTTTCCTTTCTGTGCCCCTCGCTGCCCCATTGTCGCTGTGCCCGTGATTTTATCTGCTCTCTCCCCTGTTTTCCTTTTGTGCCCCTCGCTGCCCCATTGTCGCTGTGCCCGTGATTTTGTCTGCTCTCTCCCCTGTTTTCCTTTTTGTGCCCCTCGCTGCCCCATTGTCGCTGTGCCCGTGATTTTGTCTGCTTTCTCCCCTGTTTTCCTTTTTGTGCCCCTCGCTGCCCCATTGTCGTTGTGCCCGTGATTTTGTCTGCTCTCTCCCCTTTTCCTTTCTGTGCCCCTCGCGGCCCCATTGTCGCTGTGCCCGTGATTTTATCTGCTCTCTCCCCTGTTTTCCTTTTTGTGCCCCTCGCTGCCCCATTGTCGCTGTGCCCGTGATTTTGTCTGCTCTCTCCCCTGTTTTCCTTTTTGTGCCCCTCGCTGCCCCATTGTCGCTGTGCCCGTGATTTTGTCTGCTTTCTCCCCTGTTTTCCTTTTTGTGCCCCTCGCTGCCCCATTGTCGCTGTGCCCGTGATTTTGTCTGCTCTCTCCCCTGTTTTCCTTTCTGTGCCCCCGCTGCCTCTCGCCATTCCCGCCGCTGCGTCCCCGCCCCCCTGACCGCCCATTCGCTGCCCCTGCCTCTTGCCTCCCAGCTGCTCCTCCCTCCCACCTCCCCATAAATGGCGGCCGCTGCGCGGCCGCGCAGCGGACGTGCGCAGCGGGCGCACCTAAGGCAAGCCCGTCTGCGCCCGTCCGCGACTGGACCGCGCCCAGCGCCAGAACCCCTGGATCCCACCGATGCATCACCACTCGACGGACCTACGACGCCGCCACACTCACCGCACTCAATGCCGGCCGGAACCCTGCCTGCTACCGAGCCTCACCGAGACGCACCCACGGACCCTTCACCTGCCAAACCTGCCGATTCACCTGCCCCCGGACGTGCACCACCTCCGCCAAGTCGAGCACCAGCAGCAACCACCTGAAATGCATCCTGCTGAACACCCGCTCCGTCCACAGGCACGCCGTGGAACTCTGGGACCTGCTCGACGCAACAGCACCGGACATCGCCTTCCTCACCGAAACCTGGATGAACGCCTCCTCAGCGCCCGACATCGCCATAGCCATCCCGGACGGATACAAGATCACCCGGAAGGACCGCGTCAACCAGACGGGAGGAGGCATCGCCATCGTACACAAGAACACCATCCGCATCTCGACTAACTCCGACGAGACCTTCACCGCCGCCGAACACCTACACTTCCAGATACACACTGACCCCAAGACCACCCTCCGAGGCACCCTCATCTACAGACCCCGGGACCACGCACACTATTCAGCGAAGACATCGCAGACTTCATCAGCCCGCACGCCATGCCCTCCGCCGACTACATCCTCCTAGGGGACCTCAACTTCCACCTGGAGAACAACAACGACAGAAACACCACCGCCCTGCTGGACAACCTCGCCAACCTCGGACTCAAGCAACTGGTGAACACGCCCACCCACTACGCCGGCCACACGCTTGACCCCGTCTTCTCGTCCAGCAAGCACATCTCCTTCAGCCACGCCACCGGACTCCACTGGACCGACCACAGCTGCGTCCACTTCAGCTTCAGAAAGACTACGACCCACCACCACCCGCAACAGGCTCCCCGCCGGAGCTGGAGCAAGATCACCGCCGAGCAGCTCACCGCCTCCCTCAGCCAGAACACACCCACCAACACAACGGACCCAAACGAAGCAGCCAGCAACCTCGCCAAGTGGCTGACCGCCTGCGCCGACGACCTCGCACCACTAAAAACCCTCCCAGCAGACCCGGAAGCAAGAAAACCCCTTGGTTCACCAACGAACTCAAGGAATCCAAGAAGAACTGCCGCACTCTCGAGAAAACCTGGCGACTCGACCAGACCACAGACAACAGGACCGCCCTCAAGCACGCCACCCGCAAACACCACCAGCTGATCCGTGCCACCAAGAAGTCGGCACTCAAAGAACGACTGGACAACAACGCCCATGACAGCAAGGAACTTTTCAGCATCGTCAAAGAGTTCTCCAACCCCAGCGCCGGAAACAACGACATCACCCCCTCGCAAGACCTCTGCAACTCACTCTCCGCGTTCTTCCACCGCAAGATCACCGACATACATAACAGCTTCGACGCACAAACAACGCACCCTACCGCCGAACCAACGCCCGCCACCACCACCCTCTGCAACTGGACCCCGATCAGCACCGAAGACACCACCCGCACGATGAACTCCATCCACTCCGGATCACCAACCGACCCCTGCCCACACCACGTCTTCAACAAAGCCGACGCCACCATCGCACCCCATCTCCGGGACATCATCAACTCCTCCTTCCACACCGCCACCTTCCCGGAGAGCTGGAAGCACGCCGAGCTTACCGCCCTCCTGAAGAAACCAACGGCGGACCCCACCGACCTTAAGAACTACCGTCCCATCTCGCTCCTTCCGTTTCCGGCCAAAGTCATCGAGAAGACCGTCAACAGACAGCTTGCCGCCTTCCTCGAGACGAATGGATCCCTCGACCCCTCGCAGTCCGGGTTTCGGGCCAACCACAGCACCGAGACCGCCCTTATCGCAGCCACCGACGACATCAGAACCCTAACCGACAACGGGGAAACAGCTGCCCTCATCCTCTTGGACCTCTCCGCGGCGTTCGACACCGTCTGCCACCGCACCCTAGTGAAGCGCCTCAGCAACATCGGAATCCGAGAGAAAGCACTGGAATGGATCATCTCGTTCCTCGCCGGAAGAACCCAGAGAGTCCGCCTCCCCCGTTCAGATCCGAAGCCACCGAAGTCATCTGCGGCGTTCCACAGGGATCCTCACTCAGCCCAACCCTCTTCAACGTCTACATGAGCCCCCTCGCAGCCATCGCACGCCGACACAACCTCAACATCATCTCCTACGCCGACGACACCCAACTGATCCTCTCCTCACCAACGACCCCACCACCGCCAGAGCCAACCTACACGACGGGATGAGAGACGTCGCCGACTGGATGAGGAACAGCCGCCTTAAACTGAACTCAGACAAGATGGAAGTCCTCATCCTGGGCTCATCACCCTCCGCCTGGGACGACTCCTGGTGGCCCCCGGCCCTGGGCACCGCGCCCAAGCCAACGGACCACGCACGCAACCTGGGCTTCATCCTGGACTCCTCCCTGTCGATGACCAGACAAGTCAACGCCGTCTCATCTTCATGCTTCAACACCCTGCGCATGCTCCGCAAGATCTTCAGATGGATCCCCACTGAAACCAGGAAGACCGTCACCCAGGCACTCGTCACCAGCCGACTGGACTATGGGAACACCCTCTACGCCGGAACCACAGCCAAACTTCAAAAAGACTCCAGCGCATCCAGAACGCCTCCGCACGACTCATCCTGGACATTCCCCGACACAGCCACATCACCGGACACCTGAAAGACCTGCACTGGCTCCCCGTCAGCAAGAGAATAACGTTCAGACTCCTCACCCACGCACACAAGGCCCTCCACGACCTGGGCCCAAAGTACCTCAACGACCGCATGACCTTCTACACGCCCACACGCCAGCTACGATCAACCAGCCACGCCCTCGCCACCGTACCACGCATCCGCAGAACCACCGCCGGAGGAAGATCCTTCTCCTACCTGGCAGCCAAGACCTGGAACTCCCTCCCCACTCACCTTCGGCGAACCCAGGACCATCTCTCCTTCAGGAAGCAGCTCAAGACCTGGCTGTTCGAGCAGTAACTTACCCCCTCCCCCAGCGCCTTGAGACCCTCCCGGGTGAGTAGCGCGCTCTATAAATGCCGTGATTGATTGATTGATTGATTAAACCAAGAGGCTTACCTTATATTTTAAATGCTCGGGTGCATGGCGCAAAGACGTTTTTCAAACAACACAGCGAGCTCGTGACACATGTGAGCGAGATGAAAGTCGATTTCAGCATACATGGAGCAACTGAGCAATGTCTTTTGCATTCAGAGGAGAACAAGCGGCGCACCAATTATGTTTAGTGCTACCAGCAACAACATCTACCAAATGATTGTGCCTCACCAGTAATAACAGATTCAAACAAGGCTTTATTTGTCCCTTCATCCAGGGACTATCTGAGACTGAAACATTATGCGCCCTCCCACCCAAAAGGCTCAAAATACAAGGTACTTTGTAAATATACGCCTTCAGAAGCGAAAACAACACTAATGGACACAGTGGGCTGACCAAGTTTTCCTATGCCCCCTTCTTTCTTTCAGCCTTCCAAACACAAGAGCGTCTTCGATCATAAGTGATATCACACAAAACAAGCATTGGCATAGCCAATAGGTCTCGCCTTTGGGACCTTATAAGTGTTTAGCCATGCAACAGTTGATGTTGTTGCATCAAGGATATTGTGCTGCATAACTAAATACTTATAAGGTCCCAAAAGCGAGACCTATTGGCTATGCCAATGCTTGTTCTCCTAGGAACATATTCTACTCTACAGTGCCGTGAGGTCAATCCACGAGTCCAACCTACAAAGTCAAGTTCGTTTAGTCTTTCTGGCCATAAGCCTACCCCCATCTTTGGCGAGAGGTATCAAGTGCAGGGCTCCAAAGTCTTACGGGGCCAACACTTCATGGGATACCCCCCGCCCGCCTTATCATAGAAAAGGATTATACATTACAGTTTGTCGAGGTAGGTCTGTGGGTACAACATTACGAGATCAGGGTCATTTAGTCTCTCTGGGTGATGAGCGTCCCCGGGCTGCTGGACCTCGATCTCCAGGAACGCTGACTCTGTTTGTCTGTGTCTGATCTTCCATCTGCTGATCCCGGCGACTGGGCGTGGGTTTCTCTCCAGTTGCCCCCTGTTGCCGCTGTCGATCTCTGCGTGGCCACCCTATCCAGCCAATCCTGCACCTCCGGTGGGGTAGTGAAGAAAAGCGATTTTCCGTCTACTATGATTTTGAGCTTCGCGGGGAAGAACATCATATGCTTGATTCCTCTTTGTCTGAGTGCCGCCTTCACCCTATCGAAGGAGCGCCTTTCTTGTTGGACTTTAAGCGTAAAATCCGGGAAGAATCGGACCGTTGAGTTTTCGTATTGCAGGTCTCCCTGTATTCGAGCTGCCTGCAGGATTGCGTCACGATCCCTGTAGTTGAGGATTTTTGCGATTATAGTCCTAGGGGCTGGGGATTGGTGCCCGGTGCGCCCTCTCAATTGTGAATAGAGATGAGAGCCGCTTCGGTTTAAGGTGGTTGAGGATTAAATCCTCGAGGAAGAGGTCCATACTCAGCCCCTCTGAGCCCTCTGGGACTCCGACCACTCTGATGTTGTTTCGGCGGGCCATCCCTTCTTGATCCTCGAGTTTCAGAGCCATTTGACGGTGTTGGTGAACCAGTTTGTTGACCCGCTCTTCAAGCTTTTTTGTGGAGGTTTGGAGCTCCAGGACGTTTGTTTCGTTAACCTTGACTTTGTCCGCCGTTTTGTTCATATCGGCTCTTAGCAAGTTCATTTCGATGGATACTTTGTCGATTTTGGTTTCAAGAGTGGCCCCCAGCCCCTGGATAGCCGCCATTATGGATGTGAGAGACGGCTCGGTGGCTTCAGTCTGTTCACCTTGAGCTCCCTCGTCTTGTGGGGCCGACTTCGGGACAGCATATTTATCGAGTTTGTTGGTATGCACTGTTGCGCTAGCCTTGGGCTTCATTGTGTAGTCGCACTCTTCTGATCCACACAGCAGAAGGATAGTGTCTCTTCCTATGAATACTCGGTATGGCTCAACCTGTGATACTGTGTCTTCCTTTCAAAAGCCGCAATATAGTCGAGTCGGGGAAGTAATTTCTGGTCGCGTCTGTACTTGCCCCCTTTGACCGCCGTCCGCGGCAGGTATGGCGTGTATGCATGCGTGATGGGGGCTGTAATCTTCCCCACCGGTCCACAGGGGTATCTCCGCTACTTCCTCGGGTGGTGATTGCTGCCGCCCCCTTCAGTCGCGTATTTGGCCTCTCCCTCCCCCTCCAGACAGGTGAATCAGTCCAGGGTGCCCGGTAGGGCCCGGCCGGCACCAGCAGGCTCCAATGCAACTTTACTTGTGTCCGGTATTTGGAGAATGGGTCTGCTCCCCCCAATTCTAAGGGAGAAACAGACCTCCCACCTTCAATGACTGCCGCCTCCACACACATCCGCCCCAAGCGCGGGCCGCACAATCGTCTCAAGGCGAGTCTGGCCGCGATCCAGCCTTCGTTGCCGGGCCGACCGCCCTCGCGGTGAAAGGAGAAGGGAGCTTCCCGCTTCCAGGTTCTGGAGTCTTCGCGCACCTCTGGCCGTTTCGTTGTGCCCCACTCCGCTTCTGAGGATGAAGGTATGCTGGGCCGTGTGCGGAGGGGTCCGGAAAAAAAGAAATGTGCACTGTTGTGTTCTCGCTCACCTGACTCGGGTGGGCAGCGCAGGGTTAGTGGTGTGGTGAGGGCCACGATCGGCCCCTCCCGTCCAGCGCCCACAATTGCGAGAGCGGCCTCCCGGAGGGTCCGGGGTCGCGTATTTCCGCTCCCCACGAGGCCGCCGATGTCCGAGCGAGCACTCCACGCAGAGGGCGGCCGCCCGCTGGGTGACGCAGGGGGGAGGCGGGGAGTGAAGATCCAAGGGGCGGCGCAGGTGCTATCGTGGCCGGATGGGCCGCCGTGCAGGGTACATGTATGGGCGGTCGGAGGTGTTTTCTCTAGGCCGCGCTTGATTCCTCCAGGCGGCCGCGGCAGCGCCTCCGAGTTGCAGGGCGGTCTCAGGACGTCCTTCCAGGATCCGGATTTCGCAGCGATTCGGTCCAGCTCCTTTTGCTAACGCTGGGATTGTGTTGGGTTCCCTCCTGTCGGATTGTAAGCGGATTTTTATGGGGTTTTAGGGCTCGGCCCCGGCGGAGCTTTCTCGTCAGGTGGCCATCTTCATTGGCGCCAAGCCACGCCCCCCGACGGTCAGGTTGTTGGTCCCTGTGTGGCGTGAGGTGCGTGACTGACAGCCAGACTGTCGGTGTGTGACTGACGACCAGGGTATTGGCATCTGTCTGGAGTGAGGCGGGTGAATGTGTGGGGTTCGCAATCAGTATCTTTGTGGTGACACTAATTGTGTTGTCGCGGGTGGGGGCTGGGGGGAGGGGCAGTAGTGCACGCTCTCGCGGCAGTCTGGTTTACTCACCCCCTGATTGTTAATGAGTGACCTGCGGTCTGGAGGGAGGTGGGGAGAGGTCCTTCTGGACCCTGGGAGGAGGTAAAGGACGCTTACGCCTTGCAGGGGTTAGGGTGGGGGTGAAAGGGGGGGGTAGGGGCTGTGGGATGGACAACCGAAGAGGCCAGGGTTGTAGGGACAGATGAGGCAGGACACACAACACGGGGTGCCCACAAGGGGGCAGGTACTGGGGGCAACCTCAGAGTGCGGAGGAGGGGAGGCGAAGAGGGCGGGAGTATCGGGAAGAGGAGGGCAAAGAATCTAGGAGAGGGGTCGATGTCACTGAGAGGAGCAGTGTTGAGGGTAAGAGGGTAGTAATAATCCAGAAGAAGAGTTAATGATCCGGGGGGGTATACAGGGGAGCAGATAACCCCGAAGACGGGTCGGTCGGTGTCAGTGAGAGGGTGGTATAGAGGGGAACAGATAATCCGGAAGAGGTATTGATGTCATTGCAAGGGGGAGTGTTGAGGGTAAGAGGAGAGTAATAACCCAGAAGAGGGGTCGGTGTCAGTAAGGGTGGTGGTGTAGAAAGAAAGAGGGGGAGATAAGCCAGACAAGAGGTTGGTGTCACCGAGGCAGATGGTGCGGATGGAAAGAGAAGACGGCCCGAGGTTGGGCTGTCTGGGAGGTGAGAAGAGAGAGTGAGGGGCATCAACAAACACAGCAGAGGGCTTGGAGGAGATGAGCCACTCACTCCTCTAGCACCTAGACAGCCGCACCTACAGCGGTGTCACAAGCAGTGCTTTGACACAGGACTGTCAAACGTGGTAGGCAGAGGTGAGAAAAGGGGACACTTGTCAGGAACTTTTACAAGGTGCGCGTTCGGCAAAAGTGTAAAGAAAAGGGGTGAATAAGGTAATGAAGGATAGGTGGTTACTGAATGATTTTAAAACACGGTTACTCCAGAGTTCTTGGGGAGGGGGCGCTAGGATGCAGGTCAGCCGCTGGAGGGGGGAGGATCAGATGACCGCTTCTGCACTAGGCAGAGTGCAGGTGCAAGCCACCAGCATCACACAACTAAAGTCACGTGGGCTGGGAAAAATCAAAGTACTTCTTAAGGAGAAAGAGAAAAAAATGAGCCACAGATATTTAGTGGCATTAGTGGCGCATTCAAAGCACATAATACTAATATATGATTATATTGTGGCCGAATATTGCCACTTCTAGAGAGTGCATCCACCAGTGAATAGCCGCCTTTTTGAATAACAAGTGCCCAGAAATAACCAGTGGACCGGACTCCCTTATGATGGGGAAAAGTAAGGCCTTAATTGCTGTTCACTACTTTTGACGGTCAGTTTTAAAAACACACCTGGACACGGTAGTGCACCGTTGTATGACCCTTCTCTTCCAGTTATACAGGTCCCAGCCTCCACTTGCGACTGGCCCCACCCCTGGTAGATGCAGTTGTCTGTTGTGATATTAGTGCGCCCAATGCCTCTATGCATAAAAGTAGAACAAGCATAGGGTTTCCACTGCTAGTTGTTTCCGACTGGCTCACCTGAGGCCTGCAGCTTCGGTGGCTGGCAGGGGCGGGCTGCAGAAGACCACGGGCAGCAATTATTAAATTATGGTCTCCGTCTCACTGCCTGGGACCCACCAGCCACCTCACGTGCAGGTTACGCTGCGCATGACAATACTGGCCCAGCCTTGTCCCCCCCTATGCCTCACCCGGAGGGCGGAGGCTGAAAACCACGCAGCTGCGTGCCACGCAAAATTTCATCACATACGCGCCGGGAGTTACTTTAAAAGTATGTTCCAGACGGACCCTGCTGTCGGCAAATGTACTGTGTGCCGAGGGGGCCCCTGGAGCTCAAGGCCATCCCCGCAACTCGGGGGCTGCGGGGGCCTGTGTTACGTCCCTGGGCCCCCTAGCACCTTAAGTCCTAAAGGAGACCCCATAAATATGCTTGCAAGTACCTGTATGCAGTATATGTTTCTTACTCCATGGGAAAGCATTACCACGTAAAAACGCATGTGTGTGAAAGTTTTACTTACCTGTAAAACTTCTCTGTGTCAAAATGTAGATGAGCTAGTATCATCAGAACGTATCAGTCTATGATAGATCAGTACATGGACTATCTTAATTAATAGTATCTGGAATCGAGAAGCGCACACACACACACATACACGTATTTAAATATATAACATTTGAGTGGGATAATTGTGAAAATGAATGTGTCAGCACAAAATCTCCAAGACTTCAACGCATGCGTGACACAACTCTAATTGTTAATTTCTTTGCTTGCGGCTTGGCTAGGAGTATGAAAATTAAATTGTGATATACTTCTCTTATGCACTCAACAATCTGTTTCAATCCTAGGGCTTACTGCCTGCCCCTTTGCCATTAATTCAGTAACGTTAAATTCCCAAGTGTAACAATGTTAGCATCACCCTGTTACTTTTTCAGGGGTGTGCACGGCAGGGTTGCAGAGAACTGGGCAAATTTCATTTTGCAAGAGATAAAGATTTTTTCAATACTCTGCAGCACCATCTGTTAAAGTAGCCTCACTGTAAAACTATCCGGAACTGGATTTCAACAAAGACGGAGCTACAGTAAGGGCCCCTAGAGTTATGCGATTCTTTGGTGATGTCCGCTTAATGATGGATTTGCCACATTTGGTATATAATCCACCAACTGATGCCTAATATGCAGAGTTCAACAAAACATCTTTTAACTCCAATGGATTATACATTTTTTTTTTAAAGTGCCACTTGTAGTGTTACGCATGGGCAGGCGTTTGAAAAGTTTAACAGTTCATCTTTCAAATGCTTTCTTTTTGTATTCAGATATCAAATGAGATGAAACCTGAGTTTGCCTAGAGAGGCTTTAAAGTACATTAAAATATCAAAGTAGCAAACTAATACTGCCCCAGAATACGCAGCATTATACCGCCTAATTGGCCTATTTTGCCGCATAATTTAATCAACTTGGCGTCATAATTTGACTTTAAATTGGCACATAATTCATGCCATTTTTACTATAACTATTTTCCATCCTGCCCAATTGTACTCAGGCCAGTAACACTTCCTTGGTTACTGCTTAGTTCCAAACTTCTGAAAGCTGCACAGTACATAGAAATGCACGTTTCGAGCTGCTTGAAGTACTGTCGTAAAACACTGCACTGCATTTATGTATTTGCTGGTTTAGTGAAAGGCTGGCAGAGAACTCAAACATTAGTCATTTATAAAAAGTTAAAATGGTTCTTGAGATGCCATTTGGTTCACAAGCAACACTGTAATTTCTTCTAAGTATGGGGAAATATGAAGTGATGCCCACACCTCCTTTTCCTTTTCAGTTGTTCGTCACGCTGGGTAGCTACAAGAAAGCTGGAGCCAAGATTCCGCCTTGTGATATATCAAGGTCATGGCCCTTTAGACCACCCCTCCACCGCAGTGCTCTTCTCTCAGGGGGCACCTGGAGCTCTGGGGCACCCCCGCAACGCGGGGGCTGCGGGGGCCTGTGTTACGCCCCTGCCGTAAACAAAGAGTTTCTGTGATTACATTTCGTTTTCAGTCACTAAATTCGCACGTGTACATCGAATTGGTTCAATTCAACCGAATGACTACAACGCCCATAAACCACGGACTTAATATAAGTTGATTTACTGAGAAAGCGCGTTGTGTGATTTAATTCAGCCGGATCAACTTTATGCCACGGGCCTCTTGTTTCGCATGCACCAAACGCCTTTACACATACAAACATACATTGGCTCCAATACGCTAAAAAGGCAAAAGCTACGTTTCGGTAGATTAACCACATGAACCCATGTTGTGCAACACCTAGGTCCCTATTTTCGATACCCAAGTCCCCAGTATTCAACTGTATTGGTACAAGCGGTTTAACTGAATGCATGTCTTCACTTCGAGAAAGTATTTGTCGTGCTAACCCAAATGATTGGAAACAGGCCATCCCAACATAACACAATCCCTAACACCTTCTTGAAGACTCGGTAGGTAGAGATAACAGCTAACCCCAAGAACATGAACGTTCGTTTCTCCTGATACGTAAGTAATCATATCATAATTAAACCCACATCTCCGCACACCTCTCTCTAGGACTAGGAGTACGGAAAAGTATTATTAGGCCAAGCCGCGGCGCCGTAACACCTAGCCAAAGAGGCGGAGCACGCGAGATACGCACACTTTATCAAATATGGCTGCCTTCACGGATTGCTGTCAGGAGAAACCGGCTAAACGGCCCACTGATCACAAGGAGCTCAACGTATTGTCCTCATGCCGTTACACTTCCCTTCACACGCGACCTGCAAGTCACTCACAGCTCAACCAGCAACACTCATCACTAGTACATAGAGCGCACTGTATCGCTTGGCTATTGTGCTGCCCGCACCAGCATCATCACTTGTGGCTTACCTCCATCATTCGTCTCTCCATATAAAAACGATAAAATTTAAACTGTATCGGAAGAAAACGGAATATGAGAAAAATCTGTCTCAGGCAGCGCGTGAACACAGAAAATGTTCAGCCGACGTATCCTCCTAGCCTCTCGATAACCAGCTGTAACCGGATCCCACGCTCTACAACTTTCTGACTGTAACGCTCCCCCCTCCTTCACATACTACGTCACTCCCCTACGCTGATTGCATAGCTGTCTAGTCTTGCTGGGCGGCACGCTGGTATTGCAAACAGTGGCGACGCCTACCCATGATCCCACAAGTTACGCAAATATCAATCTACAGCGTAGCGTAAACCTATGTAGTGAATTGTGTTCCTCCCACGTCTAAAATACTTGGGGGGGGGGGGGGAGAGTAGAAATGTACACGCCGAAAAGTGTATTTTCCTGTTCTTCGTAGATGTTCAGCGTTGTTGTTCAAAAAAAGCAAAGCTTTTACAATCGGACAATACAATGCCTGCTTGCACAAATAGCTCGTCATGTTCACTCAAGTGGGGCTTATTCGTAAAATTCAACGTGGGCGAGAAGGCACGGCAACGGGAGTGTGGGCAGGGGGGAGAAGGCACAGCAACGGGAGTGCGGGCGGGGGGGCGAGAAGGCACGGGAAGAAAATAGTGCTCACAATCTAAATACCATGCAACACTCGAAGTAAAGGGGCCAGTAGCCTTGGAAGGATACAAATGACGACATGGTCGTCATAAGGAGGGACTAACAAGCTGATAAACCAATCGGAAGGCAGCATTTAGGAACGACAAAGACACAAGTCAATGAAAAAGATGGGCGAGGGAGTTGGCGTG
Organism: Calotriton arnoldi; assembly: GCA_963921515.1. Classification (NCBI taxonomy): domain Eukaryota; kingdom Metazoa; phylum Chordata; class Amphibia; order Caudata; family Salamandridae; genus Calotriton; species Calotriton arnoldi. Next base: position 1,685,919 of record CAWUFW010000954.1, read on the forward strand.
GCTTCTCCCCGTACTCTACTACCACAGATCAACCCCAGAGCAGCGCTAGCGCGCTGGCTCAGGGCTCGACCTAAAAAGGAAGGAATGTAATCTAAAAAGAAGCAAGCAAATGAGATTGACAAGAAAGCCAACCAAATAGAAGCAATGTCCAATACCAAAGCTTACTCTAAGTATTGGTATTATACACAATTTGTCTTAGACAACAAAAAGCTATAAGCTGTCTGTAGTCTAGACCTAAAAATGTTTATGTGCAATCCTTCTGCTTCTAAGTTCAGGTCCATTTTAGGTCCTACCTGGGCATGCATGAGAATTTTGTTGTGGGTTGAAAATATTAATTATATTTCAAGATCCATTACAAAGTTTTGTAGACAAAATCTAAAACATAATTAACTTGCTGATCATCTCTTTTCATGTACACAATAAAACAAAAAAGAAATTAAGCTATAAAAGGATTTAGAAAATACCAATCAGCCATAATTATCCGCAGGTTTAAACAGTCTAACTCATGCAGAATCAGAGAAAATGTTTCACTGTGTTATGTATCTCTCCCTACAGCAATATAAGAAGCAGAGTACTGTGCGTATTGTATGTGCAATGGATATTTTCCGAAAGTCATTTCAGACGAGCATGCCTTTAAACAGATTTCACAGCACTACTTGGGCCTAGATGATGTCTTCAAAACACTAAAGTGTGTAAAGGTAGTATTCACCATTTTTTTTAAATTGCCTTTCAGCTGTAAAATTTCACAGTTGATTTTTAACATTTTAAAAATGAATTTGCCACTAGAATTATTTTACGGTCAGCTGCTCACTGACAGCTAAAGCAACCTCAGGCAACTATCGTGCCATTCTCAGAAGAGAAAGGGCAGAAACCTGGAGGCCAGACCAGAGACAGGGCCCCGGTGAGATCAGCAAATATCGTGCGCGCACACATGCCAGGCTGTGACAGGACGTACGATGACATCTTTGGAAGCAGGAGACACTGGGGTGGGTGTTGCCAACTAGAGATAGACAGCCCTACCATCTATTACGCATCAGGTGTTAGACTAACGCATTTTAGTGTGGTGGTCCGCATCACCGCACTAAAATGCATGAGTCACACGTTTATAGCCCCTTCTGACACCATTGGCACTGCGTGGCATAAGCTGAGACGGATGTTGGAGCCACGATCCATTAAGCAAAGCAGCACGAGCCTGCTGAGTGCAGTGCACACACTGTGTGCTGCCTGCCCACAGCCTGTTGCATACAGATTGTGAAGCAATGCAACCAACTATCGCTATATTAGAGTGGGAGTTCTCTGTGGCCGCTTCGACACCCACCTAAATTCCTTTTGTTTTTCTTTTTTTATGAGCAGAAACATAAATAAGGCATAGATAAAGCATTGAAATTAATACACTCAGTTTGCTGAATATACATTCCTTGTAGACATATTGTATTAAGCACGACAGGTATATATAAAGTGCAGCATGCCAATTTTGACAAATATACATCACAACATACAACTTCACGTAGATCTCTGTAGTTAAATTTTTCCATAAAGTGTAACATGGCGATTTTCCCTCTAAATATGGTGATAGGGATTGACCTTCGCACAAACTAGACAAAGTTCAAACAGTTACAGTTTTTAATAGAGTACAGTGCTACCAACCCAGATAATACTACCATGCAAAGCTAACGCACATTCTATTTTAAAGAGAAATTCTCTTTGCTGAAGTGCAACAGTTGCAATCTTATAAAGTGCAGTGCATAGTAATCCTAATAATACTAAAGTGCAGTGCTAAAGTGCAATTTATTGTAGTAAAAACTTCTCGTTGCCTTACAGCCCAGCTTTACTGGATAATCACTGGCCTGGCCATACACAGAACAAACATATATAAAGTGCACCATGCAGTGATTAACAATTATATATCATTGCAGGCAAAATTTGCATAGACTTCCCATAAAGTGCAATGTGCCTATTTTCGCCTCTAGACATGATGCCGGCGGCTGATCATCAGTGCAGGCTCGCCAAAGTAGAGCCAGTCCAATTTCATACAGTGCTTTCCAACCTTAGTAATATTAAAAGTGCAATAGTGAAATGCATTTTTCCCCCCTTTTTTTGTTCTGTAGAAAGCTTCAAAATGCATTGTGGCTTTATTTTTCTGGAATGGTCTCTAGGCTCTCCATATATTTCCAAACAGCAGTAAATCTTTTAGTGCCCCTCACTCCTTCCCCTTCTCCCCTTTCAGGCAAGGAAACTTATGGTCCAGTCACTCATTCTATCGCGTATGGACTATGTGAATGCCGTTTATTTGGGGGCCCCATGCACGACCCTCTCAAAACTCTAGGTGTTACACAATTGGGCAGCCAGAATCCTTCTGGATATCCCGAAATACCAATCAGCAAAACCTGCTTTAAAATTACTCCATTGGCTCCCTATTAGGGAGAGAGTTAATTTCACGGCTATGTGTATTGTTCATAAATCGTTAGCCGGAAAGGGCCCTGCCATTAATCATTCTATTATTCGGCCCTACCGTGCTAATAGATGCCTTCGCTCAGATAACCTGCACCTTGTCACTGTCCCTAGGATTAGGAAAGCTTGAAGCGGGGCCGTCTGTTCTCCTACAATGCACTTAAGCTTTGGAACTCTCTCCCTATTTATCTACAGTAGGAATCTAACCATCTTGCCTTCCGCAAACTGTTAAAAACCTGGCTATTCCCCTAGTCTGGTTGGCTCCCCACTATTTGCTGTTATCAGCGCTGGGATGCCTTCGGGAAGCCATGCGCTTAACAAATGCTTTTTTCATTTCATTTTCATTTCATTCACATATGCTTCTTCAAATTTTCTTGTACGTGTCATTTTATTTAGCCATTCCGAATAAGTGGGTATTTTTAAGGACCTCCAGTTCTAAAGTATCAAAGAACGTGCTACAAGAGAGGCAATTGCTGTAAATGTCTCCTACCCTCTTGACATTGCAAGGTTTGCTCTCTGACTAGTGATACCAAAAAGTGCTACGTTTGCCCCAGGGTTCAGTCTTTTCTGAAGTCCCGACTTAAAGCTGAAAAAATCCTTTCCCAAAATTGCCCTATCCTTGGGCAAGTGAAATAAATGTGTAACCAGCCTCCCTAGCCTGCTGTCTGGCAACGAAAATATCTATTCTCAAGTTCCGGGCATATCTTATGAATAGCTTTAGGGGTGTAGAAGGCCATCCAGCTTGACAAAAGAGCCATTCTTTTAAGGTTAGCCGCTCTTAAGGCCTTACTGCCTATTTGTGATATGGCCTGCCAGTCGCGAATAGAGAACATACATTGTGTCTCCTGGGTGACTTTTTCTAGAAATTTATTAACCACCATTGATTCTCCTTGGGAGCATAAAAGACGATACCAATTTCCCACCCCTCTTAACTTTGCTCTAAATAAAGCAGTTACAAGCAAAGTTGGACCAGAGCTGGATGGGAGGCTGTGTTTATTCAATAAATATGAGATCTGTATATATTCAAGAAAGAAAAGTTTGCTCCGATCTCTACACCTAGCTTGGGCCTCTTGCCAAGTAATCACTCAATCTCCCACTAAAAAATGCCCCAGCTCTTTAAAGCCACAAGTATTCCAGAACCTTAATTGGCTGGTCTGTATTTGGAGGCCCAAACTTTTACATTCAGCAAGTTTTAAGTAATAAAACCCTGTGGAGCAAGCCTGCTTTGAATAAAAAATATGAAGTCTTAAAGAGTATTCCTGCAAAGTCTTATACCTAGTTTTTTAGGGGAGTTTAGCTGTTTTAAAAAATACCGGGATCTGCAAGCCAGCCTCCTGCACCATTTAGTCCCCCAAAAAATTATCAGCTGATCCCTAGGAGTCAAGTAAACGGGCTGTAAAATCTAAAATGGCTGCTTCGTAATACGTACGAACTTGCGGAAGTGCAAGCCCACCCTGATTAATATCGAGTTGAAGCACTGAGAGTTTTACCCTTGGTGACTTCTTGCTCCAGACAAACTTTCTAAACATCGTTTCTAACTCTTTAAAATAAATCATATTGATTTTTATAGGGATGTTTGTGAAAAGAAAAACAAGTAGAGGTAAAATGGACATTTTTATAAGGGCCACACGGCCTATCAATGTGAGGAGTAATAGCGACCACTCTTCTAGCAATTTTTTTTAACTTTGTTCCGCATAGCTTCATAGTTTAATTTGTAAGGTTCCCAATATTTATTAGTAACATGTATCCCTAGATATCGGATTGGGTTAGGGTTAAGGGCTTGTTGCTTTAGATTTTCGGGGAGAAAATCAATCTCAGTATTAGTAATTAAAATCTCAGTCTTGCTATGATTAATTTTATAGCCTCCAATGAGTTCAAATTGTGCAAATTCTACTAATGCTAGCGCTATATTCTGTCTTTCTGGGCTTAGATAGAAGATGATGTCATCCGCGAACAGCTTTAGTTTTGCCATTCCTAAAATTGGTGCTTTAATCACCATATTGTTACGAATTTTGATGGCTAGGGGTTCAATAAAAAGGTAAAAAGCACAGGGGAAAGTGGGCACCCTTGCCTTGTCCCCCGGTTGACATTTACTATCCCTGCGAGGTTAGAATTCATAAAAACCTATGCCCCTTGATAAATATGCCATAACATTTATGTGACCTGGGGAGGAACCCCATACCTGCCGAGACCGTAGAAAAAGAGCGTCCCAGTTCACCAAATCGAACGCTTTGTCTGCGTCTATCATCATAACAAGCGCTGGGGTTTAATTGCTATTAAAAAAGTCAAGTGCCTGTACTAAAAACCCTGTATTTGCAGACATTAACCTCCCTGCGATAAACCCTGTTTGGTCCCTATGGATCACTTCTTGTGCCGAAGGAGTAAAGCGCTGTGCCCAAAGTTTCATTAAAATTTTATAATCAGAGTTGAGTTGACTGATCGGTCTATAAGAATTAATATCCCTAGGATTTTTCCCCTTCTTTACAAAACTGACAATAATGGATTCTTTAAAAGCTGTGGGAACCAAGCCACCTGCTTTGGCATAATTGAAAAGCTCAACTAAAAAGGGTGTCAATTCCTTAGCAAAGACCTTATAAAATTAAATTGGTAGCCCGTCATTGCCACATGCTTTTCCTCCCGGCATTGTGGCAAGGGCTACCAGAATTTCTGCTGCTGAGATGTCGAATTGAATTTTACCAACCTGTGTGTTCGATAAATAAGGGAGATCAGCATTCTCAAAATATTGTTGAATTGCCTCTTGCCCGACCATATATTTGGTAGCATATAGTTGATCGTAATGCTCCAAAAACACTTGGGCAATCTTATCCTTATCAGTCACCGGGACTCTTGTATCAGGATCTAATACTTCAGTGATTAGAGCTGCTTCCTGTTTTACCATAGTTGACCAGGCTAGCAGTTTGCCTATCATTTGGCTCTCTTCGTAGGCTCGCTGCTGGAATGTCCGGGAGCTATTAATCTCTTCTATAAGGAAAAACTCCCTTATCTCCTTTTTTGCTTTATCAAGCTGACCCCCAATTATCTCATTTCCCACTAGAGAGGCGTTCTTCTGCATCAGGGTAGTATCAACTGCCAGTTGAAGTTTGGCTATTTGAGTCCTCTGATTTTTGGACTGTGCAGCCATAAAGGCAACCATCTGCCCACAGACTGAAGCCTCAAAGGCCCCCCATACTGAAAAAAGTTCTGCTGTACCCTCGTACCCTTATTAACCTTAAAGAATTCTTGTATCCATTCTCTTGTGTCCATTACCTATTGTTGATTTGCAAGAAGGAGTCGATCCATCTGCCATCTGGGCCTTATCCTCCTGTCCTCCTCTATTTCGATATGTAGTTTGACCAACGAATGGTCTGAAAATGAATTGGCCCCCATTTCTGAACCGACATATTTCAAAGAGCGAGATATTAAAAAGAAATCAATACGGGAGGCTGTTTGGAATTGTCGGGAGTGGCAGGTATATTCTAATACTTCCTGATGGGCTCTACGTTAGGGGTCAATTAACTGATGATCTTGTGTAATGACATCTATCATTTTTTTAGTCTTTGGCTTCAGCTGTTTTTTATTTTTATTTGAAGTGTCCTTTTTCAAATCTTGAATATAGTTAAAGTCCCCTCCAAAAATAATCTGCCCCGAAGCCCCACTAAGTATCTCGTTAATCCTAGTCATAGATGTAGGGTCATCAGTGATTGGTCCATAATAATTGACTAAATTTAAAATATTACCGTTTAAATTCGCCGTGACCCATAGCCATCGCCCATGAGGATACCTCTGAACTTGGACAAACTCCCAGTCCAACCCCCGACTAAAATATATAGCGACCCCCTCACAGCCAACCCTGCCGACGCAAAAAAAACTTTTGAAAAAGATTTAGGGATAAAGAGTTTGGAGTATTTGTTTTCAGGTGGGTTTCTTGAAGAAAAAGAACTTGTGGTGAAAAAGAAGCTAGACATCTTATTATCACCTCCTCTTTTCCAGAGACCTGGCACTTCACCGGGACTCACCGGCTCACCTTCCCGCCAAACTGGGCTGAAGCCGAAGCATTTCCGATTAGCTCCGCTGCCACCGCCGCATTCAGCCGTCGGCCATCAGAACCCAGGAAGGAGACGCGGAATCCAGTTCCTGGTGACAGCCAGCCTCAGCGCCGTCCCTTTAAGATGTGAGAGTGGTCTGAGTGCTGGGGGGAGGAGCAAGCGGTCGCTAGCAGCTACGTGCGGGCATGCCGTAGACACCACCCACCTAAATTCCTTTCTCTGATGTGAAATAATGTTAGAAGAGTGTCGAGTGTGACACAAACAGGCAACGCTTTTCCTACTGCGACTTGTATACTCATATTTCTCACAATGAAGTATTTTGGTCAAAATTTCAAACATTCAATAGTACTAGCGGTGGCTCTTCTAAAAAACTAACAACAAACATCGTTTAACCATCTCGCTATTAAATTCATTGTCTTTCCTCCTATTATCAAATTACATTATCTTAAGCTTAAAAAAACCAGCTGCCTTAGTGGGTAATATGAAGATGGCCGCTACATTGGTCCGCCACATTGGTTTCTAATTGCGCTCTCTTTGCTCCACTTTGGGCAAAATAATCAACTACTACATGTATATAAACTTACTGCCAATTTGTTAGTTTTAAAATGATGGGTAGCAATGATTTCAATTGGGCTTCCGGATGCAAGTGTGAATTTGCTGCTGCCAGTCTTTCATTGGTTTCCTTGGTTCAGTGCAGTGCGACTGGCATTGGATTGGGCAGCTGCATTTTGGGGGCCTTTCGTCTCCATGTGAGGCGAGCCTGACCTAATCCAGAGACAAGCAGAGCCTACAGAAGTAAAAAACGGGGGGCTAGGAGAAGAAAAAGGTAAGCAAGTCTGTATGGCATTGGAATAAGGTAATAAAAGCGGCTGGCTGGGGCACAGAAGGAGAAAGTAAAAGGGGTTGGAATAACAGAGGAAGATGAAAGAAATGGGGTTTGAGAGCAATGGAAGTGTGTGAAATAGAGACAAGTAGGCACTCAACAAAATGACAGCAGGTGGGATAAACATGGGCAGGAGACGAAGAAGAAGTAAAAGAGGACTGACAGGTACGACCAAGAGGATTCCCTGGTCAGTAAACGGAGTATCAACTAACTGGAGCAGCAAGTATAGTGCCAATATCGGCAACACTCAGTTCTCATACAGTGACATACATAAATAAACCAGACGACACCTTTTAGTGGAGAAATTTTGCTGCAGGTTTATTTGCATAACCAATATGCCAACATGGTGGGTTATCTTACGGGCGATCCCAGGGCAGGCCAGCCCCTATGCCGCCTGCCCGCCTGATGAGCCAAATTGCACCGTGGCCGTCGCCAACCGGTGGTTACCAATTATTGGGAGAGGCCACCTCTCCCCTCAGTGGACCGCCAGTCCACTCCCTTACTCACGCCCCCCACAGGTGGGCGGAGCGTTCCAGGCAGCCCCCGGTTGCTCAGACCCACAACCGCCTGTAGGCTAACGGGGCGCCGTAGTTCTTCCAGGGGACACGCTAAGATATCCCTGGGTATCCTTGGCTTAGCACCCTGTTGTGCTGCTGCAATATAGTACCCTTCTGTACCTTGCAGACTCTGGATCGGCCTGTAACTCCTCCTGCAACACAAAACAATAAGTTAGATTCTTCCCCTCCCCGTACTACCCTTTGGCCGTCCGCAGGGTAAGCGGTAGGGTGGGAAACAGCGAGACGGGTAGCGGTCAAGAGACCGTACAGTGGGCGGGGGAAGGCTTTGTACCCCTGTCCCCCTCCCACGGCCAGAAGTGACGCGGCCCGCAGACCCCCTGGTCCCTAGCCCAGGGAGCCTAGACAGCAGACTTCTGTGCCTTCCTGTGGCACTAAGGCGGCCACCCTGTTGGAGGGTCCCCTACGTGGCCCCCCTGGGCAGCCTTGGCATAGTGCCAATATCGGCAACACTCAGTTCTCATACAGTGACATACATAAATAAACCACACAACACCTTTTTAGTGGAGAAATTTTGCTGCAGGTTTATTTGCATAACCAATATGCCAACATGGTGGGTTATCTTACGGGCGATCCCAGGGCAGGCCAGCCCCTATGCCGCCTGTCCGCCTGATGAGCCAAATTGCACCGTGGCCGTCGCCAACCGGTGGTTACCAATTATTGGGAGAGGCCACCTCTCCCTTCAGTGGGCCGCCAGTCCACTCCCTTACTCACGCCCCCCCACAGGTGGGCGGAGCGTTCCAGGCAGCCCCCGGTTGCTCAGACCCACAACCGCCTGTAGGCTAACGGGGCGCCGTAGTTCTTCCAGGGGACACGCTAAGACATCCCTGGGTATCCTTGGCTTAGCACCCTGTTGTGCTGCTGCAATATAGTACCCTTCTGTACCTTGCAGACTCTGGATCGCCCTGTAACTCCTCCACAGCTCTGGGGGTGGCCACCGTCACCACCAGGGCCCCCCACCAAGGCAGATATTCCGACCTACAGCCTGTTGCTTCCAAGGCCTCCCCAAGGTCCAGCAAAAATAGGTCCATGCCTACCCTGGAGAGGTGAATCCCATCCACTTCCCAACATCCAGTAGACTTGGCATGAAGTAAACCATGCCTGATGAAGCCAAATCCCCTTTGTTCCGTGAATTTACGCATTGCGCTGTTCACTCTCCTACGTGATATCTCAATTGCCTCTCCCGATTGGGCTCCTTGCCAAACTTGGCGAGGTAAAATTTCGAACCACCACAGTTCACATGCCCCCAGCTGAATACTCAATTGACACATGATGTCCCTCATGTCTTGGAGCAGTCCTCTCCTCCCCAGAGTCGTCAGGTCATTCCCTCCTAAGTGTATGACCAGAATGTGAGGTGGACCGCTCCCTCCCCCCAGTCTCTGCTGTAGCTTCCTCATCAGTCGTTCCAGCGCATACCCGGGTAACCTAGCCACGTGATCTCTGTGGCGGAGAAGCCATGTCGCCACTTTCTTATCTCAGCCCACCGTGCCACTCTAACGGTGCTTGAATGGCCAATTACCCAGACCTTGGTTCCTGGTAAATAAAGAGCTGTTGTGTTTGAAAACAAACTTATTATAACGTTTATATTCAATAATCTACAATTGCACAACAAAACTACATCACTGCAACATCATTTGGCAATCCGGGCCAAAACCGTACACCTTTAAACACCTGTCGGTTGCCACATAGTACCCAAGAGTCCTCTCGCCCTATCCTTCCGCTCAAGGCCTATATATCATTAGTAGCATTGCGACTCCCAGCGCCTGACCTGCTTAATTCGCTCTGGCGGCATCCATGATAGGAAGGCTGAGGTTGCCTCCACCCTCCTGAAGGAGTGGCTGCAGAATCTCATGTCTCCCCCTGTCAGTCCTGACAATTGCAAGCCTGCCTGCATGATGTGGTCTACTTGAAACTTTGTAACCCGAGACACATCCTCGTGCACCAGGAAGTACCCCGCAATCCCCGGGCGGAGGGCCAAATAAGCCTTGCCCAAGAGCAAAGGGCACTACCTAGCGTCCCCCAGCCCCTGTAACAGGACTACTCTCCCTTCTCCTCCCTGATCAGTTTAGACTGTCTTTGGTCCCGCAAAACAAGTCCAAGCCCTTACTGGACCGGAGGCCAGCATGCCCCTTCTGGACAGGTATCCCCATCCTATTTAAACTCCCTGTGGACTTTAGCATGCCTGATAACCAAAACCCCTCTGTTCCGGGCCTCTACACCTGGCAGTCTTAATTCTCCTGCGTGAGGTTACGACGGCAACCCCTGGCCGGACCCCCCCATACTACATTGGGGTATCTCTGACCATCAAACTCACATGCCCACCAATGGATGCATAACTTACCCCAGGGGGACTACAATTCTGGCAGCAGGACCCTCCTACCCTGGACAGTCAAGACATTGCCTCCCAGCTGTAAGACCCCAGTGACGAGAGGGGAGACACACTCACCCTGCCCGTGCCGCTGCTTCTACAGAAGCTGTTCAATGCCTGCACAATAACACCACCCCTCCCAGGGTGGCATACGGCCGGCTGTCCCCTTGAACGCCTTGGGATTCCCCTCGCCCCACCTGCAAGCAAGTACTGCCGAGTCTGAAACTCGAAGGGGGACCCAGTATCCATGGTACTCGCCTCGCCCAGCCCTTTAGTGCTGCCCTGAAAAGGAGAGACAGTAAAATCGACCTGGCCCCCCCATTTAGTATAATGGCGATTGCCAACGGGTGTTATTGCCCCCCTGGTGTCCCTACCCAGCGAGTGTATATGCGCCCAGGGTGACCTAAAACAAAAGTTTGGTGTTGGTTCAATATAACATTGCCTGTCTGAAGAGCAATACCTTTGACAAGCCACTCCTGACAAGGTGTGCCAATGCGGGTAGAAGTAAGAGTTGTCAAGCCCGCCTTACTTCCTCTCACCCAGTTTTCTGTGTATAGCGCTTGTCGGAGTATGTCCATCGAATTCCGCCAGTCACCACCCTAGGTGACCCTTGCCCTCACAAACTTCTGCTACTATACCAAGGAGCAGACAGGACAGTGTGAACCGGGAATGCCTGTCACGTTAACAATATGAGTGGTGCAGAAACATTACGTCGGAATCTAACGTGCAGTTTCATGTCCTGGTGCAGCCCCCATTTATGTGATTCCCCTGGACACCTCTGCCTAATGTGCGTGACCGGACCTAGTCCAGATTGCTTGGCGGCCTGCCTGTGAGTAATACACCAGTCCCAACTGGACGTACTGCTGCTGGCGCCCAGCACCCAGATGGGAGTGTCGCTGGGAGGCAAGAGGGGAAAAGTAGGATAGCTTTAGTACACTTGACAGCAAGAGTCCTCCCATAAGTGTGCCCCGCACCTTAAGGACCCTTCCCCCTATAAGGGCGACCACTCCTACACTCCCTGGCTGGACCAGCTATGGGGCAGGCCGTCTCATCGCCATAGGTGGAGAGTCCTGAGGTACCCACTGGGTTCTGAGGGACATTCCCGTCATCTGGATACAAAGTTTGCCCCTCCCCCGAATAACTGATATAACTGTATTGCACCAATGTTGCGTCATAGTCCAGTACCCTTAGGGAATTGTCTCTGGTGCGTCACCAAGTCAGTCCCTGCGCATTAGAACATCTGAAAATTCTTGAGTAATATATGCTTTTTATGAAGATAGTTTGATAAACCAAACAGGTTCTGATCCTGTGACCCTGAGGTTGAAACCACCACCACCCGCATCCGGTGAATCAATCCAGGTTTTCTTTTGCCCTGACCCCTCCTGTGCCCATTGAAATCACCATAAAACCTGCAAGTGGCCATGTGGCAGGCACCACGGCAGGACCTGCCCGTCCTGATTAACCTACATATCCTAGCAGCAAAGCGGCACTCACTGCTGCAAATGTCTTGGTGCGTCTGTTAATGGAAGTAGCACCTCTCCCCAAACTCCCCTTATTGTGAGTCTTCATGCACTTGGAGGACCGGGAAAGTCTGTGGCTGTCATGTCCTTGTTAAAGTAAGAGATTACCCCTACTTCCACCTAACCTGATCACAAGTCATCACACCCCCACTGATGACGAATACTACCTTCTTGCCGGGCCCTCCCGGCCACCGCTGATCAAAGTGACGCCAGGTTTCCACTCGTGCAACACCGGGAGATACATTGCCGTGACAGAACAGGTCATGAAACAGAAGAAACCTATGTTCCCCGATAAACTCAGGCGTCATAAAGATACATCTTTGCACAAGAGCCGGGGGCAGCCGGCCCAGTGAAAGGCATTGGTCTGCCATGCTCTCCTCTGAAATCTCCGCAATAGGGGCTCCAGATAGTATCAGGTGTGCTTAAGTGTCTATAACATGGACCCAATGACCGCTAATGCAGGTGACAGTCCCCGCTAAGTTCCGCCCTGCTCAAGGACTAGTGCAAATAGGAGCATGGGGCCTAGCAATGGGCGTCTTTAAGAAAAGAAAACAATGACTGGCCACGCAATGAACCATGGACAGACCCTAGGTGTCTCTGCTGAGAGGAGTTGGGGAACAACAGACGGGCAATATGCAAGAGGCTAGGATGCCGTTAAGGATCAATATACAGGGTTAGTGACTTGTGTTTACGGCATTGGAACACAGCAGAAACCCCCTACGTTCCAATAACCGGAAAGTATGTTATGTTATGTTAATGAAGTTTATAACGCGCTCAGATACTCCCAGGAGTGTCCCGGCGCGAGCCTTGAGGTGCAGCTAGAAAGAGAATCGCAGGTTAAAACAGAAGTGTTTTGAGCTGTTTTTTAAAAAGACTAAGATCATGGGTGTTACGCAGCGCGAGGGCAACAAATTCCAGGCGGTGGCTGCCCGAAATGCAAGAGATCTGCCCCCACTCTTTGACGGCGGACACGAGGTAGCCGGGCAAGGTGCTGAGATGCTGACCTCAGATCTCTGGTAGGGGTATAGAACTCAAAGCGCTTCCTTAGGTAAGCTGGCCCTAATCCGTGGAGAGCACGATGGGCAACCACAAGGGCTTTGAACTTGACGCGCTTAGTGACCGGCAGCCAGTGCAGAGTGCGCAGGTGTTGTCTAACGCTGCTTCTGATAGGAATGTTAAATAAAAGCCTGGCTGCTGCATTCTGGACGACCTGCAGTTTGTTAAGAGAATAATCCGGTAGACCAATGTACAAGGCATTGGCGTAATCAAGGCGGGACAAAATCAATGCCCTGGTCACTGTTTCCCTTGCATCCCTAGGGAGCAAGGGGAGAAATTTCCTGAGTGACTTCAATATCCCAAAACAGCTCCCGGCCAATTTTTTGATATGATACGAGAAAGACAAATTCTCGTCAAACCACACGCCCAGATTCTTAACAGGTTGGCCAGAAGAGGATGGTAGCGGAAAGCCGGCCGGCCAGAGAATCTCTCTGAACCGTGTGGGAAAGTTGCCGTAGAGAAGAATCTCCGATTTTCTTCATTGCATTTAAGCTGTGCCGCTGAGAGCCACTGAAAGACCGCTGTCAGACATTTCTTAACCTTCAGAGTATCACACTCCAATTTACCCCAGGTAAACAGTAGTTGAGTATCATCGGCGTATGCCACGATTTTGGCTCCTAGCTCCTCCGCTAATTGTACCAGAGGGGTGACGTAGATGTTGAAAAGAAGGGGACTCAAAGAGGACCCTTGCGGCACTCCTGTGGTAACACCTTGAAGCGTGGAAGAGAATGGGGGATCCAAATCTGTTGCGTACGCCCCTCAAGAAAAGATTTTAGCCACCTCCATGCTGATCCCGTGACACCTATTTCCATCAGACGAGACAGAAGCAGCGAGTGGGGAACAGTATCGAATGCTGCCGATAAATCCAACAATATCAAGGCAGCACTTCCACCGGCATCCAGACAGCCTCGGATAGCTTCTGATACTTCAACCAGGGCCGACTCAGTGCTATAAGCAGCTCTAAAACCTGATTGAGCTGGATGGAGTAGACCTGACCCTTCAATAAAATCAGTGAGCTGTTTATTAACTGCCTTCTCACAGATTTTAGATACAGTGGGAAGAAGGGAGATGGGGCGATAGCTCCCTGGGTCCTGAGGGTTTAGTGAAGGTTTCTTTAGAAGTGGCAGGATTTTAGCTTGCTTCCACACTGTTGGAACAAGCGCCTCCTGAAAGGAGAGTCTAATGAGCGTATTAACTTCTAAATTAACTGTTTCTGCCACAGAGGCCAGGAGTCTCGCCTTACAAGGATCCGACGGAGAGCCAGATTTCATAGCTTTCAGAATTTTAAGTGAATCCGATAGGTCAATAGTATGACTGACGGCACTGATTCCTGAAAGTTCCTGGAAATTGCAATGCTCGCAAACCGAACATGTGGACTTAGTTGCACATTGCGAGCTACTATAGAGCAGGATAGGAGTTTGTAGAGCATCCCCGCCCGGCAGCCCACCTGTGGCTGATGTGTGCAGCTATTAACCTTTGTGCTGGGGATGAATCTTTTTAGTCAGATTTGACTGTAGCTCGCTCTACCAGGTTCCTAACTTAACACAAGTGCCGTTACATGAGAACATCCCATCCCGCCCTTATTGAAATGCTGTGATGTCTAGCTCACAATCCTCAGAGGCTGCTCACTTCCACCCTGTGTGTGTGTGTTTCTGGTGCTCAAACCGTTCATTGTGTCGCAGCGCTGGGGCTGACCTGTGCTACCCTCCGAGATATCCATCTTGTACTTGCCACAGGATGAAAGGAGGCCCAGTGACGTTGACATCGATACCCCATCATAACCAGGTATAGAGCCCACTTCACCCACGGTACCCTGGTGCTAATTAGCAGGTATAACTGCTGTGACGCTCCATGTACACTATGCATGCCTGGGTTACATCCCTGCATACTGCTGATAAGTGCTTAGGATGTAGAAATTATATGCTGCCTCACGTCAGGAGGCCACTTATGTTTGCACCCCACATTGCTCCTGCCATGCTACCAATCCTAGTAACCTCACCCACTAACCATAACACTTGTGCCAGTGTGACAATACAGACTAATCCAGGCCCCCAGTGCCATTAGAATGGCTTGGGTAGCAGGCCAAAGTAACTTAAAGTATATTGAAATAATAATTGCCTGTTGTTGTGCTCATCTCTAAAACAGAGAGGCAGCGCCCACTTGCGGCGAACTGTCACCCCCGCCGGCGTTGACAAATCAGTGACTGCGCTGAGCACCGGAACCACCCGGTCAAAAATAGCACCGAAAAACTTGATGCTGTAGTTTGCCATTGGTAGCCCAATGCAGCACCATATGAAAGTCCAGGGGGTGACTTGCTCATATTGTGGGTCTAACTAGAAGGGCTGTAACTAAAAAGCCTGGTTCAACTATGTTAAGTGTGCATCACTGACTTAGTGTGGCAGGGTTGAAATAGGTCTGTGTACCCGTGCAGTATTCAAATCCCCAATGTATCTAAAATGTGATAGTCTGAAGGAATGAATGTAATAGTCATCATTTTACATCATAGTGTTGATCCATATAAGGGACAGGTGACGAAGGACATGTAGTATACCTTTAAGTCCCATAATGATGTTTTGAGTTGTTGCTAGGGTTTTACCCTCCCAAAGATTACCATCGGCCAAGTGACATCTTGCACTCGATGGCCACTGACCCGCGCGTGTGGGAACTATGACCATGGTGACACCAACAATAGCACAAGGAGGTGGACACAACCAATGTCAATCACGACCAGTGTCAATGGTCGAAACGGGGCCAAACAACTGCCTGAGGTCATGTGATTTGTCAGTGTGCACATAAAATGTTGCGGAGACCTCTGACCTGAAAATCCTGTGAAATGGATTAACCGGTGCCAGGTGAAGATGAGCACATGGGTCGAGGCCACGCGAGAGTAACTTTAATTATGTATATATGGTTCTATTGCGCAAACACGGCCCCCGATCACGGACACCGAGCTGATTACGAAGGAAATCCTTTTTAAAATGATGAGCCCAAATACTGCTGTACACTAATTGGTGTAAAAGAACCCCTTATTAAAGTTACTTTTCTAAAATAACTCTTCACACGGACCCAAACTGATTAAAACTTTTCGCATCACTGGCATTCTGGTTACACAAGCTGTAAAATCTTGCTGTGTTGTACAGAGAACACGGTTGACAATTCGCAGCAATAGCCCCCTGCACATATATGAAAAGCACACCACAGGAAAATATTCAGAGCTTTTTTTTTTTCTTCGATCAAACATTCAACACTAAACGTAGAACATGTAATGTAAGTGTCTTCCTTCCATACGGGAGAGAAGCCCTTCTCGTGCTCGCACTGCACCCGAGCCTTCACCGACCAGTCCAACCTGAGGGCGCAACAGCCTGCTCCCTCTGACGAGTAGAAGTGCCAGACAAGAGCTGCTCACAGACCTTCTCCCGCCTGTCCCAGCTGCACGAGGAGTCGGGCTGCTACCTGGCGCAGACCGATGCCCGCCTGCCTCTCCCGGTTACCCTGCTGAGCAGGGACTGTGGTGCCCCCCGGCGGGCCATGGTAGTCACTGCGGGCGGGAGCAAAAGTGCTCCCAAGACCGGCAACAGGGACCGGAAGCATCGGGCGGAGAGAGGGGCAGATAGGGAAGAGCTGGTCCAAGGGAGGGGAGTTCCAGTGTCCCGCTACCAGAGCTGAAACGACGGAAGTGGAGGAACACCTCTGGTCCAGTGACACAAGAGCATTCTTAGAACAGAATGAACAAGGCGCAAATGTATAACATTCCGCCAAAGGTGGTATGAGCCCGAGAGAGCATATATAATCTGTAGACAAAGATGGTGAATCTTCTGCAATCAAAAACCCGCAAACATGCCTCTGCAAGGCGCGTTGGCCTATACCCGTCTCTACAGAAACAGATCTCTTCTGCCGACGAAAGCACACAGAGAGATAACGACTTCACAGACATGGTCTGTTAAAAATGCAGGGAAGGGGAAAGCACCTCGCTGCCATCCCCCATTGCGCCACCCCACCTTCAATACCAATACTGACCTCGGACCTCCCGGCGGTCGGCAAAACCCCTCACCCGCAGATCCCGCCGGTCCAGTAACAGTGGGCAGAGGGAGGAAGGTGGACAGCGGGGAGGGAGCAAGCGGTGCTCGCTGCCCCCGCGAAGGACCGGCCCCTGGGCCGAGGTCTTGAAACCTGAAAGATTATGTGATCGAGGGAGGAGCCTCGCGACCTCGCTGCTTCCCCCCCACCCCCCTCTCAGCACGCCACATACGGTCCCCGCTTGCCGTGGCATTGGTCCCGGCTCCTCCTGGATGGAAAACAGCAGAGTGGAGGTGGCCCGTAGCGCTCCTTGCCCCCCACGCATCAACAGGCCCTGGAACCGGCACCGCGGGGAAGACGGTACTATAATTGCCAGTAAAAGTGGACACTTCTCCCGGCAAAGGAATCGGCGTGATCATCTGATGATATGAAGAAGACTCGATAAACCGCGAAGGAACTTCGCCGTAGGCTAAACAGGCGCCCATGTCTATACAGGTTCCCTTGGCAACCGCCGAAAGAAGACCAGCAGAGGGGGGAGCATCGCGACGCCAGCAGCACCCCCCCCCAATCAACGACAGGCCCACGCGGGCTGCGGCTCGGGGTACAAGCAGCTACAGGCCCTGCAAGCAACAGCTAGAGGGGGAGGGTCGCGGCGCTCGCTGCTCTCCTCCCAACCAAATTCTGCTCTCGACGGCCGGGATCCCGAGACCCGGCAACGCCGCTCTGAGAGGAGAGAAGCCTCGCTGCACTCCTGGTACTCCCCCCCCCCTCACGCCCAGACACACACAGGGCCGGGGCCAGGCCTGCGCCCAGTGGCGTGGCAAAGATCAGGCCAGGCATGACGGCCTGTGCCCCCCCAGGAGCTGATCTACCCCCCAACAATGGCGGACTGCAGCCCCGCCAATGGCCGGGCTAAGCAGCCCTGCCTAAGGAAAAGTGGGGGGGGGGGGCTAACGCACTCACCGAGTACAGCTCCTGGAGGTCTGGGGCATGCCTAAACAGCGAGACGGGTAGCGGTCAAGAGACCGTACAGTGGGCGGGGAAGACTTTTGTACCCCTGTCCCCCTCCCACGGCCGGAAGTGACGCGGCCCGCAGACCCCCTGGTCCCTAGCCCAGGGAGCCTAGACAGCAGACTTCTGTGCCTTCCTGTGGCACTAAGGCGGCCGCCCTGTTGGAGGGTCCCCTACGTGGCCCCCCTGGGCAGCCTTGGCAGTACACTTGGTGTCAAAACAGTAACATAAACCAGTTAGTTCTAGACGTCTCCTGTGATAACAAGGCTGCAGTTATAGTGTCACAAATGGAAATCTGAACAACATTATATTAAGCAATGATCAAGCAGCCAATCTGAACGACTTTGTAATAAGCAATGATCAAGCAGCCAACACGTGTTTCGCCACAGATTACTTTTTAAAAGGCTGGTGCATGTATTTGCAGCAAATAGTTTTTAAAAATGAAACTTCATCCAGGAAAATATGTTCAGTTGATACGCCTCACATAGGGAGAAAAGCAGCAGAAGAAAGACTGAGCTTGTAATTTTCCCAGATAATAACAATAATATTGGCAGTATGTGCTTGACTACACAGAGATTTTCCATGCCTATGGGTGCGAACCAGCAAAGTGGTGTTAAAATTGAGTTTCATGAAATTAGCAAATATTTTTTTATTTAATTGCTCAGAAGCAACATTAATACAGTGAAGCACGAGGTAAAATATAGTATGAAGCTTTCTCACGCCCCTTTGCTTCCCTCAAAACCCCTGAATCTGGGGCCTGGCTGCAGCGACACCCAGCCTCCAAGCAGTACCCCCATTTATGTAGCCTTCTCACACCTCCCCTTCCCTCAAAAACCTCATAATCTGGGGCCAGGCAGCACCCCTATATAAGGGCACTAGGTTAGTGCCCTTCCATTCCTGGTGCTTTCTAGCAATTTTAAGATCTTCTTAGAGTTTCTCGTTGATCAAATGGGTGTAATTTCTGATATGTAATTGTTTCCCTGGTCTTTATTGCTTGATTTTGCTCGCAAGAAAGTGTCACTCGTAGTCGTTGAATGTAACGCATAATTACACTGAAATTATGAAAATGTCACACATAAGCAAACTGAAACCTCGGCAGCTATGGATAGGAATAATCAACAGATCCCGCAGGTTTCTTGCAATGGCAGGTAGTTCCCATGACGCACGTTCACTGCAAAGGACATGTTACACATGTTACACTTCTAGCCATCACATATTTGCACAAAGCAGATCTTAACTTATGTTCATCAGGGCTGAATTGTATCACAAGCAAATGATGGTGCAATCATAGTGTATGAGGTTTATGGACCGTTTTGCACACTTTAAAATATTTAAATGAGTATGTGTGCAAACCAACTGAAACAAACCTAAAAACTTAGATGCACTTCCTAGATGCACTCATAGCTTCATTTAGAGAGGAGTTTACATGCCATTTCCTAGATTGCAAATAATCTTATATGTCATGTGCCTTACCTACAGATGTATAAAGTGTTGCCTTTCTTAAATATATTAACATTTAAAGAAAGGTCACACACTCGCTGTTTGTGAAGAGGAACTTTTACATCCAAACACAAAGGCATATAATACTACGTCACTGTGCTGGACCGGTACTGATGTTACTGCTTTCCTACTTAAAGATCCAACTTCGGTGCCTCAAACAGGTTCACCTCTGTTTATGTTCCAAAGAGCAGTACATATCATTGGCTCATTTTTAGGCCTCGGGTTGGCCAGTCCTACTGATTCAATACATTATATATACATAAAATGGGCCCTATGTCAGCCACCTGATCGTGACTGGGTGGCTTTTTAGTCTATTTCAGTCTTTGCTCTTGATTCAATGGCTTTCCTCCTCCCTGTTCTTGTGTTTGTCCAAGCCAGAGTATTTCGGTCTTCCAGTGTTGTGATTGGGTGAGCTTTACCCTTCCACTGCATACTTCAGGGACTCTTTTTTTAAATGTGAGTTTGAGCATTCCAATAGTGTGGATATGTTTCCTTGCTCTCTCCCCCTTTACACACATTTTTTTTCCTCACAACCTCAGCCTAAACACTCGCTGATGCTTTTCACCCCACTCCTCGTCTAACTGTCTGAGGTTTATTTATAAAGTTATTTTTACAACAGTCTGGCAGCTGTCAAGTGTTGCTGGGCCCTTTGTGTTCCTCTTCGTTACAATCACACTTTTGTATTTCTATTTTTCACCAGTTTAATTTGCCACTTTAACATGGCCATCCACCATGTTAGATAATTGTAAATTTTAAATGACCGCATCACCACGCACACATGCTTCTTTTTTAATTCATTGGAAATTACAAGTTGAGTGAAATAACCACTATTCCCTTCAATCATCTTCTTTTAATTGATGTTTGTTGGACTGAAATATTTTTTATCGATTAACAACTGCCCTGACTGTCACAATTCACTCACATGTTTATGTACTATTCTTTACATGGATGGAAGTACCCATATCACCAATATGTCCTCCTGGGTTCTTTGGAAGAAATAGACTGACTTTTCAACCAAGAAGTGGACCCTGTGAGATCGACTGAAGTAGTCGGGGAAGAAAGTGATCAACCAGAAAAGGAGCTGGGAGTGTACTTGAAAACTTTATCCTGGAATTTAGCGGGGCTGGATGCTAAGAAAACAGACCCCAACTGTTTGAATTATATCAAACCCTTCCATGTCCTGGTTTTTCAGGAAACTTGGTCCCTTAGCGATACGCCCTTTCTATCTAATTTTGTTAATTTATTTTGGTCTGCAATACCTTCCCCTTGTGGACGTACCAAGGCGGGGCTTTGTACTCTAGTTTCTCTAGCATTTAAGTGTGTTGCCACTAAACTAGAATCAAACAGTGACTATGTAGGTGTGGTCTTATTAACTTTTCAGGATAATTCACTGATGTTAATAGTAAATGTGTACAAACCTTAGGGCAACATTACTCATTCAGATATAAATTCTAATGTAGATGAAATTATTGAGAAATTTGAGAACTCCCCAAAAGTTAGAGAGCTGAGTATAACTGCCAAAGTTTCAATAGTGGTTTTGGGGATTTTAATATTCATCTTTGTCCTGGACCTTGCTTCTTATTTCAAGACCATCGGGTGGAGGACATTTCCCCGCTCTACCACTTTGAACACTCTTTTCAGGGGGACCAGTTGAATGATTTGATCCACTCGCAGAACCTGGTCATCCCAGGTGCTCAGGCAGTCCCCACTTATGTTGCGAGAGGCATCGAATCTATAGTGGATCACTTTTTCAATTTCCACATCGCTTCTCCCCACTGTGGTTGATTGAGCGGCGTGGATTGATCACAAAACTTTAGTGCTGGTTATCTTCCATCAGAGCCAAGACTCTCCTGACTCTCCTGAGTTATCTGTAGCCCCAGACCAGTTGGCTGTCACAGAACAAGGGAGGCAGATTAAGTGGGCGAAAATTGTCCCCGATGATTTTTGTGGGTCACTTTTTAAACAACATAGTTTAGAGATGGCGAATTGTCTCAACCCCAACTTATGCCCCAAGGACATTCTTTTAGGTTTTTTGGCCCTTTGTGCTGGCGTTAAAAGTGCCCTTATGGTGGCTGGCCCGGGACGCCCTGCCTCTAACAATCCCCAGTGGTTTAATACAGACTGTTCAAAGACTCTTGGGTCCTTAAAGGTAGCACTTAAATCATCACTGAGAGATAGGGTTGAGATACGACTTTTAAGATCTATATATAAGAAGGCCTTGAAAGATAGAAAGGAGTCCCTCTGGAATGACATCTGGGAGGAGCTGGTACATGCTAGCAATTGCAGTGACACAGTGGCATTTTGGAAAATCTCAAACCATCCCTTTCTGACAGTGAACTCTTTATCCGACCTGGCACCGGTTATACCGGACACCCAGTGGAATGCCCATTTCTAGTCTATCTACTTTCTGGATGACAGTCAGGGCTTGCCGTCATCTAAGATCAGTACAGTGGAGGTTAGATCTCCCTGTTTGTCCTTTTCCATCTCAGAGGTTATTGGTGCTATCAGCCGTTTGTCAAGGCATAAGGCTCCTGGCCCTAACTGTGTTCTTGCAGATCTCTTTAAGGGAGATATTACCACCTGGGCTCCCTTACTGACAAATTTCCTAAACTCTGCAGTTTCTTAAGGCCCCTGGCCGTGACGGTGTTCCTGCAGATCTCTTTAAGGGAGATATTACCACCTGGGCTCCCTTACTGACAAATATCCTAAATGCTGTGGTTTCTTATGGTCCCTTGGTCTCAATCCGTTATAGTCCTGGTATTCAAGAAAGGGGATCCAAAATGTTACAGACCAATTTCACTTATAGACACCACAGTGAAGGTTCTGGGCCAGGTTGTTTTAAAAAGGTTGATGGATTGAGAGGAGGAGAAGAATATTATTTCCAATTGTCAGTATGGGTTTAGACCTGGGTGAAGTACCATCAGCAAGGTCTGAATCTCTATTTATTGATTCAGAAATACGCTGTGGCCAAGAAAGGGACTGTCTTTTTGGGCTTTATGAAAGTTTCAACAGCTGTTGATCGGGTTAACTGATCAAAGCTGTGGCTCCTCTTACTGTCATTGGAGGTTGAGCCAGCATTAGTTTCTTTTATGGTGGACCTTCATAGGGAAATGTCGTGGTCAGGTAGATTCACAAACGAGGGTGCCTATACAAAGTGCTTTCCTATCACCTGTGGAGTACGACAGGGTTGTATCCAGGCCCCATTTTTGTTTACCATCTAAATCAACAGCCTGGGAACAGCATTAATGAAAGCTCAGGGTGACCCTCCCAGGGTGGGTTTGTGGGCAATTCCAGTCCTCTTATACGCGGATGATGCCGTCCTTATTTCAAGGATGGCATCAGGCCTCCAACTCCTCTCAGATTATTACGCATCTTTTATGGAGGGCTTGGATTTGTCCATAAATTCTGCAAAATCTTTTACAATGAGGCTGGGGGTCAAGCCTGTTAAATCGAGAAATCATTTTTGTCAGAATGTCAGAATTGCCCAGGTGGGCTCTTTTAATTACCTGGGCATCCTAATTGATGACAAATCCTCTTAGGGCCTTGTCCATTATTCCAAGAAGTCTGCTCTTGCTAGGTTGTGTGGAGCAGTAATGGATTTTTCCTCATGGTTGGGTAGAAAACCTGTGAATGCCCTGATCCAGGGGCATAAGGCCAAGTGTGTTTCAGCGGTTAGTTATGGTAGTGACCTCTGGGGGTATCAGGATTGTGGCCTGATACAACAGGAAGAAAAGAAATTCCTTAGGCAGCTGCTGGGTGTTCCACCGGGTACATTCACATTTGCGGTCCATGAGGAACTTAGTATTAGTTATATCTCAGACCTTCTCGAACTTTGGCCTTTATTAAATTGGATTTCTATCTGGTATAAGAGTGAACCCATATTGAATAGAATGATCATTCAGGACTGCCTTTCCTTAGACAACCATAAGGCTATCCCATGGTTGAGTTATATAAAGTCTGCATTCTTAGCCTTGGGTCGTCCCAACTTTTTTAAACACCCAGAAGGGATCACTAAAGACGACTACCAGTGCGTCAAACAAAATTTTCTAATGCGCCTAACAGCTAACCGTGAGGACATTGAGTTTCGCAATCCATCCGTTCAGGCTTATTACCTGATCCAGATAGTCAGCTCGCGGGAACCTTACCTAACCTTGGTAAACAACATATTTCACCGACACCTTTTATCCAGGTTTACGAGGAATGCGCTCCTCCCATTGGTTAATTTTCCTAAAGGATGGGTGGCAGGTGGCCATTTAGGCCCCTGAGGGTGTGATGGTTCCTCAGGGCAGTAGTTGCTGCATGTTGTCATGTTTTGCAGTTATTACACTTTGCCAAGGAAAACGTATTTGATTGCCGTCCTTAAGAGAGACCAGCTATGCTTTTCCTTTCCATGCTGGGGAATGTTTGCATATGTGTATGCATAGGTCACTTTTTGAGCAGTGTGGTAAAAATTCAAGGTGCCTGGCCATAATGCTTCCAGTGCTCTTAAAGAATGTCTCTTGTTTTTGGAACCTGTATGTATTGGATTATCTGGTACCTACTAATAGGTTGACTTGCTTTTTATATATTCTGTATTGTTTACATTTTTTGGTTTTTATTGTATTTTTATCATGTTTTATATCTTTTATGGTTATTTATTTAACCGAATAAAGAAACCTTCTTCTTCTACTCATATTACCAATATTAGGAGTACATATTGTGTCTATGGTTATGTGTCCCTTTTATTTGCTTTGATTAAGAAATTAATGCAAATATGATAAAAAAATTGTTGATACATTAAAAGGAGACAATGCAAGTGTAATTAACACCCTTAAAGGTAGACTCAGTGTAATAGATTACTGGTTATAATAGGCTATGAGCACATCATCCATCTTCTTCACAGTCATCAGTTCATGCAAAATACTTTAGCTCTTGACCTAGTGACATACAGGAACATAATATACAATATTGCATTTAATACAGGAGGGTTCGACCCCATATGTATCCTTGTGTACTATACACTAAAAAAATACTTTTCCAAACAAAATAACTACACAGAAGAGCTTTACACTAAGTTAAGTTTTTTTTAATTAGGCAGTGTGTACTTCCAATGTATGAAGGATAGTCATGATCAAGACGAGCCAAATACTGCAGCAACCTAAATGACACCGCAATAACAATAAGAAATGGAAGGATCTACATAAACACAAGAAGAAGGAGAAAGTAAAAGGTCAAATCAGTTGTAACATATGTCTGAGGTGAAAAGATACTTTATCAAACATAAGGTTTAATTTACAAGCTTTGGGCACAGGAGTTCATTCAAATGAGTGTATTTGGGGGCCAGAAAGTGGGACACCAGAGGTTGTACTGTGTTCAGTGACTACAATCCACATTTTGTTATGGTTTAACATGCATGTAATGCCTTCTCCGTAGTCTCAGATGATCATCATAAAAACATTAATAGCTGAGACAACCAGCTCCTACTCTAGGATCAGATGCCATAGAATCAAATGATATGTGATAAGCCGAAATGATGAAGAAAATAAATGCAGAGATAGCCTTGTAATTCTCTGATAAAAGAGCAAAACCCATTTACTGAATGCTTCAAACATACTTTTCTTTTAAATGTGAGCAAGAAGGAAGATATCTTATAACACACCATCAACCAACCTAAGAGAAAAAGTAGGCATGGGTTGCCAATGGTGAGCACCACCGTGTCATCGACAACTAGCTGCTTGGCGGCACTGTAATAATTTTTTGTTTTTTAAATAAACATGACTTTTATTTACGAGCGATGCATGAACTTCATTGTATACAACAAGTAGACACAAAGATAAAAACAAAGATCTTAAATTGTGGCAGTATATCGATCCTTCATTCACCCTCTATGCGAGCATAATTGTAAACGTTAGACATATTAGGGCTAGTAAAGTAAACCACATTCGTAATAAACTGTAGATCTCATAAAATTAGCTTAACCCCCAAAACTAAACACAACATCCTGATCTAAAACCGGACTCAAGATCATTCAATAGATCGTTTTAAAAAATGAACCACTTAAGTAGTGTAGCCATGCAACTCTTAAATACTTTTGATAGAAAGGTTGCAACAGCAGTATGGTAATTGTTGAAATCTTCCTGACCTCCCCTTTGTTTTTTAAATGGAAGTGAGACATGTCAAAGTTTGAAACAACTAGGGACCCGATCCTCAGCTCTGGGGAAATTTGTCAGCGTCACTCTGTAAGAGGCAATATGAGCTTGAATGTTCTTTGTCTCAATGGAAAGGGAGTGTCTGAGAAATGCTTACAATTAAGCAATAGCGTTAATCAAATCAGTCTATGGTATCTTTTTGAAAGTGAGCAGGTCACATTTGGATTTAAAGAAAAGTATGTGATGTTACTGATGGTTAGATGTCAGACTAAGGGGAAATTCAATATTTTTAGCATCATCATCAATAAACTGGGCACATTTCTCACATTCCTCTTCAGGGTCCATAACATTAATTAAAAAGTGGGAGATTAGTAGTATGCTGACAATCTAAAAAAAAAGTTGAACAGATCAGATTTCCAAATTTGTATCCTCTCTTTCCATGGAACAAGATGATTAAGGATCTCTGACATGGTTTATAAGTGAATCATAATACAATACAATGGTATAACCGTAATGGTTTTGAAGAAGCTAGCCTCCCGATTAGTGAAAGTGATAAATACATTTCAAGATGCCCACATTCCCAGGTTGATGAGGTTAATATGTTCTGTGTTGCAACTATGCATTCATTCAGGGTGACCAGTTATTGTTGGTTCAGGGAGTAAAACAGAGAATGGGTTTTGAAAGTGGCGAAACAAGTCTACTGGGATGGGTATTGCTGCCTTTAGAATTTCCTCTTCGTTGATGATTAGATCGCAGAAGGACCCTTTCACGTGTGTAGGATAATGCTGTCTCAGCTTCTGTTTTTGTAGGGAAGTGTTGGATTGTAGATAGGGTGAAATTATGAGGCTGCCAAATCATTTAATTCATCCAATGAAAGTTGTGCTCAACCACGTAGATGGTATTGGAGAATGTTATCTTCTGTTTAATGATGTGTTCAAAGCACTGTGCTCCACAAGACATTGCTTATCACCACGGTCATAGTAGATGATATTTATTCTTGTGGCAATGGAGGATGGACTTTTATGTTCCAGCACTAGGCACATGAAGGCAGAGAAAGTTTGAAATAGTAAACATTAATAACAAACAGAATCTCTGAGAATAACTACAACCTAACCCATAGTTTTACCTATGTGATCAGGCATATGTTAAAGTTATCAAGGGGAATAAGCAAATCCATTATCATCAGAGAGATTCCCCCCTACGCACCTCCCAAAAACATATGGGGAAGATTGCATCATATAAGCTATCTCTAAACAAGGAGTATTTGTTGATCTACAGGTATGCGTCAGACACTGAAAAGAGGTATTTTCTACTTTGCTAGTAGATGACAAATCAATTTGTATCATCCTGAGAGTAATGAGATGACATATGTTCAAAGAGTGCTGGTGTTTTTTTTTTAAGGGCCTCTATAGTGGGACTGTAGAACACCGTGCTAGATTGGGCAAATGTTTTAGACACGTTATAGTCCTCTAGTAGTTCTAAAATGCCTTGGTGTAGTAATAGTATGAACACATATGACAACAAGGGTTTTTGAAATTTTGGGCGATAGAGTATATGGATACGGATTTCAAAGCAGAAGTAGAAGAATTCTTGCGGTTAGTTTTAATACATTTGGAACATCAATCTAACATTTGAAAGGTCCTTGGAAAGCTGGAGAAGAGTCTTCAATTTGCTAGCTAGTTGCGAATATCTATCAAAGAAAGATCATTTTAAGGGGTACAAGATCTTCCAGGGAATTGGGGCAGTTAGCCACATTTTGTCTCAAATTATTGTAATGATATGAGCAATGAGACAGATGAGAGAAATTGATAGAGGAAGGAGAGAAAGACAAAAGATTAATGTGGGTAGACTTTAGGGGTAACTATGACAGTTATGATAGACTTCTGAGATGCTTAAGGCAAACCAGTGATGTGAGTGGCAGGTCATGGGATGTTGGGTACTCAGAAAGAATCCATGTTGGATAAATAGGGTGAAGAGGATGGCAATGACTAAAGTGCCAAAGTAGGGAAAACAAGAGCCTGTGTGGAGCTCTGGGTGAAAGGTGCTATCAGAAGAGACTTTATCAAACATACAGTTTAGGTTACCAGCTTTGGGCACAGGAGTTCATTCAAGTGAGTGCATTTGGGAGCCAGAAAGTGTGAAGATAGTTGAGAGGAGTGTGGTGAAGAGGGTTAATGGCCAATGAGAGAAGCAGCACTGATAGTATGGAGTAGGCAGAGCATGGGTTAATGGTGACCAGGTCTTTCCCTGTGTCTACAGGACGTTGGGAGTAAAAAGCAAATAATATGAAGTTCTCATCTTGTACCATGATGTGCCATTGTTACAGACATAATATTAAATTTGGCCTTGAGACACATGGCAACAGAGATAGTTTGTAATTTTAGAATATCAAAGTATCTATAGGAATCATGAAAAATACTTCAGACAAAAACCCCGCCCACAGGTAAGTGTTCTTTGAAAATACAAGTATGCCACAGTTCTCTACCCCTTAACAGAGAAATACCAATGCTCAGCCATCCATACTGGGCTGAGTAACAGCACACAACCTGCGTTGGTCCTTCACTGTTATTTTGTCCTTGGATGAAGCATCACAGCTTCATTTAAGAACAAAAGAACAACCAAGAACCAAAGCAAAATCGCTCCTCAGCCTCATTGTTGCTCCACAGGCAGGGCCTTCCAGCTGTAACCTGGCAAATGAAGTATTTTTTCCCAGGCACCTTTTGTCTGATCAGTTTGTGGTGCTTCTATTACTGCAGAGAGGAACAAATAGCCTTACTTCACTTATCAGCAAGGCAATACTAGCAGCTAATTGTTCCCTCATTATAAACCCTTGCCCGAGGCTCGAGTCTATAATTGTGCAGTGGGAAATTGATATAATTACATATTTACACAATTGCAAGCGTTTCAAAAGAAATAAACATACTGCAGCAGAGCGAAAATGAGAGAACAGGGGTCCTGCAGATGCTGATAGCTGACAAGTTTTGAGCATGAGGCCAGACTTTCTCTAACTGTAATTGCTGGCAGCTTATCACCTCCAGTTTCACTTTGGACTCTATTAAAAAAGGACATATGAATGTGCACATAACATAACATGCGTATTTGTAAAGGGCACGTTCATCCAGAAGCATCTTGGCGCTGAATAACAGATGTTTATTGTTACCCAACTCAATGGTACTCATTTTATCGACCTCAGATGGATGAAAGGCTGAGTGGAGCCACCGGGATTTGAACCTGTGACCATGAGGTTGAACACAGACCCCATTAGGCCCCATTAGTCCACTGAGCCACCAGACCCGGCACATCTGATTTACATGTGCAAATGTCTGGCCCAATGACTGGAAAACAACTTCCGAATTTCACAAAAATCGTCTTTACACTTGTGAAAGGATTCACACAAAACCTATGAATAAATCTCCTGTGTGGGTGGCTAGTGGGCATTCCGCAATGGGCATGCCATGGAAGTCTGTGAACACCCACAACCTTACATGTTTGTGGCTCTTCACAAGCTCCTATCTGCGCCGTTAGTGCCTTTGAACACAATTGAAAATTTGACATTGACAAGAGTAAATCCTTTACCAGAGCAGGGAGCAAAACGTAGCAACTCTAAAATTAGTGGGCATGTGTGGCAATGGGTAACTGCTTGGGAACTACGTTTACCTCAAGAAAAAACAACCATTGGCAAAGCCAAAGGTTAGCTTCTGCAAAATATATTGCTTTTGTCAATGCTATTTTAGACATGTTACACAGCAGCATCAACTGCTGGGCAGCATGTCTTAAAGTACAAAAAAAAACATGGCACGCTCAGTTTTGACAGAGTCATAGCTCTTTTTGTTAACTTTAAGACAGCTTCAGCTGCTGTGAACATGTCTCCTAAAAAAATTGACGCAAATCGATTTTGCAGAGGCAAACCCAGTTGGCTTTGCCAATGCTGGTTGAAACTAGTTCTATGTGTTTTTTTGACAGCCTATTGAAAGTATTTGTTTGAGCAGAACAACCCATTCTACTACCCTTGTTGAGCTTGTCATTTGTAGCTTTTCAATTGCATCTCCACGCTTTCTTATGTTGAAGTCTGGTAGAGATGCAGAGCTGAGGCAGTCAGACTTATGAGCTTGCTAGGCAGGAGGTAAGACTCTGTGTGAAAACCTCTCACTTGACAAAGGCGGGGGGGGGGGCAGTGGCAAGCATGTGCACATACTGAAGAACAATATATGTAATCAAACAATGGCGGAGGGTGTGGGTCAACGAGAGAGATTGTAGGAACATAGTTAGACACAACAGAGAGCAGGAAGAGCGTGGGAGGAGGGCGTGGTGGGTTTAAAAACAACAGTGGGGTGGGTTGAAAACAATGGGCGGGGGTCAATGAGTGACTGCAGGCACATGCTCTCTCTTAACGAGTGCAGGTCTAAAATTGTAAAAAGAGTACCTGTGGCCAGTGGAAGGCCCGGCATGGACGGCACAGCAGAGCAGCAAGTGACGCACAGATGATGTGTTAGCCAATCAGAAGCATGTAAATTAAAGTGACGATGGAATCAAGGAATGATAAATTCAGGTAAGTATTGGACGGGTTCTAAGCCCCCTTTAAGATTTTTTGTTTAATACAAAAGATTTCACAAGCACAAACATAAAAAATAAGTTTGGAAGTGCATTAGCGCTTTCTTTT
This sequence comes from Calotriton arnoldi, assembly GCA_963921515.1. Classification (NCBI taxonomy): domain Eukaryota; kingdom Metazoa; phylum Chordata; class Amphibia; order Caudata; family Salamandridae; genus Calotriton; species Calotriton arnoldi. The sequence goes on from CAWUFW010000954.1 coordinate 1,716,134, forward strand.
TATACTTTATGCAAAAATACATGGTCACATTTTTGCTTGAGAAAACCTCAATTCTCATAATTTTTTCAGGACCGTGCCTAGGAAGCTGAGACTAGCGCAGGTTTCCAGGTGCAACCTGAAAAAGGTATGCAATTTCCAAAAAGTTAGAAATGGCACATTATGCTCACATGTCCTGGAATTGTGTAAAGATAGGGGGTTATTTGAGGGCCATCTACACAATCTTATCTAGTATGATACTTTTCACTATAGACTCAACACCTGGGATGGCGCGGATGGGAAACGCCCGAGAGATTCCTAAGCAGATGCGCAGATTCACAGCAATTGCCCTGTTAATGGCAAAAAGAGAGATCGCGATACATTGGGGAAGCAGAACCACTCCAACAACAAAAGCATGGCTTAATAGCCTAATACATTGTAATACGAATTGTGAGCTGTACGCTACAACTCAGCCCGTAACATCCAGCCCACGAGATATCTGGAGTGCCCTCAAACACTACCTATTGGACATTGGTTCTGCCTCTGATTCGCAACAGCCAGCAGGAATAGTGCCTATGGGGTGGGTTAGATCTCCTCTGCTGAGAATGACACACGTAGACAACTCCAGGGTGAGGGAAGGGGGAGGCGGGCCTTGGGCTGGGTGATCGTTTCCATGTTGACTAATCGATGTTCATGCAGTATTAATGTGTATGTTACCTCTGACTATCTCGTGCGTTACACATTAGATCATTTCTTAAACCAAACAGTAATTTATGCAATGGTGCAATGAGTAATTAACATGGCATTCTGTTGTGTGTTAATGTGAAAATGGTAAATAAAGTTTTTAAAAAAAGTTAGAAATCAGCTTCCATTTGAAGTATTAAGCCCGCAGATGCACTTTTACAACATAATCTGAGAATTAGGTCCATAGGGCTTCATTCAGAAAGCCACTTGCATGGGCAAATTAGTCTTACACGTGCATACAGTTTTGTATAAAAAACAACCGATGCGAACTCAACTCTGAAAGTTAGTTTTGTACCTGTAAATTGATTTACTCACTCACAGGTTCTATATGAGTAAATCTAAGTGCAGGGGTGGGCAAAGGCCATTCCAGGGTGGGAATACCCTGGAAGTTTGTGAACACTCGCAAACTGTTATTTCTTGTGTATTCTCAAACAATTTTTCGACCATATCCCGCCTTGGAAATGTTAGAAGATGTATTCTTTTGAAAGGTTGGGGTAAATCCCTTTCCAGGGTGGGAACGTTTAGAAAGTGTTTGCACTTGCTTTGGTTGTTTTTGGAGGTAAAAATATTTACATAAGTATATTCTCGCAGGCAAAACAAATTCACGTACGTTTTCCAGAAGTATACCTGAAAACCTGCAAGTGCATCTTTCCAACTGTATTTCGGGAAATCTTTGTGAATGCCTAAATGTTATGCATGCAGATTGATTACTTTTTTCAGGAGCTCCGTCTTTATAACATAACATGTGTATTTGTAAAGCGCACGTATCACCCAAGGGTCTCAAGGCACTGAATAACAGATGTATATTGTTACCCAACTCAATGGTACTCATTTTATCGGCCTCAGATGGATGAAAGGCTGAGTGGACCCGCCGGGATTAGAACCTGTGACCATGAGGTCGAACACAGGCCCCTACAGTGGATGCATTAGTCCACTGCGCCACAATATCTGGAATTATCTTGATGTAATGTTCACCTTAAAGGAAAGTCAGAGCCCCATCTAAAATAACCTTGATAGGATCTTTAGTTGGTCTCGCACAGTCTCCAGATAGGACCTTCCCCTTGAAATAGCTAACTTGGGGACCAATGAGACCCCTGTCCATTTTCTCAGCTCTTCCCACAGGCAGAATCCAAGTGCCAGATGCACAACCTTACCAACTGACGTTCGTCACTGCTGACTGGTTTTCCATCCTGAGTAACACTCTGTCCCTTGCACCTCATCAGCAAATACTGAGTCCTTGCAAGATGGCTCAAAATTCTCTTCTCTTGGGCTTCAGTTTTTCTAGAATAAAAATCTTGCAGATGTCGTAATTACAACATTGCACCTAACTTGTCTGACCTGCATGTGTGCTTTATTCCAAGAAAGGACCTGAAAACAACAGCACTCCTTCCAGATGTAACTTATCCAGCCACCATGCCTTGGACCTGAACATCTGCTTTACCACTAAAATCAGACATTCTAATTTATGTGATTTCATGATCCACTCTGAATAAAGATGAATGCCAAGGGTCTAAGATGTTGCCTTATTGGGCTGCTGTTAGAAGAACCTATATTTGTTCTGAAACAGCAGGGAAAGATGTTTTTAAAACTGATTGTTTTGTGGGAGAATATATTATATTCCACCGACTGGTGCAAAACTATGAATAAGTGAATTTCTGATTTGGTTGGGATGGGATTTTTGAGCTACTCCTATGACACTCTTCTCCCATCAGTGAAAAGTGCCAAATTCTCCTATCTACTGAAATGTGAGACAGATTGATGACCAGATCCCTAGAAATTGGGCACCTTGTTGACAGAAGTACTGGTTTTGACATATATGGCGAATTCCTCAAAATGAACTCATGGAGACTCAGGATTGCCTTGGATTAAATGTTTTAGCATTACCAAAAACGAAAGACATTATTCCAGTTTCCAAAAGCCTTTTCAAATATTGTACCCAGTTAGCCACTTATCAGTACAGGCCCCAAGATAGGCGAACAAATCAATGCAGTTGTTTTCTTGTACTCTGGTTTTTGTTGTCTTAGTTATACAAGATTCCTTGCCGCTATCATAGCTCCTGTTGCTGCTCAATGACTGTAAAATGTAAATTCAGAATCACACCTGACATTCTATTATCTACAAGGGGTGAATACAGTCCCTTCTGAATCACAGTGAAGAGCGTTTTAAAGGCCTTTATAGGAGCAGAATAGCCCTGAAGGTGACATTCATACCACATACAACCTTTGCAATACCTTATTTCTTCAATTTACTTTTAGTTAGCCTGTAGGCTAGGTTCAGGCTACACAAATAATGCATACATACAAATAAAAAGAGAAACTCATAAACAAGGAGGAGAACCTATCTCAAATTCATTCAGAGTATAATGTTCCATGCCATGTCATCTTGGAAAAACATGCTTATCCCTCATTTCATCCCTTTAAAATTGCTGTCCTGATAACCTTGTGGAGAAGATAGAGGACATACTAAGAATTTAATACTTACAAAACTAGGAACTTGCTGCTGTGGTGAAAAAAAAATATTTCTCTGCAGATTAGTCTCATAGTGAAAATTCTAGCTTATGCCAAGATGCTCTAAAAATGACACTGACCCAGCACTGGGACAACTTCTTACCATTGGTCATCAGATGGGTTTTTGCATGTGACTGAGAGATGAAAGGAGTTATCACGTGGTCAAACACATATAATTAACAGTGTAACCCAAGTGGATAGACAATAGGGACCAGGAATAGAGAAAAACAAAAAAGTCAAGAACTTTTGTTACAAGTTAGCAATCAGGTTAATGTAAATCAGTCTCAATACAATGCTGTAAAGGTACAGAATAACAGCTGGATAGCCAAACATCCTAAAGAAGTTCAGGCATATCAGTATGAGACAAACAAGTTGTTCAGTTACAGCAATACAAAAGAATTAACAGCGGAATCTGATGCTCAGAGAAGAGCAATAGCTAAATTCCTCTAATCTAGAGTCTAAAACTGTTAAAGGTATTTTAATCTAAAGCATTCTCAAAGGTTGGGGAAATGCAAAACAAGATAAAATTGTGGGAAGTATGCAGGAAGGTGTCAGCTTTTCAGAAGCTCGGTCAAGAGTCTTCTAGGTATAGAGAAATAAGTGTTAGCCTAAGCCACAGTCAGCAAAGAATCAAAGGGGTGAGCATAGAGGTTTGACCCTCTCAAAGTCCAAAGAAAAAGTAGGCAACATCAACCTGTGAGAACACATGTCCACAAGATCGTCTGGGTAACACCCGTTGTTCAAACTATCAGAGGTCCCATTGTCACGTTGTGAGCTGCAACATTAGCAGACTCTCCGAGGCCAGTCCTGAGAACAACATTGTTCTGGGTCACCTGCAACACATCTATATATTACTGCAGTTAACGCTCTGGCTCTCCATGTTCTTCGTCAAGGTTTTCTTCTCAGGCTCTCTATCACTAGTAGAGTTACATCTATTCTCAAACTAACAAACCATGGGAATGTACCTACAAGGAAAAGACATGCAAGCAGAAATGGAAAACTATACTTTATACAGAAAGAAACACAGGCCTACCCGAGTTAATGTAATAATCTTATTCAATGGTGCACATTAATACGTGTTGTTTGTGCACATACAACTACTAGTGAATGACACATGTAAGTAAATAATTCAGCATTAGATTCACGTGGCACTTTCAACAAATGTAAAGTAGCTTTGATTGCACAAAAAAAGTAGAAAAGTAGAAATTAAGAGCTACATTATGAATACTAATGCGAAAACAGTGCGCACGTTTACATAAATCTTTCTCGTTTGTCATGTAAAAACATTTTAATAGTGTGAAGATAATTTATCCAATCTCTAAAGACTACATTTCATTTTTAATAAAGTTAAGGCACACAGTGTATATGAATTTCTAGTTATACAGTGAATGCACTTCAGTACTAAATTTAAGTGCAACACTTTACACTAATAATGTTAGAACACACCAAGTATGTAGTGCTAATTGCACGTTTATGTTGCGTGGTTATGACGTCCACCCCTAGTATTACTCTTTGAATATCCTCCTTGGTAGTGGATAAGGAAGCAGACTGTTAGACAGTAGAGATTTATTTTCTGCATGGACTCCAGGCATTACTTCCTGCTTGTCACCTTCATCAGTTCTACTATCATATAGGGAGAAGGAACAGGCAAGGCTGTGAAAGTCTGTAGGGACTTAACATTAATATTTTGCCAAATATCGATTTTTTTTAAAACAGTAATGCATCTAAAAATCAAATGTAACATGGCTTGGAAATGGCATGATATAATAAAAGATAAAGTATAAGGTACATAGCCTCATGAGCCCTGCCGACTGGAGGAAAACAGAAATTCTTCAGCTGGGTACAGTATTAGTGAAGTGACGCATTGCAAGCCATTGGACTAGCCCGCTGACACCTCGGAAGGAGGCCTCGTTCCAGGATGTCCTGAAGTGGGCAGCGGCAGAGGAAGCACGCATGAAAAAAGTCAGAAGTGATGATGGGTTAGCAGATGATTTGACTGAGTGGGTAGACTTGATACAGGCCCTGACGGACCCACCTGATACTAGGCCCCGGGAGAAGCACTGTGAAGAATGAGCTAAACTCTGGGAGTATGTTGGGAAGTACTGAGTAGACACCAATACTTGCACAAAGAGCTTCCCTGAACGTGGACTGGTGGATGGGTAACTGGGGCCATAGGAGTGGGCGGGCTGGAGCGGATGAAAAGGGCAGGACTGGTGTGCCATGTGGAAACGCCGAATAAACTGGGGATATTTAAACATATGGGACCAATGTGGTGTACTGTGACCTGGACAAGTTGCACCTGGTCGAGCTCTTGTTTCCTTACGCCCTTGCAGCTCTGTTTCCACATTTACAGAAGGTATGTGTATTCTGATATATGCTTCTTGATTGTAGTAGCAAAGGCAATAAGCACAAATAAAAGTAAAAAAAGAAGAAAAAAAAAAAGGTTCATAGCCTCTTATAAACATGTTCTGGAAAAAATTTTCCTGTCTACCTTTCAATAGAAAATAAAAAAAGAAAATGCATGGACATGTTAAAAAAGACTGTCTCCTCAGTCGCTGGAATCATTTTGCAATGGCAAGCGGTTAATTGACAGAAAGGTCACATCCATGATCAGCAGGCCAATATTACTGAGGGTTGTACAAGGACATGACTCAATTAAATCGCTTTAGTTTCTGCTCTGCTCACCCACTGTGACCCAAAATAACGATTTAAAAAATGAATTTTCCCAGATAACCGTCAATCTGTGGAAACTCATTTTTTTGTTTCTAACAGGCAAGCAGAGTGACATAGAAACCATTTATCTTCTTTGGTTTAATATTCACTGTGGCTTGAAGAAACATATACAGGAGAGACATGTTTTGGAAATTTGAAGGTGGCTTCTATTTGTCACAGTTACCAGTGACGGGGCAGATGACACTGCCAGCAATGCTCGGAGAGTGAATGGATCCCGACAAATTTAATTCGCTATCTCAGTGACAAATGGAAAACCAGAAGTGATAAGATATCCATGCAAATACCACAGCTAAAAAAAATGCTGCACCAGGATCATGCACGGAAAAATATTTGATAGACGCTTCCTATCAGCCACATATTTCTAGGTGAAGATTAGCCTTCAATTTCCATTAAGTAATGAATGCAGCCTGCCTCTGAATCCACACAGCATGATTGTACTGCATGGACTTTGTATGAAATGTCTTTCAGTATGTCATATATTTATATTGTAATACAACTGCAACTGGATTGACTTGACAATTGCAGGAATAGTTTTCCTTTATGTATTTAATTGTTTTATAAAAGTGCAAAACGGCACATAGATGTTTGTATTGCATACAATTCAAATACAATCAAATAAATATAAATCAGCAACGCCTATAGGGAAATCAAACGCAAAACCGCAAAAAAATTCTAAATGTTTGAACTCATTCAAATTATGTACTTGCATAAAAGGAATTAAATTGGAAAGTATTAGGTTGATCACAGAGCAGAAGAAACAATGCAATACTTTCACAGTAAAGATAGAAGCTGTCCTGCTCAGTCACTGCAATGCCACAATGTCATTGCTTCTATTGCACTTGAAAGATTGAGCTTGGATGTGGTTGTCAACTGAGTTTGCTTAGTTAGTATTAATATATTTAGGTCCTACCTTTGGTGGGTAAACCATAGGTTTAAGATTAACTGAAACTAAAGCTAAATGTTTAAACCCGACCAAAGATCAGTTACAACCTGAAGCTAGGCCTAAAAGTAATCAAACTCCATAATCCTAAACCGAAAAACAATAATCAAACCCAATCCTTCTCATCATTTGCATGCGTAACTGAAACAACCAATGCGAAAATTATTCCCTCGTTCGCACTCCCGACTTTAAACCGATCAATAAACCTTGGATAACCATGGTTTGTTCATTGAACATAAACAAGTCTCCAAACAAAGATCGATATCTGAAGCAGCAAGCATAAACTCCAATTTTGCTCTTAAATTACATTCAACTTTTAAACTTCTGTTCACTTTTGCAGTATATGTGCTTTTGAGACAAGGGAAACTAGTACCCCCTTTGGTAGACTAAATTTGATTAATGTAGAATAACATATACCTAGGGCCACTGCAAATATGCAATTCTGTGGCTGCAGCATTTTCCACATAATTATACATCTACCACATTATCTATCATATGCTGCATACTTTGAAGATTTTAACAAACAAAATAGTTTTTAGCTCAAATGAATCAAAAGTTACAACAACAAACAAAAAAGCAGCCACAAGTGTTGCAGGACAGTGTAAGGCCCTTCGCAAAGGTTCACTGGTCACCTTTCAATTGCATTTTGTTTTATTTAGGGGTTAAGCTGGTACTGATGAGGTGAAAAGTTTCCCACAAAATGTGTACAAATGTCAAAATAATGAAGTAACACTATTATAAATATGAGCAGCATGTTTTGCATTCTCTTGCCACACAATTGAGTCAACCCTGATGCATAATTTGGTCCTTCCTTTGATGCATAATTCCCATGTTCCTGAATATACCATGCTCATTTTGCTGTGTGGTGCACTTCATTTAATCTTGACCACAGAGCTTGTGCATGGTGCATGAGCTGTTCTAGTGTTTTCTCACATATTCTCAGAGATAATGGCAACTTCTACCTTTGCTCAACATTCTTCTTCTATGCTGTGTTCTCGTTGGTGAAATTTGCATTCCTTCTCTGTTTTACCAATGTAGATTCACTTGTGGCTCTGCTCTTCAAATCCCTGGTGTTCCCACAAACTCAACCATCTGCTGTTCCCACAAGCTCTGAGATTGCGGTGTCCATTATCAGTCAATGCTGTGCTGCATCAATGTTTCTCTACAACCATCAGCATGCCACCTCCAGACAGGGGTAGCCTTCAACCTAGATCCTTTTGTACACAGCTTACATTTACCCAGCTCTCTTAGCCACAACAGTGTCTTATATTTTAAGAGGCAAGAATAAAGCATCAGTAAAGATATTTGAACAATATTTAAAGGATCAAGGCATGGCAATCTCTCATTTATTCACTATTAGAGGCACACATGTTTAAGAGGTGCAAGCAGAATTTATAGGCAAGGGAAAAATGTGTTATATAAACGAAAATCTAAATAGCAGAATGTGAAAGACCAAGTATTTCAGATCTATTTCTGTTTGTGTATGAGAGGAATTTTGAACAAATAATTCGAGACAGGGTGTCCCTCTTGCAGAACACTGGACCCTCACCCACTGAAGTGGCATGCTTCGTCACTGGGGCTGATCCTTACCCAGAGGAAATGAGCAATTCAAGCAGAGTGTAGATAGTGGAATTTCCAGTCAAGGTTGTTGTTGTACTGGGTTCTGCCACAGCAGTACGCGCAGATATTTAGCTTTTCTGTTTTTGGACTTCTTGTTGTGGGTGAGCCTCACTACCAGGGTCTCACGCAAGGTAAACACGTGGGAAATGAACTACACGTGTTTACCACCAGTGTCTGCCTTTTAAGGTAAGGCGGCAGTGATGCACCAAGAGTTAGGGGCACCTAACTGGTTGCACGTGAACCCGTGTGTGAGCTGCGCATGGGAGACTACTGTCGTGCACACCCCGGCAACAGCGCACAAGTAGCCTGGCGCAATGGGGACTCTGCAGGGGTAGGTATTCACCTGGGATAGGCCTCATGAGGGTAGTGTACACTATTATGGAAAGCCAGTGTGCTTTACTGTTCAACTATGAGTCACTCTATTATACACATAAGGGAGAGAAATGCCTTAGAATGTAGTTTCACTTCCCCAGGGCCTAGAGAGACCATTGATGCCTTGAATTAGAGTATAATCTGTGCAAGAAAATCAAATTTGTAACTTTCAAAAACATCTTGTGGGTCATTCAGAGTTTCCATATTTTCCTGGCTCAGCTCAGGATCAGAGCCTAGGGCTCGTGTCACCCTGCTGTGCCCAGTATTTGCATTTTCTCCAGCAGCAGGAACCAAGGCTGCCCCCACACAAAAAGAGCAATTAGCAGTACTTTTCCCAGCTCCTGAGAAGGAAAGGGGTGGAGCAGAATAATATGCATGAATCACTCAGCTGTCACACTACACCAGGGAAGGGACTGCCCAAGCCCACCGAACAAAGGAGAGTACCCAGACAACTGGAGCCACCACAGAGGGATGCTGCCTTTGAAATTCTAGGGTGCGAGTCCCTGGCAGTGATGTCAGCAAGGGGTGGAGCTTAGACTCTAGGAGCTGATATGCCCAGTGGCTCTTTGATGACGCCATTTTGGATTGTCTCAGCATACTGTGCAGTAGGGTTGGGACAGGGATGGAGAGGTGATGTGGCACCCCAGGATTGGTTAGGGGTGCCTGTCTTCTGAAACCTTCCCCTCCCCTTTATAAACTCTTGCACAAGGGGAAGACTCTCCCTTCCCTGCAAATTTTCTACCTGCTGTGCTGCAGGATCCTGGGACTGCCATGGAGAACTGGAAGGAGGAACCCCACTACTCAGAGCCCTCTGTCCAGTTGACCCCAGGACCAGTGGGTCTCCCCAAGGGCCTGTGCGGCTGGCCCCCTTACTAGTTGAGGGATGCCCTGGACATTTCTGCACCCACCAACAAAGCCACAAAAGAGAACGGACGCATGGAGACAGGAGGACAAGCTTTTTGGAGGACTGCACCACTCTAAAGGCGAGGAGGGTTGTTGCCCCTGGTGGGTAGACTTCGCCACCAGGTTTAAAACGAGCCCGGGATTGTCCAAATTGACCCAACAGGGCCCGAGATATGCCTTTTTTGTTTGGTTACCTCTGACCTTTCCCTTCGCTGAGCGTGTGAAGCTCCGTCGCCGTTTGATCGATTTTCTTCCTGCGGTGGACCAGGACCCGAGGGATGGTGCAAGAAAGCTGTGTTGGGAGAGAGGGCATGCGTGGGGCACCCTACCCATGTCTCCATCTTGCCCGGGGACCCCATTCCCCAGGGCGAATTTATGTTAAAGGGGGCCAGGACCCCATACCCAGAACCCTGTGTGCTTGCTGATCTGGGGAAGTGCTGTTGAGCTCCTCCAAGATTCTGAAGATTGGGGGTGCTGTCGCACTCCCCCCACTGAAGGCAGAAGGGGCCCAGGGCCCCATACCATAAGCAGGCAGGGAAGAGGATGGGGGAGTGCAGCCGTTCCCCCACATGGTCCACTCTCCTGCTCCCCGTGTCTGGGGAGAGTGGGAGGCGGCCACAGAAGAATGCAGAGGATGAGGGAGTGCTCTCCCGCTCTCCGTGCCCATGTCGAGCAGGAGGTGGCTACAGAAGAGTGCACATCTGACCCCTGGAGTGGGCAGACACCAAGAAAAGCTGCCGGCTCTCGTGGCAGCACATGGTAGTGCTACGGGCGCGGGGAGCTGGCGAGGACAGCCAGGGGTGGGCTTCCCACGCTGCCCTCCAAATTTGGCCCTAATAGGGGTACCCGAGTGGGACCGGGCATCCCCCTCCCACAAGAAAAGCAAGGCAACGTGGCGCAAGGCCGTATTCAAGGAGAAAAACCTCAGCGTGGCTCTCTCCGGCACAGCTGTTAGCCACTGTTAGAATTATTCACTCCACTAGCCCAACTTGCTCCATAATGCTTTGCGGGCCGTTTCTTCTGAAATGTATTATTGCCCAAAACTTTGCCTGTGGTGGTCCTAGGACATTGGAACAACCACCAAAGTATTCAGCAAAATGTGCTCTTTCTGAGTCCCCACCCTAAGTTGGGGGGGGACCTCAAAATCATCACCAACCCTGGCTTTTACATGAATTTCCAAACACTCCTATGGCTGGAGTTTTTATTCTGCAGCTGGGAGTATCTTGTGTTCTAGGGGATTTATTTTTTGTAACAGGCCTAAAAGACCTAAAAGTGTGTAATACATCATCTATGTGATGACGTTCTCTAGGGGCTTATTGTAGGGTTACATGAATATGCTGTTACATTACAATTACATTGTTGCAATGCCCTCCAGGGGTTATTCTGACTGTTACAGTTTATTGCAAAGTATATAGAAAGAATGCTGAAACACAAAGTTATTGCTGATAAATGTTTTTATTGGATTTTCATGATGATTGCATATGTCTTATTGATCTATCATTCTTGCAATTATGACAATGACTCATGCCAAAGTAGTATCTTATGATTACATAGTGATTGTTGAAACTCACTTAGTATTTTTGGGTGACCCCCACACAGGGGGTCACAAGAGATTATTCAATATCATCTATGGTATGTTCCATCTTTCTATGTATATTTGTAAATTACTGTGTAGTATTTAGTAATGTGTCCGTAAAAAATGTACTTCTATTTCAAAAGAAAAAGTACTGACTGGACAATTATTTATTGAGTGTTATCGCGTGCCAGTGATTGGTGTTTCCTAGACCACACCACCTCCCTTGAGTAGGCCTTAGACTGCTCCGCCTCGCTACTCTGTGAGAGTCAAGTGCTACAATGGGATGTTTGGTTCCCAATGAGGACAATTGGGGAACTATTACTTGTACTGGCCACACAACTAATAACCCAATTTCCAACAGTTGTTATGCTTGAGGTTTAATTCCTGTGCTAATGAGTTAATAATGCTGTTAAAATTACCCAGTGCTAGATGACATTTGTTCAACTATGTCTCTGTATGCTGTGGTTGGAAAACTATACATTAAATAGCAGTAATTAGTATCCCCTGGGCCCATTTATGGTCAACATATTTCAGCCGTTAAAAAGCCCGGTCTGCAGCCTTCTTTAGGACTGAGGTCCCAATGCTACACCTACCTGATGGTTAATATGTGAATTTGTATGTAGTGTGGTGTAGATTAGGAAATAAGTACTCAAAAACTATACACAACTAATAACGTCTTCTCTGGTTCCATTGCTATTTCCTATATAAAAAGTATAAAACATAGTCTTTTTACTAGAACATTCACTGTTATAAAAAAATGTTGCAACCAATAAAGGAGCAATTTCTACATTTCTTTTGTCATTGACTCCATTAGATTAAAACTGAAATATAGAGCTATTACCACCCACACCCCTCTACACATTTTTCAGCAGTTCACATGTGGGGATCACTCTTCTTTCTGTGGTTGTCTGAGATATTTATTGGAAGGAACATAGGTTTAAACCAATGAATCACATCTAAAGCATATAGGTAAATCTGTCATATACACTTGGTTGTAAAGCATTCAGTAGTCTGTTGCTCTTACATAAAACCTCATTTAGGCAAATATATCATAATGTCAAACTAATAGCGCCTGCTTGAGTCTTGACTATAGTTTAGAAATTAACTGTGTCAATTGGGGTACCTATGCCTTGTTGACTATGTGGCAGAACCCAGAGACCATCCATGTCTGATATTGCCCTTGTCTAGCTGAGTCACATTCAGCTGAGTGCAACACATTAAATGTCAAAATCAACCTTGCCAGACAAAGATCTTATTTTATGCTCTTGACTCTTTGTGAAAACACCATCCAATTTTTCTCACAGCTCCTGACACCTTTTCCTCGAAGGATCAGTCTAACATTCTCTTGCCATCAATGGCAATTATATGAGCAACTTGTTTGTTTTCAAAACCACATTTAACAATCACCTTTACCACCTCAACAACTGAGGCGGCTACTCATCCATGCTGCTGAACATTAACCTCAACAGGCTTTACAATCCTTATGCTTCGGATACATCACCAAAGTCTATTCAACAGCAATGCACAGAATTTCCCCATCACTCTAGCAGTATATAAGCTGCCAACATCAGTGTTCTGTACCATTTCCCACAATGGTGTGTGCTGCTCTCCTCGACAGCCAATAAGTCTACTACCATCTCAAAATCAACATGCAATTCTCCTCCAGCCAATGATACATCCTTAAGGCACTCATTGTGATGGCTCTCTATACATTGCTTAACTTGCAATTGATCACATCTAAATACACCTTAGGGCAACAACAGGGTGGCCATGATCACTCCACTGATATCAGAAACACCATTCATGACAACACTTTAACTCTTCCAACACTCATTCGCAGTGGAATTGGGATATCAAAATCATTAACATTAATTTCCTCTTTACAACTTCCCGTTCAGTTATAGAATTCTTTACAAGAAATTTGACTCAGGCTAGGTTGGTGTGGTAGAAGTGCTATCCTAAACCTTCAGAAACTGCAAAAACGTCAATTAAAAAAAAGGTCACATGATCACAATTTCATAACAGTAAGCAGTTCTCTGGTCAATTATGGCTTATCAAATGTGGGGAGGCAATCCTTGAAATAAATCAGAAAACATTGCGTTTGTCCATTGACTGGTTGGCATTTTTTATACACCTTTATGGTGACAACACATTTTGGTCGCACCTACAGCAAATTTAGCTGTCTGTTGTTTAATTCATATTGTGAACAATACAATACATGGAGTTTGTTTAGGGCCAGCTTCTTGCTCAAGATGGGATGACATTCTTGCCTGTCTCACTTTTTTGCTCCAGATTCAATTACTTTCCTTCCTATTATTGTATTTGTCCCGCTCAAGGATCATTTTGGTCTTACCGTGTTTTGACTGAATTGCATGTATCCTTCCACTGCTGACCTCAGACCTTGCACTGCAGTGCATTTGATGTACTATTTTCTCTCTCTCTTCATCTCTCCCTCCTCCTCCTAGTCCCCTCACCCTCCTCTCTTTATTAAAAACGATTCCCTACCCAGACCTGGTTGCCTCCAGTACCCTTGTTTTTTCAGCGTGGTCAACTTCTGTATGGGCAGACAGCCACCATATCATGACTTTTTAAACATCCCAAAAAGGCTCTCCATGCATCAGCATGTGCACACCTGTGGGGCAGCTATCTTATGCTTTCTTATTCTATATGAATATACATTTAAATATGACTACTTCGGATGCATCCACAGCCACAATCTTTCAACATTTTTTTTGTAAAGCTTAAAGAAATTCCACCATGCATGCATCCAAGCTGGCCATCTTTAAAAATATTTTCCCAGAGCATAAGAAAATGTATTTAAAGATGACCACGATAAGTGTGCACATGCACAACAGTCAGATAGGAAAAACATGCTTTGACAAACAAAAAATGTTTGGTAATGCGCGTTAATAAAATAATCTTGCTACAGGATCATGGAACCAGGTAACCAAGGGTAAATCAAATCCTCACTGCTTCATCCCATGGATCATTTAACAGAACCTCATCTGAGCCGCAGTGGTCTTTTTCAGGGACTAATTGAGGTTCTTCTGGGTCAACCTCTCCCAGAGCTAATGCGGTCCAAAAGGTCTCCATGACAGAAGTAATTTCCTATTCCACACGTTCTGTGAATTCCCATCTGACTTGGTAAGCACAGCCGCCAAAATCATCACCCATCTACAACCCTTGACTAATCAAGCAGATATTTACAATATAAGAACTAAGTGACACTGCAAAGATGAACCCCGACTACCTATTGAAGCTGGTGTTTCCTTACACCTGCCCTGGTTCTTAAGGCCAGCCTTCCACAGCTGTTTCATGTTACCCAATTGGAAATCTAAACAATTGGAGGTTTACTCATAGTCACATGACTCATCCTACCAAGACACTGTACGTCTGCTAAAAGAGGGTTACAAAAAGTAAAGAAAAGCCTTAAAGTTCGCCTAATCCACCAGGCATACAAATTAGAATTTACATATTTCCTTGAAAACTGTGCTTCTTCATGTTTTGATCTCTGTGCTATATCTAGTGTTGTGACAGTGACACTCACAGAAACAACTGATAGGGAGCGCAGATGCATTGAAAAAGCAAGAAATAAAGTAATAAATTGAATTTAAAAAAGTTAATTCAGTATGTCAGAGCATGTCCCTTAAAATACTCTGTTAAAACTGTCTAAGAATAACCAAGTAAGCTCAAGAGACATAGCAATGAACGCACAAAGCAATTACATTACGCTGTTATGTGTACACTGTTGTGAATATTTATGTGCACAGGTACAAATCAATGCCACCTGTACAATCTAAATAATATTGGGTCACATGAAATAAGTATCCTCTAATCTTCCTTTGTGGATATGAATTTGGAGGATGCTCCATCATTCAAATATCCATTGAATCCACAAAGAGAAGGTAGAGATGGCCAAACCCTGTTTCACCGTATTACTTTATCCATGACAATGATGGGGGCCTTAAAGTATGTAGATTCTCTGAAATTTATTTCATGTAGGATTTGACGGGTTGGTCTTGAGATGCGATAAACAACATAAATGGTATTAGACTTCATCTTGTCAAAGAAGCTGAAACAGTTTTCTTTTTGCATGTCATGTTTCACCAGGGAAGAAACCGAAACGGCAATATCTCTTTAGCAGCGGGCCAAATGAGCATCCAAATATTTCTATTACTCTACACTATTATAAGCATTCCATGCCTGTACTTCTATGATGGTTTAACCTACTGCATCCTGATGAAACTTGCAAACTACTCAGCTGGCCTTGAAATTAGTTCTATACCTCCCATAAATCAATACACTAACACAATAATTTAATTTTCATGGCGTAAGTGGAGAATATAACAACATTAAGACATCTGGAATCAATCTTCTTTGGGAATTCATTGTCCTTTACTATATCTTCAAACATGAACTTAACTTTATAAGTAACATCTTCACCATTCACATTCATTAGACTGCAAACATATATTTGTCAATCTTCTTAAACAAATTGTGCAATTTCGAAATATTTTGCCTTGTGTAATAAGGGAATCAGGCATATATCAGTACTTCAATCTATGTTTCTCTTTATGCTAATATCATTATGATTTGATTACATGCATCAAATATTATTTACAGACAGCATCTCCTGTCTTTAAGCCTAATCTAAACTGCTGACTGAAATATTTGTACAAAGAATTTAATTCACAGCAAATGATTCAAGATTCCATGAATCATGCTTAACTCCCCAACACAAGCTAAAAAACATGCCATCTTGCAGCTGAAAGCACAACTGTATTTTTTTTAGTGTGTTAGCATTTTTTGGGAGAACAATGTGGCAGATATGTCTTTTGGGAAGTAGGGAACTTCATCTTTGACTGTAGCAACCTGCTAAATTACATATTGTCCAATAAACTACAAATCTTAAACGTTTGTATATAGTTAATTGACTGAGCAGCACCTCAATATATTGCAATGTAAGGTTCTCTAAAGAGGGCCTATAAAATAATGGTTTAAAAGTTAACAGGTTATATTAAAAGAAATACACCCAAGGTTATAGCCACCCCAGGTGGAGAATTCAACAACACAACATACAGACCAGGCTATGGTCTACAGAAAATATCATAAATTATCTAAAACAGAACCAGATGAAGAATACTAGACAACTGCAAGCATGGCTTAATCAGTAGATAACCCCTGTAAAAAGAAGAATATATTGAGAAAATTAACCTAAATCTCACTCAAGAGCAGTAGAACAAGGCCATTTCAGATTTGTAAAGACATATTTAATGGATTTAGTCAATAATTTAAAGAACTCAGCAACCATACTGTTGAGAATTCTATCAAAGAACAAAGACCGTTGGCAGATCCTGTCCCTGTAAAATGGTTAGCCAAAAATAGATTAATTTTCCTCCTCAAGCCCATCCGGGTTAATTATGCCTTTATGCAATTTCTGCACAAATTCTTTCATATCTAGACTTTCATATCATTCTCTTTTAATTTTAATTTAATTTTGTATAGACATGTTTTCTGCTTCTTTGGCCGCTCATTCCAGAGACTCTACATTCTAGTCATAAACTTGTGATTTCACTGCTAGTTCATCAACTCGATTGCCTATCTTTAGAGCAGAGTATCACTCAACTTTTCAGGAGGGTATAGATAGTCGTCAGCTTTGCTCTAAGCATGGATGTTCGATCAGACGTTTGTGGTTCAACCATTGGTAGGTTTTCAAATGTTTCTAAAAGCATAATATTGAGAGCCAGAATCAGCAGCTAGTAAGCATTTGCATTGCAAAATAATAGACCTGCGATTGCCTGGTTGGGTGTATTGTAGGGGAGGACCCAGATAGAGAGACGGAATTACATGAAATAGATAATGGCATAAATGGCTCCCAGCTCTTCAGGTGTGTATGTGAAACAATTAGCTTTAAAGACAGTATGAGTTCCAAATGTAAAGAGAAAAGAGTTATGTTTTATTGCAAAATCAGTAGTGCAGGAACTGTGAACTACTGTTATATATAATAGTGTAAATGAATAACAGGAATCATTTGAGCAGAGGCACTCAATCCCCATTAGTTTCACTCACTTGTGAACTTTGGCCAGCATGACTGTGCAAAGATCTCGCCTGCCCTGCTTCTCAGAATCTCATAGTAACAAGGTTTGAGGGAAATGAGTTTCTTTGATTCCATTTTTAGAGCCCAAGGATGACACCACATTTTCCCTCTTTTACTGTTTTTTGCCCACGGCACTTTAACAATCAAAATGCTAATTTTAAGATCACTGAGAGTCAGAGCTCTTACTGAGAACCATAGAATGTTCTGAACTAATTAATATAGGTCAAAGAGAAGATAAACATTCTTTGAGCCAGAGCTTAGCCCACTGGACCCTCAGTCTGGTTAACTTTAAAACGTTTGTACGCTGCCTTACATGAATACTTCAAACAAGGTGTCCTGGCCCCTTGCCTGATCAAGAAATGGTATGTTCCATGGTTTTAAAGTAGAACATCTGCCTCTTGAACAAATGAGGGCCAGCAGAAGGCCCCACTCCTTGATAGTAGTGGGGTTCATGAAAGGCGAGGTATGAGAGTGAGGGAAGCGGCAGAACTAATTGCTTTTCCTTGCTTTCGTTTTTAATTACATACAAATTATTCTTTCTTCTTTATTGCAATATGTCAATTAAGCAACTTGATCTGATATCAAATTACAATAGAATATTGACTAAGAACTGTATATTTTCTGCCAACTCTACACTGTCTAGCCACATTACACATTATATAATCACTGTACGTTTCTCGTGCATTATTCAACATCATGAGAAATGACATTACTTTGTTGTTCTATACACCTGCTATTAAATATTTTGTTTAATAACAACCTTACACATATTTGCACATGGATCCAATGTAGCAGTGAAGTAAACAGTGGCAGAAACATAAACACTGTGGCATAAACTTTAATATATCAAATATCCTGTACATATTGTCTTTCGGTATGTTTGATCTACATGTACTAACTCATTGCAAACTTGAGGCCTATTAGTAACCAAGTTTAGGTATATTTTCCGAGCAGGATACCGTTTTGAGCAAAAAAGCAATAATACCAAGAACCATAATTCTTCTCATTAGATTATAATACATTAGATATATTTCTACATTACAAGGCATGACAACAGTCAATTGGCAAGCATATTTAAACAGACACAGGTTCCATTAGAGAATGTTAGGACAAGTACTAAGTTGCTTCATTCCCCTTGTTTGCTCAATGGTTGATGCATGCTTTAAAAAATGGTGGGCATAAAAAATTGGAGAGTTCCGAATCCGGCTTCGAAATTAAGGCCCTCATTACGATGACGGTAGGGCCGCTATGGCCTCGGGCAGGTGCCCGACCAACTATATGTCGGTGGTCCCACCTGCCCGATTACAATGCGACCGCCGTGCGGGCGGTCGGAAACCTGCTCTTTTCCATTGCGGCTTGTGCTGCGTTCCTAGAGAAGAGCCGCAGCACAAGCCACAGTGGAAAAGAGAAAACATCCATGCACCGTGCACCATATGGTGCCTGGCACACGGTGCATGGATGTTTGGGGGACACCACATGTGCCCCCAGGCCACATTCCAGTGGCTCACAGGGGTCGGGGGCCCTGCTTGGGCCCCAAAGTCCCTTTCCATCTGCCTTTGCATGGTGGTGGGACCGTCATGTAAAGGCTCAGGGAAAGGGACAACCTAATCCCTACGGCAGTGCCTCTGCAGACACCGCCCCCCATTGTAGGTATTGGGCTCTGACCGCCGCCGAGGTGGTCTTTCCCCCCGCCCAAATCACTCTGACCGCCAGAATTGTAATCCGGCAGTCTGACCGATACACTAGATGTCGGGCGGACCGCCACCGGCCTGTCGGTGGCAGTCTGCCCAACACCAGAATGAGGCCCTTAGTATTGGACACTTTTGTTTTTAGTGCACATTTCACTTTTAGACATTTTTTTATTGGCCAGTCAAAGCCACATATCGGAGGCTTTTGCCACCAAACTATTTAGATAACTGACATAAAATGGTATCTACATTTAAAAAAGGTAAAATGAGCATTGTTTTCACTCTTGGTGCATATCCCTTGTGTGCTTTAAGTGAGACCACTCATACATGAGTCTGGGTGGGCTCTAGGGGCTTTAAGATGGAGTTCCATGTACCGGTTGCACAGTTTGACAGGGACAGAACCACGAATGTAGGAGTCTCAGGTCATCTGCTTCTGGTGGGTAACTGTGGGCGGGCTGCACATGAATGACCAATGGCAATGGTAAGTGCAAGTTAGCTTTGGGTTCCCAGTCCAGCCCTGTGAGTGATGCATCAGAATGCAAAGTATTCTGAAATCGGCCCTATGGACAGTGGAGAGGGACCACAAACGCTGCTCATTGTCGAGAGTTTTCAAGAGTAAAGGCTTTATTTAAATTTCACCTTCCTCCCCTTCCCACTTCTCTACAGGCCCTATAATAAGACTCTTATAGAAACAAGACAAAGTTGTAAATTCTAACTGTTTTGAACAAACATGTGTCAACAACACAGAAACAACTGAAGCACCTCTACCCTTGCGTCTTCTGTTAAATACTTTGTACATAAATATTTTAAAGGAAGTGAACAGAAACTACTTTATATTACCTACAGAATGTTCCACCTCTCCATCTAATTGCATTCCGCTTAGTATTAACTGTCACTCCCCTGATATGAGAGCTGAAAAGGTGGGCCTTTCTTTTGCAGGAATGTTGAAAGGGGCAAGTCTGTCTTCATCATCTAGATTTTGGCAAAAATCCTTTTCTGGATCTTCTAATGGTCATAGCTGATGGATTTTGAATTGAGGGGGAGTAGTGAATTGTAGATAAACTCATGACCATTGAATGGTTCTGGCGCCACAAGCAGACATTTCTTAGACCTAGTTTGGTTGAAGTATTTTCATTGCAGGAAAGTGTCTGTATTGGGCCATCAGCATCACTATCTATGAATGGACAACTTTTAATGATACAAAGATCAATGCAAGGAAGCTTGAGGATAATAAAAATAAGACAGCGCAGATCTTTCTGTTGTCAGTCAGTAGGAATGAACTGGCTGTAATAAAATCTAGTCCTCCTGAGCTTTTGTAAGGTCCCTCAGTAGTGGTTCCATACTCATCTTTAGCAAACAAAAATTCGCCATATTTGGGCAGGGAAT
Organism: Calotriton arnoldi; assembly: GCA_963921515.1. Taxonomy (NCBI): domain Eukaryota; kingdom Metazoa; phylum Chordata; class Amphibia; order Caudata; family Salamandridae; genus Calotriton; species Calotriton arnoldi. The sequence goes on from CAWUFW010000954.1 coordinate 1,736,676, forward strand.
ATCCCTCTTGCTCTTAATATATTTTTTTTAGACCAATGTAAATTATAAGGAACAGGGAGAGAGATGGTTTTTGAGCTAAGGGGGTACTATTTGTATTTTTGGTTCTTGTTACAAACTTAAGAAGACTAAGATTAGACATAAGCATAGGGTTCATCTGTTAAACAAGTGTTTTAAGAATGGGAAATCCCAAATATTGGAGCCACTATCCTGTAACTCTAGCTATAGCATGAAAGTCTGTAAGACCAAAGTATATGGGGACCTTGCGTAGGGTCTGACTGACAGAAAATAGGTCTGGGCACCAAAATAAAAGTACCCCCATTAGTGAATCAAAAGGCTAAAAAAGTGATCCATGTTTGCAATTTGGAGTGGTTTTGAACTTGTAAAGACATGCTGTTATAAGTGTTTTAGAAGGTATGTAAAAAATACATGGACTTGAGCTTGCTGCATGCGATGTTTGTTTTAATATCAGGGAAATCAACAGTAAAAACAAGCTTAACAGACCAAAAAACAAGCCCACAAATGGACCTGTCAGACCAGCCCAGGCTGTCAGGCACTGCCTGATTGCCATGTAGGCCAATTCGACCCCTGATTTTTTGTACGATGCACTCCTGCAGATCACGTTTTCCTATATCTGCGAGGTGGATGATCTAATAATGCAACATTTAAAATCACCAATTCAATCAACCAATGAAAACAGAAAAAATGATGCCTCCTGTTTGCATTCCTAATTGGCCCTGATATATATTTTTCCACGATGACCGATTTCAAATTAAAGGTGCTAAAACACGATGAAAGTCAAACCTAAAAACCTCAAAATATGAGTATTATATTCACGGGACATACATCCACATGGTGCAAAGGATGGGATCTTAAGTCCAGGGATCTGACCTAGGTCTGCAGATGGACGATTAGCATATCAAGCGTATCATTCAGATCGGAAACGTGTCAATTTTAAAAGAAAATATTATTATGCAAGTGTAAAGGTGATGCAGTGAATCAATGCAAACAAAAGAGAAGCGCGAAAGAGAGAGGATGAGGAGGAGCAAGGAAACTAGACCAGACAGTGACAGCCTCATAACAAAGTTTGAGCCATTAGTCACACAACGCATCCTACAGCCATTCCGGGAGAAAACATTTACAACGCGGGTTGAGCCACGCGTGCCGTTTTCAACGCAAGCAGAAGAATGCTTGCCTTAACCACACATATGCGTGGTTAAGACAATCAGCGGTCTAGATGTAGAATGGATGGGCGGGGAGAGGAACAAGAAGGATTGGGAAAATAAGGACCGGGATGCGGCTTGGTAAGTGGGGCTGGGGCCGGGTTTTGGGAGGGTGGGGTAGTTTTTAGGGCTGGGGGCTGGTTTTAGGGCTCTGGGCGGGGGGGCGGGTCATTTTAAGGGCTGGGGGCCAGATTTTAGGGCTCAGGGCCGAGGGGAGGGGAGGGGCAGTTTTCAGGGCTAGGGGTCAGTTTTAGGGCTCTGGGCGAGGGGGCTGGGGTCGGGTCGTTTATTGGACAGGAACTGGTTTCAGGGCTCCTTTTGTTTTTAGGGCTGGGGGCCAGATTTTAGGGCTCAGGGCAGTGGGGAGGGGCAGTTTTCAGGGCTGGGGGTCAGTTTTAGGGATCTGGGCGAGGGGGCTGGGGTCGGGTCGTTTTTTGGACAGGGGCTGGTTTTAGGGCTCAGGGTGGGGAGTTGGAGTCGTTTTTAGGGCTGGGGCAGGGTGGATTGCAGGGCAGGGGTATCGGGTTTTAGGGCTCAGGGCGGGGCCGCTGGGGTGTGAACTTTACCATGCATATCCCTTTAGCAATCATGCCTTTACAATGAAATTCATTGTAAACAGGGCCGGACTGGCCGAAGCGGGCACCGGGCATTTCCCCGGTGGGCCAGAGGGGTGGGGGCCAGTTTTGTGAAAGTGGGGGCCGGTTTTGCAGCAGTGCTGCAATATCGGCCCCCTGTACAGAGACGTTTTAATGCATGGGCAAAGTGGGCTCTGGCCCAGGGCCCCAGCCTTTCAGGGGGCCCCCTGACAGAGTCAGCTCCGTTCTCCAGAGTTTTGCCCTAATGACCTTGAATATTTCTTAAACAGATTGTTTTAAATACTGTTTTCCTTTAATTTATTTTTTATGTACCTGATGTGTGAGAGTCTAGTACAGCCATTTTGCAGAGAAAATGTTGTGTTTATGTTTCATGCAATATACATAAAAAAGTTTCTTTTAGATCAAAACAAGGCCTAACATATAAGAAATGGGAGGGCGTCACAGAGATTATTTGCAATAATATTGGTGAGCTGCTGCTGTGTTACAATATTGAAAACACACATAACTATCCCTGAATATTAGATGTAAACACATTTAGGGCCTTATTTATGAGAAGTGATGCATTGCTGTGTGAAAACAGGGATGCGTCACTTCTTAGTGAGCCCTCCTTGTGACATGATGGATGCGTCATATTTACTGTATGACGCATCATGTCGTAAGGAGTTACAGATACGTCAGTATTTCTGATGTATCTGTAGGCGCTAAAGTGATGCATTGCTGGGGTGTGTCTTAAAATAGACGCAACTCCAGCAATGTGTCCTTTCACACATGTGAAAGGGCCTGCATCAGTCATACGCCTGCTGTGAGGCAGGTGTAAGATATTGACGCAATGGCGTTCTAGAAGTGGTGCACTGAGTTCTCATAGATTTCAATGCGCCACTTCTACAAGGCTTTTTGCGGGGAACACCCACTCCTGCATACATTATACCTGGCGCAGGTATAATGTGGTGCAGGGTTTACAAAGTGACGCATCTGCCTAGACGCGTCACTTTGTAAATAGGGCTCAACATGGCACATTTTTACGCTGCCAGTGCGTCACAAAAGTGACGCACCGGCGGCATAAAAGTGAAGCAAGGCCTCATAAATAAGGCCCTTAGAATTTGGACGAGTGTTCCTTTGCACTGTCAGGGACCTAATGAAATGAAATAGTGTATTTAATAAAGCGCGCAGCTACTCAGACTAGAGTGTCCTGGCGCGTGACGGGGGAGGAAAACGTGTGTAAAAGACCCATCAGTTATTAAAGAGCCAGGTTTTTAGGTTCTTCCTGAAAGAGAGTAGGTCTGTGGTTAGTCTCAGAGACTCAGGAGTCTATTCCACAATTTTGCACCTAGAAAGCTGAGCGATCTGCCTCCAGTGCAGGCACGGCATATTTTAGGCACGATGGCCAGGTTGGCATTGGAAGATCTTAGGGGTCTAGATGTTGTGTAGCGATTAACGCACTTATTCAGGTAGCCAGCTCCTAAGCCGTGGAAAGCTTTAAAGAAGATGGTCATCGCTTTGAAGTCGATCCGTTTTTATGCAGAGCCAGTGTAGAGACTTATGAATAGCGGTCATACTAGATCTGGGTTGAGGTCTCAGGATGGCTCTGGCCGCCGCATTTTGTGCCACTTGTAGGTGCTGGATAAGGGATTTGGGAAGACCGAGGTACAAGCTGTTAACATAGTCAAGCTTTGATGTCACCAGAGCCTGCACCACGATCTTTCTTCTCTCAAGCGGTAACAGTGGCAGGAATTTTTAGCATCCGAAGTATGCCCAAGCAAGCGCCAGTTAGATTTTGGATTTGAAAGTGCATGGAGAGTGTCTTGTCTATGACAATTCCTAAGTTTTTACTTTCTCCTTTTCCGCGGGCGGGGCGGCAGATCTTTTGGCCACCAAGAGCTCCAGTCAGGCGTTTCTGGATTACCAAAGAAAACAACTTCAGTTTTGTCAGGATTGCACTTCAGCTGATTGGTCTTAAGCCAGTTAAAAACCTTTGTGAGGCAAGACCTATCATTGCCCCGTCAAAGTCGGTTCCTTTTTCACATGTAAAAATCAGCTGAGTGTCATCAGCATAGGAAACTATTTTGGCGCCCTCTTCCTCTACCAGAAATGCAAGGGGGATAGATATATATTAAAAAGGGTAGGACTGAGAATGGAGCCCTGAGGGACACCTACATTCATGGCCGGAACCGGGGATGAGAAAGGGGGAGCCAGATGTCCTGAGATCTATTTGCCAAGAAGGATGACATCCACGTTAAGGCGGTCCCCCAAGCCCATGTTAGCAAGTCTCTCCAGGAGCCTCTCATGTGGGACCGTATCGAAGGCCGCCGACAGATCGAGCAGTATCAGAACAGCCTTGCCTCCCTGGTCCAGCTTACCCTTGATAAATTCAGTCACTTCCAGCAGAGCGGACTCCGTACTGTAGTTAGCCCTAAACCCGGATTGGAACTCATGAAGGAGCTTCCCATCTTCAATGTGTTTTTCGAGGGCCTTGTTTACATGCTTCTCTAATACTTTGGAGAGGGCCGGAAGAAGGGAGATTGGCCTGTAGTTGGCAGGGTCCGTCGGTTTCGCGTTAGCCTTTTTTATCAGTGGAAGAATCTTAGCATTCTTCCATAATTTCGGCATGTTGCCTGAGGAGAGGGAAACATGAATGAGCTGGTATACCGTGGGGTTTATGGTGGAAGCTAATAGGTTCAGGATATTCGCTGGACAGGGGTCGGTAGGAGAGCCAGACTTAATGCTTTGGAGAAGGGTCAGTGACTCTTCAAGCTGAAACTCAGGGAAAGCTAGTAAAGATGGAGGATCCAAGAGGTGAAATTTGCTATTAGAACTAAGGTAGAAGGTCAGTTCTTCCTCTGAGATGTTAGTGAAGGCTTGTTGGATCACAGAGATCTTTTTGTGGAAGAATTGAGCTATTTGCTTAGACCATTCTTCCGTGCACGGCCCTTCCTTTGTGCCGGCTTTCGGGCGGTAAAGGATGTAACTATGCTAAAGATTTCCTTACTCTTATTTTGGGCATTTTCTATCTTGGTTTGAAAGAAGTTTTTCTTGGCTGCCTTCACGAGAATGTAATGAGCTTTTAAGGTGTCTTTATACACCTTTCTGTCCTCAGGTAGATAGGATTTACGCCATTTCCGTTCCATTTTTCTACAATTTCTTTTGCTAGATATGAGGGAATCATTAAACCATGGAGCTGTTGGGGCCGACCTCTTTGAGAAGCGGGAAACAACCGGTACCGCTGCACCAATGTTGGTTCGGAGAGGGCATCCGAGTCGGGGCAGCCAGACAGCTCCGGTGAGGAACGACCGAGGGCATCTGCTAACATCTGCTAACATCGGGATGGATATTTTATGGAACGTCCTGTAATTAGGGACCCTCTGCTCTGCGTTAGCCCGAGGGGCTGTGGCAGAGTTGGGAATTTTAATAGGAGGTGGTCAGACCAGGTAATGGGAAGAGGTAGGCTTACTGATATGTCAAAGTTGTGAAAGATTTGGTCTAGGGTATGGCCCTTCTCATGGGTGGCCGAAAAAATAGATGGAAACATGTTGCAGGCCTGCAGTGTCTCCAACAAGGAAATTGTTTGAGGGTCTTTTCCATTGTCCATATGTATATTGAAATCTCCCTGAATAAGGCAGTTATTAAGCGTAGTAATAAAATTTTCAATTGCACCGGGAGATCTGTAAATCAGAAAACCAGCTATGCTATGATGGGGGATAAGGTACAGCGGAAGCCTAAGGACTCTGCGCCCTCAATGTTTTCCATTGGGATGGGAGAGCAGTCTAGTTTTTTATTGTAAATTATGGCGACACCGCCCCCCTTCCCTCTCGGTCGGCCCCTCCTAAGGATTTTATAACCCGTAGGGATGGCCGAGGTGATAGTAGGGTTGGAGGCTTCAGACAGCCAGGTCTCAGTGAGAAATAAAAGATCAGGCTGTTCATCTAAAAGTAGGTCATAAATGTGTGGTTCATGATTTTGCATAGAGCGACAATTCAAAAGGGTGGCCTTTAAGTCCTCTGTTTTCTTATTGTTTTTACACTTATTGTTGCGTGGGAGGATCTTGGGTGCAAGTTTCCTGGGCTGGAGGAGATACCAGTTGCACTTATTGCATCGAAAGTCTGCCTCCAGGCTCGGATCAGCCGCTGTACACTGACATAATGGTAGCCGCCTAAGGCTAAGCAGTTTTTCCCTATTGTAATATAGTGGAAGAAACTCACCGGAGGGGAACTGGGCAGCATGGCCGGTGCCGGTCGCCTCCGGGACGCCTCCGGGCACAGACGGGCTTGCCTTTGGCGTGCCAGCGGCGCGCCCGCTGCAACCGTCCGTTTGCATCGGGAATATATAGGCTAATGCCTATGATGCAAACTGGATCGCTAACGCAGCTGAGGAAGCAGAAACTGCATGGGCGGAAGTAAGGAGCCCGATAGTAGCCCCAGCCCTCCGCACAATCGGCGTATCAGCCGTGGCGGACCTGGACTGGAGGAAAAGCGAGATGCGAATCGGAGAAGCTAAGGAGGTGTAGGCAAGCAGAATCAAGTAAAGTCCAAGTGCGCGTAGGTAGGAGAAATTGTTAAAAAGCACAGAGTAATTCAGCCACACATATACAATTTAAAAGTATTAAAAACCTAGTAGCAGGGCAGGAAACACTAAATCCTACCGCTGTCAGCTGCGCGTGTCCGTTTGCATCGGGAATATATAGGCTAATGCCTATGATGCAAACTGGATCGCTAACGCAGCTGAGGAAGCGGAAACTGCGTGGGAAACAGAGGCTCAAATTGGATCATAAATTCAAAGCTGTTCTGAAAAGGGGCCCCCAAAATATGTTTGGCCCAGGGCCCCCAAAATCCTTAAGATGTCCCTGCCCCTGTAAAAAAAGCGGGAGCGATGCTTCTTGCTAGCACACCCCTGCTCCCAGGGCCAGTCGAGCAGCAATCTGCCAGGGCTGATTGCTGTTCCCTGTCCGGCCTGGTTGTAAAGGCATGTGTGGTAAAGACGTGGTCGTGGTTCAGGCATGTGTGGTTGTATCACACAACCAATTGCCTTTTCCTGTTGGACATAGCACCCACCACCATTGATCTTACAGACTTAGTGCGCCCGATGATTCTTTGCTTCTGTTTCTAACAGGCCTTGCAACCGAATAATATAATTCTCAAGCATACAGATTGCAGTTTTGGATAAGCAGCCTCTACAGCCCTACCCGTATATTTGACATGACAGCGACTGTCCTCTCCAGAGAGGCGGAAGACATTCATGAGACAGCCGGCCTTGGTATAACCAGTTCTGTGCATTATTCACCAGGGATCACACTGTCACACGCATGGATGCACCAGGAATTGTGTTTATTCTTTTTGGAGACTGCTCATATCAGCGCTCTTGGCATCCAAAACATATCCAGGATAATTAGACAGCCTTTTTCCCACTGAATGAAAAATCACAGTAATCACTGACATGTAGAAGCATAAAGCAGATTAGTGACGAATCTCGTTTACAGTTTTTAGCCTCTGATTGAACTGGGCATTAAAAGGGCCCTGTCTACAACGACTTTAACTGTGTGATAAAGAATGTTGGAAGCATTTCACATTCTCAGCAGTTTTAGTTAATGCTGTGTGTTCCTGTCTGTTTATGTAGCAGTACTTTTATAGCACAAACCTAGCTAGAGAGCAAAAGAGCACTGAATTGAGGGTCTGAGCCCTGACACGATCCATTATTGTCTACATGAGGTTCATAGGTTCCTAGTGAGTTGTTAGGTAGCTGTCAAATGTGAGAACTAGTCAGTACGATTATGGTTAATGCTGGTAAATTTATCTTGTTCTTAATTTTGTTTGCAGCTTTGGGCTGATCCTCAGTTGAGGTTTTATACTCACAGTGAAGTGAGTGATGTTGAAACTCTTGGGCGGAGTGCTGACAAAGCAGGAATTGCACAGGAGCCGGTGCCAAGTTGAAGGGTTATGGATGCGTGTATTTGTTATATAGTGCTGCAGGCAAAAGATTTGGTGGAGCGGTCGTCTGGATTGCCAGTCTAAAGCTTTTTATTCAATAGATCCAGGTAGCATATTTAAACTTCTAGCAAAATAACAATGAGATTTGCCAATCTTTGTCGACGGAACGCCAGGATCTTCTTGTTGCCGATTTTGGATATAACTTTGGGGTACTTGCAATAAAGAAGACTTTGAGTCAGAGACTTGTTGGTATTCTGTTAATGGTTTCAACAAGAACCAGGAGATTTCTCCCATCTTATTTTTGTGTTGGACATTACTGCTGCGTAAAACTGGTGTTTTGAGCCAAAGGTTTCTGTGCCATTAACAAGACTAAGGCTCACTGGAATTTTTCCATAATTTGAATTCTGGTTATTTTGGAACTACAGTGACTTATTGCCCAGAGACTTGATATAATGATATCAACATAGTCTGCATATTATTCAAGACAAAAACATGGTATACTGTAGGGATCAATCACAGTATTAACTTTGCCAAAGTGAAATAATTCAATTTGACACTAGGGGCCTAATTACGATGGCGGTCAGACGAGCGTCCAACCGCCATCGCAGCGGTTTGGAAACTGACCGACATGTAGACGGCGGTTCCACCCACCCAATTAAGATGCGACCAGTCGGACACATCCTCTTTTCCATTGCAGCTTGTGCTGTGGCCCAGAAAAGGGCAGCAGCACAAACTGCAGTAGAAAAGGTGATGTTTTGAAATATCCATGCCCCGTGTGCCAGGCCTGGCACATTGGGCATGGATGTTTGGGAGGGCACCACAGGTGCCCTCCAGGCCTCATATCAAAGGCCCAGGTGGGGCGGGGGCCCTGCTAGGGGCCCCCTAAGTCCCTTTCTGATAGCCTTTCCATGGCGGTCTGACTGCCATGGAAAAGCTGTAGAAAAGGGACATCGTAATCCCTACGTCGGTGCCTGAGCAGGCACTGCCCCTATTGTAGGGAATACGATCCGACAGACAGTTCGATGAGCTCCTTGAAACCGTCAGAAGCGTTGGTCAGTCCCTTCGACTGATGCGGTCCAACTGACCGCATCATAATGTGGCTGTCGGACCACTCTGCTCGATGTCGGTGGCCTGTTGGTGGCAGTCCCACCGACATGCTAATCAGGCCCTAGGTCCTTAGAATCAGTTAGATCAAACAATTTATTCAGTTATTATTGTATGATTGTCCATGTAGTGTTTCAACTTCACAAACAAGTCCCTGGAGCACAGTTAAAAACAGATACAAATATATAATCAAAGCCATATCCATTAACCAAAACACTAAATCAAATCTTAAATCATTTTTAAAATGCCTCCTTTTGTAATTTGTATTACAAAAGAATGTAGTTGCACAATTCATTCAATCTGCAATCCCGATGGAGGTAGTCATCAGAAAAATCACATTTATGGGCACTCATGCCCTCTCCTTGTTATAAAGTCCGTATAATTCTTTTGTTCTTTAAACTTTTTTCAAATGACTCCTCCTGTAGATGTTGTCGACGCGTTTCAGCTAAACTTCTTTTGCACGCCTCTTCAGGACTAGAAAGACCTAATAATCAGATTAATCATTAATTAGGTGTAAATTTGCCATAATTTACAGAACCTATACACCCAAAGTCCAAAACCAAAGTTAAATAAATTCTTGTGTATAGTACATGCTGAACAGTAGTTAAAAACCAGGAGTTAAAAAAGGCCCCTCACAAGCCTTTCATGAGACACACACTGAAGGGTGGAGTGACTAACCACCACTGCCTACATATGAAGACGTGCATGGCTCAAGTGCCTGCTGGTCCATCGCCAGTTTGGTTAAAAAGACTACAGAGATCACCAAGGAGCACCTCACCTAAACCACTGTTACCTTGAAATACGGCTGCCAGGCTTATTCAAATACATGAGTACACAACAACCAGGGTGCAGCCTCTGATGCTAATAACTCAATACAATTGGGAAAAAATGGAGTTTGGAATTTCATTGTGCTAGCAATGTTCCAAAAACCTACGAGGGGAGCCGTCCATGAGCACTTACTGCCTTCACCATGGGGGAAGAAACCTCTCTCTGCCTCGGATGGTGAACTGTGGGTGCCGCAAAGCGCACAGCCCGTGTTGCTTAACCAGGCACGCTGCCCCAAGGTTTCTGTGATTCAGATCCTCGCTCCATGAGCGTCTGTTTTAATTTGCTGTCACTGCAGCAAGTGGAGCGTAATAAAAGCATAGGCGCACTGGCCAGATCACATCACCTGTGCTGAAACAAGCGGCACCATCTTGAAGTGAGCTATACTGCTTGTGCACTGTTTCACATAACCACCCAAATCTAAGGAAACAGGCCTCCAGGGCTGTTCTTTTATATTTGGTGCATAGTAGAGCCTATACGTGGAATCATGTATACACAGAAGAGTGGGAAGTGTACCTCTGGGAAACAAACTCAGTCGCTGGGGAGTGCACAAGCACAGGTACCGCCATTTTGGATAATCTATCCTTATCAAGGTATAAACCGGCTCACAGGTGGCAGGAGCACCTCTCAAATAATACCTAAAGGGGAGGGTCCACAATCCACTGAGGCTTCAATCTCTTGCCGTTGCCCGAAAATTGGGGTGGTGATGACTCTGAATGCCATGCAAGTCATTAGTAAAAATCATTGCTTGTCTCCATAAAAAGAAAATTAGCTGAGAATTAATACAAATTGGACACTTGAAGAAAATTAACTGAAACTACATACAAATTTGACACTGGTAAGATGTATTACATACATTTACAAAAAGAACAATTGATGGACAGAATGCGGAACAATGTCCTACATTCACCCCAGTACAGAGATCTGGTCCCAAATCCATCGTTTTTTTGCTCCCCATGCCATTCCAGTTTGAACCCAGCCACATGCAAATCAGTCTTGACCCGGCGCCCAATGGGAACAGTCCAGTCCGAACTGCCAGGCCTGGTCTTCCCTGGACTGGAACCAAGTATCCTAGGACCGGTTTCGGGGTTTCACCCCTCATCAGCCAGGATAGCTTGACTCCAGTGGCATGGAGAGCACGGGACCCACGTCTGGGCATACTCATCCCACTCGGGGTGACAATTGCAAAACAAACAATTGATGGACAGAATGCAGAACAATGTCATACATTCACCCCAGTACAGAGATCTGGGCCCAAATCCATCGTTTGTTTGCTCCCCATGCCATTCCAGTTTGAACCCAGCCATATGCAAATCAGTCTTGACCCTGCGCCCAATGGGAACTGTCCAGCCCGAACTGCCAGGCCTGGTCCTCCCTGGACTGGAACCAAGCATCCTAGGACCGGTTTCTGGGTTTCACCCCATATCAGCTAGGATAGCTTGACTCCAGTGTCATGGAGAGCACGGGACCCACGTCTGGGCATACCCGTCCCACTCAGGGTGACAATTGCAAAAAGAACAATTGATGGACAGAATGCAGAACAATGTCATACATTCACCCCAGTACAGAGATCTGGGCTCAAATCCATCGTTTTTTTGCTACCCATGCCATTCCAGTTTGAACCCAGTTTCCGGTCCAGGGAAGACATGCCTGGCAATTCGGGCTGGACTGTTCCCATGAGGCACAGGGTCAAGACTGGTTTGCATATGGCTGTGTCTGAACTGAGGTGGCGAAGTGAGCTAAAGAACGATGGTGGATTAAAACCAGATCTGTGACTGGGGATGAGTGTCTGAAAAGTTTCAGCGCTCCGTCCATCATCTCCTTGTGTTTACATACATTTACACCTTACTGTGTAGATCTCTTTGCATGTCCTAAACTCATGGTTTCATTACATCATATCATACCATGTCTCAACACCCAAAGACCACCTCTCATCTAATCAGGTAAACAATCTTTTTGAATGTTAGATGACATCATATTAATGAGCAGATTTTAGCAAGATCATTCAGCCCTTGGGTGGTTGTATTGAATTTTTCTATCATTCTTGCCTCTGTTCTGGCCAAAACAGAAGCGATAAAACCACCTCTGTGGTTTCTTTGTGCAACAATAACGATTGTCCAAACCAGATCATTTTCCGAGTGGTGCATGTTTTTATAATGTTCTACTCATGGGGCCCCTTGGACTAAACCTTTAATTCTTGATCTGTGTTGTAGAACACAAGCTTTAACTGGTTGAGTGGTTTGTCCAATGTACACCAACTTGCATGAGCATTTCACACAATACACTACATTTTTGATGTTACAGTTTGAAAACATAGTTTGTTTGTGTACCACTCCATAAAGTGTAACCAGCTTGGTGTTTTTGGTAAACTGAGAGGCTAAACAATTATTACTCTTACAGTGTCCTGTCACTGGGGATAAACCAAGCATTTCAAGGAGCTCTTTTTTTTAATCTCCTGGCCAGGCTGCTTTAACCAGCCATTGCAGTAAGTTTGTCCCTTTCCTGAATGAGAATAAAGTTTTAGGAATCTGCAAATTCGACAAAATCTTCAAATTTTTCTCAATTATGTTTTTCACTTTGTTGGCATTTGGATTGTAAGTTATAACACATGTGAGGGGATTCTCTTATTTTCTAATTTTTGAAGGTGTGTCTTCCTTACTGTATACCAAGCTCTGTTGAACTCAGTTTTCCCCAGTTTTTTTTTTGGTACCCTCTACTGGTGAGTTTATTCACCAGAAAACTGGTGTTTTGAAAATAGCCCACCTTATTAGAACACATTTTCTGAATACAGAGGAATTGTCCATACCAGGGGTCTCCAACGCTTCTAAAGGCAGTTGGGATAGAGAAAGCAAAAGCCTCCCGTGCTCTTCTGAACGCTGATAGAGGCTGCTCCCACCAATCCTGGTGCTGCTCTCACGCTGGTAAGAGCAGCACCAGTATTGGCTTGGGAGTTTCGAGCCTACCTACCTCGAGGAGGGGAGACCATTGAGGAGGATGTCGCGCTCACAGGTAAGTGCTTTTTATGTCATTATAATGGGGGTTTTTATGTCCAACCTGCCCCACCACCCTCGGGACATGCCAGCCACCATTGCTCAAAACATGAGCTCCAATTGAGCTCTACGAATAAAAACATGCAAATTTGTGTCTTCTTTGCCTGGATAGTTTTTATGCTCACGGGGTGCAAGATCCCTTTGTCGCAAGATTCTGTGATTCACAGGCTAATTTTTTAATAAACACTTGCAGATTTCCAGTTGGGTGCACGCAGGTTTTCTTTTTAGGTTTGAGATGGTGCCCCTTGCTACTTGCTGACTGATTGTTTTGTCTCCTCCCTTTCCCTTTTTCGTAGGGAGACTCTCACCTTAGTTCAATTGCAGGGTTGAACCTTTTTGGGAAGGTATGTGAAAAAAACAGCAGTGGTCTATGATTCCCCTGCAACGGAATACAGGTGTTTATCTTCTTATACTATTAGAGTTGTAACATTAGTGTTTTTTTTTAAAGAAGTTGGTCTTTATTGCAGGAGAGTGAGAGCTATTTTAATGTTGATAGGGATACTGGACCACATCCTACGTGCACAGATGAAGGACACCTGCCTCCTGCTCTTTTACTTTGCGCAGTTCTTCAGTGAAACCACCATAGCCCAGCACTGGCTGCCTAATTCTTTTTTTGATCCTCCCACATTGAAAGAGTCCAAGTTTGTGCATGTGATATTGTTGTCTGCGCGTTAGGAAATTATAGAACAATATTGACATTTTCTGCTTAAGTGTGAGATTTTCAGATGAGTTAAAAAACTCACATAATCCATGACATACATGGGCACCATGCTAGGGACAGGGGATAAAATAGGATGGATTTTGGTCACTGCTTCTCTACCCATGTTTTTCCTGAGGGGATATGAAGTGCTGCTGGAATGTTCGTATAATTCTCTTGACAATTTCTAACAGGCACTTTACATCAGGAAGACATATCAATACGTGATTCCAAAACCACTATGAAATCATTCTACCTTGATTTCTTCAGGCTCTTAAATTGCCACTGTAATTAAAAAACAGAATGGCCCATTATCTTTTATTTTATTCTCTTTTGTTCTGGAATTTCTTTAAAAGGGTACAGAGGATCTCTCCTCACTAAATATTTTACTGGGGTAGTTATCTGTTCTAGAGCTTACTGTTCTTAAGGCTCCACTCACAAAGTCAAAGCTCTGAATCTGGCTATGGTTTAGTTCCCAGTACAGTCTTATGTTTTCTCCTTGGGTGACTCTACTGCTTTAAGATAGGTATTTTCTGATGTTTATAGGCTCTGGCACAGTTCTAAGTTTGCTCTCAATTTTATGATTTCCCTGTGCTCTCTACCAATTCCTTGGCAAGGAAAGTACCCATTGAGAGAACATTGGGCCAAATTGTATCTTACAGCTCCCAATCCAAAGATTTGCCTCCATAACCATGTGGGAAACTGGTAAGGATTTAGCATTTCATTGCAAAATTTCCAAGGTAGCTTGCACTGAATTATTAATCATCATCATAGCATTGTGTTCTAGCAAAATAAGGCTTGGATGGATTTTTAATCTATATCTGTCTTTAGCTGAAGCATAAATTCGGATTCCCAACAATTCAGACACTCAGTATTGTCTTTGTCTCTTACTACCCCACCACTTTTGTCCTGAGAACCCTGGTCCACAGTCTGTTCCTGGCAAAATATCTTTTATATCCTGATTCTCTTCCCCTTACACGGTTAGGTCACAAGCGAATCACTAAGCCATGCTGGTATTTGTGGAGCCATGTTTCACCTGACTCACCAGATGCATATTTTTTTCATTTCACAACACTTGATGAGATACCCATCCAGGCACCTTTTCAGGGGCCTTCGATAGCCTTGTTGCTGTTCTCTTTCTACTGAATCTGTAGCAACTAGACTAAGGGCCTGAATTTTAGTTTAGCTGATGGGTTACTTCATCACAAACATGACAGCTATTCCGTCCACCTTACTAGGAGTGCATTATATCGTATACACTTGTAATCAGGTGGATGAGGTATCTGCCAGACTATAAATCAGGTCCTTAAGTCCTTCACTCCCACAAAGACACTCCTCGACTTGCCTCGTCTCTCTGTTTTCCAGAAAATCCAAGGTGTAGGATTTTTAGAGAGTGGGTGGGTCACAGGTTAAAATGCCAGGTCTTGGTGTGCTCTTGACCAACATGTGCCTGTGGCAACATTTGTGATATATGCCTCTGCGGCACAATGTTCAACTTCCCTGTCTTATATCCCATTTTAAGGGCAAATGGAGTATCAAATACTCACATTCTGTCACCCAAGCAACACTCACAAAAAACAGCATTTGTAAACGCATTAGGTTTCGCCTTTGTGATTAATAATCTTTTTTTAAAAAGTTTTAGCTTGGTGAGCAGTTGTGCAATATAAGTTAAATAAACTCAGTAAAGTTTTTTGACTTGTTTACTGAGAAAGGCAATATATTGTGCAGTAACTGGTGGTAATATAAAGGGGGTGAGTAAAACAAAGAGCAGGGAGGAGGACGTGGCGGGTTAAAAGCTCGGCGGGGTGGTGTGTTAACATGCAATGGAGGTCATGTGAACAATCACCTGTTTGTTCTGTCACCAAAGTGTGGACATATGTCAAACATTAAAATGGGAGTGTATAAAAACAGGTTAGAATGCTGGTATTACCTGCTGTATGTAACTAACACGACATTTGTACAGCGCCCCATCCATTCGTAGCCTGTGTAACCGTAACCTGGCAGGCAAACCTAAAAAGAACTATGCCACTGAGACTTTAAATGACATAATGACAGGGCATTGAGAAGGGACTGTTTCCATTTGTAAAGCAGCTGCAGTTTGCTGTTTGCAGTGACCACTGGCCAGTTGTAGCCTGCTGCTACAAAACCGCTTCTCCACAATGTTGCTTCCAGGAACACAAAATGAATAAGAAATAATGATCATGTGACTAGTTGGGAGGCTAAAACAAAACACCAAGGAAATGAGGAATGTTGCTCTTCTGGTGGTTTCTGCGAGTTAGACATTCTGGCCAATGTTGCAGCTTTTCTCGGTACACAGTGTTTAAGGGACGCAATTGTTTCAATACTGATAATGTGCTTTTCGTTCTTAGAAAGAGCCTGCAGCCAAAGGTGGGAGGTTGCAGAACTCTACCTGATGTGGATTGGCAAAGATGTCTGTTTTGGAACCAGAAGACATATTCTACTCTAGTCATCCTCACAGTGTGTGATCCTCGGCATATCACCATGTGTCCTTGTACCTGCTGCGCTCCCTATCTTCTAAAATGTGGGAGGACATGGAAAAGAACTAGCTGTATTAATGACTGTGCGGAAACTGGACTTGTATATTTAAAAGTACTAATTTATACACACTGGTACTCATTTTCACATCACTGAAAAGTTGGGCTTGGGATACATGCAGAAGTCTGCAACAGTTGCATTAAAAAAAAAAGTTTCACTCGTTGCAAAGAGTCATTTTTAATGACTTCAACAGGTAGTATAGGAAGGTCACTTATTCGACAACAGTACGTGTATTTTGCAACAGATTAGGGAAAGCATCAGTATATTCCAACCTGTCTCTATGGCGTGCTTCGCGAGCAGTCGAAGGAGGGCGAGCTCCTGAGGTAGGTACAGGCACTTGGAGCCAGTCAACAGAGACGCTCACACGGGTTTGAGGCTATAATTGGCCAGCAAGTGTGCCCAAGAAAAGATGCAAACCTTCATACCCGCAGCAGAGGTGTGCACGTGCAGAACACGCAAGCAACGGAGGGATAGAGGAAGGAGTAGATTGGGAGGGCAAGGGCAGAGAGCAAGAGATAAAAGGAAGGTGTAATAAATTGAAGAATGTAGCAATAATAGCCAGTCTCTTTTAACATTGAGGAAAATATCTGGAATGTAAGGCGAGGCGCTTTCCCTCTTTAAACAATGAATCCCTGGTTCCAGTATGCCAGGCTCGTGCTGCTTGGGCATGCCTAGTGAACAAAGTGTTTCAGAGGCCACAACTTTTAATGACCCATAATTTCCCCATGCATAGTGAATGAACAAAAAACAGATAAGCACGAGAATAAAAGCAGGACCCATGGAAACAACCAAAGGATGATGAAATGCGGACCCATCTGCAACCAGAGAAGGGCACCCCGGAAATAAGAAGAGGAAAGCCCAGTTCTCCATGGCAAAAAGAACAATTGATGGACAGAATGCAGAACAAAGTCATACATTCACCACAAGTACAGAGATCTGGGCCTAAATCCATTGTTTTTTTACTCCCCAAGACAATCCAGTTTGAACCCAGCCATATGCAAATCAGTCTTGACCCTGCGCCCAATGGGAACAGTCCATCCAAACTGCCAGGCCAGGTCCTCCCTGGACTGGAAACAAGCATCCTAGGACCAGTTTCGGGGTTTCACCCCACATCAGCCAGTATTGCTTGACTCCAGTGGCAAGAAGAACACGGGACCCACGTTCTGTCTATGCATGTCAGGCTCCAAAACTCTGTTACTCCTCATAACACACTTTTCTCCACAGGTCCCCTGACTCATAAACCTGTTTTTTCCCACAGATCTCCTTAACTTTCTCTCCTCCTAATCTTGTTTTTCGCCCTAATCGTTTTTCTCCTGTAGTTTCGTGTTTACTCCTTCTAACCGCATTTTCTCCCCTATCATTTTTCTCTTCTATACTTGTCTGTTACTCATTCTAATCACATTTTTTACTCCTTAATCATTTTTTCACCTTAAACACACGCTTTCTCCCACCTCTAATCCTCGATCACTTCTCTTCCAGGCTAACCGCTTTTCCCGCTTTTTTCATCACAGCTGCTCTCTCATCATCCCTCTCCCATCCGATTCCCGCCTCCCACAGACCCCGCCCAGCACCCTGCCCCTCTGCCGGTAAACTTATGTAATGGAGGCTGCAGCGCAAACGTGCCGCCAGTGCGCCAAAGCCACGCCAAAGGCAAGTCCGTCTGCACCCATCTGTGCCTGGACCACGCCCAGCATCTGGACCCCTGGCTCCTAACCCATCCACAGGTATACACGAGCACCGAACTTTCACCCTCATCCCCTAACAACAACTGCAACCGCGCCTCCCCATGATCAACAGCAGGACTTTTTTCCTGCCGTCACTGCCCCTTCCACTGCAACACAGAGCCCTTCGCTCCATAGACCCCGCCCATCGCCACTGCAACAGGTCAACTCCAATGCCTGCTGATCAACACCTGATCACCCAGCGAGATCTGGGACGCTACCACTTCCCCCATGCACGACATCGTCTTCCTCACTGAAAATTGGCTGAACCCCGCATCAGCCCCGACATTGCCACCGCCACACCTAAAGGATACAAGATAATTCTCCGGGACCACACCAACAACCACAATGGTGGAATAGCCATTATCCACAAAGAGTTCCTCAAATGCACAGCCACTGCTGACACCACCACCCCATCAAGGAACACCTCAACTTTTAGATCAACAACAAAATAACCGTCAGAGGCACCCTCGCCTACAGACCTGCCGGACCATGCCCGCTTTCTGAGAGGCTATCTCCTACATCATCTCCCAGCTGGCCATCAACTCAAAAAGACTTCCTCTTCCTCAAAGACCTCAACTTTCTGCTGGAAGAACTCAACGACACCAACAAAACCAATCTACTTGTGAGGATGGAACTACTCAGGCTCTCCCAACTAGTTACGGACCACACGCACATCGCCAGACACACACTTGACCCCATATTCTCAGCCAGCAACAGAATCAGGTACAGCCATGCCATCCAAATCACCTGGTCTGACCACTCTATTTTCCACTTCCACATCACGACAACCTCCACCACACCCGCTGCCCCATCCAAATCCCCCTACCGGAGCTGGAGCAAAGTAACTAAAGTCCTCTGGACCAGCTCCCTCGGTGCCTCACCTCCAAGGCCACCACCGACCTCGAGGGGGCAGTACGAAACTTCAACGCATGGATCAACAGTTGCGCCGACATAGTCACATCCCTCAAACCCACCAAAACCAGCAGATCCTCCAAACATCACAGCTGGTTCACCCCAGAGCTCAAATCCCACAAGCATACCTGCAAGCATCTGAAAGGACCTGGCGCACCAGCAAAAAAAACTATGACCGCTCTAACTTCAAACTAGCCCTCAAGGAGTTCCACCAGCAACTCAAGGCAGCCAGGAAAAAATTTCTGGCCTCCCGCTTGGATGCTATCTCCGACCACAGCAAGGAACTATTCTGCATCATCAAGGAATTTTCCAACCTCACAGCCACTGGGAACACCATCACCTCCTCTCAGGAGCTCTGTGATTCCCTCACCGACTTCTTCTACAGCAAAATTGCCACCATCTATGAAAACTTCAACCCCCAACCCCTTGTTACAGAATTCAACAGACTCCTCAACACCACTGACCCTCACAAAATCTCACTAAACACATGGGAACCTCTCTTCGTGAAAACAACCACCATCATCATGGGTTCCATCCACACAGGAGCTCCCATAGATCCCTGCCACCACCACATGATGTTCAACCTGGGAAAAAACACCATCAGCAAGGAATTCACCACCATCATCAACGAATCCAGCGCCTCGGCCTCCTTTTCCAAAGATGGAAACATGTGGAAATCAAATCACTCTTCAAAAAACCCACTGCGGACCCCAAATACCTAAATAACTACCGCCCTGTCTCCCTACTGCCATTTCCAGCCAAAGTACTCGAGAAAGCAATAAACCTCCAATTTGCCGCCCACCTGGATAACAACAACCTACTGGACCCCTCACAATCCGGATTCCGCTAAAATCACAGCACTGAAACTGCCCTGATTGTGACCACAGACAACATCAGAACTCTCCTAGCCAGGGGAGAAACCACTGCCCTGATTCTCCTCGATCTCTCCATACCATTGGACACCATATCCCACTTCGCCCTCCTGCAAGGTTTCCACCAAATGGGGATCCAAGGGAAAGCCCTTGAATGGATTGAGTCCTTCCTCTCCGGATGAACCCAAAGCATCCGCCTCCCACCCTTCCCCTTGGGTCCAAATAATATCATCTGCGGTGTCCCACAAGGATCCTCCCTAAGCCCGACACTATTCAACACCTACATGGCTCCTCTGGCCACTCTGGTCAGATCCTACAGCATGAACATAATCTCCTACGCGGACAATACTCAGCTCACTCACACTCCCCAGCACATGTCAAAGATTTGTGAAAACGATACACAGTGCATAGAAAATAAGCACAATTTGTACAAAGATTTCAGATTCTCTCTGTCTTCTTTTCTCTTTTATTCAGTAGATCTTCACACAATGAAACAGCCGACACGTGTTTCGTTGCATACATGGGAATTGATCCCGCGACTTTTTCAAGGCTAAGTCTTCTCAGTATGAATTTTATTTCTGTGGTGATAATTCCAACCCACACTTTCCACTTTCATAGATGAGCACGGAGCAAAAAACAAGACATACACAATGTGCAATAATCACATAAATTGATTGAGCAAAGAATAATCAAATGAATGAAATACACAACATAATAACAACGACTCCCACCCCACTACAATAGAGCTCAATTAAAATTATGAACTCAACAACATAAATATATGTTTCCAACAATCAATCAATCCCAAACATTCAACATTCATACACATCCAATAAAACAGATTATAACACAATGAGACAGAATCCAAATCAAGAATATGTAGTAGTGGTGGTAATTTAACACAAAAATATACATTAACTACAAAATATATATAAGTTAAATAAAAAACGTTTTTGTATTTCATATTCTTGAATCATGTTTCTATTGTTCATCACATCGTTAATTTTGTTATGTATCTGATGGTGTTTGGACCTTAATTTGCATCTCTTCTCTGGATTTATTTCCTTTCATTAGTTAGAGGCATTTTTATGTCCTATCAATATCCTTTGGCAGACGACACTTTCCTCCCCTGCTCTGAGGGTTGGTCTTTTGTTCAGGTTACCCCAATACTCATAATGTTCACTCTCACTCCCTTCTACTCTCCACTCCACTTCCACTCTCACTCCTACTACCTCTTTCGATATTCTATCGTCCATTCCAGCTTCTCGCTTCCTCCTCACCTTTCTCATCACATATTTTTGTCTGGCAAGAGTTTTTAAGTGAAAATGTAAAATAAATCATGTGTTTATACAGTGGGGACAGGTGTAAGTGAAAAAGAAGGGCAACAACTCGGAATAGACCTCCCAGGTCTTGACACAAAGTTCCTGCGTTATTGAAAAAAGACAACCAGCGATGCCTAATGGTCTTTCTGTGTTTTTTGATACATGCTCAGACATTTGTTGGTACAAGCAAATCACCCATTTTAACTTTGATTCATTTTATGGCATTATCATGTGGCAATGCCAACAAAATGTATCACTTGTGATAGGTTATGCTGCCACTTACCAATTCTGCACTGGTATTTCAATTCTTCTCCAATTTTCAATGGTATTTGAAATGTTATTTTACAATTTTGGTGGAAGTTCAATACTAGTAGTGTTAGAAAACACTGATTCACACTCCTCTCCCTCATGTGAAAGCACACAGCCGAAGCAGCTTTTCTTTACCACCCGGGGCCTAGCCATTAACTGTGCGGCAGGTGCAGTGGCACTGGGGCCCACGGGTTTAAATGCACCACTGCACCCCAGTAATCGCTTTTCTTTTTACAAGCAAATGGGGGTAGGTCTAATTTTTCTCACAATCATTAAGACCCATGGAACCCTTGCAAGGCTAATGTTTACCACCACCGGTATTTGCGGATTGGGGAGTTAAATGTGTTCATTGTGATTAGCCAGATATACCCGTTATCGATGACTCTTTTCATAGCGGCACAGAAGATTCAAGGGCCTCTGATAAGCTGCTATGGAATTTATAGACATCAAAAAGGGGATGCTGTGCAGCCACAGATCGCTAGCTCCTGCTTGTAGTGTCCTGCCGGACACGTTCTAGTGTTCGGCAGGAAGCTGTAGCCCCAGCCACTCCCTTGAGGGCTGGACACACTGCACCCCCACACCCATCCATCACGGGTGTCACGAGTGACGTGGCCCGGCCAATAAAAGGGCCCGGGTGCACGTGCTCGTGGCCAGTTACTGCACCAGACTATCCAGTGTCCGTGTCAGTTATTCCACACCATGTGGGCCTGAGGCCCAACACTACACTGGCGACGAGAGGGCTGTGCCCATGCGTGCAGCAGCCGAGCTGATCGGCGTGGAGGGGAAACGCTACCCATGTTGAGGGCAACCCTCTGCTAGCCGGCGCAGGGCACACCCAGAGGCCTGCGGGCATGAGAAGGGCCCCGAGGAGACGATGGTGATCGGAGCCTACCCCGCACCTGGTGTGCCCGTTAGAGCGTGGCGACGCACGACAGGAGTAAGAGACCACGCGGCAAATCCTGGAGCCAGTGGCACGCCCCGCCACCTGCCTACTAAAGCCCGCATGCAGAGCGAGCCGAGCCCACCCGCATCGGTCGCGACGACACGCCGGGCAGGAGGTGAGCCCGTAGTGCGAAGAAGAGTGACCCCAACAGACAGAGGTCCGCGGGAGCCCACCCCCCGCATGCTGTGCCAGCGGCTGCCTATCACACTGTCCGGCCCGACAGCGAACCCTCGGAGGAAGAGAGGGGTCTACTAAGGCCAGCACCAGGCTCGAGGTAACTGCGTGTGCTGCGATCGGCGCCGCAGGAGGGGAGACGCCGCCTGCGCCAGCACCGCCCGCGTGCGGAGAAAAGACTGCGCCCATCCTCAGACCCGCGGGGTTCCCAGGTGAGACGAGTCTGGAGCGACCGTGCCTCGCAAACCCCCCGGCGCCGGCCACCACCCGGAATGAATGAGCTGGCTACACACACCGACACGCGCTACCCTGCGCGACCACTCGTTGCCCCCTGAAAGGAAAAGGCGAGCGACGGAGCGCATGTGTGCCCCCCCCCACGAGGCTGACAAAATGACTTTGAAGGCACCGCGCTTCCGCCATACCGGCTGTGGGACCTGTCTAGCACCTAAATACTGGCAGCGTTCACCGGAGCCACACAGCAGCAAGAAGCGACACTTACTCTGTGCGTGCGAGGAGCGGGCGGCCGCCCTTGCTGAGCCCTTGCGCGCCTCTGCAGCTGCTCCAGTGAGGCCCCCCTATAGGCGAGATAATCCACTGCATCAGGGCCACTGCATAGCTGTTGAAGCGGAGGGGCTAACACGCGTGGCACCTGCAGCACGAAGGCCCGCACACCAGAGGAAGCAGCAGCGGCCAGCAGCATCAAAACCAGCGCCACCTAGCGGTCGCATGCCTGCACCGCACCAGGGGAACCAAAGCAGCAGCTATAATGGAAGAGCCCCAGCGCCCAGAAGCCAGCAGCACCGCTGCTCCCATGAGGAGCTCTGCCTGAGAACAGAACGGCACCGAGAACCAAGGGGCCAGTACCAGGAATGAGGAGCACCTCACAGCCACACTCCTGCCTCTCCAAGCATACTGGCCAGCAAGTATCGACTGCAACAACCTTTGAAGGAAGGGCAGTACCCCTAGTGACGGTGGGCGGTACTACGGACAGTGAATCGCAGCCCCATCTAACGCAAGGTCAAGACAAGGCAAGAAGACTGAGGGCAGCCGATCCACAGGAAGACTGGGTGCATTGTGCGCCGCCCCAGGCACAGCGAGACGTGCCCTCAGAGAGAGATGTTTAGAAAGTGGCCCTCAGCACCCTGCAAGTGAGAGCGGCAAGGACACCCTCAGAGACAGCAAAGTCTCCAGATAGCTGCCACACCTTGAGACACAAGGAAGACTGGTGCCAAACACACACCACCGGTGGTTGCTCGACTCTAATTCAAGTAAGGACACCCACTTAGAATCAGCGAATGCGCTACACAGCCAAAAGAGCCACAGCAACACAGGAGAAGTAGTCAGCGGCAGTGCGAATACTTCCATGCCCACCCAAAGGCCCCAAGAAGTCCAAGACACAGACCAGCCGCTCGAGCCAGACGGCGACATCGCAGTAGGAGCGCTACTGTAGACTCCATGCTGCCGCAAGACGCAAGCAAGTGGAACAGACGGTAACGTCTCAAGGGAGCTGTCTCCATCGACCGCACAAGAAAGGACTGGTGCAGAGCAAGCACCACACGTGGCTGCCCAACGCCACCGCCAGTGCAGAGATCGCGTCAGTGGCTCCTCCCGGTGTACAAGCATCACCGCAAACTACACCCCAGGCACACCAAGTGCGAGAAGAAATCATCCCAGAAGAAGACGGAGCGCACTACGTCAGGTGCGCGCAGAAGGCAGCGCCAGTGAACCTGATGCACGGGCGAGCGCCCAGGAGACAGAGACATCTCCACAAGGAAGCATTGCCGAATGCAGCACAGAGAGCAACCACATCTCTACTGCACCAACGAAGCCCCGCAGTGGGCCGAAGACCACACAGAGTGTCCTCCCTCGCACTGCCTCAAGAAGGAGTCGGCAGTGACCCACGACAGGCAAGAGAGGAGTTGCACACCCCACGAGGCAGGCCGCCACAGCGACAGGCGCTCCGACAACAGGGCGACACGTGACTGGACGTCATGTCGCACAGCAAGCAAGGAGCACGTCACACGAAGTGACCAGTCCTGACAAGCACGCCGGAACAAAGGCAGAAGCAGGCGCCACGACAGCGCCGCCTCGAGGTCCCAGCACAACACCCTCGAGAAAAGAAGAGTGACAGCCATGTCACACAAAAGGGAAGAAGAGTGACAGCCATGTCACACAAAAGGGAGGAAGAGTGACAGCCCTGTCACACCGAAAACTGGACGAACACAGGTGTGGTGAAAAGACCAACAGGAGGAGAAGACCGAGGACTCTCACAGCAAGCCAAGAGCACACCCAGACAGCCACCAACGCGGACCGACGTACCTGGACACAGCCTCACGGGAGAACCGAGCACAAGCCGCAGCAAGCGCAATCCTCGTCTCTCCCCAACGCTTCCCCAGGTGACCGTCCATCCCAGAGTGTCGGCAGTCCAAGTCAACGGCTTCCCTGCTCCGGGCCGCAGATGCCGTGGGTGGAGATCAGCACCGAGTGTCCCTCTTCACACCGCCTCAAGATGGAGTCGGCAGTGGCCCCCAAGTCAGGCAAGAGAAGATCTGCACACTCGCCATGCCAAGCCGCCACCAAAGAGCAATCTCAGCACGACGGAGACACCTGGCAGCTAAGTCCCTCCTAACTTTCAACTCTCCCAGAAAGTCACCACCACCTGTCATTCCGACTCACCACCGGGCTGGCCTCCGCCATCATGCCAGCCCTCAGCACAAGCGTCACACAACATCACTCTTAGAGTACCAATGGACTGGAGTCCCCCCCCCTGGTTGCCACACCAGCCAACAAAAGAAACCAGAGGCTACCTGTGAACCTGGCACACACCTGAACCGCGGCAGCGAGAGCAAGTCTTAACCAAGACCCATCTACCCTCGCGGGTTATGCGTGAGACTCAGTACCGGCTCCTCGGTCGTCCTGCAGCTGCCCCCAGTCGGCACACAAGCAACCCCCAGTGCAGTCTTCCTGCAGTCCCGCAGCAACCACGACAACGGGCCTCCCCAGGTGGGAGAGCGAGAAGAGACATTGCCCCACCGACAGGTTATCGGTTACAGCCAAGCGGTTCCACAGAGACAATCGATCTGGCAACACTTCCAGGAACTCTCACCAGGGACTCCATCCATGTTCATGACGCAACCCACCATATGAACTGTTAAAATTTACCACAGACCATCCTCAACGTCAGCAGAGCGGAGCCATGCAAGACTCCAAGACACGTCGTCATCTGTGAGCCGACGGTATGCAGTGGACGTCTCCAAGCCAGCGGTCGGGTCCTGAGCCCCTCAGGTTAAACTACGAGTGCCCGCCGAGATGGTCCTGCTGCAGGCCGAGTCCCCGGCCCATGTCTGATGTCTTCCCGCCACCTGACTCAGAAGACTGATGGACCCTGTGGTATTTCTGTTAACTGTTTGTTTTGTCCCCACAGGTTTGGACTAAGGTTTTATTTGTTCTTCAATAAAGTTGGGGAGGAATGTAGTGTCCTGCCGGACACGTTTTAGTGTTCGGCAGGAAGCTGTAGCCCCAGCCACTCCCTTGAGGGCTGGACACACTGCACCCCCACACCCATCCATCACGGGTGTCACGAGTGACGTGGCCCCGCCAATAAAAGGGCCCGGGTGCACGTGCTCGTGGCCAGTTACTGCACCAGACTATCCAGTGTCCGTGTCAGTTATTCCACACCATGTGGGCCTGAGGCCCAACACTACACTGCTGGCACCACGTGTGTGTAAATGACACATTGTGCCTAATGGTTCATTTGTCACGCACAATGCCAACTGCACTGATAAGGGCCACTTTTCACCGCAGCCCACCTGCTCCTGTCTTCGCCTTCACATATTTCAGATGAAGTTCAATGTTAATATAAAGATGGAGTATACATCTCAGTACTGTTTTGAAATGTGTTGGAGGCGCGTGGGCCTTTCAGATAAATCAGCGGAGACAGGAGATTACACGAGCAGAATGGGAAGACACCACGACCTTCTTCTCTGTGCGCCTCGGATTCTCTAACCACAGTTCATCTTTCATTAGGGGAGGCGCACATTCAAGATATTTAGTTTAAAAATATATATACATATTTAGGGAAGTGCTTTTGTGTAATTAGCCAACATTTCAGGATGTAAATTTATGCAGAACGCAAATTCAGCATTTAAGAGTTAGATGTTAGTGTGAAATGTGTTCTTGTGTCCCTTTTTGGACATAAGGACACATTTTGCGCAAAAAAGAACTAAAGGCAGAAACATATGTATCGTTAAGGACAGCCACTCAGATTCTGGTAATTCGTATTATTCCCGTGCTCCCCCGTCATAGTATTGCTGCAAATGCTGTGTAATTACACAACACGGCATGTTGGCATAATTCTGATAATTCTGCATAACATGAGATACCTGAAATAACACAAATTAGCCACTGTAATTTAAATTTCCCACAGGCCTGCGCATTTATTAGATAGAACATAAACGTTAATTTCATGTCGTCTTTTTTCATATGGTTGCAGACGGAGAAAACAGTGCCATCTCCAAGGGATGTGCCTAAAATTCATTTTAATGGATGGTAATAGAATGACAGCTTTCTGAAAATAGCCAGCAGATGTTCCTGCACTTTACTCACCCGCGTGGTCTGTTCTTTAGCATAGACAGTCAAATCCATCTTCGAGGCATGAGTCTGCTTTCATGGCAGGAATGCTAAAGACCTACATTGCCATTACTGCTGCCTACGGTGGCTGCTACAGGTCACAGCTGTGTGGTGTAGGAAGCGCAGAGGCATCCATTTACAAGTATTAGATGGGGAAAAGCAGCTCTCCATTTGCATCTTTGCTCCACTGCTAGCAGAAAACCTTGCTTGCTCAAGAGCCTTTTGTTCACACATTTTAATAAGGCAGTGGCATTTCTAGGGGGGGCAGCGGGGGCCTGTACCAGCTGTTTGTTCAGGCACCCCTTTGGGTCTCGCCACCATAGATGTTGAATGTGCTAGGAGGCGGCACAGAAAAAGGAAGCACTGCACCTTGCCACATACAAATATCTTTTGTCCAAATACCTTTCACTCCAAAGTTTTGTTGCTTGCTTCAAATGTTTAAACCTGACTTTGTTGCTATGCATATGTCTGTTTATACATGTGAAGACATTGAGTTTTTTTATAATAACTTGGGCACCGTTTGACAAATGATCACAAAACATAAAAAAAAAAAAAAGTTCCTCCACTGCACAGAGTTACACAAATGTGGCAGAATGCTAGATCTTTGTCCAGAAAGGACATTGTGGGGGTGGGTCCCAGAGGGAGGCCCCCTAGGGCCATATTTAAGAAATTAAATTGTGTTGCCACAATCCGCGGGAACCAGAGTAACCCCCTTTGCTCCAGCGAGAATCCCGCAGGATTGAAAAACAATTAAAAAAAACAAGTGGGTTGGTGTTCCTTGGGCCAGCCCAGGCCCTGTGGCCAACCCCATGTCATGCATGGTGGAGGATTGGTACCCAAGGGGGTGTTGGACGAGGGACCAGGCCACATTCCAGGCTCTGTAGCCAACCTCATATTGCGCCTAACCATAGGCCGTTCGTATTGGGGAGGTGGTCGGCTGCCCATGGAGGTTGGATGCAAGGCCTTGCAGCCGGCCAGGCTGCTATGTAAGTTAAAACATAGAAAGAAACTATCTGGGCCTTTAGGGTTACTAAAGCGGCGGGTCCAGATAACCTCCCGGCAATAATAATAAAAAACAATGTAAATTGGTGGCTGAGCTTTTACTACGTCATCTTCCAAAAGGCCTTGGCCTCGGGGTGTTTCCCCGAGAGCTGGAAAGGCGCGATAATCAGTCTGATTTACAAGAAGGATGATGCCACACTGCCCAAAAATTACCACCTAATTAGCCAATTTGATGTGGGGCTGAAAGTCTTCTCCAAAGTATTATCAGGCCTCATAAAGTCCTGGGTGGAAATAAACAAAATAATTCCAGTCGAGCAGGGTGGTTTTAAGGAAGGCCACTCTACAATCGATCACTGTTTTCATCTTTGGGCGATGGCAGGGAAGTCAATAGAATTAAGGGGTCAATTATTTTGTTGACTTCCGTGATGCCTTTGAACTAGTGGACCAAAACCTACGTTGAACCTCAGTATTCACAAGGGGCTCCTCTTATTATTGCAGGAAGTACATAGGCAGAATTGGGCCTGAGTGATTTTAGATACCGAAGGAAACCTGTCAAAGAAAATACAGATTAGGAATGGCCTATGGCCGGGTTGTGTCCTGGGCCCCCTACTGTTCTCCATATTTTTGGTCAACTTACCTAAAACATTAAGTTAAGTAAGTGGTCTTTGTCCCAAGATGAACGGTACCCACGTCCCATGTTAACTATACGCTGATGATTTGGTGATAGTGGACATGAAGGAAAGGGAGGTTACAAAGGTAACTGGACATCTTCCATGAGTATTGTTTGAATAAAAGGCTCATTGTTAATCTAGACAAGACTACAATAATGGTGATAGGTAAAGGTAAGGGACGGTTTTATTGGAACCTCAGTGGGAATAGAGTGGATCTGGTGGATGACAAATATAAATGCTTGGGCATGTCGTTCGATACAACGTTAAATTGGAGAGATCATGTTGAATCATTGAAAGTAACTGCCCTGACCTTGGTATGGGGCTTACAACAGTTTAGCCACAAGTATGATTGGCCCTGCCTACAACCCATGCTGTCTGCCTTTATGGCAATGGTATGCCCCCAATTCCAGGATGGGGTGGAAGTACTAATTTTAAGTGGGAAACGGGATTGAAACCCCTAAGAAGGCAAATGTGGGAAAAAACTCCTGTCTTTACCACCGTTAGCTATGATTCAGGCCATAAGAGTAGAGTGCCAGCTCACGGCCTGGAGCTTTTTGGGGGTAGTTGCCACTCTGAGATTTTGGCAGAGATTAACAAGGAAAGACACCCTTAAAATATCGCAGCTCTGCAAAACCGAAATAGAGACTAGTGAATTGAAATGGTCGATTCAGGTCAGATATATGTTAAACAAACTCTGCACTAGGCTGACAAAGTGGGATCAGTGGAGGCAAGGACAGCGGATCTCCAAACAGAAGCTACGCACTCTTGCATCAAACTGTGCGAGAGATGAGGATTTGTGGTATTTGAGGGAAAAATACTCTACTCAATTTTTGTTTATTAGTTGAAGTGATTATGATAGCTTGCCCTATATCTAAGCCCTACCTAACCCTCACGTTCAGGGATGCAGTTTTAAAAGTTAGAGTTGGGTTAAACCCATATTATGCAGATATGAAGACAATAGAAGTAATGAGAGATAAGCAGGGTATGTGCACATCTGGGTTGCAGAAAAAATGTAATGGGATACTCATTTTATTGGATTGTTTATGGTTTTTAGACGAGCGGAAAGCATTTTTAAAACCACTATTTATTAAATATGGAATTACAAACTGTGACCAAGCCCGCAGTTTGTTGGTGAATATGAGGTTCTTGGACGTTACATGTGCAATTCAGGGATTTTTTAATTGCGATATGGGGGATTTTAAAAGGTATGTTAGGTAATATGTAAGGGAACAGGCTGTTTTTTAGAGATTCCCTAATCACAATATATTCCTCTTACCTAAGTGTATGTATTATTTATTGGATGTGTCTCTTTTTAACTCTTTTATTGTATGTGTTATTTTAGGATGTATTTATGGGAATGTTTTATAGACCACGGTCAAAATAAACACATTTTCTGATCCAATCTGAAGTTAAAACATAACATTTTAAACGAAAAAAAAGAATGAAATTCATCAGTTGTAGTTCAATGAAGTAACTAAAACTCTGAGCACTCGCCGCGCCCTGCTTCTGATCTCACATACTACACCACTCATGACATTTTCTGTGATATCCTGGATAACATCTTTCATGACATCTGAAACATCATTAATGACATCACTGTGCATGGTGAGTGTGCATGTTATAGTTACCTCAGTGTTTTGTTTTAGTTTAAACACCTCATCCCATAAAAGGCCATCACTTGCAAACAGTCTAGATCCAAACATATAGAGTGAACATACTATCAATGAATTCTTGTTGCATTGGGAACTAAGCTGAGCGCTTGTACATACATTGCACAGCTCATATGCTAAATCTACTATTTGAAATGCTCAATATTAGCATTCTGCGGAGCACGCTTACCATTTTACGTAGAATTCTGTTACGTTTCCTTGCAGAACTTTGCCTCGCTATCCCTCTG
This sequence comes from Calotriton arnoldi, assembly GCA_963921515.1. Taxonomy (NCBI): domain Eukaryota; kingdom Metazoa; phylum Chordata; class Amphibia; order Caudata; family Salamandridae; genus Calotriton; species Calotriton arnoldi. The sequence goes on from CAWUFW010000954.1 coordinate 1,767,097, forward strand.
ATACTGGCCAGTGCCATGCACCTGCTATATTATATTGATGTTTCTACCACCCCACACCCCCCAACGCTGTTGGTAGGTCAGGAAAAGCAATGATAGAAGTTTCAGTGTCTGCTGATGACAATGTTCTATGGATCCTGAAAGCAGACATTTGGGTGATTTTGATGGCCCCGCATTTGAAAAGGTACATTCTGCATGACCTCCTTTCCCACAATCCCCCGCTCTCTCCCTTTCACTGCTGCACGTTTATTCCTCGTTAACAAATTGATTAAGGATGCTGTTACTGCTGCTCTGTGACCTGACTAAGAAGTAGTGTGGGGGAAAGCAGTGGTATTCACGATTCCACAGCTACAACACCAACAAGCACATGCTTTAAGCTTTTTCTTTCGAAAAGTACAAGGGCATTTCCTTCAAGCTATTTGGTCATCTTTGTATTTCAGTAACAACTGCGTCCAGGTTTCTCCACAAGTCCTCAAAATTCAATGGAACAGGGTATCATTTCCTCCACATGACAGGGACGGTAAAAGTGGCATGATATAGTCGTTGACTTTGATGAAGGCAAATTGAGCTTTTGGTTTTAAAAATTATTTAATGGATACTTGAGGTTGAGGTATGTTAGTATATATAAAGGCCTGATTTACGAAGCCATTTGCACACTTCTGCTGAACTTTGCTGTGCAAATAGAAGGGGTTCAAACTAATTTGCACTAGTGAAGCCATTTATATAGACATAAAATTGCACAGGCATGGTTTAATAATATGTGAGTGTATATCTCTTCCCAAAGCCGGAGAGTCAGTATTCCTTACAAAGCAAGCGGACACTCAAAAACTTGGAATTTTTGTAGTATTCACAAACGTTTGCAAGACACATACCCTCCATGGCTACCGTTGGAGGTTTACTCTTTTAAAGGACTGGGTAAATCTCGATCCAGGGAAGTAACGAGTAGGGAACACCGAATAAACTGGTGCGGGCAAAGTGAAAAGGGATTCTATGTCAGGACGGGCGGCTCGGATTATGCTATCATCTCTCTTCGCTTTATTTCTTAACAAATTTAATAGCAGCCCAAAAGACAAAATTTAAACAAAACATCAACTCCCATGAACCACAGGGAGATCCACAACATTGTAGTCCTTCTATAGTGTCCATTAATGTTCCATATAGTCCCTTCACACTGTCTTTGCCTCCTCTTTCTTCGCTGCTTCGCAGCCAGTTAAGTGTGATTTTTTCTTTCTCTCCATTTAAGGATTGTTTTGATGATAGTAATTGTTTGATGATAATTGTGTTGATACTACTTTATTGTACGGATTGTACGTTACTTATTGGAACTGTATTGAGGCGCTCGCGCTTTATTTTTCTTTCTGGTCCCCCGGGCCGCGGGAATGCTGTGGCGTTCCTTACGCGGCCGATGCCATTAATACTGCGTTGCTTTGTATGACTGCTAGGTGGACTGCCTAGTCTCGCCTGCTCCCGCTGCGCACGTCTCTTCAGATCGGAGAGACCGCGCTGACGGAGCCTTGTCCCCGCTGCCAGTTACGCCCGGTGATCCGGGTCTGTATTCCTGCTTCTTTTTCCCTGATTGAACCACCCCGGCAGGGGTCTGTATAGCGGGGAAAACCCGCGGCGACGCCTGAGGGCGGTAAATTTGCACATTTTAAAAAAACGAGAGGGTGAACCTCATTAGACGCGCACGTTCTGGGCAGCGGAGCCCTGTAAGTGTAATCTGAGGGCTTTTTTCTCCATGCGCTGGGTTGTACAAACCCTATTGTGGGCCTCTGGTCTACCCCTATTTCCATCTAGTTTTCTCCTGCTGCCTCATAAGTTTTAAGCTTACTTGCGCTTCTATTAACCTCTTCTGGGAAGTCATTATGTGCCCGGTCTTTCTTCATAAATTATGGAGTTGCAGGATTGTACCTATGAAGAAGAGGAGTCCCAGGCACACATGAGGTGGGACGATGAGTTTTTTTACGCTGTTGATTCGTCTATTTACAGGGTGGTTAATGAGGTTATGGGACTTATGGAGCAGCGTCTCATAGACAAGATTGTCCAGGAGTGCGCTAAAATGGCAAAGACTTGCGCAGAACTCCCTGCCACCACACCTGCCCCCCCCGCAGGAGACGAACCCCCCCCAGCAAAAAAGACATGTATAGAGGGGGTGGACAAAGACGCTTTTGCGCGTCTTAAGAGCGCTTTTCTGGCGAAAGGGAATCCCATGCCATCAGTGCCTTTGGCCGCTCCGGAACCCCCGGGGACTCCTGGTCCGGCTTCTCCTGAGCCCGACGTGGACTCCCCGGGGGATTCGGATGACGAGGAGGGGTCTTCACTGCCCTGGCGCCCTGTGGTCACTCCCCCCTCAGCCCAAGGAGAAGATTCTGGCATGCTGGACCCGGACCAGATTGTCCACCCGCGGTCCGCTGCTTGGACACCCGGGGACAAGGTGGCGAAGTTCGTCGCCGGTCGTCTCCGGAAACCCCTTGAGAAAGAGGCCCAGGGCTGCCTAAAAGCGGAATGCCTGAGACCCACCCTCGAGAACAAGGTTGCTTGTACCCCGGAGCTAGATTAGAAGATGGCCACTTTCTTGGCCAAATATATGAAGGATCCGCGTAAAGGTATTGACAGATCTTGGCGTTAATGTCAAGATAAGCTTCTTGATGCCATTGGTCCCATGACAAAGATTTTGGACATGGCGGAAGAGGCTAAGGTTTCTGGTTCCCTTATATCACCCAAAGTGCTGTCCAATTGGGCTCAGCGGGCCATAATTTTTATGGGTAACGCCAACTGCGTCCTGTCAACGGAGCAGCGTCATTCGTTACTGATCAAGCTGGACCCCAAGCTTGGAGATTTGGCCTCCTCGGAGGCGGGGGCAGTGGCGCAGGGGGGCCTTTTTGGGGATCCCTTTGTAAAGGAACTTGGAAAATTTGTTGCGACCTTTACCTCCTTGGATAAGGCGCAATCGAATATCAAGCGGGTTTTTAACCAACGGGTTTTCCACGGGGCCGGCCGAGGCAGGGGCCGCTCGGCCGGCCGGGGTTTCCAAAATCCCCAAAAGGGACAAGGCTCCGGTCGCGGTCAATATAACACCAGCGCCAACTACACCAACTTCTATCCCACCAGGGGCCAGCGGTTCAGAGGTCACGGACGCTTCAAGAATAATGCCGGAGGTGGCAATTCAGCCGGTAAGTGTTGTACCTTCCACTCAAGTTCGCATTGCGGGTCGGTTGGCAGGCTTTCTGGGCGCATGGCTTTCTAGCACCTCGGATGCATGGGTCTTGCAAACCGTACAAGGTTTCCATATAGACTTCTACGACCACCCTCGACAGGGGTACCATCCTCGGCCTATTTGCTTCACAGCTCGCGATGCGGACCTTATAGACAGAGGTCTCCGCGCTCTTGCACAAGGGAGCCATTTGTCAGTCGGTCCTGCATCGCAACGGTTTTTTGAGCAATATTTTTCTAGTGGACAAATCCGATGGCGGCCGTCGGCCGGTTATCAACCTCCGGGAGTTCAAAGGGTGGTTGGTATACCGCCACTTCAAGATGGAGGGGATCCATCTTTTCCGGGATGCCCTACTTCCTTCGGACTGGATGGTACGTTTGGATTTGAAGGACGCCTATCTGGTGGTCCCGATACACCCCCCATCGGTGTTTTCTGCAGTTCCGTTGCAAGGACAAGATCTATGAGTTTACCTCCCTTCCGTTCGGTCTTTCCTCAGCACCATGGTGCTTTACCAAGGTGCTCCACCCGGCGGTGGAGTTTCTCAGAGCACAGGGCATTCGCATGATCGTCTATTTAGACGATATTCTCTTAATGGCGCAGTGTCCCAAGATTTTGACCACTCAGCTCCAACAAGCGGTGAACCTTCTACAGGGATTGGGTTTCGTCATCAACGAGCCCAAGTCGGTCCTCATTCCTTCACAAAGAGTGACTTTTCTCGGTTTCGTCGTGGACTCAGTCCAATCTTCCTTGAGCCTCCCGTCGCGGAAGATGGCCAAGATCCGCCACGAGTTATGACAGACCATGGCCAAATCTCGCACGTCACTCAGACAGATTGCCCGGCTGGTGGGACTTCTCTCCTCTTCCATCCAAGCAATTTTCACGGGCCCCCTCCACTATCAGGCCCTCCAACGGCTGAAGGCTTTCCATCTACGGAAGGGTCTGTCTTACGCCCAGTCAGTGCCGCTCAATTCGGAAGTAAGGGAGGAGATGGAGTGGTGGCTGGCTCACATGGAGTCATGGAATGGCCGGGCGATTTTCGGCTCCGTGCCAGACCTGATCATAGAATCCGACGCCAGCAGGACAGGTTGGGGCTCCCGTTGGGGGGAATTCTCCACTGGCGGAGTCTGGTCATTAGACGAACAAGCCCTTCACATCAACTGCCTGGAGCTCCTGGCCGGATCCTTTGCCTTCTGTTGCTGGACCAAGGACAAGGTTCAGTCGTGTATCCTTCTCAAGATGGACAACATTTCGGCGGTTCGGTATGTCAACCACCTAGGGGGTCCCCACTCCCGGACCCTAGCGAACCTGGCGAAAGATTTCTGGGACTTTTGTCTAGCGCACCACGTCTCGGTGACGGCAGAGTACCTTCCGGGGTAAGCCAACCAAGTTGCGGATTGGCACTCGAGACATCTCCACGACTCCAGCCTGTGGAAGCTGGACACACGGGTCTTCCAGTGGCTGGTGGACCTGTGGGGGCCGTTTTCGGACGATCTTTTTGCATCGCACCTCGACCATCAAGTGCCGCGATTTTTCAGTTGGAGGCCGGATTCGTTGGCCGCAGCCACAGATGCCTTCCTCCAGGATTGGAGTCAGGAGAAAGGTTATGCCTTTCCCCCGTTCTCAATGATCACGAGAGCGGCGGCCCAGATCCGTCGTCAGGAGGCGGAGGTGGTAATGGTGACTCCGTGTTTGAGATCACAAGTTTGGTTTCTGGTTCTACTGGAACTTTCTTGGGATTCTCCAATCCAACTCCCCCGGTTTCCTCATCTTCTTCTGAATCCGGACCTGGTTCCCCACCACCTCACGGCTCAGGGTTCCCTGCAGCTGATGGCCTGGCGACTTTCAGGCAACGCTGGTCGCTCCCTGGCCAATCGCAACCGGCTGAGCGCCTCTTGTCAAAGGCATGGGCAGACAGCACCGCCAAGCGTTATCGATCCGCCTGGACAAGATGGGTTCGTTGGTGTTTTCGGAGGAACCTGGATCCCGTGGTCACAGACGTCGTCCAGATTTTGAATTTTTTGGTTGATCTGGCAAAGAATTGATTGGCGTACCGTTCAATCAATGCGATTAGATCAGCAATTTCCGCGGGCCATGCCCGGGTGGAAGGGGCACCGGTGGGTGAACACCCTTTCATTTGCAGGTTGTTGCATGGCATTCGCCTCTCCTTGCCACCAGAGCCGCGTTATTCTGCTCTATGGGACGTCAATTTGGTCCTGAATCTTTTTCTGTCCTGGCAGCCAAATAGGTACCTTTCGGTGAAAGAACTCTCAGCTAAGCTGGCTATGCTGCTATGTTTGATCTCCTGCAGGAGGGTTTCTGATGTGAGAGCCTTGGATATTTCAGCAAGAGTGTTTTCCCCTGATGGGGTGGTTTTCACGGTGGGGCGTCGCACCAAATCCCTCACTCGCACCATTTCATATCCAGCTTTTCCGGACGTTCCGAAGCTGCGTGTCGTGGGCTGCCTCAAGGCATATGAAGAACTGACTCAAGAATTTCGTCCTCCGGGTGAACCCCAGTTGCTTATTGCCCTAAAGAAGCCCCACAAGGCTGTCTCTTCCCCCACCATTGCCAGGTGGGTGCGCTGGGTTATGCAGGAAGCGGGCATCGACACAAAACAGTTTGGGGCACATTCGGCAAGTGGAGCCATGGCCTCAAAAGCTTTTTCCTTGGGGGCCCATCTGGAGGACTTGATGCGAGCGGCGGCTTGGTCCTCAGATTCGACCTTCAAGAGATTTTACTTCAAGCCGGTAGTAGAAATTGCTCAGTTAGTGGTAAGTAAGCTTTAAACTAGCATAATCTGAGCCTATGGTCCTGACATAGAATAGAAATTTGCCTAGCATCGTAACGGTAAGTTTCAATTATATTAAGGACACGGAGGCAAGGTTTATCCCGCCCGGAACGCCTAAAGGGCGAACCCTCCCCGTATGGTGGTAAGTAACTCGTTCATGGGTTTTGTATTATTATTATTAACTGTTCAGCTGCCATTTGTGGTGACTTTCAGTTCTTCATTGCCAGAATGTTGACTTTCGTAAATTCAACTGGGTTTGGTTCGGCCCTCACGCCGTCTCTATTTTCCTAGGAAACGACGGTTCAAAACAGGACCAGTGAAGAGACTCTTGGCGTAACTCGCGCGAAGAAAGAGGAGGCAAAGACAGTGTGAAGGGACTATATGGAACATTAATGGACACTATAGAAGGACTCCAATGTTGTGGATCTCCCTGTGGTTCATGGGAGTTGATGTTTTGTTTACATTTTGTCTTTTGGGCTGCTATCAAATTTGTTAAGAAATAAAGCGAAGAGATATGATAGCATAATCCTCGCTTCTGTGTCCTTAATAGAATTGAAACTTACCGTTACGATGCTAGGCAAATTTCTATTCTCTGCAGGGAATAATATATTTGCCTAAGAGAATAAACATCTTAGCATGATGAAATTCACTTTTGTTAGGCATGCAGGCATGCACTCCTAATAGTTGTATGTTGGAATACTGTCTATAGAAACATCATCTGGCATACACCTTGTGTTCTAAATATCTTTCTACAAAAGTTTATCACCATAGGGTTTAGAGTTTAGAACAATATTTTCGTTAACATTACATTTGTAAATAATATTTAGGATACAGTATGTATGCAAGACGATATCCTGACAAAGATTGCTGGTGTACACCATCCATGCCCACCTTCACATTTGTAATTGTTTACACATAGGAAGAGTTTGGAATGCTGTGATGACTGCTGCTTCTTCCCAGGAGTTCTAATGATGCTGCTGGCAGAGATTAATTTGCGAACTATATAAAGTATGCTTGGCTTATGTGCAGGAGAGGTTCTAAATACACACACCCATGATCAAAAATGGATGAAATGAAGCATGAATTTGCAATCCTTGGCCATTCTCAGGTGATGAAGCAAGTAAAATTAGCTTAAAATATGTGATTAGCCTTTGAAAATATTAACACGAGGGATGCCCAAAGAAATGGAATAAAATGGAAAATGTGCCTTTCATTAAACCTGTAAATTAACATGTAGCATGATTAGCATGATATTTTTGTTAGTATTAGGCATCCATTTCTATCGTAGGTACATTGTCAAGCCTAACTAGGACTCATTTATTTCTCTATTTTCTATATTGCTTTTATTTCAATGTTTCTTAAATAAATGAAGTGTTTTAGCAAGATGCAGAAAGGTGCAGTATTAAATAAATAATTCATGTTACCTTCATTAGACATATCATCTTTGTAGAATGTGCATACATATTATTTTCTTTCCTTCCTAAGCTACATGCTCTCATTGTATTTGGTTAGATCTTAGCTGTAAATGTTTCCACCAACAGTATAGTAAAACAATAGTGTATGCAGGAAAATGCAACACTCATGATATAATTCCGTAGAAGTTACAACTAGAATGTTTCTACTTTAGACTAGTTCATTGTCACGCAGTGGAGTTCTGAATAGCTAACAGAGTAAGCTGCAGGGTTCTCATGGGTACTCGATGTAAAGCTAATGTATATAAATATGAGCAACTTAGTAGAGTGCTTGCAGATAAGGCTCTGCCGTCTTCGTATGTTTACCGTGGTGATGAAGAAGGATGTAGCAGACCATCAAACGATCCTTTTACCACGGGACTAGATGACCTAACACTGAAGAAGATGGATACATAACATTTTTGTGTTTAATATACGTGTTCCTAGTTAGGAGATTCCAGAGCTCTTTCAGTACCCTTTCCTTAGAGCACGAGTTGAGAGCTTTATGCTGTCTAGACTGGTTCAGACTAATTGTTCAGGGACTATCCTTCTACTGGCTTTTGCCTTTGACACTGTGAGTTACTGCTGATGGTGTTTTCTAAATTCTTTTAAGAATACAGCTACTGCTGTGACTAACTTCTAATTGAGAGAGGAGACTCAGACGAATTTCCAGAACTGCTATTTATGAAGAGTTCAACTAAAATCTAAGGGGCATATTAGCAAGACCCACGTTAAAATTATCGCCGTTTTAGCGGCAGGAAACTGCCGCTAAAACGGCGATAATGGGCTTGCTAATATGCGTTATGAAATTCCAATAGAAGCCCAGGTTAGATGTGCAGGACATCTAACCTGGGCTTCTATTGGAATTCCATAACGCATATTAGCAAGCCCATTATCGCCGTTTTAGCGGCAGTTTCCTGCCGCTAAAACGGCGATAATTTTAACGTGGGTCTTGCTAATATGCCCCTAAATTCTTTTCTAAATGTTCCTTAAAATTCTCACTCTTTTCTGAAAGGGACTCTTTATGGGTTCTGGTAGGTTAAGATCCATTAGAGTTGAATAGGGACTTAAATACCTTTCCTTTATGGAACACGCTGTAATATTTTCTGATTGTTGCTAACAATTTTTTTTCTTGATATTTCTGTAAACTGATTTATCTAATTTCCTAATCTGAAATAAGAGATTACAAATCTAATAACTAAATTTAAAACTATAAATAAAGGTTTTAAAATTCAACTAAACTTAAAGGTTTTAAAATTCATCTAAATTCTTACTATTGACTGTACATAATAAGTGGTGTTCAAATTTGATATTGACTTATGCTCCATTCTAAAATGGTGGCAAAGATCGAGACGACCTGAAGAAGAACAAGGCGCGGAGTTGGAGATCACCTTTAAAAGCCAAGAGTTGAACTGATTCGCACCAGCACAGGTAAGAAAGTTTAGAATCAGTAGACTTCTTTTCATTCAGTTTATTAAATCAAATTTGAATTTGCAAAATTCCAAAACCTGAAAAATTCACCTGATGTGCAATCGCCATTTTGGAGTACACAAGTTAAGGTGTTACCATTCAGAGAAAGGTAGGTTGCCAGAGTTGGTCTGTCTGCCTCAATTGTTAACCCTCATTTACCTCCGGTTTCCACTTCCTTCTGAACATCTATTACATTCCAATGTGAAAGAGAAATTAAGGTTATCAGAATACATCCAACTTACACCTTCCATCCACCTCCTTAACATCTCACACTTCACATTGAGAAAAGACGACACTTGCCTCTTGAGGAGAAAGGAAGGCAGTCAAGATATGTCTGCCTTTCATCCATCCCCAACGGTCCACTGACGGAACGGTTCACTTGTTTGGTTACTCTCCTTCCTTTTACTATTTCCTTTCTTAATAGTGTAGGAATCCTGTCCAATATGTGCTGAACTAATACTCAGTAGGAAACGAACCTATAAAGACAGGTCATTGTCCCACCCTGAAGCAAAAGTCTTAAGATGAAGATGACTGTTTCCTTTTGGTCAGAATTCCTCTATTATAGCATATCCCTTCGGCTCCATTGCTGGGACGTGCCCTTAGGTAAATGCAACAGGGGATAATACTGGTTCCTTCATGGTGCAGTTTTGAGGATAATCAACTCTATGATCCATCAGAAGGACACACAGTGAGTGGTAATATTCATCTTCATCAATGTGTGTTGTACAGTCTGTGCAGTGCAGCCTAATGCAGTGTACGGTCACAGGCTGGCCTATTAACTCTCTAACTTCAAGGGTGAAGGTAGTGCCAATAAACATGTCAGCTTCTTCACTTTTTCTGGTAAAATGTTACCATCCTGTATTGTATTTTTTACAGTGATGTCAAGTATGCATATTTACGAACTGCCAGTGAAAATAAATACATCCCAATAACACGTTATTTAGTATAAGTATACTAATAAACACATGTTCACATTTATTACTGCAGTGGAAAGGTCAAATTCTATGTTAATACTACAGTACAGCATAAGTGACTTGAGAAAACACAGCTTAAAACCTCATATAGTCCATTCTAAAATAACAGTAGAATTCAACTGGCGGCCATGCTCATTACAGTGGCGGCTACCATGTACGGCGGGTGGGGGGGCCGGTGTAATAAAAAAATTAAAAAGACACCTTCGTCGGCGATGTGACCCGACGTCCTCCTTGGGTCATCTGGCAGGCTTGAACGTGAGACCCAGCAAACTCCCCTCACCAATCCTGGTGCTGCTCTCACCAGCATGAGATCAGCGCCAGGATTGGAGGGAGCGGCCTCACTAAGCGTTCCTTAGAGATCTGGAAGTCTGCGCTTTCTCTAACCCAGCTGTCTAAGACATCTAGGTTAGACAATTTTAAAATGAGCATGTCTGGCTCATTTTAAAGTCGCAAGACGGCCGGCCAAAGGGACATGCGCATTTTAAAGCGCACAGCTTTCTGCTGCTGCCACTCGGCAGCACTGGACCTGCCCCGTCACGACTCTTAGTTTGGGACGGGTTGCTGAAAAATAAAATGGTAATAAATAAACTTTATTACAATTTTATTTTTCAGCTCTGGCCTGGGGTTTTTCTTAGTGGGGCAACGCTCCTCCGCTAAAACGGAGGAGCCGCCCCTGTTATTATTGCGACTTTATCACGCTGTATGGATGTAATCCCTTGGTCTTTGTTTAAAGCGATTGCACTTGAAAACAAGCATTGGCATAGCCAATAGGTCTCGCTTTTGGGATCTTATAAGTATTTAGTTATGCAGCACAATATCCTTGGTGCAACAGCATAGCTAAACACTTTTAAGGTCCCAAAGGCGAGACCTATTGGCTATGCCAATGCTTGTTTTGGAAGCATTTGAGTAGCTCATTAACCTGTCATCTTATTGTGATAGATGACTTGTCTTGCCGCGGAGTTCACACTTTGAATCAATCACATGAATGCGGAGCGCGTCGCCTCAAAGAATGTTAATTTGCCTCCCTGATAATCAGTCTGGTCAATTTGCATAACATATGCAGGGTATATTTATCATTGCGGGGGCTACAGTAAAGAGAACGAGTGAGTATCATCCGTCAAGCAGCACAAAAGCCAAAACCGCTGCATTGTCAAACATCACGTGACCGCCTCTCATCACAAGTGCTTATCTTCACGGTGTTTGCACCAGTGCGTTTTTCATTTTTTTTTTTCAGTTCGCGAGCGCGGCAGCCTGCTCAGCTGACCAGACGCTCGTGCGTCATGCCCTTTTGCCTGCGATTACCCGCACGGCCGGCATGTGTTTCCAATTATCGCGCCCGCGTCTGGGCACGATAATTGGAAACAGATGTCTGCCTTGCGGGTAACCGCAGGGAAAAGGCCATGACGCACGAGCGTCTGGTCAGCTTTCAGAAGCCCCTTACTTAAAGTCTCGCAGAGCAACGCTTGCGCGCTACTCGAGGCTCGACCTAAAAACAGGATGGAATAAACCATACCTACAGATGCATTTGCATGACCCACTCTAACCTTTGCCTCCCATCAGTTACCACCCCTTCGTATACTCAACAATGGTAATAACCAGCATATTATATCATCTCTGTGCTCCCGGTGGCCAGTGCACATATCCCTCAGGACCTAAACCTTGAATACTTTATTAGAAATCAGGCGGCAGGCAACCTGTGGGTCTGAAAGTTACTGGACTGAAAACAGCAAACAACAGCCAATAGCTGGACAATACAAAACTCATTCTGACATGATATTAGTGAAAAGTACAAGAAATGTGCTTCTTTGAAAGACACTTGACGGATTGATCGCTGAGCAATCGATGATTATAGAGCGCCGAGTTACCCAGCGTCATAACAGTGATTATGAAAACACATTTGTTTCTGTTTATATTTCAGCAGCACTTCTTGTTGACTCTCCCTCTGACAGCGGCTGAGTAACACCAACAGCGCGGCTGTAAAAGCAGGAACGCCGGAGGCAAAGTATCTAACAGCTTTGACACCAGCACTGCAGGTCAGCAAGCGAGAGACGAGCTCTGCGGCGTGAAAACAATTAGCAAGGAACATTTCAACTTGAATTCGGCGGTAAGCAATTATCAAGATTCAACTGCTTACAAAAAGGTTGGTTTTATGAAATGCACAGTGTGCCGGCTGATTAATTGTATTAATTTCACCAGAGGTTAACAAAACAGGTTTGCAATTAAGGTAGAATAGTAATGAAGGCAGAAAACTAGCAGAAGTAAAGCAGCACTCTAGGTAGCACCAATGGTCATTGTGGCGTAGTGGTCATTAAAGTGAAGCAACACATAAGGTAAATTGCTAATAAAAGTAGGACAGAGCGATAACACCTAGATTTCTTACTGCTAACCCTCACTACTCTTGGGGTTGCTATTCCTTGTCACAGACCTTGAAAAGTGGCATGAATCCCATCCCCCAGACAGAAGCTTTTGTATTTAAACAACTTTCAACCCTTTTGTAGGTTCTGCCTGCACTCCTCCAGGGTAGACAAAGGCCCAATTAGGAGTTGGCCGGGTTTTAAGTGTGGCTATACCTAGTGACAGTGTGTGTCTGGAAATAACAATAATAAACGGTATTCACACGCCTAAATCTGGCTATTCTATTAGCTACCTGTAATAGGGACTGACATCCAGACCTGAAAATACTAGGTAAAAGTCCGCATGCAGATTCTCCATTGCGGGAACTAGCCCACCCTCGCTTTTACCAAACATCTAGACAGCGTTATAAACTGGTTACAAATACCCTGATTTGGGAAGGCTCTAGTTTATCTATGAACGTTGTAATAATGTCAGTATTCATCATCAATTGTTGCATAAGAAACCTTAGCTTTCTGTTTCCAAACACATTTTGTATATGCAATTGTCAGTGCTTAATTTGAGCCGGTGGTTTCCGGTGCTCATCATCGTCACTTACTTGTCTGCACCAGCTCTAGTGACAGTCCACCAAATGGTGCTGTCTGTTTAATTTTGAGATAAGTGCAATAACTGTGTTTATTAAGTCAAACCACATTGAAAATGAATAATAATAACCTCTCACACCATTATTATAGCTTTGTGTGGCCTGAAATAGTCTGAATTGTCACAGTTGTAGGAGTGTGATGGTTAGGTGTTATGTTGGTACTGTCATGGGCCGTGCTGGCAGGGGCAATACGTGGCGCAGGCTGCAGTGGCCTCCCGAGAAGTGCCCCGGAACTTAATTTTTTACAAATTAAGCACTGGCAATTGTACAAAATGAATATTTTGGGGCCACTAGCCCAGTCGCCCGGGCACTGTGGTAAAGTCATTGTGCAATTTAGCCAGCTTTACATCTATGAATGTAGAAACGGGGATTATCAACTGTGATTTTAGGAATGGCAGCCAACAAGCTTCATAAGGGTCTGTGATGTAAAGTACCTTCTATTGTCTGCAACATCAAAATCTAGAAAAAAAACTGACCATTTGGAGTCTACCAAGGAGAAGAGACCTTAATCTAGACCTATAAATGGCAGTTGGCTTCCAAAACAAGAATAAAAAATGTGACCTATCGAAAACCAACAACTGATAACCAACTCCGAACACAAGCCTGGGAAAAAAACAAGCATTGGTAATGACAATTTATCGCTGCAGACCTAGTGGCTATGACAATTTTTTGGGTGTCGCCGGTCAGCATCGGGAAAACTAAAAAAAAATTGGTTATTACAGATACTGAATAGCATGCATCATCACACTAAAGTGGCCCCACCAGAAGACTCATGTACATGCATGTGTTACGACGCCTGCATGTGTCATGATGCAGAGGTCATTTTTTTGTTGTTTTGTTTTACCATTCCAAGATGGCACATAACATCTTGGACCAGTAAATTAAAAACAGATAAAAAGTGTGGTATATATTACACATAGTATTTTCCTTTTTTCCCCCAAAAAAGAGTGACCAAGGAGCAAATTGCACCCACCAGGCCATCTCAAAAATAGAGCTAAAAAAAAAAAAATGACAGGGAGGAGGGAGCAACTGTGCATCGCATGAGGGAAGAAAATGCTGACATGTATCAGGAGCAGTGCGGAGGAATGGATGGATTAAAAAAACACAAAACTGAGTGGGATGCTTAGGGGCAAGGGAAGCAACAGATGACCTTAGGGGATCAACATGGAGTCAGCGGTGGCAGGGATATGGGGTGGAAGCTGCACATGGGGGGGAGCTAGAAAACATGTGATCACATGACTGGGTGTAGCTGACAGCTGGGCTTTGTGTATTCCTCCTAAGAATCCTAAGAAATTAGAAGAATCGGAGAGAGAATTAGCATCGTTTTCTGAGTACCTAACTAAACGTAAAACAGATAAACTAGCCAAAGACAAACGTTTTTATTCAATAGAAAGAACTTACCCCTATTTAGGGGAAAACTTTTATAAACAAAATCAATATATGAATGAGAATACCTCAAGAAACCAAAAAGTTACTACCATTTCTGACACTTCGGACTCAGAGGGTGAAGGCAGTTCAACTTACTATGAACCCCAAATTACACATAATTTGTTTAACACTAACCAACAAACACAACAGCCTTTTTTAGCCCAGCGCGGTACTCGCCGAGGCCGACAGAGAGTGAGATTCCAAGCACAACCCAGAGAGAACTAACAGAATTACCAGGATCAACATTACCAACCAGAGATCCCACACATGTTGGAAACTCGCAAGAGACAGTATTGGAGACAAGGCATGTGATCCCTATCTTCAATCTATCCTCTAACATCTTAAACCCGGCTAGTCTGACCCTTCTGTCCAAAGGCTTGTCATATGTACCCCACACAAAGATGAATAAATTTGAGCTATATCGTGACATTCTCATTTTTTCGGAAAATTAGATTAAAAAAATTCTTTAGTGAGGAAAGCACTAATACAGAACTACCAAATATGAACGAACTATGTGTTCCTTCTAATTTTACACCCACATTAGACCAAATTGGACCTAAAGTTTCAGTTTTTGAGCACACAGTCTTAAAACGTTTAGACGAAGCCTGTCGCTATATCCCTAAACCAATTTTTAATTTAGATAAAGAAGAATTTTTAACCTTAAAATCATTAGGTCAGAATCAAGCTCTAACGGTGAAAAGTTGTGACAAAGGAGGTGGTATCGTAGTAATCGATACAACTACATATGAGCAAAAAATGTTAACCATGCTTAAAGACCAAACCTTCTATTGTAAAATGACATCAAACCCCACTAGACAGATAGCACAAAAGATCAAATCATTGACAGACTTAGCGTTTCATGCCGGAGAAATAAGTAAAAAAGAGTACGCATATTTAAATAGCTCGCAAGGTAAGATGCCCTGTATCTACGGTATTCCTAAAATACATAAAAATGAGATAGATCCACCTTATCGCCCAATTGTATCTACCATTGGATCAGTTACAGAACCGCTGTCCAAATATATAGACAATAAAATTAGACCTTATATCTCAAAAATCCAATCATACGTACAAGACACGAGGGATATAATCAACAAAGTTGAAAACTTACAATTTAATCCGGAAAGGAACATTTTAGTGACTCTAGATATAGAGTCACTTTATAGTAATATCCCACAAAAAGAAGCATTAGAAGCTGTTGAATGGTTCATGAATAAATTTGAGATTCCGTGCCCACAATCTTTTATATTAGAATGTCTATACATTGTCTTAAATGAAAACAATTTTGAATTCGGAAACAATCTTTTTAAACAAATTAAGGGCGTAAGCATGGGGGCTTCAGTAGCCCCCTCGGTAGCAAATATCTACATGGCCCTCTTCGAAACAAAATTCATATTTAATGAAATCGCCCCGTTTTTCGAATCAATTTCCCATTGGTCTAGATACATAGACGATATCTTCTTCATCTGGACTGATGAAGAAGAGAGTCTCCAGGAATTTTTATCATGGCTGAACCTGGCAGATAATAATCTGAAATTCACAGCACATATTAGTACACAGGAAGTTGAGTTTTTAGATATCATAATAAGACATAACATGGGTACGTTGGAAGTAGATTTATTTGTCAAACCAACGGCCAGAAACACACTCCTTCATTTTAACAGTTATCACCCCCGCACCCAAAAACAGAGTATTCCCTTTTCACAATTTTTAAGACTACAACGTAATTGCACTAATTTGGCAGATTTTGACATACAAGTAAGTGCAATGAAAAAGAAATTCATAGATAGAGGATATCCGCACCGATTGGTGAGAGAATCCTATAAAAGAGCCAGATTTTACGATAGAGATCACCTACTGACTGGAATAACACGTAAAAAACCGGATCAACTTGTATGTGTCACAAAACATTCCACATTAAATGCCAAAGTAAAACAAATAATAAATTCTAATTGGCATATTTTAAATAGTGACCAAGAACAAGAAATAAAACTGGCTAAACCTCTCTTTGCATATAAGCGCAACAAAAACATTAAAGATATGATTGTGCATTCACGTTTTAAACCTGCTAATACTTTTATTCAAAAAACTATTGATGGAAGTACCCCAATGAAAGGAACTTTCAAATGTCTATCTTGTAAATCTTGCGATACAGTAATGGTAGGAGAAACCCTAGAGTTCAATGGCTATACTATTCGTACACAACAGATGTGGAACTGCAAAACCCAAAACGTAATCTATCTCATTATATGTCCCTGCGGACTAGGTTACGTAGGAGAAACCTCACGAGCAATAAATACTAGACTGACAGAACATCGTTCCGCCATTCGCACTGCAAGAATAACTGCACCTTTAGTTAAACACTACTTAGATTTAAAACACAAACCAGAAGATATGCAATGGCGAGTGCTGGAAAAGATAAATAGCTCTGAGGAAAATGGAGGCACAGGAATACGTAAAAAGAAGGAAGTATATTGGATATTTTCCCTTAATACCTCGAATTGTGGGTTAAACAACGAGTTACCATGGGAAAATGCAATCTAGACCCTATATGTGCTTGTTATGCACCTAAAGAACTGTATATGCCTCCTAGATATAGCTGCTGTTTGTATTCATTGATATTATGCCCCCTAGATGTAGCTGTTGTTTGTACTCATTGATCATAGCATCATAAGCGAAGGAAGTGGAGAAATAATAGCTCCTATGGTTAGCTGTCTAGCATATCATCTTTCTTCTAAAATAGATTAATGAGTCGGTCACATGACTAGGGCACTCATGAAGACGTTCCAAACTGCACGAGTGAGCCTGTCATATGACTAGCCTCCGCCACATGACCTTTTTACGAGAGGGACGTAGATACGTCCTTAACGTCACTGTCTCGAGACCAATCCTGAAACACAATAGATAGGACGACGAACGTTTAAAAAGAGGTAATGGAGATGTAAATTAAACCCCTCAGGATCCGAACGCGCACGATCTGGACGTTTCTACGCCGACGGAGCAGTTAGCAGTTTTCCACACTTTCCCGCACAAGTAAGTCCGTTAACATACTGGGTACGGATGAAAGCTTAATTAGTAGCTCCACTGTGTTAGCAATAGGGTCCAAGTTTACTTAATCCACCTCTATAAATGTAGAAGAAATGGGTCGATCGTATACGCATACGGTACAGCTCCGTTTCTTTGTATGACCGTTAACGGCTATATACCTTCGTATCAGAGTTGATGCATTACCCATTGCTCAATCAGACTCGTGAGTTGGGTAAGATATTTCAGAAACTACCACCCATATGTGAATCTAACTCCATCCCATTATTGTATTGCGACTTGCCTGTCATAGATATTAAATTTTGGACAGTGATTTAGGTCTCTATGTTTGACTTTCAAATACATAATATAGTTATCTAATCGTCTGATATACTCTTTACAGCTATATTAAAAAGAGAAAGGGATCCACGAATCTAACGAACACCGTCTGAATATATCATGAGATGGTTTGAAGATATCGACTATAAATTACATTAATCTCAGGTACAGATGGGAATTATTAAAGATAATTCTGTAATAAGTTACTCTCTAACCTTCAGTATATCTGTTCCATCAAAATGTTAATGGTTTTCTATGAATTTTTATTTAGAGTTTGCCTCATTTGAGAAATAAAATACGATTATCTGTATGAAAGACACATCAGAGTGCAACAGGACATAAATTAGGGTAATTACGATGCCCTTTATCTCTTAATTTTTTAATGTAAAAGTAGGAAATCTTACTCACTGAGTTCTACTTTTCTAAATTCCTCCAGAGTTTGTAAATCTTCGAATCGTTGAAAAACATACGCTGGACCTCGTAATTGTACATTTAATTTGAAACCCCAAGTAAGCTTTCTTGATTAAGTCTATTTTAAATTTCTTCCCGATTAGAAATAGTAATCTGGGTGATTTATGGCTTCCTATCAACTCCATCTTCACCTATTCACGCTATATTCTACTTTCTTTGCACCCTTAGACAAGATACGAAAGATATTCTCTGTTTTAAAAAAAAAGAAAACCTCCACTGTTGTTTTTAAATAGAAACACACAATCTTAGGTGATGGTCAATCTACTTTGCATTTAACATGTATCATGAACTGTAGTGTAACTCTCAAATTATGTTTTAGGTAAATGTGTGGCTTTTCCTGACGAAGACGCAGTTTGCGTCGAAACGCGCGAAGACAATAACTTTTCTCGCCACAATTGTAATTCCAGTATTTTATGTGATGAATTGTTATTGTATAATTGAATATATGTATTTGTATGTTCACTAGATACACAATATAGTATGACATATATGATGCATTGTTTTTAAAAACAAATTGTAATAAACTACATAATTTTAATTATAATAAATTACTTTTGTAATCTTTCATGTTGACTGTTACACTGAGTTCACAAATAATATGTACCTAATGGACGTGTATATATATAAAGATTTATAACGGTAGTAAGTTTATAATTGCCTAGGGATTTACATTACACTGTATTAGTGCCCTGCCCTAGGAATTGTCGTATCAATCTGACAGGGGGTCCTTGTTATTTTCACTAGATTCCTCCTAGACAGCCACACACAATAGGGAGCTTAGGTGTGCATGGATGGACCATCACTGTCAGGATGGGAGGGCGGAGCTGGGTTCAGCCCTATCTACACTTGAATGGGTTGTGTCCTGCCTCCACACAAAAGGCGGCATACCCACTGTTGTTAGTCTGGAGCCGGAACACGGAAGGCAGGATGCCTGGGGACTCCAAAGGGAAACCTCTAGAAGCTCCTCCCACTTCAATGGAAGGCCCAGGTAATAATATTGGACCTCATGCACCAACTCTTCAGTACACTTCTGGATCTGTAAATACTCTTCCAGGAGGAAGGACTGCTGGGCTGCTGAAAGGACTGCCACTCTGCTAGACTGCTCCTCTGAAGGACTGCTGCCCTGCTGTGCTGACCTGCTGTCTGCTACCCTCTTGCCTGGGTGAGAAGGACTGGACCTGCAACTGTTGAACCCAGGACCCCAGAGTGACTCCAAAGGCTTGTTGGCTGGCCTCCTGGCTACAGCCTCAGGAACAGAAGGCTCCAACAACCTTGAACCCAGCATCTGAACTGTGCCATCTGTGAGTCCTACCCTGCCAAGTGGTGCCACCCCAGCCTTGGACCCTTGGGAGGAAGTGGGCCTGAAGGTGCCTTGCCAGCCCATCTGTGAATCTAGCAGAACCGATGCATCTCCTCTGCTGTGCGGCTCAATCACAAGCAGAATCGATGCACCACCTCTGCTGCAAGGGTTCTCTGCATTGACCTCGCAGCCCGCATCGGAACTACTGCTGTGGAAGCTTCACCGACACAGGCCCTTGCATCAGAAATTTCTCACCGACTGCTGTCTCGACGATGATGCAGGTTCTCACATCGTCATCTCGCTCTTCAGAACCAACGCATCGCCTCAACGGTGCAACAAATCCTAAACACCTGACTTAGCATCACAGGCCCTCATTGCCGATATCCTCGACAACAGCGCAGTGCCTTGCATTGCAGCACTCATGCATCACCTCTGCTGAGCGATGCATCCTCAGCACGGGACCTCATAACGCTCTGCAACCAGGATTTAAGTTATTCTTGTTCAGCTGACCTAACTGGGTCGGCCTGAACTTTTGGCTTTGTCCCAGTCAAGCATGATCAGATATCCACAGTTGCCGCTTTGTGCTGTTTGCCACTATTTTCTCTGAACTTTTTAAACTTGCATAGCTCCGGTTTTGGTCTTGTTTTAGTTAATAAAATGTACTCTATTTTTCATAATGGGTATGGGATTTTTTTGTGTTGTGTTTTCACTTTATTACTGTTTAAAGTGCTGCATAAATACTTTACACATTGCCTCGGAGTTAAGAGTTAAGCCTGACTGCTTTGTGCCAAGCTTCCAGAGGGTTGAGCGCAAGTTAATTTGGGGTTAGCTTGTGCCTCACCCTGACAAACATTGTGGTTGCTACTTGAGTAGAGTTTCACCCCCTCAACCAGTAACTCCAATTTCTCACATATTGTTAATTGTTTCACCAGTTACAATGAATGAGTGTACCTTCATGCTACGTAAAGTTTAAAACATTGCATAGCCAATACTCATGAGAGTCTTCCAGAAACAAAGGAAAAGAATTAAAGAACTGGAGAAGGAGAGTTGTGAGGTATAAGTCAGATCTCTGATATGAGTATCAACAATACAAAAAATCATCACATATCAAACCCACCTCAATCCCACCCTTCACATCAGAGGAGAGACAGAAAAATTCCAATGTAAAGAAAAGTGGGAAGCAAGTTGGCGGTACAAGGTTACACAACTTTCACCTAGTACATAATTGCGAATTAAGAATTTGTATGAAAGAAGGAATGAAGAAATTGAATAGCACTTGGTCATGAAGACAGACGTTTTTACAATTTAGAAAGTTAAATTGGTGTCTGTTAAAAATATAGTAACGGAAATCCAGCTTGTTAAAAGGCTGAAGGGCTCAGGTCTCAAACACCACAGACTAGGCATCCAAAATGTATATATGTAAATCATTACAAATGTATGCAGGGATGCATAAGTAGCTCCTCTGCAAAGGTGAGAGGAACACAGCGAAATGTCAAATGAGATGCTATTCCAGAGGAAGTGCCACTTGTTCCAAAGAGTGTGAAATGGAGATGGTTATCTTCATAAGAGACAGGCAGCAGAAACTTTAAGTGACAACTGAAGTCTATCAAACTTCCTGCGTTGCTGAAGGATGGACATAAGGTTGGTAAACCATTGCCTGGAATCTATTGGAAGAAGAGAGTAACTTAACATTTTGCCTTCTGTGTAACCCTTCTAAATCACTACTAGAAGATCCCGGCCAAAGTTTTCATTTTAATGGGAAGGCTGAAGCTTTATTTAAGTTTTATTTCTAAAATCTAAGGAGATGTGCTAGAATCTAGCTCAGCGCTTTGTCATTTTTGCTCCTAATGAATGCCCTCTGTCGGTGCATACCAGTGCTGCTTCTATTGAGGCCATACTAGATTCCATTTAGTCTACTTGTACTGCTCCGAAGAACCAAGATAAGGACACCAATCTAATTTTTCACATTTACAAAGCATTTTAAAACTTTCCATTCTACTTTTTTATTTGTTATTTATGTGTAACATATTAATCCGCTAATATTATTTACCTTTCTAAACTGTGGTGGACGCCCTGAGTAGGCATCATAGACCACCTGGAGTCTGTGGACCACAGCTTAAGAACTACGGATGTAAGGCATACAATTTGTAGTTTTGTAAAGAAGATGCAGTAAAATAACGGAAATAGTATGTTTAATAGCACGTCATACCATTATGTTTTCCAGAACATTTTAAAAGAAGATCCTGCACTTGTGGGTTAACATAAGTAAAGTATTAAGAGAAAGTCAAAACTGTATCTGTAACAATGGGCTTATGTACAAAAATGATACAAATGCACAATCGGATTTACCTGTAGTTTTTCAAAGAGGAGAGCCTGGGAGCAGAAAAAACTAGCACTACTATACTTTTAA
Source organism: Calotriton arnoldi (assembly GCA_963921515.1). Lineage (NCBI taxonomy): Eukaryota > Metazoa > Chordata > Amphibia > Caudata > Salamandridae > Calotriton > Calotriton arnoldi. The sequence continues at coordinate 1,788,958 of CAWUFW010000954.1, forward strand.
AAAAGAAGACATACTTTGAAATTCAAGGAGGGGTGGGCGACTCTTGGTGAACCTACAAGGTCTTTTTGATCATAATAAATTTGATAGCATACCGCTTCAAACTATAAGGGAATTTGAAGCCTCGTGTTATAATGTTCAACAATAAAGGTTCAAAGATTAAAGTTTGATATCTATAGATTGAAAAAATGGGACAGTAAAATATACAGAAAAATGAAAATGACAGATTTTTTTTCAAATTTACATCAAGGTTACTGCTCATGAAACTGCAGATGATATTTATGAAATCTTTGAAGAGCTGCCTTTCAGAGATTGCTGAGCTGAGTCTTCTCCAAGTACTTAAAGAACAATGGCATTTAGCGCCCAATGGCATTTAGTGCCAAACAAATGATGATGAGGAGGAGGAGGAGGAGGGTTATGGTTAAATTGCAGATCGGATCACAGTTTGGGTTCGTCCAAGGTTTAGGTTTAGAAACAGTTAGAGGATGGGTTATGGTCAGTTTTACTGTTTAAGTTCTGATGGTGTCCCTGTTTAGTGTTAATGCCCAGGTGAAGTTCTGGGTAAGAATGAGGTTCGGCTTTAGTGTTAGGTTTGGGTTGGTGTCACGGTTAGGGTCAGTGCTGATGTTAAGATTATGATGTACTCTGGACGCAATGGACAGTTAATTCAAAGTCTGGATTTTTCAAGCTTTTATTTTCAGGTTTCCATGTCAAATGCCTGTTCCTCAAGCAGAAACCATTCTTGGCGAATGCTGTGTTTGGAGCTTCGGGTACAGTCTGGGCACTGAAGCATGCCCGACACTTGTGTTATTTGTTGACGCCAGGGATTGCAGGCAGGCTCAACGTGGTTTACATAGGTAGCTGGGTTTACGGAGCATGGGAAGTGGGGCGGGTTGAGGGGTTGTCACTGCAAACTGGTTGTCGGTCGCCCCTTCTACTTCTAAAATCTACCAGCGACCTCCTTTGAGTTGCCGTGCTGCAACTGAGCTGTGCTGCCACTGTGCTGTAGGTATGTAAATAGCGGTGGCCAAGGTGCTCTTGTCTTCAATGAATGACATCTCCCAAATCATACACAGAGGCTGCCTCTCACGTCTCATCATTGGGCACCTGGATGGAGAGATGTCTGTGTTTGTATTTATTTGTGCAACAGTGCCAAATGCAACTCGCTTCTAGGCGCTGATATAACATACACAAACTAGTATGATAAAAATAAAAGAACAGCATGAGTAAACCATAAAAGACATAAACCACTAAATACAAAGATGCCATCTTTATAATTGTAGTTACAATAATAGTCCACATTGCCTGTAACAATGTAACATGGCATCAGGAGCTAAGCACCAAATAACGTTACTACTTAGATAATGTAAATATGTCAAATCCTACCATGCAGTTTGCTGGGTAGTGCAATCTTGTTACAAACCCCTCTCCACTAGAATCAACCTGCCTCCCCATCACCCCCAAACGCCCCGCCCGGTTCTGTGCCCCTCAGTTCATTTTGGATGTTCTCCAGTAGCAGTAACCAGTATACCTGTTAGTTGCATCTTACAGCGAAGTCCTCACTATATCAAAATGATAATATTGTGGAACAGTTGCAAAAAATGAGAGAAATCCCATCTCAATCTTTTTTTACGGCCCATGCAGAATTTACTCCAAAAACATGTCGACTAAACAGACCACTCCCAATTAACCTTTTATTTGGCACAAAAAGATGGCCGCCCATCACACAAAACACCGGTTTTAATGTCTTCTGCTTGCCGCTTCCCAGATACGCATTATTTTGCAGGCTTCTATCAACACAAAGGCAGGGCGCTTTGGAATGCAAAACGAGTTTACCTTTCCTCGTGGAATGTTTTTCATGCCACTACAAAACAGCATCTCATCTGCAGGTGGTAATCGAGTCTGAATGTTATCTCACGAATATTGTAATCTGGCTGCGGCGGGCAATCTCATCTCGTCAAGAGCGCGCGATTGCAGTAAAGATATGTAAGTGACTGCCACCCCCATTGCTGGAAGATAATAGAGTGTGACGAAGCGAGGCAGCAATCTCCCCCACGTGAATCACACATTGTGTTCATCTGAACAGAGAATATTGCAAATATAGCCATATCCTCTGGTACTTGATTAATAATTGTGTACGCTTTTGTGATATCATTTCTGAAGTTATTACAAAAAGATCATCAACACATGTAATGATGTTACTGGAGGCGGAACAGTAAACTCCATGAGTAATGCTATGCAGAATAAATGGGCCCGCTGACAGCAACCACTATCATTATGCACCACAAAGCGCTCCTGCTCTAAGTTCCTTCTCTCTCTCTCTTGGTCTCTCTCTCTCCTTCTCACTGTCACACACGTGTATTTTGTCTATCCCTCTGCAGTGCTAAATTCGTCGTTTGTTGTTTCAATCCTTAGTGCCATAAGCACTGGTCCCAAGAGATTGTTCAGGGTGATACTCATGTCATCCAATTAGAAGGGAGATTGGAAAGGGCAATTTGGCTCAGGTTTCCCTGAGCAAGGTAAATACATTCTTGATAAAACTCTCACTTCAGGGTCCAAGTCAAGCTGTGGTGCCAGGGTTGCAGTAATAACATTGCAGACAGCTGCCTTAGGGGAAAACTACTGTAGGCCACAAGAGGGTGCAAGAGTGCAATAATTGTGCTAAAACTGCTTTAGTTGGTCATTATGAGGTCTAACTGGAGACCGCGCGTACACTGTCACTTGCAACACATTTGGTTTACTCACAGGGGGCCTTGAGGCTACCCATTGCTTACCACTGGTTGGCTTCACTGTCACTCTCATTTGCTTGCTTTTCATAAATTGGAATATGGGGCATTCACTTCGACTTATTTTGTTTGTCACTCCCCTGGAGCATGACTGAAGTACTAGTGCCCTTTCAATGCACCCTTAATCAGGTGCTACTTTGGCTCTCCATGTTACTTGCCCCCCCATGTCCTTGTTGTTACTTGCCCCCTCCTGCTATCCATGTAGTTGCTTGCCTCGTCCCACTGTCTGTTTTTGCTTGCCTCATCCTCTGACCATGTTGTTGCTTGCCCCTCCTCCTACTTGTGTTGCTGCTCTCCCTTCTGCCCACTCCCACACTACTAACTGTCAATGTCATTGTTCTCACTCCTACCCCACCCACTGTCTGTCTGTGTTGTAGCTCTCCCTCCCGCTCCAACAACTCCATCTGTGTTGTTTCCTGCCCCAACCCCACAATAAACCAAAACAAAGTGCTGTGATGCGGCCATCACTGGCCGCATCAAAGCACTATTTACCCTCCACACCCTCCATCCCTGTTGCCCCCATATGCCCTCTTTCCATGCTACAGCCCATGCTTACTGGGCAACTTTAAAAAAGCACTAGGACGAAGACAGTGTTGGCGGAGTCATAGCACTTTTTAGATTGATCATTCAAGACCTCTTGTATATACTTATAGAGTATATTAGGACGAGCATTTGAGACCTCTAGTATATACTTTAGTATATACTTCTTTGTGGGCTTCAGGCCCGCCCATTGCTTTTCATTTGTCTGTTTCAGTGTACTTTAAAAATTCTTGCTTGTTAGTGGTTAGGCCTTCCCCTTTGTCCATCCTTTGTATCAGTTGTTCACTCCCACAGAGCAGTGCCCTAGTACTTGTACCCTTCCACTTGTCCCATTGTAGCATCTGTTTAGGGACTACTTTTCCCTTTCTCTAAGAGCATTTGGCACGAGCGCTGGATGCTTTCAGTCGTTCCGAGGTCCGTTTATGTGAACAGGGATGTAAATCATGTTCTTATCTCTTACATTGCTGTGCATTCAAAGACTCAGGTCAAATGTTACAGGCTGTTTTCTGAGGATGCCTGTTTTCGCCTCCCTTCTACAGCCGCCTCCACTTTCAAGCACCCGAACTGCCCCTGCTGTTCTGTTCAGTGCTGTGTGCACTGCCTGCTGTGAGATTCGGTTCCTTGCTTCTTTTGCCGCACCAGCGCTGCAGAGACTACATGCCCCATGCTTTATATCAAGCGCCTTAATACTTTCTGCCACTCTCAAGACATATTGCCATACATACAAGTTTTTTTTTCTTACTACTTGCTACCTTTTGGTCGTTCTTATTTAGCATTCTGATTTGCAATTAATTACATTCTTCAAAAGTAGCACACACTCCACAATATGGCTGCTTCTTCAACCGGTCTGCCAGAGAAGTTAAGGATGTCTTCTATGTTTATGTCTTCTGACGACCGTGGGCGTCTGTAGTCAGCCTTACCAACACCATGTCAATGGCTGGCCTGAAGGTGTTCAGTTCCAATCTGAAGGTGTAGGTTCAGCAAGGCAGGGGAGTCCTGCCGGTGAAAGGTGATCGGGGCTGAGAGAATGTTTACGGGGCAGCACGGAAGAGCTAGGTTTTCTCATGTTCTTTTAGGAGGCGTGCGGGCTGTTATATTCGGTCAACAGTTACTTGTCTCTATTACTGCCCTGTGTCTGCACCTCCACTGCAAATTGTAGTTGATGACCTCATCGCGGTGTCAGTTGGCCAACATATTTATATTTCTGGGCTTGGACATCTCTTAGGAGTTGTAGTTTTTTTTAAAGTTTTTTTTATTTAGCTAATTAGACTAAATACACAATGATTATTATTTGGAATGAAAAAAAAACATGGCACCCTTGCAGTTTCACTTCTAATTTCTACAGCACCACATCCTTGCAGGCAGATCATTGGAAAATATAGCCTTGACACATTTTTTGAGCTCACCAGTCACCTTTCCCTCACATCGACAATGGAAGTCGATGAAGTTCCTGTGCTTTGGTACCACACGAGTGGTCACCAGGTATTTTATAAATGCTCTCATGAGTACAAGGGGGTAAAAAAAACCTCTGTCATTCCCTGTTCAGACATAACAACTCCAGTATAACATGGACCTTGTAAACTCATATGGGAAGAAGGGGTTGAGTCTTAGAGAGTGGGGCTTTGGACCACGTACACTGTCTAATAAGTCACATCGAGTCCCCTCCACCGCAAGAAAACGAAATCATGTTGGGTCGCCTCCCATGTCCCAAGAGATTTTAAATGGAGCCCAGCTGTGCAGAACATTCACCTTACCAAGTATACATTGTTAAAACGTATTTGCATCCCTAAACGAGTCCTTCCTTTATGTTTATAACTTCAGCCGCATCCCCTTCCTGTAAATCCTCACTGACAGAGGGCTTTAGTAGCACCCTACATGGCACCAGTGCAGTGATCCCCAAGTCCCTGCCCGACCGGAGGCAGTAGTAGGAAGAGGCATCACAGCGGCAGTTCTGAGGGTAGATCTGTGCACAGCCCCCGACTAGTTTGATCTGCAAATGGGTAAGAACGTATAGAAGATATTTGTATTCCTGTTACAGTCCCTATTGCTTAAAGAGGAATAACGTCTCTGCTAGTAGTGGGCAAGGCAACAACCAATAGGGATATATGGGGTATGTTTGGTCCTAAGAGCTAATCAGGAGGCCAACTCTCCACATATTTGGCATCTTAATTACACAAGCACATGGTGTAAAACACCAGAAAGACTTTTTAGATTAAAAAACACGTGTGTTTGATTAAAGCATTGAAGTATTTCAGAATAGTGCATTCGATCATTTCACTACATTGAATGATCATTGTTTAGGGCTGTACTATCAATAGTGCAGCAGGTGCAGTTGCACTGGCGGCCAGGGGTGTGAGGGTCCATTTCAAACCCAATTTTGACTTTTAATTCCATACTGGGTATGAGGTAAGTTTTCTTGTTAACATCAAGGCCTATACCAGCCTTACTACTCCATTGAGTCATAATGCAAAATGATGCCCCCCCCCGAACCATAGAAAACGGAACTATACTACTTCATGGTGCTCTTTGATGAAGGCAAGCGAGACACGGTGACTAAGATTGCAACGTATCTGTTTAGGTCGATCCTAGGCAGTTATCAAGATTGCTCCTAGGCTCAAGAAGCCCAACCAGAGTGTTTTAAAAGAAGGGTAAAGCCTTCAGGGGCTTCACAAAGGTGGCACTTGTTGATACTTATAAGAGCACCAGTTACATTTACACATGGTAACATTCATATTTTTTCAATACCACAAACTTCTCACCATGCCACATATTTCCAATCAGCATAATTCCACTCAACACCACACAGTTCCATGCCACACAATTCAACTCCACACATTTCCATTCCACACCACATAATTCGACACCCAACCTCTTAGATCAACTCAACACAATTACACAACACACCATACATCCAATCCACACCACAAAATTCCACATCATGCCACAAAATTCAACAGCACACCACAAAATTAAACTAGATAACACTCCACAACACAAAATACCATTACACATAATTAAATTCCATGACACACAATCCCACTCCATATAATTAAAGTACATTCAATACCACATAATTACTATCCACATAATTCCACTGCACACCTTACCACATAATTCAACGACACAAATCCACTCCACACAATTCCATCCCACACAATACCACAACTAACAATTCGAATCCAACCCACATAATTCCACTCCACACCACTTACAGTCACTCCGCTACATAAAAAACATTGTCATTTAAAATGCCCCATCTCCGGAAAATAATCAACATCTCCTTCGAGACAGCAACCTTCCCGGGAAGCTGGAAGCACGCCGAGATCACCGCCTTACTCAAGAAACCCAAGGCAGACCCCAAGGACCTCAAGAACTTCCGACCCATCTCTCTGCTCCCGTTCCCCGCGAAGGTCACCGAGAAAATCGTCAACAAACAACTGACCTGCTACCTCGAGGAGAACAACATCCTGGACCCTTCCCAGTCCGGCTTCCGCAGCAACCACAGCACCGAAACCGCCCTCATCGCCGCCACCGATGACATCAGGACCCTGCTAGACAACGGAGAAACAGCAGCCCTCATCCTCCTGGACCTATCAGCCGCCTTCGACACGGTCTGCCACCACACACTACGAACACGCCTTCACGACGCCGGGATCCAAGAGAAGGCCCTGGACTGGACCACATCCTTCCTTTCCGGCAGAACACAAAGCGTCCGCCTCGCCCCTTCCGATCCAAGGCCACCAAGATCATCTGCGGCGTACCCCAAGGCTCCTCCCTCAGCCCAACGCTGTTCAACATCTACATGGCACCCCTCGCCCACGTCGCCCGACAGCACAACCTCAACATCATCTCCTACGCCGACGACACCCAGCTGATCCTCTCCCTCACCAAAGACCCTCACACCGCCAAAGCCCACCTCCACGAAGGAATGAAGGCCGTCGCCGAATGGATGAGGACCAGCCGCCTGAAGCTGAACTCGGACAAGACGGAGGTCCTCATCCTTGGTTCCAACCCTTCAGCCTGGGACGACTCCTGGTGGCCAACATCACTGGGAACAGCCCCGCCACCCACCGACCACGTACGCAACCTAGGGGTCATCCTCGACCCCACCCTCTCCATGACTAAGCAGGTCAACGCCGTTTCCTCATCCTGCTTCAACATCCTCCGAATGCTCCGCAGGATCTTCAAGTGGATCCCCACCGAAACAAGAAAAACAGTCACCCAGGCCCTCGTCACCAGCAGGCTGGACTACGGAAACGCCCTCTACGCAGGAACGACGGCTAAGCTCCTGAGACGGCTGCAACGCATCCAGAACGCCTCTGCACGTCTTATCCTCGACATCCCCCGACGCAGCCACATCACACCCCACCTGAGAGACCTGCACTGGCTCCCTGTCAACAAGAGGATAACCTTCAAGCTCCTCACCCACGCACACAAAGCACTCCACAACTCCGGACCAGCCTACCTCAACAGACGACTCAGCTTCTACACCCCCACCCGCCAGCTCCGCTCGACCAGCCTCGCCCTCGCCACAGTCCCCCGCATCCGGAAAACGACCGCCGGCGGCAGATCCTTCTCCCACCTCGCCGCCAAGACCTGGAACACCCTCCCCACCAACCTCCGACAGACCCAAGACCTACTGGCCTTCAGAAGACTCCTCAAGACCTGGCTCTTCGATCAGTAGCAGCACCACCCCCCTCTTCCGCCAGCGCCTTGAGACCCTCGCGGGTATGTAGTGCGCTTTATAAGTGACATGATTGATTGATTGAATGCCAATACCGCTAATTTTCGCAAAAAAAAAGACATATTGGCTTTGTCAATGCTTGTTTTCTCTTTCTCATTGTTTCCGGCCATGTTGTAGAGCAGCATGGTTACTGTGCAGCATGGCCGAAAGTAATAAAAAAAAGAAGAACTATGACTTGGTCAGCGCTGGCCTCGCCATACCATTTTTCTTTTTTCACTTTCAGCTATGCAAAAACAGCCACACTGCTGTACTACATGGCTAAACATTGACAAAGTCAATAGCTCTCATCTCGTAGGGAGACCAATGCTTGTTCTATACTGTTCATATCAGAGTGCTTTACAGGCATAGACACATTCAGTGATAAGTTATGTACAGAAAACTAAAAACTAGAGTATCGACTTCCTACTTGGGAAGAGTAGCGAAGGTACAATTCTATGAACATGGCATACCTAGAAAGAATAGGTCAATTTATATAGAGTGATAATGCTTGCAGCATTTTGTGCAGAAGAGAAATGAGACACAGGGTTTTCACTGATGATCTATACATGCGTAAGGTCGCCCAAGTTGGCAATGTAACCTAGAAAGATGTAGATGAATACATGTTACTCTTTAATTATAATGGTCAGTCCAAGGTTGCATGGGAAGCGAACCTAGCAATATTTGTGGGGTAGTTACTTTTGTATATAGGTTGCTGCTAAAGGATAGAATGTGCCTGAATGGCATCATTTCATTTTGCCTTGTGCCTCAACAGTCCTTGGCAATGCAGCTGATCGCATTTTACCTTCATGTCCATGTGGCCAGCTTTGTTGCAATTGCGCTTGGTGTGGTGGACAGTTCTGGACAGTTCTGATGTTGCCAGATCTGAGCTGTGGTAGAGACATATAGTGAGCTGTGCAAAAACAAGGAGCATCAGCTAAGTTCAGTCTGTTTGTTCATAGTAGTACTCGCTTACGCCACTGGCCATCAATATTTGAATGGTGACACTTGCAGGACCACATTCAGATGGGGGAAAAACCAAAACTACAAGTGCAAGAGCACAAGCTATTGTTGATTAAAAAGCCAGGGGTTGCTGCAGGTGTCACACATAACACAAGACAGAGAAGTTTGTTATCCCAAGTACTTAATTTGCCCATATTCTCAAAGCCCCATTCACATACCTGTCAAGGTTTCAGATTGCTATGTGTGACATTTTCATAATTTCAGAGCAATTATGAGTGACATTTCAACGACTGTGAGTGACACTTTCTCGCGATCAAAATCAAGCAGTGAAGATAAGGAAAGACATAAATCAAAAGCATCTCACGCCACTGACCCCCAGCCCTCGCTGAGTTCCTGTCTTCTCAAGGCACAAGAGGTGGGAGGGGCAAGCGGTGAGTATGTGGGAGACAGTGAGATGTAAGGGCAGGGGAGGCTGCAGCGTGACTCGGCCACTCTCTGCAGCACTGGTGCCAGACTCAGGCCGCGATCCCTACCCCTACCCCTCCCCGCGACTATTATTTTGATTTGCAATGCCGTCCGCCTTAGTCCGGGCTGACTGTCCCTGCTGTGAGTCCTGTCTGATAGTCCTATTGGCCGCTGCGTGAACCTTACCAGTCAGTTAGTGTGAAGGTTGACTCCAACGATGTCCACTGCACTCTCCCTCAGCCGGACTCGGCAATACAGAATTCGTCGCAGGTGGCGGTCATCATAAGCCCCACAGCATGGGAGGTCGGGCCGCTGCAAGCAGACAGCAGCGCTGAAAGAGAGAGCCCAGCACCACCCGCACTAGAGGGCCCCCACGGTGCCGGCTTTTCTCTTAAACTTCCGGCTGCACTCTAGCAGGAGGACGTTTCGTCCCCCGCGGCGCCACCGGCCAATTGTATCAAACAACCTGTCTGGGCCCAGCCCTGAAGTCAGGTTGTCTGACTGAGAGCCGCGCAGCGCCGCGGAATCATCACATTAAGATACATTGTAGCACTTGAGCCTGCCAGCAGCGCCTTAGCTCAGCTAAGAGCGTGCGCACGCCGCAGCTACAGGCGCCCGCTGCCACACACTCATAGCTTTAGCGCTTCACTGTGACAGTTCACAGACATATGCAAATATGCGTAAAAATGCATTTCAGTGCGGTGATGTGGAGCACCACACTGAAATGCGTTAGACTAACGCCTGATGCGTGGTACTTGGCAGGACTGCATTCAGAATCACACAGGGAAAATCCAAAACGAGACTCATTTTCACACAGAAAAAAACTTGACGTTCAGCTCAGCTTCACCCATATACACACGTCAAATTTAATAACTATAGGAAGCATTTAATCCAACCTTATCTGGAAACGGAAGGACATTTCTGGTGATCTAGGAAGTGAAACGTGCATCAGTGCAGGTTACAAGTGACTCATTATTTGTGATCCCTTCAGCCAGGTCTTTTTAGTCAACTGCATTCGGAACGTGGAACCTGGAAATACATTCTCATAATGCGAAAATCAAAACTACACATCCCACAATCCGAAATGCTGTAGGCTGATAAACCACAAATGGTTGAGGAGATCTTTGTGACATGGGGGTAGGCGCAAGCTATGAGGTAAGGACAACCTACAGGTCATAGAAGTAACTGGACCTCTTGATAGATACTTGTTAGTTATACTAGGAACTAACTCGTTTCACAAATGCAGCTAGAAGAGAAAATTTAAATGAACTCATACAGACAAAAAGTTATTTTAAGATAATGAGTCTGTATGTCTTCCAATCAGGGAATGATTAAGGACTTAATTACATGTCTGGGAGAGCTCTAATTTAGAAACACAAAAGGTGCAGATAATAACCAATATGGCTTCCCCTGCTTCATGCAAGATCTTGAGATTGACGGTGAGAGACGTTTCTACGGTAGGATGGGACTTGCTTAAAAGTGTAGATGAAGGTTCGGAAAAAACACACTTTCAGGAGGGTCAACTTTTCAGGAGAGATCCTGTTCTGGGAGAAATGCGCATGCAATCTTGATTTGAACAGGATGCAACCTATGACGGTATCCAGACCACGTGACATGTCTCATAAGAATTAGTTTACATTGAACAGTTGGATAAAGAGTAGTATAACACTTGAGGGACCACTATGAAAGAGCACCTGCTTCACCTTCTGGATGAACCAACCGGAGAGTTGTCCTAACCGCCACTGGATCTGCCTGCAACATGCCCCAGGACTTAACAAGCCAGCCTCCTAAACAAGATCACAGAGCCATTGGATTCCAGGTCTGCTGGGAAGCTGCAGTCTGCCTTCTGAGCATGTTAGTGCCTAGACACTGCAAGAGTCTGGAACAGTGGAGCAGCAGTCCACTGAAAGAAATACTAGCAGGTAGCTTCACTGGAAATATTAATGGCTCTTGAGCTAAATATTGTGATAACCTTGCTGAGGCTGTGAGAAAATAGCCTGGGTTCAGGTACTGCAAAAAAAACAAATGGTAAAACTACTTTGATATATTTGAAAGATGTGTGCTATTTTACCACCGACAGCAAAACAAACTCTTTCCGGGGGGCCTTTTCCTGCCTGTTGGATTTTCATCTCTGAACCTTATCCTGTCCTATTGGGTGGAGTACAAACTGCGTCAGCGGCTTTTGAGTAAAATTTGGGCCCGGCACTTATTCTTTTACAAATTAAGCACCCAGTGAATGTCAGGTTCTCCTCTCAGTTCTTGCACAACAAAGTGCAGTGGTGAAAAAGCAAAGAATACATAACAATTTGCATCTTTCATCAATGCATAACCGTCATATAGCTGGCATATCAATAAATCACTTTAAAGTTAGTAAAATGTTTCACATGGAAGGTAAGTTAGGTGACAGGTTCGAAAAAGAACCATGGACCATATATTAGCTTACCCAAAAGACCCTTTCTCTTGACATGGCAATGATTTCGAAAGATAAAAACTACAGGAAAGTTTCAATACCAAAAGGAAAGCAATGGATTTAGCCACAAGAGAAGGTGTGCTTTGAGGTTAATCACTGGAGTGGAGCAGATGAGCCCAGAACTTTACCCTTATGTTCCTAGTTTTCTATTGAAGACACGAACATAATTAGTGTGTGTGTTGTAACCAGACATCTGATCCAACCAATAAGGCAACTGAACTGTAGATGCATCAATGGCTGGGTAGTACAGATCTTCGGCATCACGGGCATTATACAGAAAAACACAATGTTTGACTGTAGCCTGAAAACATTGATACCAGACCGAAATATCTGCGCTGAAAATCCACACATAAAACATCTAAGGTATCAAAACAGGTCATAATATCCTAGAGATATGCTGGGTCGTGTTTATACCTGTAAGCACAAAGAGCAAACATTACAAGAGGTGAATATATACACAAAATTTAATCTGAAGAAGGTAGATGACATTCTGTGAGGACCACCCCCAAACTATCCTACAAATATGCAAGTGCAAGAAACTGGTCAACGTAGAACTATAGAAAGAGGAAACAAGGTGTAAATAAGAACAGCCATTGTAGTGTATCCACAGTTAAAGGGGCAGGGTCTCTATGTGCAAGCCACCATTCAAAAACAATATGTGCTCTGCAAAGCAACATGATCAACGACTGTTCTCTATTCAAGAAAAGTTGAAGCTGGAGCTAGGACTTGAGAGGATGAAAATATTTGAATTGAAGAAACTCCTTTGAAATTAATACTATGAAGTGTGATGCCAATAAGGTACAATATGGGACTGGATTGGCATCCAACACTAACACAGTAAGACACAAACGCTATATTCCACGGATTGCTTTTTAAAACAATGAACATCAGGTAACGGTGCACATATTTCACATTTTGTAACATGTTGATTTGAAGATGGATGGCAGGGTGGCTCACAATAATCCAAAATAAATGTGTCTCCTTAGGAAAAAATGATAACTAGTACAACACACTACTGACGTATGATCTCAGTTAAGACGCACATTGTCAGGGTTTAGCAACAGATGTAATAAACAGCTGCAATCCTGAATGGAAAGTGTGGACACAAGCAGGATTTTGAGTGCATCTAACAACGGTGTGTTGGGTCTAATTATGAAATAAAAATGTTACTTTAAAAAGATGCCCTGATTGATTAAGGCTTGCCCAATGGGCATAACTGCAAAACCTGTAGTCCTCCAAGAGGACAACATGCAAGCACAATACGCACTACTACACGGCAGCCATCTTCATACGGCTTCTATTAAAATCAATATCTAGTGTTTGTGATGGACTGATAGGACTTTGTGGATATTTCTTTCACAAGATATGAGCCAATTCTGCATGTGCTTTATCTAAGATAACCACATATTAACCTGTTTAGTTGTCCTAATTCATTCAAATGCAATTATGCATTTGCAATGCTTCATTCAGCAGCCATATTTGTCGGGTGTGCAGGTTACTCAAGAAGGGCGGGCTGGACTGTTCCCATGAGGAGCAGAGTCAAGGCTGATTAGCATATGGCTGGGTCTGAACGGAGGTGACAGGTGAGCAAAAGAACAATGGGTTGGGATGCTACCCCGAGCGATTTACAGTGGTTAGACAAATGTCCTGCTTTAGTTATTGGACCTTGCGATGTCCCTCCCGGCGGTAATGTCAGTTTTTCGGAACATCGAGACATATGCAGGGTACAGGATTAACTCGGATAAGTCCAAGTTATTTATGCTGGGGGAGGGGTGGGAGGAGCTCCAATTCCCGGCAGAAATCCTGGTGGTGACCAGAGGTTTTCGGTACTTCGATATAGATGTTTGCCTTGACACAGACTAATTCCTGGTAGGCAACTTAGAAAGGGTCTACTGAGAATTTCGAACTGATATGGACAGATGGTAGCATCTGTCCCCCTCTCTCATGTGCTGGACTGCCCTTTTCAAAATAACCCTATCCAAATTCCTCTACGTCCTCCAGAACACTCCCTATCGATTACCCGATTGCTTTTTTGATAGCGTGGACTGTACCCTGTCCACACTCCTCTTGGACAGGGCCTCCCCACCGAATGCCCTCCGTACGTTACAGAGAAATGTTTTACAATGGGATTTCTTCCTGCCAGATTTAAGGGCATATTACTGGGCAGCACACCTAAGCAACGAGTGGGCTTTTGTAAGTTGAGACAATTCCACTGCATGGCTGGAGCGGTCCCTGATGGAACCTAAGTCCTATATACATTATGTATAGGGCAAAATGTACAGAACAGAGCTCTTGGGACTGTCTCGGGCAACCCTGGAGGTATGGGATAGGGCGGTTTGACAAATGAGGTGACAGCGCGCCCACACCAAGATGACCCCCCTTTCAAGGGGCAATAAGTTGAGGGACGTGCACGAGTTGGTGGGGTAGATAAAGAGGAATGACATAGGCATTTCAATGTTGGGGGCCTGGTTGGGGAGGGAGGGATGAAATCTTTTTCAGATCTGCAGGAAGAATAAGAATTAGACCCCTCACAAAAGTTTTCCTATATTCAACTAAGACATGCTCTCTGAGCAGAATCAATAATTGGGAGGTACTAGTGACCAGTAACCTCATGGAGAATAGGTATTAACCAAGGCAATACTGGACCAGGTGGTTTCCCTTATCTATCAAATGTTCATCAATAACAGACCTGATAACTTGGCATGTCTGAGGGCCCGTTGGGAGTCTGAGTTGGGACAGATGGAAGACGTGGACTGGGAGGGAGCTCTGATGCACCCTATGGAGACTGCAATAAAAGCAAGTTTCAGGGTTGTTCTGTTAAAAATTCTTCACAGGGTGTATTACAATTGTACTCGCCGATTTAAAATGGGGAGGAGTCCTGCACCAAATTGCTTGAGGTGTGGGGCTGTGGATAGGGCCTTCTTCCATATGTTGTGGGCATGCCCCAGCATACAGGAATATCGGCGTGAGATATCTGAGGTGCTGTCTAATGTCCAGGAGGTGCAGGTACCTTGTACGACCCAAAATACAATTCTGGGTATCCCAGGTGAAGTGGATCTCACCCGGAGGACCCTCCTCTTTTGTTCCCTACGGTTTTCACTGGCAAAAAGGGAAGCCCCTTGGCACCCACCAAACACATGTGGATTATGGGTATGACCCAATGTATGGAGGCAGAATGAGTGGTGTACGTAGCCTGGGGTGGCCCAGGGAAGTTCAAGAAGGTATGCGGAGGATGAATTTCATATTTTGGTCTTGACGGCCAAGAAGAAGAGGCCACTCAATCTCCCCCACTCGATCTCCCTACGAGGGCTCCTACTACCTATGATGACTCTGCTAATGGGTGAGTCGGCATGTATTCCACACTGCTGAGGGGACTGGTAGCTTCCCTGCATGGTCATCGCTAAGCCACTTCTATTTATTGGGCCGTGTGGCTAACCTTCTGTATGCTGATACGGCAACTGAACTGTAAGCCTTGTGTAGTTATCATTTTGTGGGTGGTGGACCTGAAGGGAATGTTTCAAGATTGAAAAATCCAATAAAAATAGTTTTCAAAATGTATTCTTTTTAGGTGTTCCGACAGCCAACTGATGTTGTAGTCAATTATTCCATAGGGATTGCCCCTTCATACTTTGATGTCATTCTTTTAAAACATTCAAATATTTTATATACATATCTACGGCTATTGATGGATTAAACCAGTTAATTCTTAGGACCAGTTTGTAATCACATTACTTTTTACTTACTCATTTCTTGCATGCCACATTAGTGAACTGTTCATAATTGAGTAGTTCTCTACTTGGATTAGACTTCGAAAAGACTTCAAATCATGGATACACACAGAAGCACGGTTGACAATCCCATGGGCTTTAATTAAATTAGATTGTTTCTACCCATAGCATATAAATAATCCCTTTTCTTCTTGAGCATTTTACCACACAGTTAATACTTTTTTCTATTTAAAGTGCAGTATTACCTCACTGCAAATGTCTTGAAAGCACTTCTGTTAATGAGGTAATACCAAGTTACAGAATGAGAAGACCACGGTTACCAGCAAAAATTGTGCTAACACCATGCCTTTAAATGAGGGAATTATAGCAGAAACACTTTTCTCCATGTTATTCCCCATTTAAATCTACGTTTGCAGTAATACCTCAAGTACAAGGTGCAGTAATGCAACTAATAACTCTGCTTTTCATGAACATTTTCAGAAACACTCTGAATGAGGGTGTGAGTACAATTCCACACACAACCGTGGCTCTTCTTTCCATTATTCTGAGTAGGGTCTCGCATATCTCTATCTACCTAAAATGAAGCATGATGAGCCCTTACATATCTAGACATTCTTGATATTAAGGGTTCTCATTCAACAGTGAATTAATGCATAAACTGCAGAGTTGTGTCAGTAACCCCAAGGTTTCAGGCTTGAAATCATCAGGTATGGTCTCTCAACCCTTAGATGCTGATTGAATGAGTACCAAGTAAAACATGCTATTTGTGGTGCCAAAAGGCCAGTGTGTGACAGAAAGCACTATAAAAAAATTGTCTTTATAATTTTTTTAACAGTTTTATCATTTATTTTGAAATAGAAATACACAGAGAACTGCACACATGTGGTCCTATGAATAGAAGGAAATATCATTGGACCAAACTCTATGTCAGCGGTTCTTAACCTGTGGTCGTGGGACCCCTAGAGGTCCACAATGCCCACTTAGGGGGTCCACAACTGCTAAGAAAATTAAATAACATTAACAGATAATTAAAGTGTATATAAATAAAGAAGCAAAACGTAAAATTGAAAATTTCTAAACTTTCTATGAATATTTCGAAATTTGAAATTGGAGGCTAAAAATTAAGTTGGTTGGCATCTTCAGATTGATTTGTTGGAGCAGTGCAAGTGCATCAAACAGAATATAGTATGGAGAACTACTTATTTCACTTTTCGGACCCTTTTGATAACGGGGCCACAAATAGTGGTACGCCTCCTCTACCCTGCACATTGTGGGTGAGCTTGCTGTTTCTGGTCCATGAGTGTGCAAGCCATGGGAGAGGGATCATCAGATCTCATGGAGGCATCATTAGGTCTCAACGGAGAGCCATCTGGTCCTGGGCGTGGGGTCGTCAGACCATAGAGATTACATCTTTGTTAGGTGTGGTGAAAGGTTTAGTGTATTAGATTGTTATGAGAGTGTATTAGTGTAGAAAAAAGTGGGCCACTATGTAGTGTTGCTTTGTGTAAACTCACACGTGCTCCTTATAAAAAAGAAATTTAAAAAAAAAAATCAAACACCAGTGTCAACAGAGTTAAAATTGTATTTCTTTCAATTTTTAACTTAGAGGGTGAGCACATAGTAAGTGAGATACTGCAGTAAACAGTTTGAGCTCTACGAAGACATCGGAGTGCTTACTGACAAACAATTAACGTCTAATAAAACCGTAATTTATTTTCCATATCCAAAAGTAACCTAATGGTAACCGTATTAGTATTATTTTCATATCAGCCTGAAACAGAGAGATAGTACTAATGTCCTAAATCCATTGTGAAAGACCCCTTGAGGGTTCTCCAATCAGGCAGTTTGGAAAAAGCACGTAGTCATTTATCAAACATCCTGCAGTGCTGGTGCCTGCCAACAAAAGACTCACAGCTGTTCACTTTGTACAATACTGACATTTAATAGCATATATCGACATATACAATTACCATGCAAACTCTGCAATGGTGTCTGGTGGGTAATGATTCCATTATTAAATATTTTAACCCTGTAAGTATTATTTAGGATAGGTGAAAATAAAACACCTTCATTTAAATTAAGTTTCAAAAATGTGTTTCTCGGCATCATGTCTCCAAGCAAGTGCATAACTTCAAAAGGTTGTTCAGGGAGAATTCACTGAAAGACGGCGAATTCTCTCTGAGTCTTATTGAAACCCTAAGTAGCAGTTCTCATGTTCTCCTTTTAAAAGTAAGCCGTTTCCACCAATGGAGATCAATCTGATTCACATGACTGCCCAGCCACTTCCAAGGATAAAATAAAATGTGCAGCCTCTGAAGCATACAGATCATACAAACGAAAACAGATCATAGACACTGGTGCTGACTACAGAAGGCAAAAACAAGTTGCCTTATATTGCACTGAATCAGAATTGCATGTATACAGCGTTTCTTACCCTGACGACACGCCAAGGCACTTTTGGTGGATGCACAGCACGCTACTCCACACATTTAGGACTGTATGAGAGCGCTCAGGTAAATGAAAAAAGACTTTGAGTCTCTGTCTAAGTAAGGTAAAAACAAATGGTCTTGGCACAGGGAATATAGACAATGTTTTGCACCAAAAAGGTTAGGAAAATATTAAAATAATTGAAAAAATGAATGGAACAAAAGAATTGCATTTCAAGAAAGTGAGTGTACTGTTACTTTTCATCTGCATGTGTATCAATTTTTCAACAAATACCAGTGGATTATCTATTAGAACCTTTATACATATGGCTAACTCTCATAATGACAATAGAACACTCGGCCAAAACATTGGGTCCTCCCATCTAGACCAAACTCAAGGCCTTCTTGATAGATTTCAGGCTTTGCACAATTTAAAGGCCTCAAAACCCAAACTACTCTATTGGCCAGTAATCCAATTAAAGTCGCATTCATCAAAAATAATGCACTGGTCAAGCTTTATATTTCACACAGGGTTCACATAAACTTGCTGTATCTCCTTTCTCTCAAATACAAGAATCTCCGGACTTCTCCAAAACACATGTAAATAATTCCTGTATGCTTGCTACAATTCCAAAAAAGGTGGATTTTTTCAATCTAAGCTTATGCATTTTCGCTGGCATGCACAAAAATTCAAAAACTATGGATCCATCAGGTTTTACAAAGATTATTACAACAAAGTAACCCTAGAATAATCTGGTATATCATCCATTGGTTTCTAATTCCATTGCACTTTTGATATCAAGGTTGTAATCGTTTACTGTCTACCTGTAGACTTAGCTGGACAATTTATTGAGGATGGAAATCATCCAATAATGCCTAATAAAAGCAAACCACTTCCCGAAGGTTCAATATTGATGCTCTTGAAGATTCCAGAGGCTGCTTATAATTTCGAGCCAGTGTCTAACATACTGGATAGAAAGGAAGAGGTTTTCTATCACTAGAGGTACTTTAGAAGATAACATCAATAGAGGGTCTATTCCTCTCCTTATTTGTTTTCTCAAAATGACCAACATCTGAGCATCAATCTTAACAGTGTGACCACAGCAAACAGCCTGCTATGGGCCAGTAACAATATGTTACAACTTTAGTTTAGGGAGGTTAAATAGACTGAGAGCAATAGAAGCATGCATTGCAACTTGGTCCTTATGATGTTACTGTAAGCCATGCACTAAAATGATCACACAAAATGTTAGAAATAACAGTTGTAATTTTCACAATTGTTCTTGATAAACACATTGTTTACATTAATACATTAAGCTGGTGTGATTTATTGAAACTTATTTCCCCTTAAGAATATATCACAGCTCTTAAAATATTACCATTCAATATATTGGGGGACCAGTTATTGTACACTTTGAAAGGACAGAGGAAAGCTACAAATTGAGCATCCAATAGCCATGACAATGTTGTCATACTTTTGTTGCTTTGTAAATCTCACTCATTGTAGCTTTACTACAGCTCTATTGTATGAGTAGATCTATTGTTAAAAAACAAGTTATTCTGAAGTATTTAGGAATGGTGGCACGATTATAAGCAGGGCGAGAGAAATTGGTTATGATTGTGGGATACCCTTCCTTTTAAATTATAGCAATTTCTGCCAATATATTTATTTTAAAAGGTATTCATTGAATGGATGCAGTGTTCTTGACAATGCAAAAATGTTGGAATGACAGATGATAACATCCGTCAGGGTCTTTGTTGAATTCATGAACAGACACATAGTCAACATTTTGAGAGAGTTTGTTCATGGTGTCTACAAAGATCAGACTTTGGAATGTAAGGGAACTAACTGTTATTGAATCTAGGCTGAATACTCTGTTCAGCAACAATATTGCATTCTTACCTCTACCCCTCAAAAATGGTGGAATAAGCTAATCGTTCCAGTGCAAGTAGAAGTCTGTGATCTGCTTGCAAATATGTGTGTATGTATGAGATTAATAAAATGCACACCTAGATGTAGAAAAGGGGAGTGCTGTGCAAGGCATACCCTAATTAAATAACACAAGACAGAACGTTCATTTTCACACACATAAATTGATTCCAAATGCTAAGATTCAGGATTCAAGAAATTCAATCTGCCCAAGTCATTCCTAGTTATTTTTAGTAATGGTTCTATATTGATGTCATTAGCCTTTTTTATGTCAATTGGGAAAGTGGCCACTATAGAATATATTAGAGAGTGGGGTTGGGGGAGAAGGGGAGTCCTGTTGTGCTCCAATTAATCTTATATCTAGAGAACAATCTGAATTGAATAATTACATCAAGTAACACTGGCAAGCTCCCTTCTGGTTTGGTAATAATTACCAAAAAATCATTGTACTTCTTTGTACTCCTACCCAAGCAACATGTTCATCAATATTATTCCCAAAGGCAACTGCAACCCATTCCAATACAAGATAAAATAACAAGTGTAAGAAATTGAGTTATTGTTTGAAAGGGGTGGAAGTCCCACTGAGAAAACAACCACAAACAGGTTGAATCAGGGTGAATCCCAAAGTTATTAAATTAACCTGTACTTAACTCTCTGGTAGCTTGGCACAAAAGCAGTAAGGATTAACTTAGAGGCAATGTGTAAAGTATTTATGCAGCACACAAACAGTAATAAAGTGAAGAAAACAACAGAATAAAAATCCCAAACCAATTTAGAAAATGTTTATTAAACAAAATGATACCAGAGCGACGTAAAACAATCAGTAGAAATGGCAATATGCCATTTTTAAGTTTTAGGTAAAAATAGCACCAAAAAGCACAAAGTGCCACTCGTGGTCATTTAGTCTTGCTAGACCGGGAAAAGTCACAAGTTCAGGCCAACAATTATGGCGTGTGGGTTGGTTGCAGGCACCAAGTTAATCTCACCTTAAGAGTTACCTTCTCAAAGTCCTGTGCGAAGAGTTCAGTTGGCGGTGGAGGAGGCCACGAGCAGCATGAAGGGCGTTGCCGATGGTCATCTCTGGAGCACGAAGAACAGGCCTGGCATCATGGATGGTCCTTGCTGTAGTGTGAAGAGCAGGTCTGACATCGCAGAAGGTCATTGCTGGAGCTTTGTGTGAGGGGTCACTGCGGGCTGTCGTCGTTGCAGCATAAAGTGCAGATCTCACATTGACAGGCATCGCTGGGGGTCACTGTAGCATGAACAGCAGGTCTTCAACAGAGATTCACATTGACACTTGTCATAGGTGGCAGAGTCTCTGTGCAAAAGACCCCGTTCATTATCGTGAAAAGCCAAAACTTTAGGATTTGACCTATTCTTCTTGGGAGAAGTTCAGACTGTGCAAACCAAGAGTCCAAGGCCTGGGGAGGCACCTCTTGGGAATGAGGAACTCACTATAGCAGAGGCCAGCAGAGCGCAGGCAGGTCCAGGTCGATCCAGTTGCAGAATATGACTTCATTGTATTTAGAATGGTTTTTTTGGCACAATGCTTAATGAACAAACGTATTTATGAAAAGAAAATACTTACTGCAGCTTACATTTCGTGATCTAACCAGGACATACCAGAATTCAAATGTTTTACTCCATAGAGCAGCTCATTGTTACTCAATGGGACACCATACAGCTAATAGAGTAGGCGTTCAAAAGGTTCCCATGAGAACCTTCGTAGATGTAACTTTTGTAATAAATTGTAGCCACCTCTGCATAACATCATGTCGACATGGACGTTTACCATGGGAATCGAGGAGGAAAACGACAGACCATCGGAAGATCTTTTCCGTTGGATGCTAAGGACATATTCAGCTGTTTTTGCAACATATTTAGTGGCCTTTCTATATAGTACGTGAACGTTCCTAGCTGGAGAGTCAAGGCATTCTATGCACTTCTACCCTACCATGCCCCTTAGCACTTCATTGTGCTACCATAAGTCATTGCTGACAGTGATTTTCTTTGACTTCTCCTTACGCAGATTGAGGAGACTTTGGGCCTGATAATGAGATTACGAGATATACGGTGCCTGCCACACAGTGAAGGGATTTTTAGGGGGGCACCATAGGTGCCCCCCAGGGCCACATACGGAGGGCGAAGGGGGCCCTGCAAGGGGCCCCCAAAGTCAATTTCAGACAGCCTTCCAATATTGGAAAGGCCGACTTGGAAAGGCTGTCGGAAACCGACATCATAATCCCGATGGCGGACACACCGTCCTTATGGGATTATGAGGCCATTCCGACTGGCCAACAGGCTCCATGAGTCCGTCAGAATCACGTCGGATCCCCCAACCGGTTTAAACTTCAACCGCCGCCATTGTAATACGGCGGTCGGACTTTAAACCTATTATATCGGTCGGAGGCTTTATAATAAATGAGAAAATTATAAATATGGAAAATAAAAGGAATTTTGATATAAAAGAGATGTCTAAGTTCAATTGAGTATCAGACCTTTTTAGCTTTTCGCATCTGAATTTCAACCCATATAAGATTGAATCTTGTGCAAAGAAATATAGGTCTTTGGGGAGAGTATTTGCTTTGTTTGTTTATTTGCCCCTCTTTCTCCCAGACCTTAAAGTAGCATACAGAGGGGGTCCCTTCATTTACTAGCATTTAGACATTTGCTACTGCAACTGTCCAGAATACTAGACTGAATTTCCAGTATTACCCTTTATGGGAAGTTTGATCCTTTTCTTAGTTATCTGACTTTGCTTCAAAATTCTACTTGCTCTTTTCCAGAAGAAACTCTTTATGGGTTCTGGATAGGATAGGATAGGTCCTTTAGATTACAATAGGGAACTATATTCTGAATGGAACACGCTGTTATTTTCTATGCCTGTTCTAACCAATCTTTTTGATTATTTCTGTAATTAATCTGATTAACCTGAATAAACAAAACAAAAATATCGACTAATCTCTTAATGAGAAAATAAACTTTCAAAACTTCGCCAAACCTTTCTCTTTAATGGCTGAACATTAAATGCAAAAGATGATGTTGTTGTGAAAATGCTCCATTCTAACACGGTGGCAAAGGTTCATCAACTTAGGAAGGCGCAAAACTTCCAGGTTTGTAAAGTAAGTTTGAAGTGACGTTATTTACTGACATTGTTATAAGATTTCTGCGCTCGCAAATGTACCCAGTTCCTTCTATAGGTGGTCCTTGACATCTGCCTTTTGGTATAGCTTTTTGAAAGAATTATTGTTCGCATTCCATTCATATCTGTTTAGTCCACACGTTTGGTTTTGTCCTTTTGTAGATTTGTTATCTTTATCTTTTGTTGTGTTATAGAGTGGCTGACTATCCTCCTATTTCAGTGGTTTGTCACTAGTTTGTTTATAGTCCTCAGTCTGGCCCCTTCAATCGACTTATTAGGTTGGGTTTGTTAAATGTATTTATGTTGGTGGCTGTCCAGTATACATACGGTCTATTTTTCAGATTCAGTGTTTTAATCTATCTCACTTGATATGCTTTTTGAGCATTCTAATATGGCGGGTTCTTTTTCGGTTGTTACTCAGTGTCATTTGAGTGCCATGGCGGCCATCTTGAACAAAGCTATTTAGTTTACTGGACTTAAGCGTGCTGAGCTGGATTCACTCAGCAGACTCTGCTTGGCTACCCAAGTGTATTGCATATACAGGGGACATATGCAAATTCCTTACATGTATTGTTTGGTAAGTTGTACTAGTTAGTCTTTATGACATCTGGTACTTATTAATATGTTTTCTGTTTAAGCCTCGATTGATTTTTTAGTGTTTCTTCACAGGTTGTTCCTATCATTGAGACTCTTGTGAGTATTATTTTTATCACTCTGGCTGACTTGGTATCTTTACTGTTTATAACTATGATTGGCTACTGTTATTATCTCCCATAGGATATATTCCTCTTTGGTTGGTTCTTTATTCTGTTGGGTCTGTGATCATAAAATTAGTAGGATACTGATTCTTGGCATGCTTTCCAGATTTACTCTCTATGAGTGGTTTCTATTGTGACATGGTGTTTGCCAATAAGGTGGTGGTATTTTCAGTATTGGTTTTGGCTTTAACTAGCTGGTGGTTTTTACACCATTCATGGTTATTTCACAAGTCGAGGTTTGGCTGTTTTGCGGGCGTTCTTGGTTCACATCTTGGATTCATTAGTGATGTGCATCTTATCTGTTTACTTGCCTTGGTTTATTTTTAGGTTTCATTTGTATTTAAAGAATCTTCTACACATATACTAGGTTTGAAACGTTGTCCTAATGATGGTCTCAAGTACTTGTTAGATGACTGGAGACCGAAATGTCGACAGGAAAGGAGGACTCAAAGATTGGGTGGTCCCCAGTCTGTCTCGATCACTCTTGAGGGTACAACAATTTTTTGGTGATCCTTATCTGGCAACGGGATAGTGCAATTAGATCAACCCATTCTTTGTGATTTTAATGCATTGTGTACAGTGGCGGCTCCTCCACTAAGGAGCATCGCCCCACTGCTCTTAGAGCAGTGAAAAAGGGAAAAATAAAATGATAACAAGGTTATTATTATTTAATTTTTTGTTGCTGCGGGCTGGATTGGGGCAGGGCTGATGGCTCAGGGAGGAGGAATGGACTGTGCACACTAAGTACGCAATGACTACTTGGCCAGCTGTCTTGGCCCGGCCAAACAGTCATCCGCAATTTGCATATTCCCCACCAGGCTGTAATGGACAGGCTGGTAGGGAATATGTCCCCATCTGAGTGTCGATCCACGGCCCTCAGACCAATCAGAACACTGCATTGCAGCGTTGTGTTTGGCTTAGGGGAGCCAAACACAACGCTACATTGCAGCGTTGTGATTGGCTATGGGAAGCCTGGATGCTTCCTGGTTCCGGGACTGTGGAGGAGAGACGCGGTGGGCGACCGGAGGTAAGTGTTTTTTTTTTTCAACTCCCCTCGTCCCCCCGCACCGCTACTCCCGTTCCCTACCAGCCGCCACTGATCATGTATTAAATAAATTGTTATTTTGTGTCATTGTACTAAGAAGTATGCCTGCTTCAACAATATTTTTGTACTCTATAAATCATTGATTACCATTTTGCTATTCATTGCATTGAATGGTGTGCAGCGGAGACTTACTTTTACTGCATACCGTTAACCTTTCTTGGATTACTATATTTTATTACCAAATCAGCAATAAATGTTTATTTTGACAAAATATGCACACTGTCCATAGTTTGTCCAAATCAGTTATTAACGTATTGGTCTTAAATAGCCTGCCCACAAACCTCACAAAGTCGAGACACTCTTTCTGTAGTGCAATATTTTGCAGAAAATATCTTCCTGATGGATTGTTGAACATATATTTCCTCCACTATTCTTGAGGGAATTTGTCCTAGCACAACTGGCTTCTGGTGGAATTATTTAGGGATGGGTAAAATTGCACATTCTTTTTCCTTATCTAATATGCACAACTCGCACAAGGAATATGTATTATACATTATGTCCTCCACATAACAATCAGGTCACTTGCAGTATTTTTTACTGCAACATCCTCATTTTCATCATCCACTCACAAGTGAAATCTACCCCACAAAGATTTTATTCTCAAGAGGCATTTCCATTCAGTTACTGTAAATAAAGTGGTGGACGTTGCTTGCATAGCGCGTGGAGCTGCAGTGTACATCTGGTTCCTGCATGACATTTTCTTCCTGGTACCCTCTGCACAAGAGAGAAAATTAGGTGGTTGGCGTAAGCAAAAGGAAAACAGAAATAATGTATGATTCACTTACCCTAATAATCTGGGTTTACACGAGATTCCGCCTATTATCCAATAGTTCATTAGAGTAATAATTCTCCTGGCACAATATAAGGGAATTATCATGACCATGTATTCTAGGAGCATTATATTTTTAGGTACTTTATTCCCGGCAACATTACTTCTATTTATACATGCGTCGAAGCCTTTATTTCTAGCAATAACATATTGGAACATGATTTTCTACTCTAGCCTGATGGCCGGAATTCTCTTGGCACAGACTGTTTGAGGGTAACATTTCTTCAAGCAGGTTATGCAGAGGGACTCTATTTCCTTTGGCTCGCCATTCCTGTGTCCATTAATGTCCTCCTTTTAGCAAACTTGCTATTCTCGCTCACGTTTTGTAAAAGGCTATTAGAATGAATGCACCATTCAGTATAAGACATCTGGAACTTACCTTTAAAATGTAAACTGGTGACGTCATTCCCAACTATATTTATTTTTCCTGGCGCGCTATTCCAATGAGACATTTTGTCTCCTGGCATAGGGTTCCATGAGCATTATTCATTCTGCACAGAATTTTGGATGTGTACAATTACACCTGCGACACAATGCCGCACGGGGGCAGCATTTCTGAGGAACCTAAATGTTTCTAGCGGGAAAACTGTCTAGGTATAAGACCAGAGAAAAATGGGCAAACCGATATACCTCTCCTTTCGTTCAAACGTGTCCACAATGGCCATCTGTGTGCATGTACCCGCCAGAGAAACGCCTGAGCTGGGACACAGAGAGACTGCGCGGCATTCGATGGCTCGGTTCTTGTTTGACAACCACACTTCGACATTTCTTTTTAAAAGCAGCTTTTGACTCTTTTTAAGATTCACGTGAAGATTGTTAAGTTACGGTATTAGAGTTTAAGGAAGTGGGCCATTCTGTAGTGTTGTTTTGTGTAAACTCACCCATGCACCTTATAAAAAAAATATATATATATATATTTAAATCAAGCAAATGTGTTAAAAGTCTATATGCAGACTTCAAAAATGTAGGAATAAAAATAAACACAAAACAATTTTGGTTCCTTTATTTTTGTTAACTAAGAGGATGAGAGCCGCCTAGTAATTAGATTTGAAGGTATCGAGTTGCAACCAATCAACAAACTGAAGGCCGTTCAGTCTGATCTAGCCGAATGATGATCAGAGAGCTCAAACCACCAATTAGAGGCAATCCTGTAATGCGCACTCCTTAGACTAATCAACAAGGCACAATGAACCTTAAAGTTCTGACTCTTTATTTACTGTCGTGAAGAGAGCACCTAATCACCCTTTAGAGCGTTTCGATCCATCTTTACAACTAGCAGAGGTTAAGAACCACAATAACACACAGCAGTAAATTGAAATAATATCTGCTTCAATGTACAGTAGAAAAACCTAATTCCACCAGATTGGCCACTGCACTATTACTCCGACCCCTCGCAGACTGCAGTCTTCTATGGACTGGGTTTGCTCCAGAACTAAGGCACACACAGATTGTTTGCTAGGGAAATACTGAGTTTTTAGTTTAACTTTTCCAAGTGACAGAATAAATACATAATATGTAGGCAGTAAGCCATTAAATATGATTTTTTTTTTTTAAATCCTAATGCAGCTCTCAAGCATATTCAACAATCACTGACAGGTGTTGACCTATTTGTGCATGTAGTTTTTATGTAAATCTAAGAGCCATGTGAAAAGGATGTGAATAGTAGCTAGTGTATATCTAAGAAAAATATTTTCACTCCGTCTAAAATCCAAAGTATGTGTACACTTTGAAACACAAATAGCAAAAAGCTGCAAAAGCGTATAGCTAAAAAAAAATCCTGTACTATAATTCTTCAGTTTTGTAGCTGGCATATTAGATATTTCTATCAGGCACAAACAAATAAACTGCTTTACTTTGAAGGAAGACTAAAGTACTCCTTTTGTAATGCCTGAAACCCAAAATCAACTCAAAAGACATTAAAATTGGTAAAAATGTCGACCTGGCAATCTGAGATGAATTCCTAAGTGTGAAACACAACACTCAGTCTCTGGACAAGTCCTGGGAACCTAAAAAATAGGTTTTAACTGAAACAAAAATGTAAACTTTTGAAAATGCACAGTAGCCATCAATCCTAGTGGAAATACTAGCATGGGCAGAACACACACAAACCACACTAACAACAACAAAAGGGGGTTCGAGTGACATCATAAGCAACGAGATAGAAACACCAGTTGTCTCTGACACTGAAAACCCTGAGTGGGACACACACACTTTCTGGTATCTACCACATTGTATATTGGAGGAAGCCATGGAATGCAGCCATAGGGACTGTGACGTCATGCCATGGTTCAACTAATTACACATATCAGCAATTATCAAAAAGGCTCCAGTATCTGCTACTTTATATAAGATCTGCCTATACGAGGCATATGGCATAAGGCTTTTGAAATTAGCTGCAGAGATCTGAAAAGCTTGTCGCTCTATATTTCTGTTTTCTATTCACTAAGGAAGCTCTGGTGAGACATATTTTCTACAACACATTTACATTGCCTGGAACTAAATAATTGTGGTCCTTCCTCGACCTCTGCCAGTACGCGTTTCCCCAGCCCAATTCACAAAATATCCCTGGAAACAATTGAGGTTTACCATAATTTGACATGCCTGGAGAATGAAACTAACGTAAAGCCATCAAAATGACATTAGACTGGAAATTGCACTAGTGTCTGTCTTCTTAAAGACATTACCTGTGGTCATTTATTGAAATGTGCCATTTAGTCCCTGACAGCGGTTCTTTAATAGAGCGAAAGGATCCCGGGAAGACAGGCCCTCTGAAGAGGTCACCCTGCAGCGGTAGCAGCAAGGTTAACCCTGTGAATGGCGGCCTTCAGTGGACTGGCACAGACACACAGCCTGTCCTCAGATAAAGAGAGATCTGTGATGCATGTGGTGGGCTGAGCATGTTCTAATTGGCCCACATGTATTTCCCAGTAAAGACAAATAGAAGCATTCAGAGCTGTACGAATATGAAGGGAATTTGTTTCTGGAGTGAAGATGGCGGACCAAGTTCACAACGTTTTTTTCAGTCAGTAAATTAGGAGTGAGAGAATTTGTGAAGTCTGCAGCTTAGCAAACTTTCCTAATGCATTTTTAAAAGCACTTTATCCATTGAAAAGTGTGAGCGTGTGAAACATGAGAAAAAGGGGGCCGCAGCTTTAGAGGCTCTTTACTTTAGAAGGCAACAGTTCAATGTCAATCAGGGCCACGAATGGTCAGTGGCAGCTGGTAGGGAATGGTGGGGGAAGGGGACGTGGGGGGGAGGAAAAATAATAATACAAAAGAAAACATAGCTGCTGATCGCCGGTAGCCAGCCCCCGCCTCTCCTCCCACGCAGAAAACAGGAAGCAACCAGGCTCCCAGACTCCCCTAGCCAATCACGACGCTGACGTCACCAGCATGACAGCAGCGTCGTCATTGGCCTGAGCGCCGTGGTTCGGCGCTCAGACAGGGAGTGGGAGGCTGTGCATGTTCTCCACCCAGGCTGTGTAATACAGCCAGTGGAGAACATGCTAAGTGCGCATGACTGTTTGGCCGGCCCAAGAAGGCCAGCCAAACCGTCTTGCGCACTTATGGCAACCACTGCTCCTCCCTCTGGCGTCACGCGAGCCCAGCCCCGCCCCACCCTAACCTGGCTGCAAGCTCAATACTAAAAATAAAATGATAACATTCTGTTATTATCATGTTATTTTTCCTTTGCACTGCTCTTAGAGCAGTGGGATGACGCTCCTCCATCTTAGTGGAGGAGCCGCCGCTGCGCTCAGAAGCCGCACACTTTAATTTCCTGCCACTCTAAAACCTGCCCTGCAAGATGCAGAAATTCTAGTAAAAGGGTCGCCAGTGTCGGGTGGGCAAGCAGGGGCTGTATTCCAGCTGCTGCTCAGGGCTAATCGCAGCCTTGTGCATACATTACCCCTGTTCAGAGGCAAAGTTTTATTCTTGACAAGCAGCTGTTCTCTGTAGGCTAAATTGCCAACCTTTCTATGTGCATCGTCTGTCTGCAGAAAATCCTCACCTACATCCTGTCAGGTGGGATGGACTTCACCTCGGTCGAATTCAGAAAACTTTACCAGTCTTCCCAAAGTGTGACGTTTCCCAACACTGACTTTGCAAACGTCACACAGCCTCAATTGGGCCCTTTGCTTGGTTTTCAGTCCTGCCAAAGACAAGAGTGCAGTTTCTTGTCAACAGGTAAGTGTTGACTTCTCTGTGCTCCCAAAGTGTCACTGTTTGCAATAATGTGTACCTCTTCCACACATTTATGCGGATTTAAGTATGTGAGGAGGAGGGTGAATGGAGAGTTTGCACCTAGGTCCATGTTGTTAAAACACAATGGGGCATATTCTCAAGGACTCATCGCCGATTTAGCGGCACTTTTCCGCCACGAAAGTGGCGATAGATTTATCGCCCTATTCACAAGCCTGCGCTAACAGCCGACATTGTCAGTTTACCTGCGATAGCTGCCGCTAAAAACATCGCCAAGGCTGACAGCGACAACTAACGCTAATCATATGCAGAGTAGGCGTTCCCGTGCAAAAACTCACGATAACACCACTTCGCGATATTCACAATGACCAGCCGGATCGGCGATGCGGTCCAAAAACAGGCGATAAGGCACGTCAGCAGCAGGGACTTAAGACTAACCCTGGGCGTAGTCCGCGAAGTAGCGCTACGCGAAGCTACGTGAAGTGCACCTCGCACTACGCGAGCTACGCGTAGCTACGCGAACTGCGTAGTGCACTGTGCAAAATGCTGTTCGCACTGTTTGCATAGTGCCGGATGCTTGTCCGCACTGTGCAATCATTGAAAACGGCATCTTGCACAGTGCGAGCTGTTTTTTACTGCCGCTCGAGTAGATTTTTACTCGAGCGGCAGCTTTCTCAACGCGGACTGGTAGTTTCTCATCGCGAGCGGTCGCGAGCATACGTGACCACTCGCAATGAGAAACCTGACCTCCCCGCGTTGAGAATCTCGCCGGGAGGTTTATTTTCACGCTCGCGATCAGCAACTTGATGTTGCTGATCGCGAACGAGGAAAAAGTCTCGCCGGGATGTCATTTTGCTTGCTCGCGGTCGCCAACTTGACGTTGAGGGCCGCGAGCAAGCAAAAATGACCGCTGCACTACGCTACGCTACGCTACGCGTGTTCGCACTGTGCTACGTGCAATTCGCGTAGTGCGAAGTAGCGCAAACTTCGCAAACTACGCGAGCGTAGCGTAGTGCTTTGCCCAGGCTTACTTAAGACCTGCTTTTTTCTGGTCTTAAGTAGGACGAAAACCTGCAGTATAAAGGGAGCCCAGCCCAGAGCCACATCTGAAGACCAACAGATGCCATGGAGCTACTAATCATGCAGCTTGGAGACCCAAGAGGGCCACAACACCCACCGCCACCACCCCCAGGACCACCCTCACCCCCAGGACCACCCCCCCGGACTACCACCGAGGCAGCGCAGAACAAGACAGCGGACCTTCCGAAAACGCACCAGCCTCAGAGACTTAACGCCAGAGGATGTCATTGCCCACTACAGGCTCAAAAGGACAACCATCCTCCGCATCCTGACCCACATTGCCCACAGGCTGACGGTACCAACACAGCGGACAACCAACATCCCTCTGCAGACAAAGCTGCTGGCTGTGCTGCACTTGTTGGCCTCTGGTACCTTCCACCCAACTCCTGCCACCGTCTCCCCACTGATGGCTGTGGACACCATTTCCTCCATCTCATCCAGCTCCTGCTGTGGCCCTGGACTCCCACCTCCAGTCTGCATTGCTGCTTTCCGGTTGTTAGCGAGTTTCAGCTTGGTTTTGCGCTTCACATCATTCCAGCACTTCTTGCAGTCGTCCACTTCCCTTCTCTTCACTCCGACTGCATTCACCTTGGCCAAGATGGACTGCCAATTTGCATTTTTAGTTGCCAATGACACAGTGGAGGTGATGAACAGTGGGTGGTGTTCTATCACCTCCGTAATCAGGATCTTGTTTTCCTGCGTACTGAATCGCGGGTTCCTCTTCTTCTTCTCCTTGCCCTTCTCCTTCCCCGAGGTCTCTGGCTGGTCCTCTGGGGGGTTTGTGGGGTTCTGGTTGGCTGTGTAGTTGCTCCGGCTTCCTTCATGGTGCTTCTCAGTTGTTTTTTGGGGGTTTTTTTGCAGCTTTTATGGTGATTTTCCCCGCCTTACGTGGGAATAGCAAGCCTGGCGCTGCTTATCGCTGATATTTTTATCGCTGTTGGGCCCATCGCCACTTTTTTCACATTCGGGTTTCCTTTTTTATCGGCGTCCCGGTAATTTTAACGCGGACATTTGACGCGTTATCAGGAAACTATCGCCTGTTGCCGGCGTGTTGAGAATACGCCGTTAACACGCGTTAGTTTCCCGCGATAGACGGCGTTATGTAAAATTGCGTTATCCTAGGTTGGCGATAATTATCGCCCGTTCTTGAGAATATCCCCCAATGTCTCTAGTTGCAGGCTGCCATTTGACCATCTAATGTGATCAGGGATTCATAGCCCTGGGTTGGTCCCACTAGCCCAGTTTGATCTGGATGCTTCATAGTGATTGGTGACACAACTCTAAACAACCACCTTAGTAGAATGTGTCCAACCACGTTCTAGATCTTCCTCTTTTACTTTTATATGGAAAATGGGTGGTCAGGCTTGAAAACAGCTGCATAAATTGAAAGCAGGCACCAAACTACATGCAGGGACTCACCTCGAGTCCCTTCATAATAATAATAATAATAAAAATCTCACTGTCCTTAGAGAAAATTAAGCATATGTCGCTCAGAGGTTGTGCTAAATTTGTGATTAAAAAAGTGGAGACTGTAATAGACAACACATGCCCAAGCCGCTTTTCAGTACTCGACCCAGAAATAATCTTTAAGTTGTATTTCAATCTACAGCACTGGGTATGACAGAAATATACTTATTCAGTCATTTATATATAGTATCAGTTCATTTCACCCATCTCGAATACATCATGCTAGAAGCTCGACCACCATTGTCTGTTTTTCATATGAGTGTATCAGTGACTTTGTAGGGAACAGATCGATGATGATTTTGACCACAATCACTACCAAATATAAAATAAATCATTTAGGTTATGTTTGCAAATAAACCCAGTTGTAATGGTTTTGCTTTCATAAATAGGTGTTATATTCAGAATGGCATTTTAAGCAAGTTGAAACATTTGAGCGGGTCTGTAAAAAAGTCTACCTATCCTACTTACCTTTCAGAACAAATCACCAAGGCAGTAAGTAGATAAGGAGCAGCGAGGAGCCTCATCATCGCGACTTCTAGGATTCGCTGTTCCACGGGGGAGGAACAACACGAAGCTCCCTCAAGTCGCAGACCTTTGCCTTTGGACAGAAAGGGGCTTGCAGGAAATGCGACTTTCTGGTAGAAGGTCCCAGCCAGGTGAGTGCTTAACAAAGGGCAGTGGCGGCTGGTGACATTTGAAAGTGGTGAGGCGTAAAAGTTCAGGATGCGTGCCCTGTGGCACGCTTGACTGGCATAAGAGAGATTCAGAAGGGGGGTTTAACCCCCAAGAGAATTGTGAAAAAAGAGTTGGCAAATTGGGGATTTTCAAGCAAATATGAGAATGAAAGAAGGTTAATGAAGCAACTGTCAAACTGGAACTGACCAGTGGGATGAAGTGGTCACGCTGTAAAAGCAACAATACTACACCTTATGGTCACGCCAAGCCCCCTCTCTCAGGGGTATCCAACACAGGTCCAGCAAAAGACATCAACACAAATATATGTACATACAATTAACCTGAATGGGACTCATATTTCGTGAGTGTGTATCCTGTAAGTGTGACATGGAACCATCCCTCCTGGACCTAGACTGGAGTACTGGACAGCCATGGCCTCGATAAGAGTAACAAGCATTGGCATAGCCAATAGGTCTCACCTTTGGGACCATATAAGTGTTTAGTCATGCAGCACATTATCAGACCACCCAATACGTCACAAAACCTAAAATAATTAAATGAAAACAGTCTGATAATCATCAACTACCTTCAGGAGAAAGCTTTTGTTGATGTGCTAGGAATATTATGTCTGATGTTCAAAGAAGGCAAGGTGGATAGGTTATACAATACTCAATTCATGGACTGACTGGCCCAATAAATAATTCGGACTGTAAGAAATTCTTCAATTTGCATATTACCTACCAAATGTAGTTCTTGTGGCTATCAAGTGTCAACCCCAGTTCAGGCAAAGCATGCATGCGGAGCTCACCAGAACGCTGATTAAGACACCTTCAAATGCAAGAGAACACAGCTGCCCTAGCACTGGTCAGATAAAAACAAACATACCAGGGTGTCTCATTGCCCAACACTAAAAGCAAGGAAACAATTCTTGAGCAAGCAGCTTGTTAAATAAAACGGTGCATCGGCTGAGGTCAAAAACTCAAGACTTACTGCACACCTGTGCTATGATCAAGCCACTCCGCACTGTAGATGAGTTTGAAACTGGTCCGATTCTGAACACCCCCTGACCGAGTCACGCCGCTGTCAGTACTGCCGACCGTCTTAAAGTCCGTATTTCCCACAGCGTCTTACCTGTTAAAAATGCCACCAATACAAGTTCCTCACCTTACCTGTGCCGGCACGGCAGGCCAGACGATGAAACTCCTGTGCCGTGACGAGTGTAAAATGTATGTTTATGTCCAGTGTGACGTGCACCGCAGAAGTCCTGTGAAGCACCGACTGCTTAAGAACACAATGAATGTGACCTGGTGTAATGTAACTGGTGCCATGTGGGCTCAAGTATATAAAACTGCAAATAATGAACTGTTTTCAGGCAACACCACTTACCCCTTTTCTGCCTCAAATTTTCCCCAAATATTTCGAAGTGAGTACAACATCTACATATTTTTGCCATTTTTTGCAGATTTCTTAAGTTGGAGACCACCGAAAATAGTTTGGAGATACCAGCTGCCTTGGTCTGAGTCAGGGAACAGAGTTGCCTCTACTATAACTTCGTATGCCCCCGCGCCTCGAAACTCGAAACACCTTGAAGCGCTGCACTGCACACGGACATTCATTCACCTTTTCATCCACCCTTTGTCAGTAAAATTCTAGGATTCCTGTGTCTGAGCTCTGGGACCTATTCATATTCAGAGAACATATTTAATGGGAAACGTAACTCAGAAACATATAGACGTAGATAACCAGCATTGTCTTTATTTTATTTATTTATAGGGTTTTATATAGCGCGAACGTGACCCACGAGGGTATCAGAGCGCTTTACAGTATATAGTTATAAAGACATACGAAATGAGGTAGTATATACGCATTTGATATTCATCATTACTTACAAAAGAGGTAAATAGTATAAGATAACATAGGTGACCAGTAGACAACATATGATGATCCCAGAGGGCAGCAGAACATTATATTATATAGTTATTGAGCCTTAGGTCAGTATTGAGGAAATAAACAAACATATAATGTTCTCTTTCAATCCACAAGAGTTAGCCAGTGATATGCGGATCGTATCGGTGACTCGATGTCATCATAGAATCAAGTCTTAGGACGCAAATTTGTTCATTAGGAGTATTTTTACCTCTTTTTTGAATGCGGTAAAGGAAGAGATTCCTCGTACCACTGGAGGTAAGGAGTTCCAAATCTTTGGAGCGATCCCTGAAAAAGCCCTGCAGCCAGTTCTCTTTTTATGAAAGG
Source organism: Calotriton arnoldi (assembly GCA_963921515.1). Taxonomy (NCBI): domain Eukaryota; kingdom Metazoa; phylum Chordata; class Amphibia; order Caudata; family Salamandridae; genus Calotriton; species Calotriton arnoldi. The sequence goes on from CAWUFW010000954.1 coordinate 1,824,492, forward strand.
ATTGTGGTTTCAGAAGTAAGGAGCTCGCGCTTCGTAGTTGTCTGCATCCTCCGGATCGTTCTAGTTTTAGAGCTAGGTAACTGGGTGTATTGTTATGTAGTGCTTTATGGGTCATGCAGGCCACCTTTAGTTGTATTCTAGCCTCATAGGGCAGCCAGTTCAGCACTTTCAAGGTCGGAGAAAAGTGGCTGTTTCTTTTAGATCCTGATACCAATCTTGCCGCAGCGTTAAGAGAAGCCCTCAGCGGAGCCAGCTTGTATTTGGGGAGACCGCAAAGAGTGGTGCTTCCATAGTCTAATCTTGGTAGCACTAAGGCTTGCACTGCCATTTTTAGGTCGGTCTGAGGGAGGAAGCGTTTAAGTTTCCTTAGTAAACTCATCTGGTGATTGGCTCCCTTGGTGGCATTAGTGATGTGCGACTGCATATTCAGGTGTTTGTCTATGGTGACTCCCAGGGATTTCGCAGAGTCAATGATGAGGGAGAACAGTCAATGGAGGTTAGGTGTTTCAGCCATTGCTCTATCTTTGGTGTGTGATTGGGTGGGGAGATGAGAATGAATTCTGTTTTTTTTGTATTAAGCATGAGGTGGTTGTTCGTGAGCCAACTTTGCGTGTTCTGTAGAATAGCGTTGAGGGAGATGAAGTCTTCTGGAGAGGAGATTTTTAAATACAGTTGGGTGTCGTCCGCATACAGGTGATATAGGATATTCGCTGATTTCAATGCGTTCGCCAGGGGTTCCATTAGTAGGTTGAAAAGAATAGGTGATAGGGCTGAGCCCTGGGGAACGCCTATGTTGACCACAGAGGGCTGAGAGAGAGAATTCTTCATCTTGATTCTTTGTGTTCTGTTATTAAGGAAGGAGGAGAACCAATGTAACACTGGGCCCGAGAGGCCCATCCTTCCTTCCAATAGGGACAGTAGGTTGTCATGTTTAACCGTGTCGAAGGCGGAGGATAAGTCAAGAAGTATCATTAGGCATGATTCGTTGCGGTCAAGCATTTTTAGTATGTCATCCAATATGTGGGTGAGTGCAGATTCTGTGCTGTGTCCTTGACGGAAACCAGATTGGTGATTGTCTAGGAGGTTGTACTTCTCAATATGATTGCATAATTGTATTTGTACACATTTTTCCAGCAGTTTCGCCAAAGTGGGGATGTTGGATATAGGGCGGTAGTTGTTGAGATCTGATGGGCTGGCGTCGGATTTCTTTAGTATAGGCGTAACCTGCCCTATTTTAAGACAGTCTGGTATGGAGCCTTGTCTCAGAGAGGCATTTACAATTTTTGCCCATAATGGTAGGATGGATGTTTTTATCATTTTGAATAGGGCAGGAGGAAGGGGGTCAGAGAAGTGATTGGAGGGATTGATTGCTAGAAGAGTGTTATAGAATTTTTGTTCAGAGATTGGCGCGAAGGTGTTCCAGGAGACATTGTTTTTTGTGACTTCCCCTGGAGAGCTGAAAAGGACCTTGAGTTGTGAATATCCGTTAGCATCAAGGGCCACCAGTTGTGGGAGGGCCTTCTTAGATTGGATGTCGAGCTCAATGACCTTTATCTTTTCACGGAAGAAGTTGGCAAGCTCATCGCAGGAAGGTGTATCCAGGTCGTTGAGATTCGTGGAGTTAGCCGTGTTGCGAGCTTGTTGCTTGGCGATTTCGAAGAGTTTTTTGGGACGGTTGATTGCTTGGTTCAGCTGGGTTCTGAAAAAGTCTGCCTTGGCCTTTAGAATCTTCCTGTTGTATGAGTTCCTTAACGTTCTAAGGTGCTGTAGGTGAACGTCGGTGGGTGCTGATTTCCATAATCGTTCAGCAGCTCTTAGCTTGCGTCGCTCCGAGTTCAGGGAGTCATTGAACCAAGGTTTGGAAATTTTGGAGGACACATTTTTCTCTTGGCGGGGTGCTGTAGAGTCCAGGATTTCCAGCATCGTGGAATTGTAAAAGGTTGTGAGGTCATGGACATCCTCCATGTCAGTTGTGGGGGTCAGGGCAGAGTTGCAATGGTTTACCAGGGTGGTGGGGTTGATGTTCTGTAGGTTCCTTTTCCATTGTTTTGTTTTTGATGGTTGACTCCTTTTTGGAGTGACCTCGATATTGATGGAGAAGAGGATGCTGTGATGGTCAGTCCAGTCGCAAGGAGTGATGGATTCTAATGAGATGATGCTCGTTTTTGCTATGATGAGGTCCAGAGTCTCTCCCTTGTTGTGAGTTGGACTGTCACAGAATTGGGATAAGTCCTGGTCTGCCAGAAACGCTTTAAGACATCCTACACCGTGATCATTTGCATTGTTCCAGTGTAGATTAAAGTCACCCAGGAAAATTTGTGGTACTTGTGAGTTGACGTTGGATGAAATGACTTCCATTAACTCGTAGATGAAAGTCAGATTATCCCTCGGGGGGGTGATAGAATAAGTGAAGCTTGCTGGCGAGGCGCTTATCATCAGAGATATTGATACAGAGATATTCGCTGGAGGATAGAGCGATAGAGTCTACTTGCTTGACTGAGATTGTGTTACAATAATGCAGGCTAACCCACCTCCCGGTGCCACATTTCTATCAAGGCGGATTAGGTCGTGACTAGGAGGAACCAATAGATCAAGGATGGGGGAGGAGGAGTTGTTTAACCATGTTTCGGTGAGGACGATAATGTCTAAATCATTCTCTAGGATTAGGTCGAAAATGTCAGGTGCATGTTTGCTAGCTGATCTGCAATTGACGAGTGCACACTTTATCTTGTTAATAGAATGGGTATGGGCAGTCTGCTCTATGTTGATATTTGTGAGATTATCTCTATTTACGGATCTGTTATTGTGTGTGGGTTCTCTGAAGGGGTTGGATTGGATAGTGCCACATTGTGACATACTGCTATCTGTTGCTAAGGCATAAGATATGAGGAGGTCGTCTATGTCGCTGTCAGATAGTTCAACGTTTGTCCTCCTAGGCCAAGAGGGGGAAGGTAAGTTAATCTGAATATTATTGTCAGGGTGTGAGATCTTGGGGATGTATCCACTAATTTGTGGACTGATTTGGTTACTCTGACTAGTTTTCTCGTGGTGTGAAATCTTGGGGAAGTAGCTACTAGTTTGGAGACTGATTTGGTTCACGGTGGCGTTGGTGGCTCTGTGTACGTTTAGAAGTTCTTTGGTGATGGTTGATAGGTTATGCATCTCGGCCTTGAGATGGGCTAGGCCTGAGGCTAACTCATTGAATCTTGCAAACCAAACGGAGTTGGGAAGGTTAGTAGTATGTGTAATTGTATGTTCTTTTGTGGAGGGCGATCTGCAGGTAGGGTCTGTATGCGTGAAAGCGTTCTCCGGTTGCATGGGGATGTCCTCATTAGGGATCGTGGTGGTAAGTTGAAGGGGGTTTGTTGTGGGGTCCAAGTCGGTGTGTGGACTGGTCGTTGTGTGTTGTATTCTGGTGGGTGGAATGAGTATTGCAGGTGTTGGTGTCCGATCAGGTGTCGTGGTAGACAATAGGTCCGGGGGATCTTTGTAATCTAAATTAGATGAGAGTGGGGATAGAAGCAAGACGTGAGTGGAGTCCCGATTGGTGGCTTCATTCATGGTCGACGGGGATAACAGTGATGGGTCGACCTTGCAGCGTTCGGTAGCTAAGAATAACCCTGTCCCGGCTGGGCCGGGGGATCCAGGTGTGGAAGCAATCGATGTGACTGCGGGGTAGGAATCAATGGGTGTGACTGTCGCGCTCCTGATTTCTCTGGCATTGGCTGCGAGAATGGAGGCACTCAGCCCCTCTCGCTCTTGAGTCGTAACTTCTTGTCTTTACCTGTGAGGGCATGATGTAGGTATGGCGTAATGCACAAGAGTGCTGTAGCAGAATGTGTGAAACATTTGTTACTGCACAGCGCGCCGATGCCTGCAGCGACCTGTGAGGCGCTATATGTAAATATTGTTTATTGAAAAATATACCATTTAAAAACCAAAAGAATGTTTCTGTCATACATTTAAGAGAATATAAAGAACTTTTGGCCTTGTCTGAGAACACAGCATGAGCAAATGATATGGCGGACAAGCACCCTTTTCTGTACAAGTGTGACTCCTGTGACCAGTCGCGGCCGGCATGACGGGCGGGTGGGGGGGGGTGGAAATGGGGTCGTCGCTGGGGGGATGGGGTGAGTCGGGAGGGGTTTGTTTAATTAAAAAAATATATAAAATAAAACTTACCGTCCTGCGCCACCTCAGCTTCTGGATGGGTCCCGACTCCCGCCGTCCTGCGTTTTCCAATTCCTGCATCGTCATCAGGAAAGGCAGCCTCCCTCCCTCCCTCCCCTCCGCCAATCACAACTCTGCAATGGCAGCGTTGTGATTGGTGAGGCGCAGCGGAGTGCGCCTCAGCCGGGCCATTTTCTCTATGTAGGCTGCTGCATGCAGCAGCCTACATAGAGAAAAAGGGAGAGTGGGCGGTCCTGCTCGAGGGCAGGGGGGAGTGGCTTGCCCACTGTTGTGGGTACTGACTGTTTGGTCGGCAGGCCGACCAAACAGTCAGTACCTACAACAGTGGGCAAGCCACTCCCCCCCTGCCCTCGAGCAGGACCGCCCAACCCCAACCAGGCACTTCTGCTTTCTCGCAGTGCGAGAAGCAGAAACATAAAATGGTGCGAGAAAGCAGTGGGGCGACGCCCCCACGCCCCAATGGGGGAGCCGCCACTGACAAAGGGATTAAAGTGAGGTTGTGATCTGTACGTGTTTATAACTGCAAGGCTGTTGTAAAATGAGAACCTAGCTAGGAAGAAATGAAACACTTAAAAATAGCGAATCCAAAGAGTGGATCCGGTCATTTACAGAGTGGCAAGTGAGTTCCTAATTATCTGTGGGATGAAGTTCCTGGTCATCTTTAATAGGGGAGCTTTCAGCTTCCTGCACTTCAGAAGGGTTGGAGCAGTTGTGATGTCAGTGTGGATGCTGTGCCATGCATTGGAAAACAGATGGTAAAAGCTTGCCTTCTAGATATTTTTTCTTTGAACATCTTTGTCTGTAGATAGAGAATCTTGTGGCTCCTAATATGAATAAATGCGAGTCATTTCTGGAAAGGTAGGAGTACGTCAAGAGTACATTACACATAAAAACATTTATGACTCCTGCCCTCTCTGTCTTAACTCAGGTAATTACCACTCCTACAATTCTACAAAGTTTGGCCAATGGACACTGAATTCTCCACTGAAAAAAGAAATTACAGCAGACAACGGATAGGAAAGACGTGCTAAGCTTTCCAATACTTCTCGGGCTCATTGATTTAACGGGAAACAGGTTGTCCAAAGGACCTTAAACTTACTGACCGGGGGCATTTTTTAAAGACACAAACTTGGAGGATAATGGATGTGTAAGTGACACGTGAATTACTGAGTAACCAATAATCCCACAAGTGTTATTTGAGTTGAATTTGAGCCGTGTGCCCTTAATATCATCAATCTGTTTCTTGGATGAAGATGTGGACTTCACAGATGCATTTATTTGCAAAACCCTTACATCTTTTGCCATTTTGTAAAGTTTAAAAATTTTCTTACCTAAAACACTAGCAAAAATTAGATACAAAAATATAAGTTTTTACCAACTGTATTTTATCAATGGGTAAAGCATTACATACTGAAAATTAATGTCTTTTTATACAAACTCAAAAAAGTTTTACAATTAGAGATTCTGTCAAATAGTGGCAAGCGCTTAGTATACTTTTATTATAACAATTATAAAACTAACAACAGCAATTAAATCACAGTGGCGTAGCTAGAGCTTCTGGCGCCCGGGGCTATCCCTCAGATTGCCGCCCATGGCAGGCAGCAGGGGGTGGGAGGGATGCTGGGTAAAAAGAACGGTGAGCACTTGAAAGAGGTCCAAGAGACACGTGGTATAACCGCTAATAGTTACCTCGATCATGCAAGTTACATGCACATACATGACACGGGCCAAGGCTACACAGTTGAATACACCAGCAGTACAAAGACATACAATTGATGGACGGAATGCAGAACAAATCAAAACATTCACCCCCAGTCAAGAGATCTGGGTTAAATCCATCATTCTTTTGCTCACCATGCCACCCCAGTTTAGACTTGGTCATATGCAAATCAAGACTGATTTGCATATGGCTGGGTTCAAACTGGAATGGCATAGGGAGCAAAAAAACGAAGGATTTAGGCCCAGATCTCTGTACTGGGGTGAATGTATGACATTGTTCTGTATTCTGTCCATCAATTGTTCTTTTTGCAATAATAATATATAAGTACAGAGGTATCAAGGTTGACTTGTTTGCAACCTCTAGCATATTTAACCAAAAAATATGACCAGAGTCTTATATGCGGTGGCAATGTGTTAGTCTGAATAGATGTTATTACTCCTTAAACGTATACCTCCTTGGGTGGAGATCTCAGCACATAAAACAGAGAAGTAGTAGAGGTAGAGGTCTCCGCACATAGGTTTGTGAATTGCATTTTGTAGTATGCGAGTAGTACTACTGTACTGATTCTAAAGGTTCTACTAAATGCAGTTTCTGAATTGTGCTTGAACAGTCTCTGATGTCTTGCCAATTTGCCACTACGGAGAGGGGCCATATTGGGTTGTGCCTGCTCCCCTTGATTTTTGCCCTAACGTGGGACCCATTTGCAAAAGAGATGGGGAAAGGATTTGGGGTTGAAGGACTTTTACGGACCAAAGCCTGTTGCATAGCAATATGCTATTCACATACTCGTTTAGTCCTGGACAGGTATTGCGTGCTGTCTTCTAGCAGATTGAGGAATTAGACTTAACATTGGGTATATTAATTAAAAGATGAAAGTTTGCCTTAAAAGTCTGCTTTATGTCCCTTACCTGAATGCAGATTTGATGATCGGACTGATCTTTTAAACAGAGTCTCCAGTGATTCCTTCAAATAGTCTGGGTTAACAATATGTTTAAATCCTATGAAATTGAAATCCCTAGTCCAAGCTTAAGTGACAACTTCAAACAATTTCCGCAATGTGGTGCTTATCTGGATCTTCCAAATGAAACTATGAAATATTAATCAAAGAAAAAGCAGTTGAATAGTTGTTTACATCTCCAAGAAACAAATCAAAAGATTCACAATTGATGTCAATAATAATTAAATTTCATTATCATATTGCTCACTGTCTAATGAAGAAATTATTAAACATCCTAATTACCAGCTCCATAAACTAAACCAAATGAGGATTAGCTGGTTTCTCCTTTTATAGTTGCAGCGCTAGCAGTCACTAATGGTGTGGGTGATTTGTAGCTAAAGTGGAATTCAACTACAGGTAAAAATCCTGATGAACATGATTGTCAGTTCCATTGAGAAGGAGTCATGCAGCGGCAAAACCTACATGAATTCAGGATGATCCATGAGTATCTCGTCTCTGCAGGTCATTGGAAATCCTTGGATTTAACTTTCATCTGATTGGCTAGTATATCCCTAAAGGGCAAATATTAAATAGTTTCATTCCAGTTCTTCTCCATGTTGAGGGGTTTTAATGCTCTGTTAAGAGACTTAGGTCAAGGATGGCTGGGCGTGTCTTTTAGGGTTAACATTTCTGCCAACAATAAAGATGTTCTAGTGGGGCCTATAATTTTTGAAAGAAGGTGGCAAAAAATCAGATTCCATGGCTCAAGTTTGTTTCATTAGCCGAATTTGGACTTGGTGTGTCAAAATGGGTAAGTCGAACAAAGTTCTAAAGGAAGCTTTGTAGATGGTACAAGTGAGCACAGAGCTGCCATCTATAAGCCTTCCCCTGGTGAGCCTGGTTCCTGTACATCAGCAGGAGGGGATTACTGCACTCTACTTACCGGGTGGGTTCCAATGCTGGCCCTGAACCACATGACCTGGTGCTTTCAGGTCATGACCCTTTATTACTAATCGTGGAATGGGGTAGACTCCTTACTTGTATGCTATTGTACCAAGGTACGCCTTTAACGTGTCAAAGAAATTTCCTGACATGCTAATCTGAGTCTGAAAAGGATTGTTGACAAAAGTAATACTCTGAATCACAGAATCAAGGGTCCACCTGGAGGCAAGCTGGACAAGTGCAGGCAAGTCCCATATTCATACTTTACTACACAGAGGTTTCTACTATTGATCACATAATCATTTTTCTCACAAATAATTACGAGCACGAGAATGCAAGGGTGACCTTAACAGGTATCAAAAACGGAAACATGTTTTTGCAGAGCAAGCTATTCACCTATTTCACGTCTCAAATGCCAAACGCAGTTTCTCCCTCTTGCCCTATATTACTTACAGAACTAAAGTCGCTTCACTGTTGATGAATCTGTTCACTTCCGGTTCAACTCCACTTCCACAGTATTCTAAAGTACCATAGGCAAAACACCAGCCATCATAATAATTGCTATGATCCCAGTTTGGTAACGAGTAAAATGGGAAAATACCCTTGTTTCCAGTAAAGGTTAAGATAAATCAGTCTGTAAGGCAACTGGTGCTCATGTAAAGCGCTCTGATACCTTCGGGTCTAGTTCACGCTATATAAAACTACAAAAAAAAAAAAGATAGAGGCATTGCAGGCTCAGACTAGGATGTAAATCAGGAAGAGACCGAAGACAGTTAAAATAACACCAGCAACTCAAGTCCGTTTAAAGTTTTTCACAAAAACGAATCTGCTTTTCGTGATAGGGTCAGTTTAAACCGTATACAGGCACTTGGGAGGCTTCTGATGTAGTCATGCAAGACTTAAGATCACAACATAATGTGGGACCAGAACTATGTTGCACCAGGAGGCCACACAAATAGAGGAGTATGAAATGGAGGTATTGGAGAATACAGTGGTATTACATCCGAATGTCAAAAGTTACCTGTTTTAAAGCATGCATAAATATAGCAAGAATGCGACTCTGTTATGTCTTCAGAATGCTACAGTATCGAATATTTTGTCTAAACACAATTCTCATTTGGAACTTCCTTTTCCTCTACTCTCTTTAAGTTCTATCAGCATTCATTTTGCAATGTATGCAAGCCTTACTTTGTGGCGTCACATCAAGCGCCGGTTAGGTCATATTCGGACATGTTGTTGCTGCGAATATTTAGCTTACCTCTCCTGTAGACTCCACAGTGGTGGCAGGGCCCCTACCGTAGGGGTTCTGCAAATTGCCCACCACTCCCCTGCCGAGACTCCACTTAGTCAAAAGAGCGCGTGGTGGTGGCGCATGTCACTGCTGCATTTTAGCAACACTGCGCGGGGGCTGGCCAAAAATGATGCCCAGGGCCGTCATTCGTAGCGCTTTCGCGCGCTACAAGATTGACGGCCCTGGGAACCACATACACGGTACGCCACGCAACGCACCACCACCACTTGCTAGGTGGTGCGTGCGTGCACTGCAGCCGGTGCGCTTTCACTTGCATAACTGCACGTCAGTGACGTCACGTATGCAGACAGTGCTCCGACCTCAGCGACAGACTGACAGCCGCACGTGTGGGGGTGGGTCGGTCTATGTCAGTGTCCCCAAATCATAAACGCCGCCGCCATGTGCCACCAGGGTCGCGCCACCGCCCCAAAATAGTGCCGCCTGGGGCGGACCGCCCCCCCCCCCCAAGCTATGCCCCTGTTAAATCAACAACAATTATTATTGTTGTGCTACTATTAGTATTTATTTATGGGGCTAATAACCATGGTTAGGCCTGAAGCTCTAGCTTGACCTGTGGCACTCTGAAAGGGGCTTTGACAAACAGCTATGCGTTCGCATACATGGTAACCTTCAATACGTTTTCTGCCTTCTTATAACAAACTCCAACAGTTTTGTATATGTGCACCTACTCTGGTTATAATTGCAGCGTGTGCGCGTTCTCTGGCTGCGGTGCTACCAGCAGTGTCTGCCTGAAACACAGGAAGCTTTCCCAGCTTCTCGTCCGCTTTGTCTTTAGAGGCAGGACTTCTCATGTAAACAAGCATTTGCAATGCAATAGGTCTCGCATTTGCGAGAGTTTAAGCTATTGGCATTGTAAATGACAATGCCTTTTAATTAACACATAAATAAAAGCATGTACAATGCCAATAGCTCAAACTCTTGTAAATGCGAGACGTATGCAAAGAAGCGGCCGCCATTGTCCCGGGCTGCTTAGAAAGTGAAAGCGCACATGGCGCACTGAATGTTGCAGGAAAGCAGGTCGTGCATGCAGTAGGAGAAACTACTTAAAGAAAATAGTGCTTACAGACTAAAAAAGACTCACAGTGTAACAACAAAAGTAAAAGGGCCAGTCCTCATGGCAGGTTACGAATGAAGACAAAGTGGTACTAAGAAGGGACTAACAAGCCTATTAACGAAATAGATGCCAGCATTTACGAAGGACAATGACACAAGCCAATGACAAATATGGACAGAGAGTGGGCGGGGCTTCTATTCCATACTCCAATAATGACTCACAGAGCAGCGCATGTTGTGCCCAGGCTCGACCTAACAATATCTCATCCCTCGTGCTTCCCCCCAATTTGGCAGTTCTTATCGAGTCGGTCAATGGTAAATGTGCATGTCTACTTCTCGCCACACTCTCATTGTGTGTGCTCCTTTGCGCATATGAAAACACCATGAATGCTACAGTCCTGCCTTCACATGTGCTGTGCGTCTGCAGCCTCTGTTCTCTTTTTGTGTAAATGCCCGTCCTTAAGTAACATGTAAGCACAAGAATGCGTATACAAACCGATTTTCTCATGTTTGTGCAAAACTAGTTCGACCTCGGAGCCAATCACTAGAGACTTGTTCCTGAGATGCTGTGATGCTTTCCATGTACAACCTTTTGTAAGCACAATGACCCTCACAGAAGACAGTGTGATTCAATCACGCACCCCTGCTCTGCGGTCTGCACAGTGGATGCTGAGCCCCAGCTGCTGTTGTTAAAATGTGCATTTAAGGACGCTACAGAGGAACGCAGAAGAAAGTGCACCAGTGAACTGCTGAATATAAACTAGAGTTACCAATCAGTAATAAAAGGACACAGCTTCAACTATGGTTAAGCAGTATTGTTACCTATACATTTTATTTTCAAAGCTCACCGTCCTCTTTACTCGACGCTTGCAGCACTCCGAGCTGGTTCTGGGACAGGTGTGATTAATCTAGTCCCACTGAGGATGCGCGTGCTGAATACTTTATTAACTCTTTAAATTATGCATTTTTATAATATAGTTTTTCCCCATCATAGAGACTAGCGCAGAATTGTGTTAAACAGCAAGGAGGGCCTTGGGAACCAGCATGACATAAAGCATGATGGGCCCCCCTAAAACTCCCATATCCCACGGATACTAATAGCCTTCAGTTGAAATGGGGGCCATAGGTGCCACTTTCAGGGTGCATTCCAAGGCTTTTCCCTTGTGCCTTGCACTAATCTTCTTCTCACGTGCAAGCAATGTATGCGATCTCATGCAACATCAAGATTGTTCCATGGGGGGGTGGAGGTTTAGTAAGTCTGAATGGAATATGGTGCTTTTCTGCTTTGATGCCGGGTGGCAACAATAGCAGAAAAAAACGCCTTAACATCAATCACTTAAGCATCTCTTATTCACACAATGAAAGCTGCAGTTTTTAAATCTATCTACCAATTACCACCCAAATGTTTTTAGGCTTCTCCTGTACATCGCTTACGCTGTGCTTGAAATTAGGTTTCACCTGCACAGTGCTTTCCGTTAAGACACCCAGCCCCCGCCCTCTTCCGCTCTCAGTTATGTCACCCAGCCTCCCTCACTCCTCCCGGTCAATGTTATGTTACCCAGTCCACCACCCTTCTCCCACTCTCCATTATGTTACTCCATGCCCCCAGTCTCCTCCCACTCTCCGTTATATTACTCCGTGCCCCCAGTCTCCTCCCACTCTCCGTTATGTTACTCCATGCCCCCAGTCTCCTCCCACTCTCCGTTATGTTACTCCGTGCCCCCAGTCTTCTCCCACTCTCCGTTATGTTACTCCGTGCCCCCAGTCTCCTCCCACTCTCCGCCCACTCTCCGTTATGTTACTCAGTGCCCCCAGTCTCCTCCCACTCTCCGTTATGTTACTCCATGCCCCCAGTCTTTTCCCACTCTCCGTTATGTTACTCCGTGCCCCCAGTCTCCTCCCACTCTCCGTTATGTTACTCCGTGCCCCCAGTCTCCTCCCACTCTCCGTTATGTTACTCCGTGCCCCCAGTCTCCTCCCACTCTCCGTTATGTTACTCCATGCTCCCAGTCTCCTCCCAGCTTCTCCTGTACATCGCGTATGCTGTGCTTGAGATTAGGTTTCACCTGCACAGTGCTTTCCGTTAAGCCACCCAGCCCCCGCCCTCGTCCGCTCTCAGTTATGTCACCCAGCCTCCCTCACTCCTCCCGTTCAATGTTATGTTACCCAGTCCGCCACCCTTCTCCCACTCTCCATTATGTTACTCCATGCCCCCAGTCTCCTCCCACTCTCCGTTATGTTACTCCTTGCCCCTAGTCTCCTCCCACTCTCCGTTATGTTACTCTGTGCCCCCAGTCTCCTCCCACTCTCCGTTATGTTACTCCGTGCCCCCAGTCTCCTCCCACTCTCCGTTATGTTACTCCGTGCCCCCAGTCTCCTCCCACTCTCCGCCCACTCTCCGTTATGTTACTCAGTGCCCCCAGTCTCCTCCCACTCTCCGTTATGTTACTCCATGCCCCCAGTCTTTTCCCACTCTCCGTTATGTTACTCCGTGCCCCCAGTCTCCTCCCATTCTCCGTTATGTTACTCCGTGCCCCCAGTCTCCTCCCACTCTCCGTTATGTACGTTATGTTACTCCGTGCCCCCGTCTCCTCCCATTCTCCGTTATGTTACTCCATGCCCCCAGTCTCTTCCCACACCCCCAGTCTTCTCCCACTCTCCGTTATGTTACTCAGTGCCCCCAGTCTCCTCCCACTCTCCGTTATGTTACTACGTGCCCCCAGTCTCCTCCCACTCTCCGTTATGTTACCCAGTGCCCCCATTCTCCTCCTATTCTCTGTTATGTTTCACACCCTCCTCCCTCGTGTGGGTTGACCCCCACACCCCGTGCTGTTTTTATATCTATTCCACAGCAACACAGGCTGCTTTGCAACATGGCTTAAAGGAAACAAAAAAACTATATGACAGTCAATGCTGGCCACGTCATTGAGCTTAGACAACAGCTTGCACTTCAGTGCAACATGTAAACACTGACAAAGGCAAGAGATTTCCCACAGGTGAAACTTATTAACTTTGCCAATGCCTATTGAATGATGTTTCTGCATCTATGGTATTCACTTATGACTTCCCAGATGTTTGTATTTGACCCACTTTTTTGCTGTGGTTGACGGGACTAAAGCACCTGATATTCAGGGTCTCTGCACACCTTGTTTTGGACATTTTTGAGACTCAGATCTCGTTTTCCTCAGTTATTATTTCACTTTTAATACCATTTACAGCCCTGCCTTTGTCTGTCTAAATTATGATGATTAGCGACTAGCATGCCCGACACTTATCGGGTGTCTGGTTTATATATTTCACTTGATTGGGTTTTGCGGTGGCACACCAAGCATGCTAGCATAGTTACAGCGGCATATTTGAATGTGTTAACCTGTATTATTTTATGCCACATTACTAATGATTTTTTTAGTATTTTTGTCAGTCTTTTGATTGAATTGTTTCATAGGTGCTGACAACGGTAGTCAAGCCACATTGAGTGTGGGCCAGCATTTGTACTATTTTTATTTATGTTCACTTTTTCTGTGCTGCCTTTACTCACACTTTGCTTGCATAGTGATATGGTTTAGATATTTGGTCCTGAAGAATGCCACACACCTCCTTGTAGAGTTAGAAGTATTGGCAGAAACAGGTTGACCCCATTGTCACGAAAGTGTTGAAGTCTCTTTTAAAATGCTCCTCAGGGACACTTATTAAAGCAAGGACTAAGCCCACCAAGAGGAATTTCTAATCATGGTCTCACTTTCTTCGTATCACGCTTTGCCTACCCTCATCAACACCAAACAACTCACATAGGTCTACCCTCATAATATATTAATTACACAAGTGCTCCTTTCTAACTTTGGAGGAGTCATAGCCCACACCACTACTATCGACCTTAGTGGTGTGAGGAGAAACCCAGTGATGAAGCATGCCACCTAAGGGTGGGAAAGCGTTTATGTCCTTAGAAAAAAATATTTTTTCTTTCAAAGCGACTCGCACACTGTGAGCATCACTAAAGATTTGGCTGCTCCAACTAGACCTTATACATCTACTTTGCGTTGTATTAGTGCTTGGGAGTGATGTGGAATGGGTCTTTGAATGCTCCCCTTTTACCCCCTTTGTGTTTGTCATAACAGGCAAAGGCCTGTACACTAGTAGCTGTCCACGTCTTGCCTTCCATCTGGCAAAAAGACTCTAGAGTCATTCTTTATCCAAATACCTCAGCCTTACATACAGACTGCAGGGACATCTACAATGAGCGCATCCCTGATCTTTCCAGCATATCTTTAACATATGCATTCTAGCTGGAAGGCTGACATGTAGCAGACCTAACAAGAGCTTGTGCTTGTTGTAACAGAAATTGATTCACAAAGAGTCGGCGTCTTACTGCTAGATATTTAGAAATTGTGGTACCATGGTTTTGTTCTAACAATAACTGCCATGGTGGAATGAAGTATACCCACCGAAAAATGGGCAACCACATATTCTTTTCCAGGGTGTGTAGTGAAAGGTAATATCCTCAAACTGGTTGGGCAGTGAGAACAGGGGGTTCTCCAAAGCAAAAAAATATTTTCCCTATGGTCAAAAAAGTGTGGAGGTACATTGCTGCTTGTTAGCTTGGCAGATTTTGTGGAACTGAAGAAACACATGCAAGTTGCTCACGCAAAAATGGAACTAATAAAGGTTTTCCAGGGGTACGCCTGGGAACCAGCAATTGTCACAAAATTGCAAGTGACCTGTGCAGATTTATAGCTTTCCATACGCTATATAGGTTTACAGGGTTCAGCCAATGTATAGTTGCAGGCAAAAATCTCCACGTAGCTCCCTGGTAAACAATTCTGATCTGCTGAGCTCAATTAGCTGGACCTTCCTCTCTATAAATTGTCTACATTTGGGAGAAAGTTGCCCCCACCCCTCTCTAATATTCTAGCCCAGACACGTTGCAGTTCGGAAACAACTTTCACCCTTTCAAACATAATTGAAAACCTATTTTTTCTAGTCACTCAAGTGACTTTCATGTAAACCAGCCTTACAGTGACCTGGTCAAATCACCTAATCTAACTGGTCTTCCGCAACTCCTAAAAATGAAAACCTTGGCGCATGGTGCCCTTTGCAACTATAGTGCTCTTTTCTTACTTGCCTAAAAGTGATTATCAGTTAAGCTTTTATCCTTGTCACTGGACCAGAACTGCTTAGATCAAAACTCTGGATGACTTGCTCAGCATCATTAACGAGGACAACATGAACAGCTAGGTATTAGTTGACCTGCCAGTAGCTGTTTACATGGTTAAAGTTGACATCTTGCTGGAGAAACTGGTGCCTGAAGTAATGTAGTTCTCATGATTCACTCATGTGAATCTTCTCAATGACTCATTAGTGACAACAAATTATGTTTATTTAGTATTGTGCTTAAGATTTCACTACACTGGAACCCCATATTACAACATTAAAGCTGCATATCTCCAGTACCACCTATGTATCTAGAAAACAATGTGAAAGCATGTATTGAACCATTATTATTTTCTCAATGAAATGCCTACAACCTGTTAGTATCGCAGTGTGCACTCGATACGAATGTGTTCAACAAATCAATTGGTATTTTGGTGAGGAGAGGTGCAGAAGTACTACTGAACCTCGATTTCCAAAGCAATTCTGTAGCACAAACACTGGTGTTCTTTGCATCCAATCTCATCTCACTTAGAAACAACCCTGGTAGGTCAGCTCTCAATGGTGCATACTGCAGAGCATTGAAATGCCCTACTACTGAACTCGAGGTCATTACAACCACTCTGAGAACTTCATGACCTGCTAAAGGGTGTGCTTTAAGG
This sequence comes from Calotriton arnoldi, assembly GCA_963921515.1. NCBI lineage: Eukaryota > Metazoa > Chordata > Amphibia > Caudata > Salamandridae > Calotriton > Calotriton arnoldi. The sequence continues at coordinate 1,840,454 of CAWUFW010000954.1, forward strand.
TGGGTGATCTCAGCAAAAGTTAAGCCTTTTGACTTGTGTTGAGTGCTTGAAGCAGGGGCTCCAAGAAAAAAAAAATCTCTCAATAATTGAGATCTCACTGTATCACACCAGAGACTGTATGGTTTTAACAAAATATCCCATTGGCCCAGAAATATCGCCACCTACTCAGTGGAAGTACTCTGGCTCTATATAGTGGGTCCAGGGCTAATATTACATCTGGATTACTTACCAAGCATTGGGAAAGCCAATAAATAGGTCTTACCTATGTGAGATCTATTGGCTTTGTCAATGTTTTTGGACATGTTGCACAACAGCACGAGCTGCTGTGCAAAATGGCTTAAAATCGAGCAAAAAAAAGCGCTATGACAAAGCCAGTGTTGACCCCGTCATACTATTTTTTTAAACCCATGTCTGTGCTGCTGTGCAATATGTTTATAAAAAGCGTGCAGGGGGTAAGCCACAAGAGGGAGGTGCGTGGGGGAGGGAGGGAGCGGCAAGAACAGACTGCAGGAGGAGGAAGCAACACAAAGGAGGCTTGGGGAGGGAGAGTGGAAGCAGCAACAACAGGAGGGAGGGAAAAGAAATACAAGAGAGGTGTGCAGGAGGGGGAGAGAGCTGCAATAACAGCCAGCTGGAGCTATGGGGAAAGCAAAACAAGAGAGGTGCGGGGGAAGAAAGAAGGGGCACCAGATGGGGGCAGCAACACAGAGAAGGGGTAAGTTGGAGGGGAAATAAGCAACACGCACAAGGGGTGAGGGAGGAAGAAGAAATAGTACCTCAATCATAACGTGAACAGCAGATGGGCATTTAATAGGTGGAATCAATCTGTGCTTGGTCCAAGCTCCACTGAAAACAAAGGAAGTGACACTTGGCATGTGCTGGCCAATTAGGAGTCAGTAAAGAAGGGTGACAATTAAACCAACGAATGGTAAGCAAAGGGCAGGCTCTAAGCCCTTTATTGTAAACAATATGTCTCAGAAGTGATAGTGCGTGCGCTGTCGCACAATCAACCTAAAAATATGAGTTTAACTATTGGGCTAATTCTGTACCCATAGGGAGGTTCGGGCAGTAAAACATCTCTGATGAAACACAAGTACTGTACCGTCATGGAAGTACCCTCGGCAGTTTTACCACCACATTTTGAATTTCCCATGCCAGACTGAAGAATAACATGCAGTTTTGGTTTTACCAACTGGTTAAACTACGTGCAATTCACCTTTCGGGCTAGTTTCCCCTGTGGGAATTCCTCCAGGTGGTTCTTGGAGGGATGTGTGAAGGGTAAAATGTAGGTTCATTCAAAAACTGTGCTCAACTCCAAATGTGAAATCTGACGCAAATCTCGTTTGAGCATGATTTCACTTTCACTTCAAGGCTTGGAATAAGCTACATATGAGGAAAGATCCATCGCCTGTCCTTTAATACAAAAATGCCGGCAGGTGCATACTCTATACAAACAGTGCAAAAAGAACCTGTATGTCTGCATCTTCCCAAATAGATAGTGATTTAGAAAAATCACTTCAACATGTCTCGAAATTCCGCCCTCTAAACTCTCGTTAGTGGTGACAAATCCAGCTTACTGCATTTATTTTTCTTTTAGCAGCTCGTTAGCAGTGGAACACATTAGCCTCCTATGATCCAAAGGTCACACAACAGCAGAGTTCTTATTAAACATAAAAACATAGCACTGAAATCTCTGTAAGCACTGCAGTAATCAACATAGACAGCTCCTGCAAATGATTTTAACAAAACAGTGATGAAAGGTTTAGTTGTGGACATGCCAGCTTAAGTAAGAAAAATAAACCACAAGCTACAAAGAACGAACATCCCATATATTCAAATCAGCTGGAGCATAGAATGTACGAAAGCAATCATTATGACCATTTTGGGGAATTGTACAGATCATTGGACATTCTTGAAGTGCCAGAGAATTGCTAATGTGTGCAAGCCGGACACACATAGAAAAAGCTCCAAACATGTTCAAGGTGCAAATGCTAAGCCCTCGGGGATTCCTAAAAGGTTACCTTCCAGGTATTCACAAGTTGGTTTCTCACAAACCTTTGAGATGGCTTTGAACAAATGTCAATGTTTAGCTGTGCAAATGTTGCATTCTTCTACCCTGGTCTGCTCAGTCCCAGGTTTTCCTGATATAATAAAGTATGCCGATCTCCGAGACATGCAGCACACTCCATGCATACTAATTCTTGCTCTTGCCCCAAAGGTCCTCTACCCCGATCAGCCAGTGGTGTAGCTAAACTTGAGGGGGGCCCCAAGCAAAGCACATAGAGGGGGCCCCCCTCCGGAGTCAGTCAGGAGCTCTCAGGCCAGGGTACTGTGCTGAGGAGGCCCCTTGGTGCTCGGGGTCCTCTGCACCGTGGGGGCTTCAGGGGCTTATGTTACGCCAATGCTGATCACCTTCTGCCACGGCGGGACTAGCAGTTCCAGGCATCAGGCGTTTTCCCGGTAGGCTGGAAGGGTGGGGGGGTGGTTGTGTTACTCGGGGCGGTTTTGCAGCAGTGCTGCAATGTCAGCCCCCAGTAACAAAAACATCTGGCCAGCATAATCCACACAGCACGCATTTTTGTTTCCAGCCTCCCTGTGTTTTTAAATATGGTATAGTTTTAAAAGCAAATGCTGCAGAGCGACAATAAAAGTGTCAAGATATCTCTGGTGATTAATATTCCTGCAGGAGTGAGCTGGAGTTTTGTCTAGTGGCAGTTTTGACTCATCTACGCTAGCGCAGAGGGTTAATATGCCTGCTGCAAAGAATGTGTACCACGCAGATCACATAAGTGTATTTTATGTGTATAGCTCTGTGGGTTACTGCTTTTGTCACAGAGATTCTTTCGTTACTGTGCAGTTCATAAGTTACAATGGTAATCTAGCACAGTGAGCTATGAACTGCCATCAAAGAGCTGCATGCAACCTGCTTAGTTCAGGTTAGAAAGTTCGTTTTTTTTCCATACTTTCATTATCCTAATGTTGCTAAAAAGGGTTTGCTTAGGTAGAAATTAATTCTGTACACTAACCACTATTCGGAGTTTGAGCTTCTCCAGGCCAAGCAAAAAATACCTACACCACATATTGCCCTTTGTCTTATGTAATAATTTCTATACACTGACTTACACATTCATTGTCTCTATGTGTGTTTGATGTAAAGTGCTCCAACGTCATAATCTGGTATGAGAGGCACTGTAAAACAAATGAAATACATGTGAGACAGGGGTCTGGCGAGAGGGTGGAGGGTGATAGTAAGGGAATCATTGAAGGGCCCCAATTAAGATTGTTGTATCCTGGTGCACAGTAAGGTAATCATTTACTATGCTTTAAAAGCTAAAAAAAATTGAATGTAAAATGAAAAATGTGTCGTAGAATGCACCATTGTTGCCATTTTCCCCAAATTTTCTTGGTGGGAGATCCCCCCCAAACCCTCCTTGTAGTAGTCGAGCTAGCTCACTGCGCTCGCTCTCTACGCAACGTACGAGGCTGGTCTGACAAAATTTGCCAGGGCTGCTTTGGATTCCCAGTCCAGCCCTGCCTTCTGTGTTTTGTTTACTTCCACATTGAACAGGTGCCTTGGTGATGATCACAAGTGTCAAGCTGGAGGAGTGCAGTGCCTGTTGATATTTCAGGTATGCCCTCCTCACTGATTGGGGCAGAACCTAGCAGATAAATCACTCTATAGACTACATAGAGGAAGGGCTGGTATAGGTGGTAGCAATGATGTAACCCAAAGTGATGGGGCTCCCTGCAGAATGAGATGAAGGGCCCTGAGTCTCCCACATCTCACAGATATTCATTGGTCTTGGGCTGAATTGAAGAGTTGGGGGCCTCTAAAGGATAGGGCCCCCTACTGTGCCGCAGGAGCTGCAGATACCTGTGTTACACCCCTGGCTTCAAACCCTGGAGTCACACGAGTTCCAACTCTGCAGCTTAGTTGTCCATGTCGCTCACATCAAGGCTGGGGAGTGGGGGATTAAACCTAACGGTGCAACAGACAGTTATATTTTTTTTATCTCTCCACCAGTAGTAAAGCCAATGTTAGTACCTCCTTTCTCTTGGCATCTCTGCATATATTGAAGCAAATTTGTGATATCAAAGTGCTGAAGCACGTACACCAGATGGTGCTCCAATTTCAGACTGGGCAATCTGCATTGATCTCAAGCTGGCACAACGTCATGAATAACTGGAACGGTGCAGTAACTCAGGCTTTTGGCCGTCGTATTTTTACTGAGACCCACTTTCAGAGTAAATAAGGGCTCGTTTAAAGTTTTAGCCATGTCTCATAAGAGATTTGTAAATATATCTAAATTCTGCAGGGCATGGCACTGTCTCAAGGAATTAAACTCTTGCTGCAGACCTTTGCTGTGATGTGAAGGTCACAGGAGTAATACTTGCAAGGCCAACTCACTCTTCCCTCATTCCTAGGTTAATAAAATGAGAACCACTACTTAGGACAATGGTAACACCTGGTTATTAATAGTGCTTACGGAAATTGTCTGCCCCTTGTACAGAATTAAAGGCATTGACCATGAATATACAAAGCCATCCAGAACGTTATCCTACCATTGTTGAAGGAAGGTGTTTTGATAAAAATAATAATCTCCTTGTTTAGGAGTGAAGAAACTCCAAAGCAACATTAAAAGAATAAATACTCTTCCCATCGTGGTCCAAACTCAGCAATGGTCTATTAATAAGTCTATCCCTTTACTCCTAAAAACTGAGAATGTCACTACACTAAACTTCAAACTTCATATTAAAACCTTCGGTACGCCCAATAATGTCCTGGTGATTCAGCCAGCTTTACGTTACTGGTGAAATTGCCACGGAGTTCCCCCATAGCAAAACAAAATTGCCCAACACCCGAAGACTGTTTCCATCATTGTAAGACAGAATAGTGTGCATAAATAATAGGTAACTTTGAAAATCACCAGCGTTAAATATAAGATGATTACATTAATTAATGACATTAAATATTGCCAATAAGTGCTGATAATAGTACCTCTGAGTGTCACAAAATCTTGCCATCACTATTACTGCATAGATGGTCATTAATGTCAAAAACATTCCTACCGAAAACTGCCACAGAATATTGCCCTCTGGCGCTAGAACATATTGTCCAGTAATATTATTTATATATATTGTCTCACTTCCTCTCTCTTCCATAAAATTCTGCCTAGTGAGTGCAGGTATACACAACCTGCCACCAGGATCCTGAATATTTTCTTGAATGCATGCACTTTATTATGTGTCTGCCAATTTTCCTGTACAGCAAATTCAAGGTGGAGTGGATTGGAAGGTGAAATGTACCTGCTCATCTGCAATATGGGGTCTGTGAAAGAAATTTGAAAGAATCCTCATTTCACCCATCAAGTATGTTGCAGACAACAGCAGGCAGTCTGGGTAGTTGTACAATATCATGAGTTGATATAGTATTGATTAAATGACGCAATGATTTTCTGTAAATCATTAATATGTCCCCTTACTTCTAAACAATCCAGACAAGTTGATACAAAACCAAGATCTTGATTAATTCTCAGTGGTAATGAGAGATCGGCCTAAACCCTACTTCTATCAGCTCTATATTCCCCACAAGAAATGAGCAGCATACAGTAAAGGGCTTTGTGTCTATGTAATTTTATGTTATGTTATAGATGGTTTTGTAGACTCAGCTCATACACGCATCCCATCTCTTTAGGGCATGTTGGTTTAACTTTATGCAACATCTGTCACATAACAGAATGATGCATTGCCATCTACCTCAGACAAAAAATGCAATTAAATGCCTCTCACCTAAAGCTTTGGAGAAGACAATTGGCCTTTTGTAGAATTCGGGAGATGGAATACTTTGTGAAAAAAATGGCTGATATCCTGTTTACCATATTATAAGAGCCATAGACTAAAATGCGATGGTCGAGACATCCGCCACATTTGTGATGAAGTATCTTGTCCACTAAAATCTAGATAGGGCCATACATTCTTTATTAGCCTACTGGATATCAGCGGACTATTTACAGTCCAAAAGGGTAGAAGCAGTTTAATAAATATATGGGCACCATATATGGGTACCAAAACTGTCAGTGGATATGCTCTAAATTGTGCTTGCTTGCTTGAATTGGGAATTTATCAGCATTAACATTCACACAATTATGAATAATGATTGAGATCAGATTGTTTCTGGCGTTCAACCACTATAGATTCCCTTATCATGGGGTTTGTTATTTGCTCTTGAAGATAAGGACAATTTTGACTCACGCTAATAATTGAATCACAGACTGAAGATAGAATTCATAATTTAGTGGCCGGTGAGGGTTCAATGCTATCATTATTGTGTGAATGACTCTTCTAACGGAGTAGGAAATAAGATGTTAATTGTCTGATCTTATATTGTTGTGTATTTCATGAGCCCTGAAGAAGCAGCTGTGTCACTAAACATGTGTTGAATATAATTGAATAGCCATATTTGAGTTGTAAAATGGAATAAAGCTCTTTTTTGATGACCAATGGAACAACTGATGGACTTTGAAATGTTTTCCCAGAAAAACACATTTGTTATCAGATCCAAATATATGCACTGACTTTTCTTCAGATTGTAGGTGTCCTGTGTTGTCCTCAGTGACTCGTTGGTGGTCTAAGTCTACATATGGAGAGATTCTATAGTATGAGCCTTGAGAGAACTGTTTGCCTAAGTAGCCCGGTCCTGAGTTGGGATGTCAGATACTAGGTATTTGCTACTCATTTTAAAGGGAATGTCAAAGTCTTTGAAAAGTGAGATAATTGTGTCTTTAGGCACAGCGCTTGACCAGACCACAACAACAAGCAATTTATTAATACTGGTGAATTAGAGAGCTGTACCCAGCAGCCATTAACAATTAAAAGTAAACTGTGATGGGAGAGATGTTCCTGCCATGTTTAACTCTGTATTATCTCCATTCATTGGAAGCCTCTCCTCTCTCATCCAGGTATATTAAATCGCTCTCACTTTTGGCCATCATCTGACTCTGCCTTACGATCATCAGGTACAGTTGCATGTTTAGGATAAACAGGAGAATGTAGAGAAGGGAAATTGCTAGAGAAAAATAAGGGGGCAGATTTATCAATTTGTCCTCTAGAGAGAAGTTCAAATGGGAGGCAGTTGATTCTGAAGATTCAAGATTTGCTTTTGACCAGATAAATTGCAATTTTCAGCTTCAGGATTGATGGAACTGGACATTTCCTCAATTAACAAGCAATTTTAGAAGGGAGATCCAGGCCATTGCTGCAACTAGGAGCCAGATATACAAATCCGTTTTACAGTCACAAAACTTAACACCAGCAAAAGTACATAGATTCTGTGCCTCTTCCCGGACGGAATCCTGTTTGGAAGTCTGAAAGTATGGCATTTTCTTCAATGAATTGTGACATCTGGGCGAAGGCTGCTCTTTCTATCAGTTTGCCCAGGAAAGGTCCATTTGCAATGGGTCTGTTGTTGTCAGGGTTCAGCGGGTCCAAGTTTGTTTTCTTCAGTAAAGGATGTATGTATGACTTTTTGAGTTCCTCTAGAAATATTCCGGTAGTTAAGGAATCGTTGATGATTCTTCTTACTGGAGTGGCAGCAGAGGTTGTTAGAAGAACTGTCTTGAAAGTTTGGGGTGGGCACGAGTCAGAAGGGCTGCCGGCAGGCCTGCTTGCTTTGTCCAGGTCCATAAATTCATAGTGTGAAATGTGTTGGAAGGAACGGAGAGGCTGGGTTAGAGTATTCTTGGGTTGTTGTTTTGTAAAAGGGTGAGTGCTGGTGCTTTGTCTCTGTTTTAAATATGAGTCCAACATGTCTGCTTTGTCTGTGTAATGATTTGCCAGTTTGTCTGTGAAATCTTGAGTGACAGGATGAGTTCCTTCTAGGCAATTTGGTTTACAAAATTCATTGAGTATTTTATAGAATTCATTATTTGCACATTTAGAATTTTGAATTCAGTCTGAAGAGTACCTTTTCTTTGCTTTTTTGATAGCGGACTCGTATAATCTGTTAATTTTCTGTAGGCGAAGTTTGTCTTGTTTGGCGTTTGTTTTGAGCCAGGCACGTTGCAGCTTTCTAATTTGTTGTTTTATGTCTTTTATCTCTGTATTTCTCCAAGGTTTTCTTTTGTTCTGTTGTGTGGTTTTTAGTGGTATCAGGATATCAAAAGCTTCCTGTAACCACTCATATAGTTTTTGAACAGAATTTATTGTTTCCAGATCTGTACTGGATGTTAGTTGTGTTTCTAAGTGTTCCAAATTGAGTTTGTTCCACGGTCGATAGGTGGATGCATGTAAGGTGGTTTTAGGTGAGTCGCTTAGTGTTGTTTTATCTTGGAAAGCAAGCAAATGGTGATCTGACCATGTGACTGGAGTTATAGTTTGAAAGGTAACTAGTTCGGTATTAGCAAAAATGACATCTAGGATGTGCCGAGCGATGTGTGTGGGTTTGTGGGCGATTTGATGCAGGTTCAGTGCGTCTAGGCCAGTGATTATTGTTTTCGGTTGGGGCATATTCGGTTTGTCAAACCAAATGTTGAGGTCACCTAGAATGCATAGGTTGGAGTGTATTGTTATTAGGTTTGAAACTGTGTCTAGAAGTGTGTCTGGGAATGTGGCTTTGCTTGGTGGAGGTCTGTAAAGTAGCAGGACGTTACAGGAGGAAAACGGTGTAGGATTGCATCTGGTGAGAAGAGCCTCACAATTCTTTATGGAGATGTCGTCAACTTTAGTGATATGTAATGTTTGCCTGAACACAACAGATAGGCCACCTCCTTTTTTGCCTATACGATTTTGGGTGATCGTTTGATAGCCTAGAGCAGAGGTCTTCAAAGTGTGGGGCGCGCCCCCCTGGGGGGGCGTGGATGGGTTCCCAGGGGGGCGCAAAGGCCTCTGTAAGCACATGTAAATGAAGACGCCTGGAAGTGCGGCGATGTTTATTTGCTGCATTTCCAGGCTGTCGTCATTTACTCCGAAGCCCTCAGAGTGCCCTGGGGCCGGAGGTCAGTGAGTGTGCTGCTGGGGGCTCCGCTGGGCAGTGTCTGGAGTCTTATTAAGACTCCGGCATGCCCGAGTTTTTCACAGGTCTTTAAGGACCATTTGCATACCTTTAGAAACTAGTTACCGAGGCTTAGTTTTTATTTCTGTTTCCAGTACCCCCTGGGCCCCGACTCTGCCTATTCCTTACATTTGTATTTTAAATTTACTGCTGTAGTGTGAAAATGCATTTCATGAAAAGGAATATAAAGTAGGGTTGCCAATAGAAAAATGCCCACCATGTATGTTTAAAGAGCCTGCAAAGACCTTGTTTTGACAATAAACAGGGTTTTAAACAAAAAAAGTATGTATTCATTTGTAATCTGACTTTGTCTGTTCCCTTTATTTTCATTCATGAATCATTCAGGCAGCCCTAGAACACATTTAAAAGTGCTTTCTATTTATATTTGCTTTTCGAAGTACGCACAGATAAGTGCTGAAAATAGGGCTTTAGGTGACTGTGTATTTTTGTACCGTCTGCGACATCAAAATAATGAGCTGGCAATCCTAATCATAAAACTGGAAGTTTGTTGCACGATCAGCACATTATTTATTTCCTCCACCCTCGATCCCAGATTAATACCATAATAGCAATAGTTTAACTTATATCTGAAACACTACACCCCGTCAATAACATGCTGATTTACTTCAAATGTCTGGGAATGCACTCTGCATTCAGACAACTCACTCATTCTCACCCTTCACTTTCACGCTCACCCTGCACTCACAGCGCATAGTTATGGATTTACCGCATTTGCCATATAATCCATCATCTGCTGCATAATTTGCAGATAAAAAAATGCAGCAACACATGTTACCTCACAGTGGAAGGCCCTTTCTAAAGGTTGAATGGTCACCTTTCTGTTGCTTATTGCTATATGTGGGTGTTAATGTGATACTTATGAGGGGCAATAAAGCCCAGGACAGTGTTAACAAGTGTAAAAATAGCAAAATAATGCAGCAATGCTATCACAAAATATGCAGCATAATTCACCTTTGCTTGCTGCTGAATTTAGTCAACCATGCTGCATAATCTGGCCTTCTCCGCCGCATAATTCCAATGGCACTGTTTATAGTGCTATGAGGTCCCAGCCTGTGGCAGAAAGCACTGTGAATATGTAAGTCATTATTTTAAAACAGTATTTACATACTCTAAGCTAGGCTGCTGCAAAATGATGCAGTGATTGAGATAAAACAAGTTCTTACAAAATATACTTTTTAGTAATAATTAATCAAACTGTATCTAATGCAGACATTTTTGTAAGTGTCTCCACTATTCCAGATCTCAGCTGATAACACCCTTACATTACATCTCAAAAAGAATAGATCTTTGCCACCATGAAGCTTTAAGCAGAGCCACTGGAATTATTCAGCAGAAGAGGACAATATTATGCGGCAGGTTTGACTAAATTATGCAGCAAGAAAAGGTAAATTATGCGGCATAATGCGCCACATTTTGTGGTTAGCATTACTTCATTATTTTGTCATTTTAACTCAAGGTAACCCTGTCAGGGGAAATATTTCACCCCATTAGTACCAGTTTAACACCCAAATACAGCAGTAAGCAACTACAAGATTACCAGTCAATCTTTGCAAAGGGCCTTCCACTGCTCTGGAACACTTTGTCACGCGTTAAGTAACTTCTGTTCCGTTTGAGCTAGAATCTAGTTTTCTTTTGTTGAAAATCTGCAGATTATGTAGCAAATGCAGTAAACTGATAATTATGTGGAAAACGCTGCTGCTGCAGAAACTCATAATTCCAGTGGCCCTGGCTTTTAGTGACTCAATCAATTATTGGCTGGTAAGAAGGCTGGTTTCTTTTTTAACTTTATGCACTACCACCACACCCTTCGATTTCAGGCAGAGGCATCTCAAAGTCATTATTAACCATTCAGGGGCATTGTGAAAGCTGAGTCCATGGGGTGGCAGGTAGCAGGCCAGAAGGGTTGCATTCAGATCCAGCGCCCTAATCCTCTCGATCCCTGGGGCCTCACAGTAATGGTCCAAGAGATAGAGGAAAGGAGCGAGATTCATAGATATTGTCAAAGAGTAGGCCCAGAATAGGGAGCACTGTATGCGGACTCATTTTTGTGTTTACAAATGGCCAGAGGCAGCTTCTTCAGAGAGATACCCCAAAGAAGGGGACAATATAAGTTTTCTTTTTTTTTAAAGGGGCATTCATTAGTGAAGCTGGTACTGCTGCCAAGTGTGTAAGTGGCCACTGCTGGTTATCATTAAGGAGCAGATGCAGCAGGACTGGGGCCCAGGGATTTGAGGGGCCCACTGCATCACAGTTATGACTGTCTACCTTTAAAAAAGGGGCATCGAAGCTTATTTTCCTTTCAAGCATTAGGACAGAGTTGAAGATCCGTCATGGTGGGGAAGAGGTAAAAGATGCAGAGGAGATAGCCTGCTACTCAGGACTGCAGTTATCATTAGTGCAGCAGGTATAGTTGCAGTGGGGTCAAAGAGTGTGAGGGGCTCACAACACCCCAATTATGGGGAGCAGTTTGTTTGGGATATCTGTTTTTGTTTGATGCATTTTCTGTTTTATAAGTCTCATATTTAGTGCGGTTCATAAGCTATAGAAAACGTATTCCTGAAATCCTCTCATAAGCACCGCTCCCTGCACGCAGCCATGTCCCTCCCACTCCCCCAATCCTGCCATAAAGTTTTGGAGGGGGGCCCGACCTCAAAACATTTTGCTTAGGGGGGGCTCAGAGTAAAAAAGTTTGAAGACCACTGGCCTAGAGGAATGGCTTCATGCAGGACTGGAGCCATGTCATCTCCCAACCATGATTCAGTTATGAATAGTATGTCTGGTTTTGCATCAGTGAGAAGGTCGCAGATGCCAAGTCTCCTCCTACTGCGATGCCCTCCAAAAAAAAAAGTCTAAATTCTTCACTCTTCTATCCCTCCACTATCCTTTTCAATTAAAATAACAGGCTAACTTGTCCGACTTCTCAAAATTTCATATTTCACTATACTAATTCAACACTAATCCTTTATGGGTTCCAGAGTAGCGTGCTAATCGCCAAAAAAGCGCTTCAACACCCCATCAGGGGTAGCAAGCACTATATAAAGGAAAACCTTTTTTCCCTCTTCTATCCTTCCGCTACCCTTCTCAATACAAATAACTGAATAACATATCCACCACTCAAAATACTTCCATATTTCACTATACTATACTAATTCAACACTAATCCTTTATGGGTTCCGGAGTAGCGTGCTAATCGCCAAAAAAGCGCTTCAACACCCCATCAGGGGTAACAAGCGCTATATATAAATGCAAACCTTTTTCCCTCTTCTATCCTTCCCCTACCCTTCTCAATCCAAATAACTGACTAACATATCCACCACTCAAATTACTTTCATATTTCCCTATACTAATTCAACACTAATCCTTTATGGGTTCCAGAGTAGCGTGCTACTAGCCAAAAAAGCGCTTCAACACCCAATCAGGGGTAACAAGCGCTATATAAATGCAAACCTTTTTCCCTCTTCTATCCCTCCGCTATGCTTCTCAATCCAAATAATTGACTAATATCCACCACTCAAATTACTTTCATATTTCACTATACTAATTCACCACTAATCCTTTATGGGTTCCGGAGTAGCATGCTACTCGCCAAAAAAGCGCTTCAACACCCCATCAGGGGTAACAAGCGCTATATAAATGCAAACCTTTTTCCCTCTTCTATCCTTCCCCTACCCTTCTCAATCCAAATAACTGACTAACATATCCACCACTCAAATAACGTTCATATTTCACTATATTAATTCAACACTAATCCTTTATGGGTTCCGGAGTAGCGTGCTACTCACCAAAAAAGCGCTGCGATGCCTCATCATGGGTAGTAAGCGGTATATAAATGCAATTACAAAACAATACAATAGTTTGCTGCCACAAAATGGCTATTTTCTATGTACTAAATCTATTCTGCAAGACAAGCAAGCATTTCAAACTCGTAAAATGGGTTTACCAACCCATACCGAATCACTATTAGGATGAGACGTGAAATGTACGCCCTTTCCTAACTACGATTCAGAATGCCATGTACGACGGTTTGCGACTGCAGTTGCCGCCGTAAACCATTGAAAAGGTACTGACTCCACATAGGTGGTGATAAAATATTCACAAAAGGCAAATTATGCCCATGGGATAGCTTCTCCTTGGGGGTCCTGTTCGGCAACTTTGGAGCAAGGAGCAGTGCTCAAGGGGATCAATGCCTGATCCTCCCAATTAGTTCTTTAAATACAAAAGGATGTCATTAAAAAAAAAGGCTCCTGTTTGGGAATACATATATAAGGATGGTGATCTGCTGTTCCTTGTAGGCCACTGGTCCCTGTGGTTGTAGCCAATAGCAGGCGGTTGAGACCCATGAGACTGGACATTTTGTGATGCGACCTACTAGGTTGCATCTGCAAAATTTTAAGTTTTGTCGCAAAAAGTTAATGTGCTATTTTCAACCACTTTTTGTAACTAGTCTTTTTGTACATCTGGCTCTAAATTCTTTGGCAAGTATATTGGACCGGGACCAAAAAGAAATGAGGAGAAACCCAATGTATCAAAAGATGGATCACCTCTTGCACACAGGTCACCTTTGACATGCTCAAAGTAGGAGTCTGTGACTATGACTATTCAGGTGACTGCAGCAATCTCTCGAGATTGGGCCAGTTAAGGAATTTATCCCTTATGATCACTATCCTTCGATGAATAATGGGTGCAACGTTATCCATCCCATTTAGGTATTGATGTTTGCAGACTTCTTGGATTCTTTCATGTGTTTCTACCAATGGAATTGGTTCTGGACTTAGCTTTTTCCATTTCTATGGCTATGCCTCATCTCACTGCCTTAACCTCACGTCTGCTTTTTACATTCTAACTATGTCTCAACCTCTGTATTCAGTCTCTGTCTCCAACTACCTCTCCATTTTTTCGCATGGCCATTTAATGACAAACCAATTATCTGAATGGTGTGCAAATGTCTCATGGATAATCAATGCCACGTCTCATTATACGATTTTCATTTATTTGATGCAATTACGTCTCTACTTACTCTTACATAGAAGGTCATAATATAATTGGGAAAGTATCCATGTTAAATTAAAAAACAGAAAGATAGCATGTCACTGCAGTGAGTCCTGCACTGTGCACAACACAGCGGTGCTCATTGGTCAAACAGTGAACCTGCAGCACGAGCACCACATCACTTCCTGTTTTGTATTCAAGAAGGGAGAGTTAAAGTGGAAAGAACAAGCCACACGAAAATGATTTTGTCAACAGCAAGTTATTCTTACCAATCAATACCACCCGCGTACTCAGCGCTACTGCCCTTTGTGTTTCTAATGTGTTTTATTTGGACCTAATTCTATTTAAAAGTCAATTGTGTACAAGTATTTACTCCTCTCATCCTGGACAGTTTGATCCCTGCACTCTCAGAAAGAAAAGGTTTGTTCTCTGGCTGCAGCTGAGATCTGGTTTCCAGTTCCCAGAAAGGGGGGGGTACGGATATATTTTCAGAGATCGCATTTGCTAAACCAGTATGAATATTCATTCTATAGACTAGTTACTCACGTTGCTACTGGATACAATCAGCGCAGCCACTGCTCTAAATTGGAACAGATTTATGAGGCCACTGTGAATATGTTTATGGGAAATTAATTGTGGGGCAGCAATAATCTATTATTATGCTTGCAGTAGACTCTGATTCAGCACTTTGCTTCCAGGTGTGAACACGTAAAACAAAAGGTTATTGATTGTCTCGCTCGAGCAGAACGACAAGCAATATTTGCCTCTTAAATTAACATAATTGTAAACAAAAGGCGCATTTATAGATATGTGCAGTACCTTTTTGGATTGCCTCGTGCAGAAGCGAATCCTGCCTGGGCACGCTGCCCATGTATTGTTCCTAGACACCGGAAGACACACCCAGAAACAAGACACTTGCACCAGCCCACGTTAGCTGCTCAGTATCACGCTTCCCTCTTTGATAGAATATCCCAGAGGCAGCTTGTCCTGTTCAGTTTCCCTCCTGCCGATGGCCCGGCCGCTGGAAGCATGGGCAGCTTCAAGGTACGCCTATACAGCCACCCTGGGAAATTATTCATGTTATCAATCACCGGTAGGAAGCCCCCCGGGGTGACTCTGGAAATGCTGATGGCGCACAAGGGAGGGAGCTATAAATGCAGGTTAGAAAAGGCCAGAAGCGAAGAAAAAGACAGGCGTCCTACTCTGTTCACACTCGAAACTAAAGACAGCTAAGCAGCAGGCCGCTGTGAACTGCTCAAAGAAAGCGCGAGGCGATCTCTGCTGCCACCTAGACATCCAAAGACGAGATATAAATTAGCTTGATGAAACCATTTTACAGCGGCTCATACTAATGGGGAAGCGATATTTTGATCTCCATATGTGAAACATTGGAGTGCACCACATTTACCTGTAGTCCGCCCTCAAATATTTTTTGTGTGACTAATATTACTAAGGAAGAGGTGAAATTAATATAGAACATCCCAGGTAGAGAAAGCTTGATTAACTTTGGGCATAAAATATAACTAATGGAAATATTGTAAGGAACGTGTTAGCGTTCATGAGAAAATAAAGGATTAACAAGATGTTGTGATGCTAGTAATTAATGTATGTGGGCAGGTTGAAGTTTAATCATTTGAATGGGAAGTTAGAATGTATTACTAATGACTTAGTGAAAATGATCTAATGATGAATTATTTACATTTATTAACTACAGACAAAATGTGCACGTTATGTAACTCAGTGCATTTGTTAATTTGGCTATGATTTTAGGCCTAACTTGGAGTCATTTAATTTCATGTGTGATTCATTCTAGCCTAACATCGTATTTCAGTGCAAACGTTCAATGCAGTTAACACTTGATTTGCGTTTAACCTTCAGTATGGAATGTTTCGCTGTATTTTGTTTCCATTGCAGGTGTGGATAAAGCCTTATTAGCACAGGTATTGTTTTGTTCGATAGTGAGGTGTAAAAGTACAAAGTAGCTCGAGAGGAATGTGGTAACAAGCACGGGGATGAATTCTCATGGAGGAGAAGAGGAATGGCCAAGGACGAGGAGGATCGCTTATCTGTGTGGGAAGGGACCTGGAAGAATCACGCCTGACTGATGGAAAAGTACCCGAGGGAAGGTCACATGGAACATAATCTTTCGAATGCAGTTGGTATTGCTTGTCGATACTTAGGGGAGGCAGACATCTTTGGGACTCCGAAGAGTGTAGACCTATGGTTGTGTGGCTTCATGCTACTTGACCCGTTGGTGAAGTACTTATATTGGAGACTTCGTTGCTGACACCTTTTCTTTCTTTTTTTGCCAGACATTGGTCCTTCAGCCGTTAGAAATAGAGGATCTCTACTAGGATATTTTAGGGAAAGGTAGGATTCATGTTACTTGTGGAGACTCAACTCATGACATTTGATTTGACTTTCTTTTTCCTGATTGTTTATTTCATAATCATCAAACTAATCAACTTTTCTCTTCTGTGTCGAGTTCATCTCTTCAGGAGATATGGACAGATTCTACTAATTTTGTATTTCTATATGCTCATGCTAAGAGTGGTTTATGTGAGCTTATTTTTAAATTTGTAATAAATTCTACTAAACATTTTTCCAGCTGTCATCTGGGTTATTGAACGGCCTAATGAGTTCCATATTGAAACCTTGAGACTTGAATTAATTCTCCTTTTTGCCTCATGCAGTCAAAGATCCATGGGTAGCAGAAAGTAAATGGGCTCAGATTTCCTCAATTGGCAGTAAGCTGAAGCACTGACAGCATTCCAACCTCCTATATATAGTCCGTGTGAACTGTGACAGTTAACTAGTGGCTTTAGTTGAGAACCTGAATGGCCCAGTGCATAATTTTAAAGAAATCAATGCATTGATCTTCCTACAAGATAACAAATATGTTTTGCCACACAACCACAAATAGTCTTTTGAAGGTAGTGACATTATACAAGCAGAGACATTATTTATTTTTTGATGGTATCTCACCCGAAGGAAAAAAATAGCAGTCGGCACCCATTGTGCTAATGTCTTTGCTTCCAGTTCCAATATTAATTGCACGTTAAATGTCTGAATGCTTCTAAAGTGGTTGGAAACAGAATTCACACAGCTTTAGAGACAATATATTTTGCGGAAACACACGGGGGAACATGGGGGATAAAAATAGCAGTGAATAGCAATTGACTTCAAGGGGCAATGTGTGATGAATCAAAAATTGACACGAACAACTGGGTGAGGGCAGAGCTACTGATAAATAGATTGATATCAGCCAAGTTTTCCTGTACCGGGAAAACCAATGTGTATTCCTTCATATAACTATTTACCTTATTACTGTAGAACACCTGAAAAGGCAGAGGCTCAATATAGACCTAAGTGAACACAATGGGTGTGTTTTCTAAAATGCTTAATGAGTTCATCTGCTCAAATGGGTTGTGAAACTATCAGGTACAAGGACACACATGGTGAATAAAAGATTTTTATGCCAAACTAGAGAGGTAGGAATAAGAACATTAGCAAATCAACAGCATAGTAATATTTAAAAGTAGAACAATGCACAGGGGAGATCATGTAGACATCAAAACTTATGGCAGCAAAACAGAAGGATTCATACTTGTGTTCGGTTCACTTGTGTGTAGGTCTTTGACATAAATATTTTTGTTTGCAAATTCAAGGTCTGCATTATGAAAACGCTGGGCCTGATTTAGAGTTTGCGGATGGGTTACACGGTCACAAACGTGACGGATATGCTGCTCGCCTTATTGCAAGTGCATTATATCCTATGGAACTTGTATTAAGGCACACGGGGTATCCGCCTCGTTTGTGATGGAGTGACCCACCGTTAAACTCTAAATCAGGCCCTACATCATTCTTTCATACCAGACTCACTAGTGGCAGGTGCCACAGCCTTTGATGACCAGCTGTGATGGAATGGTGTCAAATAGTCCGTGAAATTGATCCAGCACCAATCAGGGATCGATAATCGATAAAACACAATCACTGGCCCATACTCATACACCCAACACATAAATCCCTGTTGCGCTGTTTCAAGTTTAAAAACGTTAAATCAGTTGTTCACAAACTACAGGCTCATCCTAACACACTAGATATATAATTTAAATTGAAACCTGTAATCAAACTCTCTTTCCTCTGGTCGATGGACCATTAGTTGAAGAGTTGATGATAATAATTAGAGACTAACTAACAATTTATTCTACTAAATAGGCACAAACTCAGAATAGTGTTAATAGTATTTATCGCAAATAATGAGAAGGTAAATGCTCATCATGTACAGATTTACAGGCAAGCAAAGAATAAATCACAGAGAGAGAACATTTGTCAAAGTAAAATTATATCAAACTCGAATCACAATGAACAGAAATGCAATGAAGGAGTGGATAGATGAAGAGACATAAGTTTCAGAGACAAACATACCTTTGCAAATAATTATGCAAATACAGGTTTTAGCAATACTAACCTAAATATTTAGTAGAAAATCAACCCCCTAGCCATGGAAATAGATGGGGGTTCCCCAGGAAAAGATTCAGGGAACAAAGAGTAGGACAGGAACAGGAAACAGGTAGGCCTCTATCTGCATACAGCAAACAGACGGACAGCGACGATCTCCATTTTCTAGCTTCTTCAAAGAGGCGTTTCCACGAGCTAACAAGCCCTCAACTAACCAGCGTAACCTAACACCTCCCAGACACCCCAGTTATACTCTAAAAACCTACATGTCCATCCCACCATTGTAGCAACATTTTCAGAATCTTAGTCTCTCATTGGTCAATTTAGGGGGTGCTCTATCACACCACCATAGTCACGTCCATGGTTTCACAGCACTCCTTGTTTTATTTTTTTAACAAGTACGTAATCCACGTTTCATGAATACAGCTTCCTTCAATTTGTAACATGTTTCAAAAACTCTACATTTTATTGTCCGCCTTCTGCAGCTTCCGCGGAAGAGGTTTGTACAGTTTGCTCATGATCTCACTGCCATCCTTCCGTTACTTGGCAGACAAACAATGGATCGCGAAGGTCGTCAACATTGCCTTCATTTCTCTCTCAGAGCTCGATTTTCAGTTTTTATTTGATTCTTCTTCTCATTAACCCTTAAATCGTCATGCAACAATGTAAGCCCATGCAAGCTTCACTACGATGAATAAAACACAGACATTATTAGTTTCATGAATTATAATTCTCACTGTTTTACCACCCACCATTAGCACTATCCCACGTTATTCGTCTATTAAAGCATTAACGCACGGAAAGCAGCATTATTATTTTAAATTTCAAGCATAACGTGAATGCGGCCTAGTTTTTAATGCATTAGTCCACGCATTAGTGTACGCATGCGCATAAGCATTTCCCTGTGTTTTCATGTTTTTGCATGTTAGTTTCAGCGCACAAGGTTAGTAAATGTTACCGAGGAATTAATCCGAGCAGGTTTTACTTTCTCAAAACCCCTGCTCCATCAATTCCCCCCTTTGATGGCATTTTTGAGCCATCACAAAAATCTCCATCAAACTAATTACCACCTTTATTTTTATCTAAAGGATTGTACTCTTTTCTCGTTTTGCCATCTTCTCATCTAAATTTTTCATCATTTCGTAGTAATTTCCCCTCATATCTTCTAGTTCTATTTCTTCTCTTCTTCTTTTCCTAGCTCTACGTTGTCTACTTCTGTTGTCTCCTTCTTTCCACATCTACCCTTACGATATTTATATGCCATTATTATAAACAGAACCACTACAGCTATTGAAATAATTGGTATTAGTATTTTACCTAATAAGCTACTCCCAAATGTGGAAAACCATCTACCTATAGAGGAAAAACTCTTACCAAGTTTCTCCCAAACACCATCAACCTCCAGCTGAGTCAAATCCTCGTGTAATTTTGTAATATTCTTTCTATACCCCTCCAGACGTTTACTTTTATCAGGTATATAAGTACAGCAGTGTTGTATTTTCAACATGCCACAGACTCCGCCCTCTTTTGCCAATAAAATATCCAGGGCAAGTCGATTTTGCAAAACCATTGATCTAATTGCAACCATTTCAGTATCAATCATTAAGAACCCACCAGCAGTGTCTGTTGACAAACGATCAACCACTGTGGACAATTTCCTAATTTTATGCGAATTTAGAACGACTCCAACTGAGGGTATCAGTGCACCAAAAATATCACCAATTATTTCTGAAAAACTTGCTCTCTTTTTACGTGTTAGTCCATGCTTTATTTCATTGATTCTATTATTTCTATCTACATTGTATACCTTTGAAAATACAATCCCAAAGTAACAACTACCATACCAGTGTGCTGGCAACCTATAGTAAGCATTGTTACCACACACATAATATACTCCAGGAAATACAGGATCAGTTCCACCTTTTAATCCCCATCCACCAGTTATCAGAAAAGTGTGTTCACACTCACTAGTACCAATGAAATAATTATTATAGTCAGTTTTTAGTCTAAGTAAGCAAAGTTTCCCTTTATGACAATTAGAGACATTGCAGCGTAAGTCTCGCCTGTCTTATAATTTCCCTCTCTAAAAGCCCATGGTGGTACATGTGACTTCGGTTCAGCAGCTCTACTTTGAAAATCCTGTCTTCCATCTTCAACCATGTTAATGAATTCTTTCTCTCCAGCCCGCATACTACAAGTCAGATTATTTCTATGAGCATATACTGTATCTATTGTCTGTGTAATATGGAAAGATTCTCCCATGTATCCATATTTTGTATTACTATACACCTTATTCATCTCTTTTCTAATAGGAATTTCTGAAAACACTAAATCCATATTTGAATATTAGTACTGCAACTTCCCCGTCACGTAAAAAAGACTTGTTAGAACACTACATGATACGCCATATGTTAAAGGAAGGTGATGGTAAGTCACCCCTCTGAGACAGATGAAGGTAATTGCATGCACACGTAACAATCTCTTACGTCCATTGTATCCACATATTCGTACAACAATTTTGTAAAAACATTTAACGAGAAATCACTAATTGATTCATCATGATGATAAATGCTATCATCAACCTGATCATTATTAGTTTTAGGGTTTCTTTAGTAACAGGGTCCATTCTTTCACTAATCACATTATTAGTATTATTCTTGATATTAGTTACCATTAGAATAGGCACAAAGACAGTTAATATTAACCATATTAACATTAATAGCAAGACACTACATAAGCAAGCTTTGATACATCTACGTTTAAAACTAGGTTCTTGATTTCCAGTCACTATATCTTCTGCCATTTTGTATACTATAAAAAAATAAACGTCTAATAAAAATCTAGCAACTTTCTAAAAAAGTTTTTGACAAACTTGCCCAAAAAACCACCGGAAAAATAGCATATCCAACACTTCAAGAAGAAAGCTTCTTCTTTTACCCCCCTCTTTTTCTTTCTTTTTTTTTTTTTTTTAAAGAGTCTTCTTCAGATCGTCTGGAACTTCCCAAATATTTTCACTGAATTTTGTTGCACCTTAATTTTCACTGTTTTCTTTTAAGGCGGTCTTAGTTTGCTTTCATCAATTTGCTCAGTACCAGTATCAACTTCTCTTTCTATTTGATCTGTGCTTTCAATTTCCTTCCAAAATAACATATGTCCATTCAGGAGCTCTGTATTTCCTGCTTGGGACTCTTATTCTCTTCGTTCTTCGTACCGATTCTTCTACTGATTCTTCTTGTTCAGTTTGACTTGATACTTCGTTTATTTGTTCTGGTTTTCTCTTTTCAAGAGTGTATTTCAGTCTTTTTACTCCACTTGGCCAATTTTCACCCTTTTTCGCTCTCTTAGCTTGAACCACTTCTTCACCTTTTCTTTCTGGTTCATAGGTTCTTTTATTTAGTCCCTTTCTTTCTTGAACTTGCTCTTGATTTTCTGTAAGTTCCTTTTCTACTTGCTCAACAGCAGTCTTACGAGACCCAGTAGCTGGTGCCCACTCTACTTGACTTGTGCTTGGTTGTTCATCATCATTTTGCTTGTCACTCTAGATTCTTTAGCTTCACAACCTTCGGCTTCTGGTTTCTTATCTTTATTCACCAGTTGCTGCTCACCTTCTTTTTCAAGTGGACTTGGGACTCTTCTGGTATGACTTGCAGCATTGGTTCAATCCTTGAACCTTTAAGCAAATATGCTGACTTCTTTCTCAAACCTATCGTGGCAAAACAAAGAGCGTATCTGAGAGATTCGGCACACGCAATATCTATATTTGAGGGTATGGGCTTCAATGGGGTGACCCAGCATTTGGTCACCCTTGACATTGAAGCCCTATACACCAACATCCCCCAAGATGATATCATCAGAACTGTGAGATCAATCCTAGAAACAGAAGATTTAGGTGGTGGTAACATGGATTTTATCACAAGTTGTATCAGTATGGTACTTAAGAACAACTTATTTTTATATAAAAAGGATCTCTTTCAGCAGATAAAGGGCACCAGCATGGGCGCAACTTGCGCCCCAAGTCTGGCATGCCTTTACGTGAACATGTTTGAACAGAAGCATGTATTCAACGAACTAGCGCCCTTCTTCGAAAATGTCAGTCACTGGTACAGTTTCATAGATGACATTATTTTCATCTGGAACGGTACCAGTGAAGACTTGGTAGAATACATTGCATGGTTAAATTTAGGCGATCCAAATCTCACATTTACATCACATTGGAGCCAGACTAAAATTAACTTTCTAGACATCTGTATTAAAAACTGTGAGAATAGACTGTCAGTAGAACTATACACTAAGTCAACAGACAAGAATACACTTCTCCATTATGAAAGCAATCACCCCCAAGCACAAAGAGATAACATCCCCTTTGGGGAATTTCTGCGCCTCCGCAGAAACTGTACAACCCTAGAGGATTTTTATGCCCATTCAGAAATAATGAAGAAGAAACTGGGTGACAGAGGCTATCCCAAAAAGCTCATTAAAAATTCGTTCAAACGAGCGAGATTTTATGATCGAGAATACATGTTAGACATGAATAGAGAGAGAGGTAAGAAAAAACCAACTGACAAAATAATGTTCGTTAGTAAATTTTCACAAGTGAGCAATCAAGTCAAAAATGTTCTAAACAGAAACTGGAAAATTTTAAATGATGAAAGAGATCAACCCATTGAGAAACCAATGTTCGCTTTTAGACGCAATGCCAACTTGCGTAATTCTTTAGTCCACACCTACAAAGAGAATGACGAAAATATCCAGATGAACATGCATTCTATGATAGCAGTAGGGAACCACAAATGTGGATCCTGCTCAATCTGTGATCAATGTATCGTCACTAAGAACTTTGAATTCAACGGTTTTAAATCAACTCCCAAAGTCTTAAACAACTGTAGGAGCAAAAACGTTTATCTCCTGATTTGCCCATGTGGCTTAGGCTACGTGGGTGAAACAGGCCGTGAACTACGCTTTAGACTGGTGGAACACAAATCCGCATTGCGTAACAACAAAGAAAATGCACCTCTCACGTTACACTATATTCAACTAAACCACAAATGTGATGAATTTAAGTGGTTCATTCTTGAAAGAATGAAAATCAACAGACGGGGAGGCAACATAGAAAAATTCAGAAAAAAGAAAGAACAATGGTATATGATGAAATTAGACACTATTAGAAAGGGTTTGAACTCACGAGAAGACTGGATGTCTTTTATTACATAGAGGTAATCAGAATTGCAGGATGAGTATCGGTTGGCACACTATCGGGCCGGTCGTATGTCACCGTACCTTTACACTCCTGCTAGTAACTCCGTGTAGTTTCTGAATATACGATAAGGCAGAAGAACATTAAGACCTCTGGTATCATAAATGTTATATCTTAGGCCACAGCACCAGTAAGTTAAAGCTGTTTTTGAATCATTACCAATATTTAGTCGAATTCCCAAATTTAGTACAGGTTGTGCTGCAAATATAAAATAAATACCCTCCTTATTAAATTTATATCATTTTAACCGATAAGATGATTAAATCCGAAAAGAGTAACCGTTTTTCTGGTAATGGGTGATAGAAATTTTCTTAGCAATGGCGGAATTAATTAGGAGCCCCTTAAGTTTGAGAATGTGCCGTCTTTTATGTCATGTCTTGTTGACCTGCTCATGAATGGCGGACATAATCAAAAACTCCAAAAGACTACAAATATGCCGTCTTCTATGTCGCATTTCCAAAACATACTCAGAAATGGCGAATTTAGTCAAGAACTTCAAGAAACTATGCGGAAGCCGTCTTTTATGTCTGGTAGTGACCCGGAAGGTAACAAAATTGAGAGGAGCCTCACATTAAATTGAATTCACAGCTAAATAGTTCCAGGTGTTACTCGGAAACAAAACATACAAATAGGCTCCTCTCCAACAAGCTTTCATTATTCGAAACCGGACGACGCCAGAAGGAACGCGTAAAGACGGTTCATAGGCTAAAAAGTAAGTGCGCGCAGCCGTATTTTAAGTAGAGGGAAGTTCTGCACAAGGCTGACGATTTAGAGCACTAGTTTACATTACTGGGAGGGGAGGCCGATAGTAAATAATCTTCTACATAGAGCTCATAGAGTCACTTTGAGTCTCTATAACGGCCCCCCTCTAAGACGCTAAGACGTCCCCTAACGTATACAAGATTAGCAATGGGCAATTCGCGACGGGCACGCTAAGTCCGATTTGAATAATATTAATAAAACGCTACAAGCAATGCAAGAAGCACATAAATAAACGTGGAGCAAATAAATATATAGTTCAAGGCTGATTAGAAGAGTATCAACTTGTACGATTCTGATCGATACAGACACATGTACATTTCCGTTTTTTTTTTTCGTAGACCCTAATTATGAAAGGGATCTCCGACATTGCAACCGAGAATTTATGAGTCGCAATAGATGCTACAAAAAACAATTCTCTTATCTGTCCCCTTCAATAATTAACGGTATGTTACAAAGTATATTATCCATGATTTATTAAATGTACTAACTATGGAATAAGATTCAGAGATGTTGAAAGGATAACCTGAACAGGTTTATTTAATCTTGCAGAACTATAAAAATCATCAGATCAGGGCTAACGACGCCTGTGACCCTAACAATTTTTATCCTGCCATATCTACAATCTGGGTCTGTCACAGACTGCTTTAAGGTGAGAAACAATAGCTACAATTGTAGGAACTTTATGTTAGTACATGATATATCTTTTGAACATAAAATCAAGTCTAAATGCATACCATTACCATATATTTTTAGATATCCAGTACATTTTTAAACCTGGACTTGAATAGGAAAGACAGAGGTGTATGCCCTTGACTTCCACGTGCCCGAGATGTCCTCGGTTCCTCCTAACTGCAATAGGAGGTGAATTATTTTTATTTTATTTTAATATTTGCAGTCGAGGACTAGTTTAGACATATTAGTTTGAATGATGAATGAGATGTGTAGTGGCAATGTAAAATGTGGTATGACTGAAAGGAGGGTAACATAACTGCTACGTGCTAAAAATCGTTTTCGATTACATGCAAATGAACTGAAGTTATGTGAACGTTTAACCCCAGTGGTCCTTAACGGTTATTTATTTTTAAAAAAATGTTTTTGTTTATGTTACATATTGGCCTAGGGAGGCCTGTAGATTGCACTGTTTTCTATAAAACTTGACTCGAGATCCCCTTTAGCCACAGTTTAAGTGAACTAAAGCTGCGTTTCAAACTATTGTATTATTATGTAAGGTCCAACGACATTTACTGACACGTGTGTTTTATTGTTCAGGTGGTTCTAATTGTTCCAGTTTTTAACTAGTATATGTGTGAGAGTTACAATAATTCAGTCTTGATAAAGATGGCCATATAAAGTTCCCATCGAAACGCGTCAACGCTTTGCTAAAGGAACACAATCTGTGAAGAGACTGGGACCTTCGAGTATTTATTATTTACATGGTATCGGGTCTCAGCCCTTAAATAAAGTAATCACAGATGTGGGCCAATTAATGACACAGTTCCCTTGTCTGTTGTATGTACTCTCCCTTTTTAATGTGTTACATGTTTTTTAATATGAAACTTACATGTTTTTTAATATGAAATTGTATGCAATTGATGTTTTTATTATGGAAATGATGTTCTGATCAAACAGAGGTATTGATAAAGCTTATGCCTCTTTTTATAAAAAAAAGATACACCTGGATAAATTTGATGAATAAAGTGATATATTTTTATGAAACAATTTTTGTCGATTTGCAAGTAATGGCTTTTGGCGTGTAGTTATACTGTTCCCTCCACGAGCGATGTTAGCTTGAATGAGTGTGAGTTTGGTGTCTAGCTTGACATAGAGTGAACAATATTAGCCTTAGAGTTTTTTCCAAAGGAAACACTTTCGTTAAAATGACTGTATAGTACCCTATTCCTTTGGTATAAGGGGTCCTTCTCAATTTTATACAATGACTTGCATGGATCCAGTTTGGCAAACCACCACACTTCACTGCTGTTGTTGTCACTAAAATAATCTGGTAAGGTCCATGCCACCTGGGTTCTAAACACAACTTCCTCGCGTGTTTCTTGACAAGAACCCACTCTCTGGGACTCAGATCATGTGCTTGATCCGGCTCTGTTGTGGTTGCAATTTCTCCAACCTGATGAGACACAGAACGCACCAGATCAGCCAATCCTTTGCAATAATCAAGCACTAGATCATCAGAAATATTAATCAGTTTGTTTGCTGGTACAATCGCTTGTCTCATTGCTCTTCCCATCAGTACTTCATGAGGACTCAATCCAGTCTTTTTATCTGGGATACTTCTAAGACTCATCAATACCAGGGGTAAAGCGTCAGGCTACTTCAGAGTTGTGGATGCACATAATTTTCCCAGTCTAGATTTGATAGTGCCATTAATTTGCTGGACCACTCCAGATGCTTCTGGTCGACAGGCACAATGCAGCTTCTGCTCAATCTGTAGTGCTGCACAGATCCTCCGAATTATCTCATTATTAAAATGAGATCCCCGATCTGTCTCTAAAGTGACTGGAAAACCGAACCTTGGAATTAGTTCTCTTAGAAGCAGCTTCGCAACAGTCAAACTATCATTCCTTCTTGTTGGATAAGCTTCTACCCAACGAGAAAACAAGCAAACAACAACTAACACATATTTTAGTCCGTTACATGGGGGAAGCTCGATGAAATCGAGCTGGAGCCTTGTAAATGGTCCTGCTGCTTTTCCAATTCGTCCCCAACTCACAACTGTCTTTCTGCCTGGATTTTGTTGCTGACATGTAACACGCCTCTGGCATAAACTCTCTGCAATGACCCTGAATTTAGGGTTATACCATGACTGCTTGAAGAGCCGAATCATTGCATCTCTTCCAACATGTGCAATTCCATGGTATACCCTTGCCATTTGGCATAGTAAAGAATCTGGCATAACTGGTCTTTCATCTATATACACCCAAACTTCATCTTCTACTCTCTTCTTGCAGCCTGATTTTTTCCAAATTTCTTTTTCCTCATCACTTGCCTTTTCTTGTAACTGTCTAATCTCATCCCAGGTTTCCCAGGAGGAAAACATTAGGTGGCAATTAGTATTTTTCTTCTCCACCCCTCTGTTTATCGCAATTGAATTTTGTGCACAGAAACGCGCTACTTGATCAGCGTATCGGTTGCCGCTTGCCACATAATCATTTCCTGACTTATGTGCAGAACATTTGACCACTGCAATTTTCTTTGGCAATTGCAAAGCATCCAATAAATCTTTCACATTTTTGCTATTTCTTATAGGAGAACCTGAAGAAGTCAGAAATCCCTTTGCATCCATAACTATCCGAAATCGTGAACCACCCCAAAACCATATTGACTGTCTGTAAATATGGTTACTTTCAAATTTTTGCCAATTTTGCATGCTCTAATCAGAGCTATGAGCTCAGCAATTTGTGCAGAATTTACCCCTTTTAGACAGGATGCTTCCAGAACCGCAGCCACTGTACATACTGCATAAGCAGAACTCAATTCGCCTTTTTCATTTCTCAGACAAGATCCATCAACAAACATCACACTATCTGATTCCTCTAACGGGGTATCCTTAATGTCTGGCCTTGGTTTCGTACACAAATCTGTCACATCCAAACAATCGTGATCTGCTTCGTCTCTTACTTCCTCACAAAATGGACTAGGCAACAAGGTTGCAGGATTTATTGTCGTACATCCCACCACAGTCACATTTTCAGCACCTAGTATTACTCTTTCATACCTAGTCAGCCGAATATAGGTCATGTGCTGCGTACGTGTTCTTGTCAAAAGAATCTCAACTGAGTGTGGCACATATACTTTAACTGAATGTCCCATCACAATCGCTTCACTTTGTTCCAAACTCACACAAGTAGCAGCTACTGCTTTCAAAAAACCTGGTAATGCTGCAGCCACTGAATCCAAAGTAGCAGAAAAATATGCCACTGGACGTCGTGCCATTCCATGTCTCTGAGTTAAAACTGAAAGTGCGCACCCATCTCTTTCACAACAGTTCAACGCAAAATCCTTTGTATAATCTGGCATTCCCAAAGCAGGTGCTCGACAAAGACTGTCTCGTAACTCAATAAAAGCATTCATGCTTTCATCATCCAATTCAATCGGAGCAGTCACATCTTTGTGTGTCAACCTCTGTAGAGGCTTTGCAATCAGTGAAAAGCCACTGATCCACTGTCTGCAGTATCCAACCATTCCCAGGAACATTCTCACTTCCTTTTGAGTTTTAGGAGGACTCATTTGTTGAATCACACTGATCCTTTCTGGTGTCACTTTTCTCACTCCTTTCTCTATTTTGTGTCCTAAATATTGGACCTCCTGTTTACAAAATTGCAATGTTGCTGGTGACACTTTGTGTCCCCCTTCTGCCAGATGATTCAGTAAGGCAATTGTATCTGTCACACATGCCTCTCGTGTTTTTGATGCCACCAGCAGGTCATCAATGTACTGAACCAAAACCGATTTTTCTGCCATAAAGTCTCCAGGCATTTTTTCAAAATCTGCTTAAAAATCGATGGACTTTCTGTGTACCCTTGAAGAACTCGGCACCATGCCAAAACACGGTCTCCGAACCGGAACGCAAATAAATATTGGCTATCCGAATGTAAAGGAATCGAGAAAAATGCCTGACACAGATCAATTACTGTATACCATTCTGCGTCACAGGGAATCTGATATAGAATCACTGCTGGATTCAGTACTATTGGACAACAGGATACTACAATCTTATTTACTTTTCGTAAATCTTGTACTATCCTATATTTTCCACTTGGCTTTTTAATTCCCATAATAGGTGAATTACAAGGACTGCTTAGTATTTCTTTTAAAATACCTTGCTCAATCATTTGGCCAATCACAGGAATATCTCAGGACTCATTTTGTATTGAGGTGTGTTTGGAAATGTCGCACCCGGTTTCACCGTAACCTGAATAGGATCCACACCTTTCATCAGGCCAATCTCTTTTCCTGAGAAATCCCATACATCAGATCTTACAGTATCTCTCAATTCTGCAGGCAAATCTTCTTCAATAAGAAGTGAAAACTGTTCATCCACTTCTGTCCCTTGCTTCGCTAACATCATTTTAAACGCAACATCCTCATCTGGTGTTTGAAAAGCAATACCATCTGGTGTACAATAAATTGTGCAATTAATTTTGCACAGTAAATCTCTCCCTAACAGATTCATCGGACTCGTATCACATACCACGAACCGATGCATGTCTCTGAATCTTCCAATATGAACTTCTATTGGCTTTGTTATTGGGGTTTTGATATGCTTATTGGAAACTCCTACGACTTGGATAGTTTCTCCCGAGAGGGGTAGGTTTGGAATTTCTGCTTCTCTCGCAGTAGAAAAGGTAGCACCAGTGTCCACTAGGAATGTAATATCATTACCTTCCACTTTTCCATCAACAAATGTACCTGACTGATCTACCTCTAGAGTTGCGCCAAGCACGCACTCTTCCTCCCCCTCAGGCACCGTCATTGAGATGAGTCTGAATCACTCTCATTGCACTGCAACAAGTATTGCGGAATCATTTGCACATTTTGATTCTTACCAATTTTTTCACCTGCGTGGAATCCAGTGTTCGCACTGTATCTCTGCACTTGAGCATTCACATTATTTGGCATTGGAGCTTGTGGTACCTGTAACTGTGGAGTAACTATCTGCTGCTGCTGTTGTTGATTCACAACCACCTCATTCTGCATCTGCGAAATTAAATTTTGATTCAACCCATTATTTTGCTGAGCAGATCTACACTCGTTCTTCCAATGCCCAAATTTTCCGCACGCATGACAAGGATATTTCCTTTTCATTTAATCTTTATTCATTTTACCTCTACCTCTACCACCACTCATTACTTGACCATTCTGATTCTGACCTCTCATCTGAAAATCTGTTTGGGAACCACTGTTTCCTTCTTGCTGCTCTGCTACCTTCACTTGTGCCCACATCATTTTCTCTTTTAGCTTCTTGTGCCTTGATTCAATATCATCACTACAATACTTTGCATACCTCAATATCTCATCAACCGTTTTACTCTGCCAACAAATCAAATGTTGCTGAATCATGTTACTAATTTCTGGTTTTAGTCCAAATACAAAACGATACACAAAATGTCCCATATCTTTATCTCCAATATTCTCAAACCCACTGTACTGTTTGAACACCTGTAACAACCTTTCATAATAAGCATGTACCGACTCCTTCGGTTCTTGGGTTGTTCTGTCAATTTTCACAGAATCTGTTTCTTTCGGAGAAATTTTCCCTTTCAGGTATATAATTACCTGATGATATTTTCTCATCACCTCATCTGAAGGTGCAACTGTTTTCGGATCTCTAGGATATTCTTCTTTAGGCAAATCAACAGTAATCTTACACTCTGTCCATAAATCTGCTGGAAGAACAATCTCAAATAGACCCTCCAGATCTTTCAACAAGACTTTTGAAACCTTCACAACCCTCTCTACTTGTTTGTACCATTCAACTGGTTTCTCCCTCGACCTACGGAAGTCATGAGTAAAAGACAATGTATCCTGTCTTGTCCAAAGAACGGGAACATATCCACCACCCGGAACTTCTCTCATTGAACACAACCTTTCAGCCTGTTCTGATTCTCTCAGTGGAAATAAAGACGCATTTTTATTGGCATTCATTTCTTCTTTCTTTTTCGCCCATCTACCTTTCCACCGTTCTACATCTCCCCATTTCTTCAGAATATTCATTAATTCTTTTATTTGCAATCTTTTACCAGTCGCATTCAAACTCTCTAAATCCTTTTCAGTAAAATCCAGTCTATATGTTTTCTGTAACACTTTTGACTTCTCTATGTCCACTCCATATTCACAAGCAGCCTCTGTCAAGATTTCTCGCTCTCCAGGTAATATTTTTGCACAGAAATAACTCTTCATCTCGATAATTAGCCAATCTGTCTGGACATATTGTACCAATAATCATTTCTTCCAAATCCACTCTTAGTTTACTCACATCTATACTCTGTGGTTGAGGTTTTCGCTTTTCCATTCCTTTATCCATCTAATTCATCTGGTGAGGGTCCCATTGAACTCCCTGATATTGGAGTGACATTCTGCACTAATCTCCTCGGATCCATTTGCGCATTTCTCTTAGGAGTTTCAGTTAATAACTCACAAACTGGCAAATCAATTAATGAAGTACTTGTCTCTGACTGTTCTACCTGATCAACTATCGTTACCACTTTATTCCTGTCTCTATTTATTGGGACTGTCAACACATGTGCTTTTGATATATTCTGTTTCTCTCCATACAACGGAACTATAGGTCCAATCGATACTGGCACTGTTAATGCTTCCGCATTCAGATTCAACTGATTAATTTTCTGAGTCAACTCCTCTCTTGCCCTATTCAACATATCCATTTCACTCTCTTGTACTGCTCTAGTAACTACTGGGACTTGTGGAACCTGCGAAATTAGTGGGGTTCCCATTAATGGTGCATTTGGAACTATCTCACTTGTGTTCTCTTGATAAGGTGGAGGTTTTTTAGTCAAAATATCATCTAACAACTCATCATCAGAATCACTTGGGTCAAAATCTATCCTTGATGTCTCTACATTTTTCTTCTTCTCTTTACATTTGCCTCTGTTTGCTTCGCCAGCAACTAAAACTGGATACAGACACTTTGTCACAACCGCTCTCCTCCATCTTTTCATTCTTTCTCCCAGACTTGCAAAAGGATATCTAGTCATAATATTCCTGTATCTTCTTCCGCCCCTATACTTCTCTCGCTCATATGCCTCATATTCCCATTCCTCAAGCGCTTCATACTGAGTAGGTCTAGGTCTAGGTTCTAGAGAATTCATTCGTTCTCTCAGATTCTCTCAGATTCTGTACCATGTCATTAAATGTACCATGCTTCGGAAAGGCTAAAACACCATCATCTTCCGTGTATTTCACCCAATTCTCTAACCAAATACACGTATGGTAACCACATTCCAACATCATAAAGGAAGCAGCTGTTCCCGGAGGTGGAATAAGAATTCCCTCTCTCGTAACTATTGGTTTGTCCTCAAGACTTCTCGCTAAATACAATTCAATACTCAAACAACAAAACCTTCGTACTTCCGCTTATTCTATTTGCTAACAACCGTCGAATACCAGCGCGACTCACACCAACAAACCAATGAAAACACTCCCACGTAATCAGTACCTTGACCAATACTAGCGCGGCTCACAATAATCGACCAATCACAGCACTTCGAACACCAGCGGCCTGACCAATGCCAGCGCGGCTTTTCGTGACGTCAGTATTACTCCTTCTACTGACCCTCCCTTTACAAAATATTACGGCAATGTTTTTCTATACTTTTCTCAATAAAACGTGTTAGAAAACAAACATAAAACTATGCTACTTTGTCTGTTCCACTAAATAAAGAGATAGTCTTCACTTCAAAAAGAAACATTCTTTCACTTCAAGTAAAATAACGACCAGCGCTATTCTACACCCAAAAAAGCTACAGGAGGACTTGGTACTCATCTAGGGATACTAGCCAAAGTTTCGGAAGAGGACTTTAACGTGGAAAGAGGTCTTGATACTCCTTTGGGGATGTAAGGCCAGAGTTTCGGAAGTGGACCCTTCGCTATTTTCAAACAGAATCTTCTCTCAAACAAAATAATCCCTAAAATAACACTAAACAGCCTCTCGCCATTAAGTATTATGACAAAAGACAAAGTACTTCTGCAGTGTGATACCTTATCCACACTATTCTTCTGCCTCTTCAGGCTAATACATTTTCATCCCGGGATCTTAGGTAACTCCGTACCCGTACTTCAAGACAACATAGAACAAAACACTAACTTTTCAGGTTAAGAAACAAGTAATCAATAATCAATAATTATTACCAAACTAATCAATAATAAACCGTCCTCTACTACCAAAAACTGATCCAGCGCCAATCAGGGATCGATAATTGATAAAACACAATCACTGGCCCATACTCATACATCCAACACATAAATCCCTGTTGAGCTGTTTCAAGTTTAAAAACGTTAAATCAGTTGTTCACAAACTACAGGCTCATCCTAACACACTAGATATATAATTTAAATTGAAACCTGTAATCAAACTTTCTTTCCTCTGGTCGATGGACCAATAGTTGAAGAGTTGATGATAATAATTATAGACTAACGATTTATTCTACTAAATAAGCACAAACTCAGAATAGTGTTAATGGTATTTATCGCAAATAATGTGAAGGTAAATGCTCATCATGTACAGATTTACAAGGCAAACAAAGAATAAATCACAGAGAGAGAACATTTGTCAAAGTAAAATGATATCAAACTCGAATCACAATGAACAGAAATGCAATGGAGTGGATAGATGAAGAGACATAAGTTTCAGAGACAAACATACCTTTGCAAATAATTATGCAAATACAGGTTTTAGCAATACTAACCTAAATATTTAGTAGAAAATCTACCCCCTGGCCATGGAAATAGATGGGGGTTCCCAGGGAAAAGATTTACAGAACAAAGAGTCGGACAGGAACAGGAAACAGGTACGCCTCTATCTGCATACAGCAAACCGACGGACAGCGACGATCTCCCTTCTCTAGCTTCTTCAAAGAGGCGTTCCCACGAGCTAACGAGCCCTCAGCTAACCAGCTTAACCGAACACCTTCCAGACATCCCAGTTATACTCTAAAAACCTACATGTCCATCCCACCATTGTAGCAACATTTTCAGAATCTTAGTCTCTCATTGGTCAATTTAGGGGGTGTTCTATCACACCACTAGTCACGTCCATGGTTTCACAGCACTCTTTGTTTTATTTTTTTAACAAGTACGTAATCCACGTTTCATGAATACAGCTTCCTTCGATTTGTAACATGTTTCAAAAACTCTACATTTTATTGTCCGCCTTCTGCAGCTTCCGCGGAAGAGGTTTGTACAATTTGCTCATGATCTCACGGCCATCCTTCCGTTACTTGGCAGACAAACAATGGATCTCGAAGGTCGTCAACATTGCCTTCTTCATTTCTCTCTCAGAGCTCGATTTTCAGTTTTTATTTGATTCTTCTTCTCATTAACCCTTAACTCGTCATGCAACGATGTAAGCCCATGCAAGCTTCACTACGATGAATAAAATACAGACATTATTAGTTTCATGAATTATAATTCTCACTGTTTTACCACCCACCATTAGCACTATCCCACGTTATTCGTCTATTAAAGCATTAACGCATGGAAAGCAGCATTATTATTATTTTAAATTTCAAGCATAACGTGAATGCGGCCTAGTTTTTCATGCATTAGTCCACGCATTAGTGTACGCATGCGCATAAGCATTTCCCCGTGTTTTCATGTTTTTGCATGTTAGTTTCACCGCACACGGTT
Organism: Calotriton arnoldi; assembly: GCA_963921515.1. Lineage (NCBI taxonomy): Eukaryota > Metazoa > Chordata > Amphibia > Caudata > Salamandridae > Calotriton > Calotriton arnoldi. The sequence goes on from CAWUFW010000954.1 coordinate 1,875,373, forward strand.
AATAATTGTTACCGAGGAATTAATCCAAGCAGGTTTTACTTTCTCAAAACCCCTGCTCCATCAAAATCTCGTCATACCATTCACACGCAGATTACAGCCCAGGGATTTGGTGGGAATTGCTTTTATGAATTTACAATGGGCTTTAATAATTTCAGTGGTTGAGCATGACCTTTGTATATCTTAGATGATTCTTTATTGTTTCAACTGTCAAGTAACAAAACTAGGGCAGCTGAGGGAAGCAGTTGTTCCACCCTGTTCTTGTTTGGATTTTGATCTCTGGTTTTCCACATATGGTGTACCCTTCTACCCAAGGAACAACATGGGTACAACTGGTCTCTCATGAGGGCTCTTGGGAGAAGAGGAACCTCAAAAGTGTCCCTCAGCTTGATCTATGAGGAATATTTTCACCCCATCCTCTTACAAAACAGTTGCCTTCTTTGCTGTACCTCAAACATAATGTCTTCTTACTGCTCCAGATAAGATAAATTCAATCTGCTTTAATTCAGGCCACCTTCACTCTCAAATGAAAAATTAAGTAAAACTGCTGTAACAAAATGTGCTGTTTTAAAATGTTTTTCTAATGCTGTTGAAGGGACTGCCCCCCCCCCCCATCTAGTAACAACCCTACCTTATGTTTGACCTGGGTCAGGGAGCCCACAAAACATTTTCCCCACACAGTCGTTTCCTGGAAGATCAAGTCTGCAATCTGCTCCACATAAGAGAAAAAAAAAAATGTAAGTAAGTTTTTATATAGCGCAGCTACTCACCCTTACGGGTCTCAAGGCGCTGGGGGCCGTCGTGGAAATTAAGTGAGCTATTGCCAAGAGTCACATGGTGCTGAGCTGAGCTGCCGCCGGAGCTGGGGATCGAACCGTGAACCCTGTGCTCCGAAGTCAGCTGCCCTGGCCGCTGCACCACACCTCTCCACACATAAGGAGTTATCTTGTTGAAGTCTGCTTTGAGCTTCAAACGACATCCTGTTACAACCCATACACGTTCCTGCAGTTCACCGGAGAGGATACAAATTGACTATGCTTCACCGATCAATTGTGCCATGAAGGAGACCTGAAGAGCCCCAATTGGCCAAGTGCAAGTATGCAATTTACAGAGAGGTGACTGGAACTCCTCTAAAGTCCTCAAGCCACTGGTGCAAATTTGCATCCTGCTGGACATTGCCCGAACCATCAGCTCTGGGCTCCCAATGGATATAGGCACCAAGCAAGCCAGTGATCGTGTCTTGATTTTTTTTCATGTATTGTGACATCATTAGTCTTTTAATCCCTCATGACACCAAAGTTTTAACCTCTTGTCCCATCCTCACATCTTCAACAGCCTCCTAGTTGCTGCTGAAAGGGCTAGGGAAATGCCAAGGAGTTACAACTACAGAAAGTAAACAGGGCTGTGACAGTCCTGTTTACTTTCCATTCTTTCTGCTCTATTCCTAATCCTTAAGAACAGGAGTAGCAAGGCCAGTGCCAAGTGGTAGCAGCTGGGAATGAAGTGGGATCTGCTGCTCCCACTGCTTACCCTTAATTGACTTTTACACAAAGAAATGGAAAAACATTCAAACTCAGGGAGCATACAATGAAAGAATCTAAGTATGTGTCCTAGCCTTTTTAGTTTTTACAATTTCTAGACAAGCAACTAATCAACTCCAAGAGACTCTAATGCCTCCTGAAAAATGTGAGTTTATGTAAGTTTGTAGAGTGCATTATCACCCAGGAGCGTATCCTGGCACTGAGCACGTGTGCGTCTAGGGTTACTAAGTGTGACTACTCGAAATGCCATGTCTTCAGCTTCTTGCGGAATTCAAGGAGTGAGGAGAAGGCTCTCATGTGCAGTGGCAGATTATTCCATGCATTTTAGTGTTGTATGAGTAGGGTCAACCACCAGATCTGTTTTTTCGTATGTGTGAGATTTGTGCAAGTAGGACTCCGGACGAGTGGAGGTGTCTGAAAGGTTTGTGAAAGCAGATGTGATTGTTGAGGTAGGCTGGGAAAGTGTTATTTAGTGCCTTCAAATTGTAGGTGAAGAATTTGAATTGTGCTCGCTTGTGATTGGAAAGCCAGTGGAGTTCCTTCAGGTGTGGTGTGATGTGAGTGCGGTTTGGGAGAATGAGAGTGAGTCAGGTCACTGGAGTCGTAATGGTCTGCAGCCTTTTGCTGAGTTTTTTGTTGATCCTGGCATAGGTGTTCCCATAGTCCCGTTTGTTTGCGACCAGGGTGTGGGATGGTTTTTCAGGTGCTGATGGACAGCCATTTGAAAATCTTCCTCAGCATTTTCAGGGTGTGGAAGCAGGTAGGGTGAGGACATTGACTTGAGCGGTCATGTCTAGTTTGGTGTCAATGATGATCCCGAGGTTCTTGGCATGGGTGGTGGTTGTCGGGTCTAGCTCTGTTAGCCGCCAGGTGGAGTCCCATGGTGATGTGCTCTTCCCAAAGATTATGATTTCTGCCTTGTTGGTGTTTTGCTTTGGACAGTTGGGCTTCATCCAGTGAGCAGTTTCAGTCATGCAGGCACTGAACTTGATCTGGGTACTGGGTGTCTTTTCTGTGAGGGAGAGAATGAGTTGTGTGTCATCAGTTCTGCGGAACTCCAGAGATTATGTTGCGGGCGTTCAAGGTATACGGTGCCAGGATGACACCTGATCCATCGGAGTGCATGTCCTTGGATTCCAATGCATGTAGGCATTGGATGATGGTGGGGTGGCAGACTCAAATGTCGTGGAGCGGTCCAGGATAATGAGTGCTGCTGTGTTTCTTCTACCCAGAGCCAAGCAGATGTCATCAGTAGCAGTGATTAGGGCTGTTTCTGTACGGTGGTTGGGTCTGAAACTAGACTGAGCGGTGTCAAGTAGTTGGTGGTTGTTGAGGTATAAGGTGTGGTGTCTGTTGCAAGACCTTGGCCAGGAATGGTAGCAGGGAGATCGGTTTGTAGTTGGCAAGCGTTCAAGGGTCCACAGAAAGTTTCTTCAGCAATAGGAGGACAGTTGAGTGTTTCCAAGAATCAAGATATAACTTCTATGCCACATCATCCTGATTCTGACAGCACCAATTTCCTCAGAGACTGAAGTCTTCCGCTTCAACAACAAAGCAGTAAATAAGTCAGCACCAGCAAACCTCTGGAGACTATTCCATGATAATCAATCTGCTTCTTATCCTTACAAAAACTGCTTACACACTGAACAACATATGAGAGCACCAGCCAAAAATCCCTTTGAGTTGAACGTGCAAAGATATGAAATTCTATTGCAGCATATTCTGATCAACAGAAACGCTTGCGTACTATCAAAGAGGTTAACGAACAGTCATCAGCAAGGGTTTATTTAGGATATTAACAAACTAACAAGCTAAAACGGGTACATGCACGATCCCTCATTTTGAGTTGGCTGCACCATGATTTATGTATGCATTTCTATATCGCATGGACATACCAAAGGTACTAGAGCACTTTACAGTAGACGTATGTCAATATATGGATAGTTATAGAGGGTTCAAAATTGCCAAATATAGTTGCATAAGGTCAAGAATGGCAAAATGGGAAATCATTACAGAGAAATAACATGTTGTACAAGAAGTATTTACAGCAGTGAAAAGGTTGTAAGCACCTGATGAAATGGAGATAGTGTAGTTCTGTGCCAAGAGGTGAGTGAACATGTTCTCATTGGAGAGGTTTAGCTACAATATCTTAACTAAAATATTGTTGAAGCTAAAAAACATGCACATTATATCTAGCTAAGGACTTCAGAATTGCTACATGCAAATATTGTGCTACAATCTCCATTGGAGTAGAAACCAGGGGAATAGCTTCCACTGGGCAGCAGGTGGAGTGGCACAGTGGCCCAGAGCCTTGGAGCTCTCTGAACTCTAATAATTGCTGTATTTTACTACCTCAACAGCAGTCAAAGAGTCCATATTCCTTACCTGCACTAAGGCCCACAGTATCCTTGTAACACTATTGGTAGAAGCCTTTCATGAAACAGGAAATAAGCAATCTTTTGCCCAAGTTGAGACTTTTGCAGCTACATCTACAATTGTCGAGCATGCTGGGAGCACTCCTAATTGGAGAAAGCAGCACTGTAAGCCTGAGTCCAAAATGATGTTACCGGTTTAGGGTGAGTGCTGGTAAACAGGTTGACCCCGGGGTGTGGACTTACAAAATACAATGACCACCACCAAATTGTTAAGTTTCTCACATACATCTTTCAAGTGGATGTCCATCCTGAAAATACACAGAAAACTGTCCCAGGTAAAATAAAGTATACGTGACCTCCAAGGTGAGAAAGGGATGGAAACAAACCCATAATTAATAGAGGTTAAGGGGAAAGGGCATAAAGTTTCACTAAGGAGAAAAAAGTGAATGTGCTCATTGCTCATGATTTATGTCTTTGATGTTCCACCTGGATGGATGTAATATCAATCAGTGTTACGGAGATGAAATTATGTACATTCTATAATAAACATGCCACTGGCCAGTGTCACCCCCAACTAAATTAAACCGCTCTCTTTGCTCAATGATAGGATTGTTCTTACTTAATTGGTAAATATGGCCAAAGTGCAAGTCACAATGAAAATGTTCACACTTGTAGACTATTGACCACCAACCTATTAGGAGGGGTGTATCTTAGTCAGTGAAATTAGGGGGACGGAGGGTGAATCTCAAATTCCAAAAAACAGTGGGCTGCAGGGGTGAGATGATCAAGGTCTGGGATGGACTGTTTCCATGAGGAACAGGGTCAGTACTTATCTGCATTAGGCAGGCCTCTGTCTAACGTGGCACAGCGGGTGAAAAATAATGATTTGGACTGCTATTCCGAGCGGTTGCTACTGGTTAGACTATTTGCGAGCATTCAAGTCATCACCTTTAGAGTGTTTGATTGCCAGTAATATGCCAGGAAACCTGATACTGGCACAGCTTTCCAAGCCTACTACTCCTAATGATTGTGGATTCCAAAAAGTAGTAAATTTGCACCCATTCAAAGAGTACTTCAACGGGTGCAGATTTACTACTTTTTTAGTAAAACAGTCACTATATACATATATATATATTTAAGTTTCTGCTCCAAAAACATGAACAGGTGAAAAACTCATAACAAAATGAGAATAACGAGAAACACTGACACAGACATAGCAGATCCGACTCAAGGCCCCCAGACACAACTATCAAGCCAAAACTTAAATTTAGGGAAGGTGTCACACCCCAATCACCCCCAAAAGGTATGCCCTTGCCCGCCTCACATGGGCCTGGTAGTTCTCCATGGGAACTCATGACAATGGTCACGTAGAACACAGCGGCCTCGAGTCCCTGCCCTGGGATCATTTATTTCACATGTATTTTCACTGCAAGCCCTCGTCTTTGTCTTTGCTACGACAAGCCTTTAAGGTAGAGTTGTCAAAACAGTGCATGTAGGTAGGGCTGAATGTTCCCGTTCCTCGTCTTTTACAAATCATTTTATCAAGTGACAGATGGCCCCATGTACTAAAGACAAGTCGCGAATAGAGGTCGGCGTGGCAGCAAATTAATAGGGCAAGCTGAGCCAGAGCCGAGCCAAGGGTTTGGCTTGCCTCTAAGAGTCCGTGCACGAGCAAAGCCATGAAAACATTTGCCATGCATATCGTACAACAAACAATGTAAAAATATGATACAGTCTCTTTAAAATTAAAAGTGTATTTTTTTTAACATGCAAAAGCATTTCACCTTAGTACATCAGATTATACAACTGCATAGACAGGCATATATTGCAAGTGGTAGCTTTTACACATTAACTTAGACACATTCATAGTTCACTGCCTAATGACAATGCCATTAGTCAACTAAGAGGCATGTAAGTAGTCATAAATAAATAAAAAAATCTGGTATTTGTTAAGCACGAACTAATCACCCCTAAGGGTCTTAAGGCGCTGGGGGCAGTCAGGGAGATTAAGTGAACTATTGCCCAGAGTCACATGGTGCTGAGCAGAGCTGCCGCCGGCGCTGGGGAACAAACCGTGAGCCCTCCGCTACGGAGTCAGCTGCTCTAGCCGCTGCGCCACACCTCTCCCTCTAGTCATGTAAACCCTAAACATGGTCTAGATCCTTATTATAGAAGGAGCAACATTAAAGTTTAGCAAATCAAACATAAGAGTTGCTTGAATAGTGCCTGTTCTGAAATCAAGTATTTAAAAGTGCTCACATATGGGATAAGAAAAATGGAGGCTCTGTGAAATAGATAGTTTGCCTAGAATCACACGATTTGAACAGGTAGGGATGTGAGCATTGATTCCAGGTTAGATGAGTTCACATTTTGAAATTCAGCCATCAGGGGCCGCATTATACATGCAGAATATTTTCCTTCATTGCGCTGGGCGCACCCTTTAAAAGGTGCGCCCAGTGCAATGAAGGAGAATGCACCATAATATGATGAATGTGCTGCCCTCAGGGAAGCCACAAACTCGCGCTGCCCTGGGGGCAGCGCATTAATGTGAAAAATGGAGGTGCTGCTTTAAAGCCGCTCTGTTTTCACAGTGCAGGCGGCAATCTGCCTGCACTTTGAAGGGGGATTAGAGATACCCTTGCAGGCGGGGACTGCACCTGTTGCAAAGGGATGTCTGGGGGGTCTATGGTACCCCTTTCACCCATCCAGATGGCTGCTCTCAGGAGGCGCACTGTCAGAAAGTGGGGATCAGGGAGGAGTTCTGAGGCCCTCTGCAGCTGATTTCTATGGGTTCCGAGTGGAACGGTGGTAGCCTGACTTTCTGTGTTCGGCCGGTGAGGAAGGATCGGATCCATTCCACGGCATTTTCGTGGATGCTGGCGTCGTGGAGTCTTGTGCATGGGTTGCGGTGGGAGAGGGTGTCGAAGGCGGCCGAGAGGTCCAGGAGGATGAGGGCTGCAGTTTCACCTCGGTCAAGGAGGGTGCGGACGTCGTCTGTGGAGGCGAGGAGGGCAGTCTCTGTACTGTGATTTCTTCGGAAGCCAGATTGAGAGCGGTCCAGGATGTGGTTCGCCTCGATGAACTCAGAAAGTTGGGTGTTGATTGCCTTCTCAATTACCTTGGCTGGAAAGGGGAGCAGAGGGATGGGTCTGAAGTTCTTGAGGTCCTTCGGGTCAGCAGAGGGTTTCTTCAGCAAGGGGTTGATCTCTATGCGTTTCCAGTCTTTCGGGAATGTGGCGGAATTGATGGAGCAGTAGATGGTGCGGCAGAGTTCGGGGGCGATGGAGGTGCCGGCTCTGTTAAAGATGGGGGGCCCGATTCACAGAACTAACTTACGACAAAATCCTAAACTTACTACCATTTTGGTATTCACAGAATGAACTTACTCATTTTGGTATTCACAGAATAAACTTACTCATTTTGGTATTCACAGAAGACACTTACACATTTTGTGTAACTTACACATTTTGTGTAACTTACACATTTTGGTATTCACAGAAGGCACTTACTCATTGATGAGTAAGTGCCTTCTGTGAATACCAAAATGAGTAAGTTAATTCTGTGAATACCAAAATTGTTGTAAGTTCATTCTGTGAATACCCAAATGTGTAAGTTCATTCTGTGAATACCAAAATTGTTGTAAGTTCATTCTGTGAATACCCAAATGTGTAAGTTCATTCTGTGAATACCCAAATGTGTAAGTTCATTCTGTGAATACCAAAATTGTTGTAAGTTTAGGATTTTGACGTAAGTTAGTTCTGTGAATCAGGCCCGGGGTGCGGGCAGGGTTCCGAGGGTGATCCTGAGTGGATGCTCTTTGTGATCTTGAGGGCGTTGCCAGTGGTGAGAGGAGTCCAACTGATCAGGGTCTGCTGGGGTCTGGTGTCATTGGGTGCAGTGGTTGCAAGTGGGGTGAGAGGGTCTTGGGTATCGAGGTCATTGAGACGGACATAGATCGCCTTAATCTTGCGGTGGAAGAAGGCGCGGAGGTTGTTGCAGAGGTCTTGGGAGGGTGGGAGTCTGCTGTCCCTGTGCTGGGTTTGGCGAAATCTTTGACCACAGCGAAAAGTTCCTTGCTATTGTGCGCGTTGGTGTTGATCCTTTCTTGCACAGCCTCTTTCTTTGTTGTTCTGATGAGGTGGTGAGGTGCGGTGACAGCGGTTTTATAGGCTGAGCGGTCTTCCACCGTCTTGCTGCTCCTCCATCTCTTTTAGAGCCGTCTACAGGAGCGTCTGGACTCATGCAGGGCGGGGGGAACAGCTGGCTTTTTTGGAGTGTGGTTTGCCTGGCGCTTTCATGATAGGAGCCAGTGCGTCAGCGCAGTTGGAGATCCATTGGTGGAGGTTGCGAGCTAAGGTATAAGCGTCCGCAGAAGTCGGAGGTGGGGTGTTGCTGAGGGAGGTGGTGAGTTGTTCTTCTGTGACCTTGTTCCAGCTTCTGAGAGGGTAGCGGTGGGTGTGGTGATGCACAGTGGGTTTGGTGAAGGAGAAGTGGACGCAGCGGTGGTCGGGCCAAGGCAGCTCAGAGGTGTGGCTGAAGTAGACGTTATCGCTGGCAGAGAAAACAGGGTCGAGCATGTGTCCTGCTGAGTGTGTTGGAGAGGTGACCCGTTGAATGAGTCCGATGGCGGTGAGGTTTTCCAGCAGGGTCGATGTGTTCTTGTCGTTGGGGTTGTAAAGATGAAAGTTGAGGTCGCCGAGGAGGATGTAGCCAGAGGAGGTGAGAGTGTGGGGTGCGATGAAGTCAAGGATGGAGTCGCTGAAGGGTGGACACGGTCCGGGAGGTCTGTAGATGAGGGTGCCGCGGAGGGTGGTGGTCGGGTTGGTCTGAACCTGGAATTGGAGGTGCTCAATGTTGGTCGCTTGGTCGTCTGACTGGGGTGTGAGGCGGAGGGTGATTTTGTGTACAATGGCGATGCCGCCACCTGGTTTGTTGATGCGGTCCTTGTGAATGATGTTGTAGCCATCCGGAATGGCAGTGGCGATGTCCGGGGCAGAGGTGGAGTTCATCCAGGTTTCCGTGAGGAAGGGGATGTCAGGGTGGCTGGAGTCGAGTAGGTCCCAGATCTCCACGGTGTGTTTGTGGAGGGAGCGTGTTGAGCAGGATATAACTGAGAGAGTCGGTTCTGGTATGTGTCGGTCGTGCGGTGGCTGTGGTTGGTGTGCGGTGGCAGGTGAAGGTGCAGCTGCAGTATCTGCAGAAGAAAGGACCCTGGTGTCATTTGCCGATGCCCGGCAGTGTGGTGTTCGGTGTTGAGGACGTGGAGGGTGCTGGTGTCGTAGCGGTGAATGGTCCTAGGACCGGGGTCAGTGGTGCTGGGAGTGGTCCGGGTGCCTTTGGCGCATCTGCAGCGTGCCCGCGCTGCAGTGACCATAGAGTAGCGTTAGGGAGAGAGCTGGACAACAGGGGGCAGGGAGGCGGGAAAAGGGGAGAGCTGTGCAGGAGTGGTACAGGCTGAGGGGGACTAGCAACTGTGGGGACACAGCGAGGAAAGGCACAATTCGACAGGCGGGAAGAGAGGAGAAAAGGGAGGAAGCAGAAGGAGAAGAAAGTGACAAAATAACAGAGGATGCAGAACGTGAAATAGCGTGACAGAAGAACAGAAAATACAAAAGGAGAAAAAGAGATCAGATCAGGAGGGGAGGCAGAAGCTGAGAGACAGAGCAGTTAATGGCGTCAGTCCCAGTCAGTGGGCCTCAGCCGCGTGTGTCAGCATCCACTTACCGGCAATCTCAGGCCGATCTTCGGCCCAGCAGGGGGGTAGCAGCAGCCTACCCGGGGCTTAAGGAGGCAGTCTTCAGGGTGGGAATTCAACTCTGCAGGGGCAGCAGGAGGGCAGTAGGAGTTGCCACAACACCCTCCCAGGACCCAAGAGACAGTCAGGGCAGGCACGATTGTGCCAGAGCCCCGCAGCGGTGACCCTGCCCCCAAGAAGGCAGCAAAGACCGAGGCCGGCTCCCTGGCGCCGAGACCGGCTCGCAGTGTTGCACGGGTGTGGGACGGTGGACACACCACCCCCCTGGCCACCCCAGGGGAGGCACCCCCAGCAGGTGGTGGTTACAGGGGCACAAGCCGCAGCCACAGCGCCCTTAGGTCCGCCTGAAAACTTGGGCGGGAGCAACGGTCGGGTAGGAGCCCCACCGTGTGGCCACTCAGCAGCGCTGCCCGGGTTAAGACATGGCTGTGCGCGGCCGCAGCAGAGATGAGGAAGGGGGGAATGTAGCTCCCGGGAGGTCCAGACGATTGGAGGAGTCGGTTCTTTGGCCGGCGGAACGTCAAAGGAGTGCTGCCAGCTAGCGGCACTTCGTGTGCATGTGCTGTAGATTCTCCGTCCGGCTTCACTTCCTCCGGTTGATATTGTAAACTATGGAAAAGGGATATGCTTGCAACATGGATGCTAACCTAGGCAACCTAAGGTTAAACACCCCGCACTCACAGGCACTAACATATTTACTAAACAATACACAATAGAAAGAAAGGCAACAGGTATAAACAATCATGTATCAGAAGGAACGTTCTTGAGTCTTCAGTGATGTACAAAATTCTTCTTTAATAATGTCAGTCCATTACACGTGCAGTCAACACGTTTCTCCCTAAACAGGGCTTCATCAGGGCACTGATAATGTCTCACAGCGATTCCTAGGATTGTATAAGGTGTTATCCAAAGTAGAGAACACACACCTGAGATTGTAGTCTTCTTTTCATCAGTCAGTCATTCACGTCCTCCATAAGGATCAGGCTTATACAGTAGCAGGGGTAACGTATCCGAAAGTATGGTCCATCAATAGTGGATACTTAGGCATAATGAACTCCCTCGGGTCTGAGAGATGTTCTCATTGACCTGAGCCGTGTGCGGCTCTCCTCTCCTCACACCACCAACCAATCTGGAACGCCGTCAATAGACTTCACTTGACAACATATTTAATACTCGTTTGTGGTATATTCTTTTCAAGAACTATGTTCCTCACATATATATCCTAAAATGCTCAGCAGCCCAAATGCAATCTAAGAGCTCAGTTTTAATTACTGAATTTTTTTTCTCAGCTGGTCGGCCATATGAAACAATCAACTCATCCGCGCCATCTGTCTCTGATGAAATTGCCTCAGACCATAACTACTCTTATCATCTGTAGTCCCACATTAATTTCTAGGCTCTAATGGTTTTAAACAAGGAGCTTTTATTGACTGATTCCCTCAAAACATAAGTCCTGTTCCACACATATTACATAGTTTTCACTTTTTAGGTCTAATCCTTGCTGTCTCACTAGACTATTGTTTTTCCAAAAACGTCATGTAGAGTATACATACATAGAGGGGCTTTTGGTCAGCTGTCTTCATCCATTGGTCATTTTAACTGTCATTCACATGTTCTTCTGTCCACCACAGCATACTGCATGGGGCGATGGGTCAGCCCACTTTACCAATTAGATCCCTTCACTTTGAGTGACTGCACAAAACTTGTGCACATTGTTTAAATCTGCCTAATAATAGTTTCTTATTGACAAAAAGGTTCAAAGTGTGCTTACTTATGTTGCATAAAGAGAACACTGGTTACTTATTTAGTCCGAACTTTAGGTGCCCAATTAGACGGTTATTTATTTTTCATCTTCTATGTAAAGTTGGTGTTACAAAGTGATTTAGTGTTTCCTTAGGTGTTGATTTATTCTTGTTCCTTCACAAATAATAATATCTATAAAAAAAAACTGATAGGACTTTTATTTTAAAAAATCACTACTAAAACAGCCACATCAGTGAATGATTCTTATGTTTAAAATTGTTATTCGGGACTATTTGGCAGCCATACTGGGTGATAGCAATTTTCTTAATATTTTTGTGTCACATGCTAGCAATCGAATATATAACCAAACTAACAATCACACCTACTTGCCGAACCTATTGGATGTGCTAATCCTTGTTTTGAGTTTTCTGCACATAGCATAGAATTTTGTAGGTCCTGGAAATTACAATAATTGTTCTTTGCTAGTGGGTACAGCTACCAATGACACTGAACATAGTCTACCTTGGTAAGACTCCCTCCTTCGAAATCCTGTGGCCTAAATAATCCATCTCTTGTCCAAATGTACACTTACCCGTCTTCACTGTCACACCATCGTCCTGTAAAACGGCCAGTACATTCCTAAGGCTTTTATTTTGTTCCAGGCTATTCTTGCCAAGGATGAAAATTTAATTCTGAAATAATCTCCCCCACGTAACTCTTCTAATATCCCATCCATAAGTCTTTGGAACATTACTGAAGAAGGGCAAATGGCATTCTGTTGTACTGGAATGCCCCATAGGGTGTGATAAATGCTGCAAAATGTCTAGATTCCTAACCCAATTTAGTTTGATGGTATGCAATTGTGAGATCGATGGTAGAAAAAACAACAGGTTCCTGTGACTGATGCCAGCATTTCCTATAAATTTGATTGAGCAAAGTTATCTACACAAATGGCCTTATTCAGACACTGTAAATGTGCATAGTCTTATTTTTCTGGACGGAGGGATGACTAATTCCCACGTTTTGTGACTTTTGAATTTTAAGATGAACCACAAAAACCTTAAAATTCCACCATATGTCCAGTATAATTTCCTTATCATATCAGTGTGTTCCAATTCTTGACAAGGTTACAACGTTTTTAAACAATTATTTTGTTATAATTATGCACCATGCATAGGAATCCACCATCACAGACACAGACATTCCTTGCAATAAGTCACATCTTGGTAAACCACCCCCTTTTTTCACGGTGGCACCATCAGCTGAGCCCAGCACTACTCCCTAATCCTGTAACTTCACCTTCTCCACATGGATCACACAAATAATGAGCAGATGTGTGTGGGACTCACAGTCTACTTGTAGTCACTTTTGGGTGCTCGTCAATGAGACTCCCAATGCAGCTGGTACGGGAAAGGAATGTATTGACATCAATCTGAATAAAGTAACACAAACAGCATCAGGTAAGACTTATATCCAACATTCAACTTCTGCTGCTTAAAATATCCACACATCCCATTCCTAATCCACACCCATAGCCATTACCTGAGAGCATAACAGATGGAGCTCCGAAACGCTAGCCTCTGAACAACTTGAAGTAAGTTTCACTGGCCCAACCTGCCCCTTTGTACATCATTTAACAGAGGGAGAAACATTAGGTATTGCTGAATGGTAGTCCCGTCTACGACAACTAAGTAAGTATATATTATCAACTTCTCTCCTTAAATATTAAAATCAAGAAGATATGCCTTGGGTACAAAAGTCACATATGTTAATAAATGCATTGGCTGCTTTTTTTCAGAGTAGAATCCAGTGTTTTACATGTTTCGATGCTTAGACTGTACCATAAAAAGAAGACTTTGCAAGTTTTGTTCCCACACTTCCTAGCAAATAAACTCTCATTTGTACATTCATGAGAGTGACTTAGCCTTTAGACAATAATGGTAGATCGCTTATTATTATGCAAGGGATGATACCAGAAGATATAAAAACCATGTTGTTTATTGTTAAAGTCTTTAACCACCCTGTAATACCATGGAATCTTTAAAAGTTCACAAGTAATATGCATTGGAATGTAAGGTTATACAAGAATGTCCTCTTGGATTCAATAGTTCTATACTAACTGTATGGAAAGGATGATAGCTGAAAGTATGTTGATCCTTGAAGCCATAAGGCCATTATTCTTCTGGTATACCACTCAGTAGACTCAGCCAGATGGGAGTTTTCTAGTGGGTGATCTAAACTGGCAGTAAAAGCCTACAAGGACAGGATTCAGTGTGCCACTGGGTTGCCACCTGACTGTTTTTCCCCCAGTCTTGCCTGTGTATGTAAAGGGAAGCCAATCAGAAAGGTGGCAACATAGTAGCTACCTGGACTGCTGAGACACCCTATGCAGTCCCTCAGGGCATTTCATGAGCATACCCCTGTTCAAATGTAGCTCTAGTGGAACGCAGGTGGTGTTTGTTAAGGTTTGTTTAATACAGAATAATTGTCCGTCTCATATCTGCACCTCTATCAATCTGTACAGCTTCTGATTCCTCCTCAAGGCACAACATTTTTGAATTGCTGCTGATTATGTTACCAGCACCTAGAGACCCACTGTTGGTATCAGCACAACATAATGTCAGTCAGCAGGTAGCATCAGTTATCAGTGTAAACTGCAACTGTAAACTAATTGAAATAATAATGTGATTTGATGCACCCAGATATTTAGAAGTCCACAATTCTGTTTATTTGTAAAAGAAAAATCTTTATTCACTTTCCATGTATTTCATAAAATGCATTGTAAGGATTTAAATGACAAAAATTATGATATCTTAATAAGGTTATAGAAAATCACGAGCAATATCTTAAGAACAAGAAAATGAGAAAAATTAAGCGAGAAGACTGAAACTACAGGGAAGGTCACATCTATACGTTCTCAAAAAAATATGACAATGTCAATATGATTTATGAGAGGAAAAGAGCTAGGGAGGAGAGTGAGGAACTAAAATCAGCTAGTTCCATTGCATCCACTAGCAGTACAGCCTCCAGTCATATGACGACTGATACACCTTTGGGAGAAGGAACATCATCTTTTTTAAAAGGACTGGAGAGGATACAAGGGGGAAAGAAACAGTATAACAAGGAGGCAAAACAACCAGAAGTGGTGGAAGGACGTGGAAAGGGAAAACATGTAGACAAACTGGGAGTGCAAACTCGATCCAGGAAAACTTAACTAGATTGGTACCCAATAACACTACTTTACAGAATATGAAGGGTTGCAACTCAGATACACCAAATGTTAGGGTTATACAATCTGTTACACATAAGGGTTTGGAAATCATAAATTTATCAGATTGGAGTTTAGACAATGATGTGACCAATGTTCCATGTAAAGGCTTGAATTTTTCTCCTTCACAGAAAGGTGATAATGTTGATGTGCACATTGATTTGTTTAAATTTACAAGCGCTTTAGCCAGCGACCCAACAAGTCTGTGATTCATGCCACCAAGCAGACACCCACAAAACATACTATTTGTGATGTACATGATTTACAACATTTTTTATCAATTGAGAATGGTGAAAACATGGACATGGAATTGTTACTTTGTGATCTAAATATAGTGGAACATTTTAATGAGGATAGTGGGCTTAAGCCAAAATCTAAGTTCATACCCCCTTCCTCATACCATCACAATATTGATGAATTTAATGATAAAGTAACACGTGATTTACATCTGTTGGACAGACCGGCCAAATTTGGTCCACAGCCCAAGTATAAACTATCCTCCTTGGAAAGACAACCACTCCGTAGGGTACAAAAGGATAACACTATAGTTATTAGGGAAGCAAACAAGAGCCAGAACGTAGTAAGTGTGACTATATGAATGAAATGCATCGACAGCTAAATGACCCCCAATGTTATGAATGTATTAAGACCAATCCCATGAAGGAACTTACTGTGTTTTCAAATATGAAACTGAGTGAATGGAAAGACATGTGCCTCCTTTCTGATGATGAATATGGATATTTGTAGGTTAGGAATGTATAATTCCCATGCATCTATGTTTTACTCAAGGTCCATAAGGAAGGGCCCTTCCCCTCTGAGAGACCTAATATATCGGGGGTGGGGTCCCCCAGGGAAAGGCCCTCAGAATTTATTTATTTTTTATTTATTTGTAAATTTTGCAAAAAGAACAACATAAACAAAATTCAAAATCATGAGGACATACACAAATAAAAACATAGGTCATCGGCACCGCGTATCGTCCCAATTCGGAGCATACAGATTGTAATGTGAGCTGATGTCGCAACACAGGGAGGGTCACTACAAAAGTGAAATATTACTGTCCAAAGGGGGGAAGGGACTCAACGAGCCATTAGCAATTTTACATATGACTGGGGTATAGGCCCGCAGCTATATCAAAATGACATTTCAGTGAATCAATAACATACAGTACAATAGCACCAGCATTAATCAGTATGAACATCAATCTCTGTGCAGGCGGCTGCTTGGTATTGAACAAAGAGACCCCAGAAGCTCAAAGGGCGAGAGGTGGGCAGAAGCAGCTCATTATACACATCCGACTGAGTATTACAATATATCATATCTTTTTTCCACTCAGCTACCGTAGGGAGAGGGCCTCTCATCCACCTCATGGCTAGCCTGCGTTTGGCCAAAAGTAAACCCATGGCTATCAGCTTACGAACTTTTTTTTCCAAGGGTTTCACGTAACCCAACAACGCCAGCAGTGGGTAGAGAGGGATGCCCACAATGTCCGACAAGACAGCAAAATTTGTCCCCAGTAGTCAGCGACAGGGGGGCACATCCACGCTAGGTGGTAAAACCCCGCACCGGGCATGTCACAGCGTTCACAACAGTCTGTAGCCCGCAGCCCATACCTGCGGAGGCGTTCTGGAGTGTAGTGTACCCTATTCAAAAACTTAAAATGTGCCAGTCTGTGCCTACCATTCAGAGAAATCTTACGGGTCACCTCGCAACAGAAATACCATATCTCGTCTGAGAGTTGCTCCCCGAGGTCAGCCTGCCATGCCAATCTGGCTTTAGAATGAGGAACTACCTTGGTCTGTAAAGCCGAAGTGTAGAGTTTAGAAACCAACTTGATTGGGGACTGGGAACAGAGTAAAATGGTTAGGGGGGATGTCCATGGGCTCCACCAACTCGTCTCCAAGTACCCCCCGAAGAGCATGCCTCATTCTGAAGAATTGAAATTGTGTCAGGGCAGAGGGCTGGTCTTTATTAGCGATTGCTTCCTCCCAAGTCAACATTATGCCATTTTTAAAAAGGTTGCCCATTTCCGAAATACCAAGACTTTGTAATGAGCGGGTCACGCCTGTTTCTGAGCAACAGGCAACCCAGTGACACCACCCGATACGCATCCGAGGCGAGTATAGCTGCGCGCCAGCGAACAGTCCAAGCAGAGCATGCCACGCATGTACCACCGAATTTACCGAGTCGAGGACCCCACTTCGCCTGTCTGGGGGCTTGGATAAGAGCCGGGGTAACGGCGCTGGGGCCGCGGCCCCGCCCTCTATGCGAAGATGTGGAAGGTCGCGAGGGCCATGGACCCAGGCGTGTGCATGAGATGCCTGCGCCACCCAGTAGTAGAGATCGAAGTCCGGAGCACCCAGACCTCCCGCTGAACACGGCAGCAGTAAAGTGTCCATGGAGACTCGGGGCGTCTTGCCAGCCCAGGCCAGTCTAATCAATAGCCCCCGCAATTCTTTAAACAAGTGCCAAGGGACGACAATGGGGATGTTGACAAACAGGAATAGGAAGCGGGGCAGCACTACCATCTTCATCAATGAGATTCTACCTACTAGTGAGAGCGGGAGGCGGATCCAGCGCTCAACGTCATCGCTAAGTTTGGCAATAAGTTTCCCATCATTCGCACAGATCACCAACTCCGCGTTCGAATGGACTTGTATCCCGAGGTACCGAACCGGGTCCACGGTCCACTGCAACGGGTAATCTAACTGCACTGAGGTAGTACACGGCGTCAACGGGAAGACCAAAGACTTGTCCCAGTTTATTTTCAACCCCGATAGCCCCCCGAAGCGCAGTACCTCTCGGATAACCGGGGACAGATTAACCTCCGGGTCTCTGACGTATAAAAGCGTGTCGTCGGCATAGGCAGACACTATTAGATTATAATTAGGGAAGCGAAGCCCTCTATGACTGTGGTTTTCTCTCAGGGCGCTCAACAAAGGTTCAGCTGCCAGCGCATATAAGAGGGGGAGAGGGGGCAGCCCTGTCTTGTGCCCCGTGAAATATAGAAAGGATCAGAGGCCACGTCTCCGATACGGATACGCGCCGTAGGTGAGATATAGAGTACCCGGACTAGTTGCAAAAAGACATCGCCCACCCCAATGCGGCGCAACACAGCATAGAGGAACGACCACTCGATGGAGTTGAATGCCTTTTCGGCGTCCAGAAAAACAGCCGCAGCAGAGATGTCCGGGCGAGTGTGCTGAAGGGCACCGAACACCGTCCGGAGATGGTGCGAAAGCGTGCGACCTGGGATGAACCCCGCCTGCTCTAACCCGATTAACTGAGGCAGTAGCGGTGAGAGACGGTTAGCTAGAATCTTCGCGTAGATCTTAGTGTCCACATTCAGCAGAGACAACGGACGATAGGAGGAACACCTCTGCGGGTCTTTGTCCGGTTTCAGCAAAGCGACAATCAGGGCCTCCCTCATGGTCTGAGGCATAATCCCATCAGCCCCGACCTCTTGGAACAGAGTGGCTAAGTGGGGGACCAACTGGTCGCTAAAGGCCTTGTAGAATGCCACAGTGAGCCCATCTTGACCCGGAGCGCTGCCCTCTCGCATCAAATTCAAAGCCAATCTGATCTCCGGGAGCTCCACGGGGCGCATCAAAAACTCCCTGTGCCAGTTCTGTAACCACGGCAGTTCTATCCCCTCCAAAGGCCCTCAGAATTTGTGGATATTAGACTCTAGTAATTTGTCATCAAAGTGCCATCCTATATACAGGATGGTAAGGATATCCTCAATAAATGTAACAATCTACCATGGTCGGAGGAACTCTTATTTGTGATATTTGACAAAACAAGTTTATATACTTGTATATGTAAGGACTTGAACTTACTTGCTATTAAGTCTTTCTTGGATATGGACGGGCTGATCACTATGAGGGTAACCAAATGATTTTGGACATGATCAATATCATACTATCCAGGATTTTTTATTTTTTTTACGAAGTTTTATATAGCGCGTACTTGACCCGAAGGTATCGGGTATGAGAGCGCTTTACACGAGCATCAGTTGCGTTACATGAGGACACATTCATTTTTTTTGTTAGGCACGGGGAGATTAAGTGATTTGCCCAGAATCACAGGGTGTTCAGCGTCATTGCCGAGACTCGAACCCGGTTCCCCAGATTCAAGGTCGACCGCCCTAGCCGTTAGGCCAACTCCTCTCCCCATTACTTGAATGAATTACTTAATTCATGATGGCCGCTAGTACCGCCAACTTCAGGGTATAGCCCTGGGTTCCCGTTTTGCTCCTTCTTATGCCAGCCTTTTCATGGGCTGGTATGAGAGGAAGCATGCCTGTGGCAGAGGTGCCTCCCCCTGGACTGAACATATAGTCTTTTGGTGGAGGTACATTGACGATATAATCTGCCTTTGGTCGGGCTCAGTTGAAGCGTTGCAGGATTACCTTTCTTACCTTAATGGCAACCCCTATAATGTACGAGTAACTATATGCCACCATAAGGAAAAAATTGATTTTTTAAAACTACAGTTCTTTGTGAAAGATGGTGCAATTCAAAGTACTATGTTTCGTAAGAAAACAGCATGCAATAGTTTCCTGCACGCTTCACGTGCGCATGCACAATCTGTCATTAGGAACATTCTGTACGGCG
Source organism: Calotriton arnoldi (assembly GCA_963921515.1). NCBI lineage: Eukaryota > Metazoa > Chordata > Amphibia > Caudata > Salamandridae > Calotriton > Calotriton arnoldi. The sequence goes on from CAWUFW010000954.1 coordinate 1,894,668, forward strand.
AGATGGTCTGTGTCAGGCAGAATTGTAGTGACGATACCAAATTCAGGATGAACATAGCACATAATAAAACCCAGTTTCTGAACAGGAAGTATGATGCCAACAAACTAGTTCTGGCCGAAACAAAGATTCAGTCATTACTGAGGGAGTCTACCCTTGAGATTAAAAGCAAAGGAAAGAAACGACAGGGACATGAAATACTCCATGTACAGTGAGAAAATTTTTAGAATTTTATGTAAACATTGGCATCTTTTGTTGGAAATCCCGGGCTTTTGAATTGAGATTGACAAGAACCCCAGGGTGATGTACAGGAGGGGACGCACACTGAGGGATTCGTTGTGCCCCAGCTACATAACAAATATGTGACATATTGGCACTTGGATGCCCCCCAAACCAGTTGGTTTCTATACTTGTAATAACTGCAATATGTGCCCATATAGCAAGAATAAGACGAAGGATTTCAGTTTCAACACAACTCAGGTGCACTGTATAAAGCATTTTATCAATTGCAATACATGATTTGTAATCTATGCGATAGAGGGCAGTTGTGATATGATGTATGTGGGCAGTACATCTCAAAGTCTCAAGTTACGCATACAGGAGCACTGCAGAACCGTGGAAAATGGGGATAGTAGATATCCCATTTCAGATCATTATAGAATAATGCATCATAATGATCTAAGCTTTTGGTTCTTTGGGATTGACCATGTGACTGAAAACTCGGAGTGGCAAAAGGGACCTACTTTTGAGGCAAACTGAGGCCAAATAAATCTGCTGTTTAAAAACCACGCACCAGGGACATAATACTGATAACGAGTTCCATCATTTCCTGGGGTGATACCAAGTACATGGGGTACAGAGCATTCCATGCTATATAGATCTGGGTCTGGTACAGGCTTGGCATTCCCTGCTGGTGATCTGTGGAGGACAGCATAAAAAATTGGATGGTTATTTGTCTGCAGCGATTGAGGCTTTTTAGTAGATGTGTTCTTTGAGAAATAAGTGTCATTCAGGGAATAACATTTTGAAATGATTGCCCAACAGGCAACATTTTTGTTGTATATGAGAGATAGTTGAAAACATTAGAGTGCAATTGGAGGCACAGTCTTTAACATACTTGAATTTGCATCGCTCACGTAAGTGTTCCTGTGAGTCAAAATAGAGTGATTTGATTTTAGAAATGGGTCTTGCCAATATTGTTATATCTTGTGGAGGGGTATATCATCAATACAATATGTCTCACTAATATTGTCATTTCCAATTGGGAAATATACAATTAAAACAACTGCCATTGAGTGTGCAATAGGTGATATTTTAATGAGCTCAAATTTTATTGGAATGCTTTCAGTGCTTGGGTATGGACATCATTGAGTGGATAAAATAATACCTATGGTTTGTGGAATGCTTAGGCACTGCGATTATATCCATCCCTGTATGGGCACGTAAGAGGTCAGGCTTGACATAAGCCTCAAAGGGATTTGGAGATGAGGCTTTGGAAATAGACATTGTTGAGAGAGGACATGGTACATTTTGTTACCAATGATGCAGTGTTGTTGACAACTGGCCATTGTACTTTACAACAAGCACCAAGGAGGTGCATGATGCTTCCCAAACCTATGGAGGGGTTATCAGAACTTAGGCTTATTTTTTGTTTCTGTATGGAAGGTTTGGAATATGTGTAATAGGCATCAAGGTGTTGTGTGGGCTTACACTCGTGTTGATTAGCTTCTTTGATCGTGAGGGATACGCTTTTATTTCCACACTAATATATGTATGACTATTTGGGATACAGGCACCCAATATTGCTTTTGCCTACTCAGTGATATTTCTTGAAGCACGATTTTTCCATTCCAAAATGTTTGCCATGATACAAAAGTGAATTTTCAGCAGTTAGTGTGGCGCCTTTGCCTGATTTCACCACATACGTGTTTGTTACTTGCTCACGATCTCCGAGCTTGACCTATAAGAGTGCCTGATTGGTGACAGGTTCTTCGCGACTGTTTTCCATATGCATATACGTATGACTTTTTAGGATACAGGCATCTAATACTGTCTTTGTCCTCTTTGTGATATTTCTTGTAATATGATGCCCCCATTCCAATATGTCTCCCAGCATATATGGGTGAATTTATAGCTGTTAGTGCGGTGCCTCCACATGATGTCAGCACACAGGTGTCCCTTCCCTGCTCACAAGTTCTGAGCTTGAATAAAACCATACCTGATTGGCGACAGGTTTTCGAGAGTCGTACTGAAGACGCGAGGCGGCGTCGACAGTTGATATGGATTTAGGTGTGCCTTGAATGTAAAGAAATGAGGGGATGCTTGTTGCCATGAGCCTCATTTAGGAGGATTCTCTGGTCTTTCGACTTTATTACTACGTGCATGGGCAGGACGGGCAGATGGCAATTTCAGTGGCAGCTAAGTCCCTTTTTATAATAATTGAGTTGGTAATGTAGTTTTCCTTTGGATGCACTTGATACATATGAATGACATGACGTTCTAACCTTGGCATTTTGGGGGCCTTTTTGATGACTGACCTGAACGTTTGGCGTGTCCCTAGCAACCCTGGCACTTCTAAAAACTGGATAGTGAGGGGAGTCAGGTTGGAGTAGCTTGGATGAATCCCAGGTTAGTTAATATGTACAAAACCGCTGGATGAAAATTCACCAAATCAAACCAAGAAAATGCACACGTAATGTCACGGCTGCCCTGCCATTAAAAGTTCTGTACTTTTGTTCAGCAGATTCAAAATGGTTTGCATAGAGTATCTTTTATGGTAAAAAGCTGTGTCAAATGGGAAAGAGGCAAGATTTAGGACTAATCTACATGCAAGCCTTTGTGCAGTATAGACGTGTATTAACACGAAGATCTGATGCATGGTATAATGCACTAGCCAATTACTGAAAATAAAAAAAAAGGAATTTGACTAGCTTTTGCCACACTACCTATATATCCCCAGATATACTTGCCTCGGAAAATGACCTTTGGCAGCAATTAAATTCCACAAGTACTACATGCAAAATAGCTTCTTAAATACGCTCATCATTTTGCTTTGCATGCACATAGTTAAGAGAGTAGACACTGTCAAGAATTGCGTTTTTATTCCAGCTTGAAGACAGCAAACCATGTCTGGAGTCCACCAAGGGTGTGTTTGTTATCCTCAGGACTTGCAAGACGAACGTCAATACAAGTATTGGGAATTTAAGTGTAGATTATCTTAAATGCTGGGAAAAAAACGCCCGAATAGCACAACAGAAGACTAAAAACAACATTTTACGACAGGGCTCGAGGCGAGGCAATCACTCATGCTAGAGCCAGTAGCTTGCTCGAGGAAAGATGCCTTGGCACCTGGCAAGGTGAATCACAAAACTGGGTTATAAATAACTCAAACCACTATTTATACAGTACATTTAAGATGCATAATGTAAGCACACGCTGCTGATAACAGCAAGAAACCAAATAGTTCTTTATCTTGTTATACAACCTTGGAGAAATATACAACAAATGCCATATAATATGGGTAGTTTTAACGGAGGACGAGTCTCCCCTCGAGAGTTGCAAGTATATAAATCCAGGAAACTGTACTGCTGTGAGAGATCACACTGGTGTGAGAAAATGGAATCATATAAAAATGCTACAGTCAGAACCACTGCTACTTCGGCTAAAATATACAAGACAGTGTGTGCTATCACCTAATGTCCTAATTAAACAAAAATATATAGTTGAGCTAGACTTTCGACAACACTAAATCATGAAAAATCCATTTTAGGTCGTTCATGTATTATTTAGAGCCATTTGTATGCAATTTATGCTCCTGAACAGGATCAGCAAAATCTTCCCAGTATCCCATCATTTACATTGGCTTGTTTCTTTGTGCTTAGCAATTTAATTAAAGTGTGAAACTGTAATACCTCACAGCATCAATATTCCAGGACACTGCTGCAAACTCGGATCAGTATGAAAAGAATTTTAGGAAAATATAATGATTTTAAGGTTTACATGCAACTGAGGCACGAGGCCCAAGTTAGTTATTCAGGGCCTGACACAGTAGTCGTTCTGTTTGTGCCTCCATTGCTATGACAATTTAGAACAATCAAATTTTAATCCTTCATAAATTTCCTATCATGGATCTACCTGGTTCTGGTAAACTTAATTAAGATAACAATATTATTGGGGCGAGTTTCGCCCCAATGCAAAGGCACAGCGTTTCTGTTGCTTATTACTTTCATATTTCAGACCATGTTTTCCGATATTGTGCCATGTAATCATACTTTTATTCCATCTTAACATGTTCGTCCGTTTAATTCCACACGCACAGTGTGATGCCAATTTTCAAGATTTCTCATGTGATTGGTGTGTCCATCCGGACCTCTTCTCAAAAACACGTACAAACGCATATATTCATCCAAAAGCAGCGTTTATTAAAACCCAATGCATTTCGGGCTACTGGGGCCCTTCGTCAGGGGTCACTGCAAGTAACAATAAAAACACAGATTTGTTTTTTGGCCGTTGTATATGCTCGATAATATGTACATTAACACAAGGCAAATTAACTCCACCCCAATTTTGTGACTGCCACATTACAAAGAGTCTAATATCTAACTCCTAATTCGATCTACCATACCCACCCCGTTTCTTGAAAAAACAACAACACTCGTGACTGCAATCACCTCCCCCTATCTCTACCACTGACCCGCTTCTCCTCTCAACCCTCCCTATTCTCACAAAATTACTTCCAAAATCAATCACTTTGCGGGAGCATACTGCCTCCCATCTCTTTGCTACCTCATTCTCTATTCCTTGTGTGAACCTTACCCCACGCGCCTCGTTCCCTCCATCATCGTTCAAACGCCTATCATCGTTCTAACGCCTATATATTACCCCCGATTGTAAAAACTCCTACACATTGTTTTTGTCACTCTATTCCTCGATGCGCCTCTTGTAATCGAGGAATAGAGTGACAAAAACAATGTGTAGGAGTCAGTGGTAGAGAGAGGGGGAGGTGATTGCAGTCACGAGTGTTGTTGTTTTTTCAAGAAACGGGGTGGGTATGGTAGATCGAATTAGGAGTACTAGAGGGATAACTAACCACGTCCTAGGTGACATAAAGTTAGTGTACCTCTTCAGTTTCTTTTTGCCTAATTGCTCGCATTGGTGATATTGTTCAGGTGAAGAGGAATATTCATTCCCTCATTTGCATGCTGGCCTCACACTCCCCATGTAAATGAGGGAATGGTCCTTCACATTGCACGGGTGTGAAATGTGCGCCCATGCAACGCATACTGCAGACAGGACCAGAAAAATGTCTGTAGGACCCTTTGTAAAACAGTAGTGCCACAAATGCATGCTGCGCCATGTGGCATGTTGATAAATAATATCCTGGGGTCTTTGCCTGAAGCTGTTAATATAATGCATGGTTTGCACCTTAACACGAGTGTATACCAGAGTAGATGCATATAGAACCAACATCTTATAGGAAATCATTAACAAACACCTCACCAACTACCTCAATGACTACCAACTCCTTGACACCACTCAGTCTGGTTTCAGATCCAAAGTCAGGATGGAAACTGCACTCATCGCTGCCACAGATGACATCCGCATGACACTAGGCAGTGGAGACAAAGTAGCCCTCATCTTCCTAGACCTCTCCGCAGCATTTGACACGGTCTCCCACCCCATTCTCCTCCTATTCCTACACAACATTGGAATCCATGAACATGCACTCTGATGAATCTGCTCCTTCCTAACTGGCAAGACCCAGTCAGGCAGCCTAGCACCACAACGTACAACACGGATATCCGCAACCTCATCTGCGGAATTCCTCAAGGATCCTCCCTTAGCTCAACCCTCTTTAATGTATACATGACCCCTCTAGCCAGCATCATCTGCTCTTACTAGATCAGTATACTCTCCAACGTCGACGACGCACAACCCATTCTCTCCGTCCCAGACAAGACGCCCAGCACCCAGATCAAGTTCAATGCCTGTATGACTGAAATTGCCCACTGGATAAAAAACAACTGTCTAAAGCTAAACACCAACAAGACCAAAATCATGATCTTTTGGAAGAGCACATCACCATGGGACTCCACCTGGTGTTTAACAGAGCTAGGACCAACAGTCACCTCCACAATCCATGCCAAGAACCTCAGAATTATCATCAACAACAAACTCAACATGACTGCCCAAATCAATGCCATCACCGCCTTATACTACCATACCCTGAAGATGTTGAGGAAGATTTTCAAATGGTTCCCAATCAGCGCCTGGAAAACTGTTGGACATGCCCTGATCACAAGCAAGCTGGACTACGGAAACAACCTCTTTGCCGGGATCAACAAAAACATCACCAGAAGGCTGCAGTTCATTCAGAACGAGGAGGCCAGAATTACTCTCAACCTCTAACATTGCACTTACATCACACACCACAGCCGAAGGAGATACACTGGCTTCCCATTCACAAGCAAGCACAATTCAACCTCCTCACCCACACTTTGAAGGCACTATAACACTGGCCAAGCGTACCATAATAATCATATCTGCTTTTACTAACCTTCCAGACACCTCCGCTCGTCCAGACTCCTACTTGCACATATCCCACACATAAGGAAAACATGATCTGGCAGTTGAGCCTTGCCCAAGATAGCTCCTAAAGCATGGAATGACCTGTCGCTACACATAAGGGCATCCTCGTCACTTCTTGAAATCCGCAAGAATCTGAAGACTGGGCTTTTCGAGTAGTCCCACTAGGCCCTTGGTATGGCTAGACTCACACCTGCTCAGTGCCCGGATACCTTCCTGGGTGATAGTGCACTCTACAAATCTGTGTAACATAACATATTTGCAGCACAACTTTATGTGTACTTAAGGTCACGGATTCAAATCAAAATAGGGCTCATATAACGTATGGTCCGTTTAACATTAAAAAAAATCTAAACTATATATATATATATATCCAAATTCCCATTACAGGAAATCACAGAGCACTCTGCGGTTCATAGTCTTCACTTTAATTTGGCAGACGCGTTTCAGCAATTATGCCTTTCTCAATGCCATAGTGTTCCCATTAACCATTTCACCACAATTAAAACACTCCTGTCTCCTCTTAATTGGACAGGAAAAAATGCCCACCCGCAAGTTGGGATTACACCCAAACTCGTATTGATCTATATCGATTTATAAGAAAGTTAAAATTGCGAACGTTTTTCATGCAGCAACCCAAAAAGAAAGCCCAAGAGGAATCAATAAGGGGATTGCCTACGGATATTTTAGCTGGGCACGACTTGGAAACTTTAGCAACATTACATGAACTGCAGGAACTTCCTATGGGTGTGTTTTAAACAGAGCAGGAAAGAGCCCTGAAACTCTTAGACCAAGCAGAGATACAGCAGCATGGCAGTCAAAGTCAATTCAAAAGGAAATCGCGGTTCATACTAAGGGTGGGCAAAGCACTACGCTACGCTCGCGTAGTTTGCGAAGTTTGCGCTACTTCGCACTACGCGAATTGCACGTAGCACAGTGCAAACACGTGTAGCGTACCGTAGTGCAGCGGTCATTTTTTCCTCGTTCGCGGTCCTCAACGTCAAGTTGGCGACCGCGAGCAAGCAAAATGACATCCCGGCGAGACTTTTTCCTCGTTCGCGATCAGCAACATCAAGTTGCCGATCGCGAGCGTGGAAAATAAACCTCCCGGCGATTTTCTCAACGCGGGGAGGTCAGGTTTCTCATTGCGAGTGGTCGCGTATGCTCGCGACCGCTCGCGATGAGAAACTACCAGTCCGCGTTGAGAAAGCTGCCGCTCGAGTAAAAATCTACTCGAGCGGCAGTAAAAGACAGCTCGCACTGTGCAAGATGCCGTTTTCAATGATTGCACAGTGCGGACAAGCATCCGGCACTGTGCAATCATCGCGAACAGCGCACTACGCAGTTCGCGTATTGCTACGCGTAGATCGCGTAGCGCGAAGTGCACTTCGCGTAGCTTCGCGTAGCGCTACTTCGCGAACTACGCCCACCCTTAGTTCATACCCAAAATGCCATATGACGTTATTGACTGCTTTCACGAAACAATAATTGGAGAATTGAATCGCTTCAGGATGGATACTAAATCAATTGAGCGAAAACGCAAATATAATCTTACCAAGGAACAATGGATGGCAATTACAACTCGAAAAAATTATGCTTCCCTGGTGATCAAGCCTTCTGATAAAGGTGGAACTGTGGTGATATTTGACAAACAAGCCTATCACGATGAAGCATTACGACTCCTAAGTGACAGCAATAGCTATACACCCATAACAAGAAGACAGTATAACACCAGTGTCGAAGCATTTTACAAAATGATAAAGGAGTGAAGAGACAAAGGGGTTCTTGCAGAAGACAAATATGATTTCCTCAAGTTGACCACCCTGTATTGCCAACCTTTTATCATATCCCGAAAATCCATAAAAGGAGGGAGAATCCTCCTGGGCGCCAAATAGTGTCATCTAAAGCAGGTCTTTTAGAACAGACATCGATCTATCTGGACTCGTTTTTGTTCCCCTTTGTGAAAAACGTAAGTTCCTATATTCAGGATACCATGGATGTTATGAGAATCATACAAAATATCCAGTGGGAGGGGTACTTTATTCTGATCACAATGGACATTACTAGTCTATACACACGTATAGAACTTTATCAGGGTCTGCGAGCAGTAGAATCTTTTTAAAGGGCAGATCGCTTAAATATCAGGAACATAATGCTATGCTGTTGCAAATGATCTCATTGTGTATTAACAATAAGTAAAAAAAAAAAAAACAATAACATCTTTCTGTTTTCACGACAATTGTACCTCCATACCTGGGGGACAGTCATGGGCACATGCTTCAGCCCCAGTAATGCGAACCTCTTCGTAGGCTGGTGGGAGAAGCACGTGGCCTCGGTGGACCAAAATGAACAATGGGTAAATAAGGTGGCCGTATGGACTAGATTTATCGATTATCTTTTTATTATCTGGCGGGGCACACAAGAGGAAGCAAAACGTTATAGTGCATTCTTGAACCACAATGATCTCAATTTGAGATTTACTAGCCAATTGAGTAAAACACGAGCACCTTTCTTAGATTTGCAGGTCTTTGTGAAGGATAATAAATTGTGTACTAAATTGTACAGAAAACCTACTGCGGGCAATGCAACTCTGCAAGTACAAAGCCAGCACGCATGGAGGCTTATACAAAGCATCCCGTGCGATGAACTATTACGGTTAAAACGAAATTGCACCATGGGTAATGATTATAAAGAGGCAGAAAGGGAAGCATGTGGTAGATTCAGTGAGAGAGGCTATTCCAATCATGTCTTGAGCGAGGCTATCTACAAAGTCCAGCTAAAAAACAGACAGGAATTATTAGTTCCCAGGAAGAAAGAACAGGAGCATCCTACTGTGACCAGGATGATACTAAATTTCACAGAAGACTCGGGAGAAATCCGGAGGCTTGTACAGAAACATTGGGGGATACTTAAGGCAGATACTATCTTGGGAAAAGAATTACCAGAAAGACCAGATGTCACATATAGGAAGAGTGTGTCATTAAAAGATCTATTAGTGCACAGTCATTACATAGACAAGGCCGTTAGAAAAACAGAAGTAACGGGGTTTTTTCCTTGCACTAAATGTAAGGCATGCAGAAACAGCAGAAAAGTTAAAGAAATTGAAGTTCCAGGCAAAAAAGAAAAGCGAAAGATTAACAAACTGTTGAACTGCAATTCGAATTTTGTTGTGTACTGTCTAGTTTGCACGTGTGAAAAAAGTATATCGTGAGTACCATCCATCTGGCGAAAAAGCGGGTGTTAGAACATACTAGGGCAATTACAAATAAAGATCCTGCATAACCAGTGTCCAGACATTTTGCAGACGTACATCAAGGCAAGAGTGATTTGTTGAGATTCTTCTGCATACACCAAGTACCACATAAAGAAAGAGGAGGTGGCAGGGTCAAATCCTAGAGGCAAATGGAATCCCATTACATAGTTGAACTAAGGACTCGTACCCCATGGGGCATAAATAGTGAGGAGGAATTATGGTCCCATATTGGTTGAAAGATTGGAGGATGGGGGTAGAATAGGATCCCTCACCTAAAAAATGCAAACGGGACTACAGTATCACAGAGGTGAAAGCTTGAATTTGATAGATGAAACCTTTTTAGATAATTATCAGTATAATATCTTCTCTCTTCTCAAATATGAAATAAGATGTAAAAATACGAATGATTCTAAAATAAGATTTATTTGAAAATATCGATATATTGATTAATTTATCCTGTCAATACAAAGGTGCTGTATTTGATAGATGATTTTTTAGTTTATACTTGATGAATTAGATGTATATATTTTTTCTAAACTGAGGGCCTGATGACAATGATGTATACTACAAGGAATAACAAGAATTATGTGGCATACTGTAGAAATGCCCATTCAGGGCTCAATTAATGTGATCGATAATTGAATTGCGATCCTCAGCATCAGACATGAGAAAGAAAATTATTGGATGCGCCCATACAGGGCGTAATTGTGTAAATATATGAAATTTCTCAAAACAATTATTTAATAATAATATCTCTTATTATTCATGAATTTGATGATCTGATTGTAAAAATATGAAATTTTGTCACAAAACATAGATGATTACATTTGGTGCTGTTAGAAATGATTAGAACAAAATGGCTGCCACATTAACCTGGTCTTACGAGACAGTTCTATTTGTAGTCTGTTATTGATGTTTATGGGGAGCCGGCTGCCCAATCAATGTTGCTTTTTTACATGATATAATGTAATTGATTAGGTTGTGAATAGACATTGAGAAAGGCCAAGAGGCTGAAACGCCTTTGTCCGTTCCTTTTTGTGTTTGCAAGTTTCAATAAATTAATTTGTATGCAGCTTTTGGAGTGCGCAGCAAGTTTGTAAATTGAATTGTTGGAAACGGGACCGCCCTCGTCAGCCGCGGCACCCACTGCGAGAGCGGTGGCTTAGGCGGAAAAGTACTGTGTGTGTATAAATATATATATATCCATCAAAAAAATATATATATATATATATATAAACTCCATCAAAATTCCAATTTTAATCAAGCAAAACAACAAATTTTCCAACAATTGTGGAAACATGCTAATTTTCACTACCTAGCACATTGGGCATTGAGCTCAAAGCACACAGACAGCACAATAGTGATCGAGGGTAGTGTGTGAATTAATCTAAACCACTTGCAGTTAATATGAGCTCATTATATTCTTAGTTTCCAGCTCCTCTGCTCGACTAAAGACAGGAACCAACCATTTTATTTGAGGTTTTTATAAAGCACCACTAATCACCCGGCGGTGGCTAGTCAAAATGATGGCACATTTGTCAAACCTAGAGGTGGACAAACAATTTATTTCTATGAATAATTTTGACCAGAACTCGAAACTCAAGCAATAAATGACAACTGCAATCTATAGTTTCAAAACAAACATTTGTCATAGACTATGTATTGGAATGAGATAAGAACATTAATTCCTGGACATTAAAACATAGACCACATACCTACTCTATCCTAATTTCTCTACAGTGCATGCACGACACATGTGCATGCAATTCCTCTGACAATACACAATTAAAATGAGGCCTGAGACCTATCATCAAAAATGGAACTGCAACATAAATGTGGATATTATTGGAACACTATTCTAAATTGCACCAATGATCGTGCAGAAGACCACAAACAAGTGTTAGAGAAAAATTAAAAGGTATGAGGGACTTGACAAACCAAGGGGAACTACAAAGGTCGGTTTGCTCATCTTGGGCTGAAATATGCAAAGTGCCCCATGGAATGACGATGAGTACATCTGCCTTTTGAACCTCCATGTCACTTTGGTGTTTCAAAATGGGCTGCAGACGCTTGTGCGGCCACTCCTTAATATGGTTTGCACCGGCGCTAAATGTGCACCAGTGTCAACACGTATGGCAGTGCCCTCATTTGCATGGGCATGTCGCCCCATTCCAATAAGGGAATCCCTTGTCTTTACAGCTGCTGCATATTACAGGCATAGAGGCAGAGACGGTCTTAAGACAAACTGACTGTGCTCCACATGGAGACAGCACAAAGTCAGTGTGCTCCCCCACCCCCAAAGGCACCCCTTAGGAGGGAGATAAGAGGATCTAGGGATCCTCCGGGCACCCCCCTGCATGTAGATGCAGTCCCTTACTGCACCAGCCTGCAGGGGGATCTCTGCCCCCCTTTGAAATTCAGGCTGGGTTTCTGACTGGAGTCATAAGGCAGACCAGTGCCTCCAGACAGCTGGTGTGTCATTCACTCATTTGCTGTTCAGAGTGCAGTATAGTCATTGTAATAGGCACACTGGCCAGGTATGCACTCAGAGCACCCAGTTAAGGGCCCTTGTGCTGTGATCTCTGCCTACAGATTTTTGCCTAGGGTAATCGTATTTCCTAAAAAGTCTTGGAATGTTATTGACAGTCGTGGCAATTGGGCTGTATAGAGGGAAAAGGGCTGTAGTAACATGAAGCTGGTTGAAGGTGGCTGATCCTCTTCTGAACAAAACATGTCATCATAAACAGATCCTGGCAGTCCCAATTTCAAAAGAGATGCTAGTCATTTTAACTTGTGATCATTTCTGACACTCATGCAAAAAGAACACGGTTACCTATTTTCATAAATATTTTAGCTGTCATCCTTATATTCAGCCATCAGAACAGCCACAAAAACTTGAATCCCCCAACCATCAATGTTATGCCTTCCACTGCTTCTGAGCTTTTACTGCTATATACAAATATTTGAAATGGTCTTCCCTAGGCTGGAAATAATAATCATGTAATCATTCTGCTAGCCTTAAATAAGTCTGTTTGGTCTTCGGACTATAGTTTAGTCAATTCACTAGCATATATAGTGAATGCTAAAGACTTAATGCTGATAAAAGGTGAAAACGTGCAATTGCTGCTGACTGATTTATAAAAGAGGATCTAGTGATATTGAAGGAAATAAAGTTTTAACAAAATTTAAAAGACCTTGCTGTGCTTCTTAAATATAATCTCTGCCAAACCTACCTACACCAAACTAAACCGACAAAGGGATTAGTTTTCCGCTTCTGCAGGGTGATGTCAAAAGTGAAAATATCAATTCTAGTGACATACAGAGTGCTCCACAAGAGTTGACAGTCTACCCCTGACAGAAAACAGACGGAGATAATCCTGTAATACAGAATAACACTTCTCCAAACTAACCTTTAAACCACAAATGAAAGCAGGAATCATGATATCCATGATTTGATAAAGACAGGATAGAACAATTAATAAGTGCGGACACTAAATCTAGAAAAGAAAATTTATGACCAATCCTGGCATAATTACATTCAACAATTCATTGTTTGGATTTATTTAACCTGTGGGAGTGGTAGAAAGCACTGTCTATTATAGAAAAAAAACAAAGGTTAAACTTCAGTGACCTTCTAGCTAGTTAGGGCAAAAAGATCTTAGTTTATGTTTAAAAAGAAGGCCCAGAATGTCACTGGTTCAAAGGTCAAAGTGGCATTATAGTTAGATGTTGAAATGAAATAAAAGCAAATTTAAAAACAAAATAATTTAACATGTCATAAGTGATGCAATAGGTAAGTTCATGAGCTATGCAAGTTAAAGCTAACTCAGTAAACTATAACTTGTGAATTTCAGTGTTTTGTTTTTTAAACATTTGTTTTATGTCAGTTCCACCCAATATAACTTCACTTTAACCCTTAGTTTTTTAATGCAAGCCAAGATCTTATTGCCACACCAAATGATAACGTCACATTAACCCAGAGTTACAGTTCTGCCATCAATGTTAACTCACAGAAGTCATATGGATTGTGAAAAATCCAAGCATCACACGAAGAACAAGTATAGTAAGTGAGTCACGCCCATTCAGTAGGAGGGTGGTAAGGGTGTGCTGTATAGTTGGTGATGAATTGTGGAGCAGACAGTTGCAAGTATATTACTAAAGTATAGAATAGTATCATTCAGTAATTTACAGACAGCACATTTCCATTGAAATGGCCACAAAATTCACACTGAGGTACCGTTTTGATGATAAAACTATACAGTGAACATAAGATAATGTGTGGAAATTGGAATTACGCAAATATTTGCGATTTGCATATCACCACATAAAATGCCTTCATTTGTTATGATCCTATTAAAATGTTGTTTTAATCATACTGCAGAATTACAAAACAACTGCATCATTTGTGCTTTCCTTGATACTGATATGTATTGAAATATTTGTACAGTTCTTTTACAGGTATTTAAATGTTGCTGCCTGTTAAGAAAAAAAACCTGACATCTTACAGCCTTTCCTTTCACACTCCCTGAACCCCAGCAAAACTGTCAGCTAACCCTTTACTTTGTAGTCAGAGAAAGAAAAGAGTAGTCTCCACTTTTAACGATTATGCAGTGACGTATCAGAGGGCATAGCCTGGCATGAACTCTATCTTTGAACGCACAGCTAATGTGACAAGATAAAAACTACATTAAAAGGCATCTTTAGTCATCATTACTCTTCTAAATTCCAGCACTGTTATTTTGGGGTGCCACAGCAACCCCTGCACCCCCTACTTCCAGCGCCTATGCTTTTAACCTTTGCTTTTTTCAGTGAATTTCACTTTTTTTAATGATATTTAGGCATGAACATATACCCAACCTCCTCTATCAAGCTACAGTTAATGCCCCTGTTGTGCATGGCCTATTGCCACGAGCAGCGAGGAGTTAGCAGCTGGGCCTGCCTCAGCCCACTGTGGCCAGCCAAACCTCTACTGTGCAGCACATGTGTAGTGGGGAGCTGGCCACATGTCCTGGCCAGAGGCCAGGCCCTGACCAAAACCCCCTATGGGCGCCAAATCTGCATTTTCTTCTCCGTTTAAAAAAAATAAAAATTTAGATAACCACAGTACTCCCATGGTACCCGACACACAAGCTTCCAGCCCATGGCACCTTGAGGAAACTGGCACGGTACTGCAGTACTGTGGGGTGGATGTTTGTACAGCATCTCCCACAGGAGTTTGGTGCAGATTCGTCAAACGGCGCCACAGTTATCAGTGAAATAAAAAATGCTCTTCCTATAGAAACTCTTGCATAACTATAACTACACATAGCCGACCGCCACTGTGTAACAAACAAATATGTTCACTGAGAAAAACAAATGTTAAAATAATGTTATAGTTATGCGACAGAGTGAGATGAGAGTTAATGTTACAAAAACACCTAAATTTGTCAGTTATATTATAGTCAACTAACTATAACTTGTGCCGGTTTTGCGCTGCTTATGGTCTCACATTATACGGCATCCATGACATGCTACATGACATCATTGATGACACCGCAAATGACATCATTGATGACATCACTCATCATCCAGTGACCGTGTTCTACAGGCATTGTGGAATGGGAGTAATTCAAAGTTACACCTGTACCCAATTTTCAATAATTAATCAAATGATATAGGGTTTAACCTTTTGCAACATGCAGGACACACAGCATATCTCTGAACTCACTCCCTTTTGTTGTATGTTACCATATTTTTACAAGTATTCACCCACGTAAGAAACAAAATACCTCTATGCACTTTAATGGGGTCAATCAGTTTTCAAACCTTAAACAGCCTACAAAATAGTGTTCATTCTCTATTCACCTTTTTGAGATCACACTCTTAAAGACTCACAATTTTAAGTCAAAAGATCGACAGGTGTGTATTTGCCACTTATAAAGCACCATCAGCTAGGCTGTATGGACAACCCTGCATAGTTTGGTAAAATACACTACAAATGTTAGTGAGAAGAGCATAAAAGCGTACAACTTTAAAGCCCTGGTTACAACCACACTCTGAGTTACAGCATCACTAAGTGAGTCAACCCTACTTTGTATGTTATATACCATTGTGCAAATTCTCAAAATCATCAGTCAAGTTCTGCAAATTTAAGTCCACAGATTATAAATCTCCAGTCTACATACAATCTATCAATAGCAGTGTATGATGTATTAAACATGAGCATGCACCTAACCATCCACAGGTTAATAATATTTTGTGAACGAGGTGGGCAGAGCTTGCCTGAGCCTAAGATGGCCGCTTAAACCGTGAGCTCCGCCGAGCCGGCTAAATATTCAACAGGAATCCTGCATTGGGCTGTACATCGTCGCCTGAAAAGCGCTGCTCCGAGTCTCTGAACCCTTGCTCCACGCGGCGATCACCTTGAAATCTGCGGAAGGTGCCTGCAATGGCAGAAAACTGAGAGTGCAGCGGTGCCGAGAGCTGCGTCATGGGGCCTCGATAGACGCTGGGAGAGACGCCCCCGATCGGGACTGCAGGTGCGTTGCTGCCGGGAGCTGCCTGGTGGCGGAGCGCTGCTGGGACCCCGTAACGGCCCGGTAAAGATCTGGGAAGCGGCGTAGTTCAAAGCCCCTTGCGCACTCACTGCGGACCCGCTGGTGAAGACGAGCCGGCCCCCTGGGGGAAGCCGCCGCATTGCAGCGCTCTGGGAGCCACCGGGTGTGAAGTCAGCTGCCCAGTTGCCGGAGATGTGAGTCGACTGCTGCGAATCCCCGTCTGGCCTCGAGTCGGAGGCACAAAAGAGAGGTGGTGGCTGCGTGGGCGCCCCTGAGACCTGCACCTTACAAGTGGATCACGCTGGTCCTGCTGCAGGCAGACTGCCCAAATGAAATCGTGGTGGTAACCCCAGGCGCACGCAGACAAGGTAAGGCGCATTGGCACTGAGATCTGGAGCCCCAACAAAGCCTCAAACACAAGTCGTGGCATAGCGGCCCGAGCACCTGCTGCGCTACGTGGCACACAATATACTGGGTGGAGGACCTGGTTCGGACAGTCAGTAGCACTGATTTCCCTGCCTGCAGCTTCTTTGCCCCCCCCTTCTTTGAGCGATGAGGCGGAGTTGCGGATAACTGGGGCCATTTCCACTGCGCAAGCTGGGATTGCACCTGCTAGGTCAGCCTGAAACCTGAGTTACACCTCAGGGGGAGGAGTACGCACCTGCCGGGGAAGCTGTGACAGAGGGCAGAGGTGTCACCCTAACATCGTGACATCTGCATACCATAAGCCTACGCAGGGCATAAAGTCTTTGGGAGACACACCACTTGCTGCATGGGTGTATACTGGTTGCTACAGACTATAGACCTCGCGTGGCTGGAACCCCCTGAGAAAGACACTCTTATCGACGCTGTGGGTGCAGTCTTGCTGGACATCCTTGAACTAAGTTGGGGGGGGGGGTGACAACCATCGCCCTTGCTTGCCTGCGATGGGTAAAGTAGACAAAGCACAACCGAAGCTCAATTTTGAGCAGCGCAAGCCTAGGACAAGAGAGACTACCCCAGAGGGGAGTCGAGGCACGCAGGAGGAGGTACCGGAGCAGGTGGATATCCGCACCATACTAATAGCCATGCAGAAAAGCCTGCAGGACAGCTTGACGGCTATTGATACAAAGCTTGACTCACTGTCATATAGAAGGGACAGGATGTCAGAACGAGTTGGTAAGCAGGCAGAGAGGATGGACATGGCTGAACGCAGGGTTACCGAAGTAGAGGAGGCCCAGACGGAAATGGATACCACACAAAAGCAGATGGACAGAGTGTTGCAAATCCTGCAGGACAAAGCGGAAGACCTTGAAGCCCGCTCTCGAAGATGTAACATACGAATTACGGGCTTGCCAGAATCCACGCAGGTTGGTAACATGGAGCGATTTGTGGAGAAAATGCTGGTCACCATGCTGGGAACGGATACGTTTTCTGCGATGTTTGTGGTAGAGAGAGCACATCGTTCGCTGGGCCCCAAGCCTGCCCCGGGGACACCATCAAGACCAATTATCGCAAAACTCCTGAATTACAGGGATCGCGACGCAGCCCTGAGAGTTGTGCGGGAAAAGAAGTCATTGCAGTTTGAGGGGTCAGCCATCTCGCTCTACCCGGATTTCATGTTCCGAGTGCAGGAGGCCCGCAGGCAATTTGCCCCATTTAAACGACAGCTACGTGACCAGAACATTGACTACGCTATGTTGTACCCGGCACGGTTATGAGTTAACAGGCAGGGTAAATCCAAGATTTTTACAGACCCCAAGGAGCTGCAGAATGCTCTGAAGGAGTGGTCGAAAGAGAGACGCGGAGCCCCGGTGCAGTGTGGCCAGAAGGGCGCAACCGGAGGCAGCCTGGATGAACAGGACTAGAGAGTGATTTTACAGACTGGTAGATAAGTGGGAGTCTGGTGGGCCTGGGGTTTTTGATGTGTTCTTATAGCGTATTGTGAGCATTGCTGGGGGTCTAGCAGCTGGGGATTGTATATCGTCAACAGGAGTATGCAGTCACCTTACAGCAAGATACGATTATTTGCATAGAGGGTGAGACCAATAAGGGCAGGGGCAGGGAACGGGCTAAGGAACTTGTGGCCTAGGAGTGGTCAGTTTATTTTATACCTGATGCACTAGATACACCGGACGGCCGCCGGTAGTGAGCAGTTAGCCTAATAGTTCTAAGTTACAACACGTTCAGGCAACATCTGCCCACGTGTGTGCTCCACAACCTGGGTTCAAACTTACTTATTTTTGTTAACATATTCATAGATGTGAACTTGTTATGATTTTTGGGGGAATCAAGGGGGAACTTTGCCATGGCAAAGTTGGGGAACGCCTGACGTGGGTGGGGGGAGGGAGGGGACAGAGACTGATGTACTGCAAAGTCTATTTTATAAATGCTAGGTTCCAGCTACACGGAGGTAGTATAGATCACAGCCACATGACACAGTCAGATTCACTTATGGTCGCACCAGCTCTAAGATGACAGCTAACAGCACGCGAGACACGATCACTCACAGTAGGCTCAGACTATTAACATGGAATGTCCGGGGTCTTAATGACCATAGGAAGCTGAGGAAGGTCATGGCTTACTTGCAGCGAACACGAGATAGACATAGCTATGCTACAGGAGTCACACTTGCCATTGGAAAGCAGCATGTTCCGCAGTAGGAGTTAACAGGGATATACGCACACGGCTGGTTTCACTACACACGTGCGGGGAGTAATCACTTGGGTGAATCCCAAATCTAATTTAAAACTGGTACCACTTGAATCTGACCAAGAGGGCAGGTATGTTGTCTCACGATGCATGGGGAAGGGCATGGACATGATCCTGGTTAACATCTATGGCCCTAACTACGATAATCCGAAATTTTATGCCTCCCTAATGGAAAAGATGCTGGGATATGAGAATAGAATACAGCTTTGGGGCGGCGATCTTAATTGTGTTCTGAGCCCTCACCTGGATAGATCGGGCGGCCCGAAACGACGCACGGCGGCGTCAGCTCGCGCAATAGTTGATGCAATGACACAACTGGAGCTAAGCGATGTGTGGCGGCGGCACCCTGAGGGGGGAGGATACACACATTACTCGGCGTTCCACGACTTACATACCAGGATAGATTACTGGCTAGCTTCCCTGAGTGTCTATGATAGAATACGCGATTGCGTTGTGCTCCCTCGCACCTTCTCTGACCACTCCCCTATTCTATTAGTAGTAGAAACACCACAGAAACATATCCCTCCTTTCACCTGGCGCTTCCCAACGTATTCACTGTTTGACGAGGCCTTTAAGTCTGAGATAGCGGAAGCAACAGACACTTTCTTTGCCTGCAATGTCTGCTCGGTAGGTACTTTTGCAACGGTCTGGGAAACATTTAAGGTTTATATCCGTGGGATAGCCATGGCAAAACACTCCGGAGTACTTAAGTCGCTTCGTAAGCGGCTGTCGGACCTGGAGAATACTCTCAAAACACTTGAACAAAAAGTATTAGACGGTGCGAGCGACACCGACGCAGCAAGCTTTAAAACGCTTTTAGGAGAATACAATGATACAGAAGACGCTGAACTTAAGCACTTAGGCAAATATGCGATTGCACGCTCATATGGGGAAGGAGAGCGCCCGGGCACAGTCCTGTCCTCCCTCCTAAAGAAGCGCAGGGAGGCTGCGATGGTATCTGAGATCAGGGGCGCGGAGGGGGAGATGATAATGGAAGAGACTGGTATAGCTGCGCGGTTCCGACAGTTCTACTCGTCTTTATATGGCTCACGAGAAGACGGGAGGGGAGACAGAAATATTGGACTATCTGGCTCATATCAAGATGCCCTGGCTAACCAATGAGCACTGAGAATACCTAATGCGCCCATTGGAACGGGAGGAAATAATCTCGGCACTAGCCGGGATGAAATCGAGCAGCGCACCGGGAGTGGATGGCCTTACGGTCACATTCTACAAAGCATTTCAGGATCAGCTGGTCGCTCACCTAGCTACGTTGTTCGAGGAGATTTGTGTTGGTGGAATCATGCCGCCTACAATGAGGGAGGCGGTCATTGTGGCGATACTGAAACCGGACAAGTCCCCAACTGATTGTTCCTCGTATCGCCCCTTGTCGCTCATCAACGTTGACACCAAGCTTTACGCCAAAATCTTGGCGACTCGCCTTACACCCCTAGTCCCGATTCTAGTAGCGCCAGAGCAAGCGGGCTTTGTTCCTGATAGGAACCTGACCTATAATCTTAGAACGGTATTCAGGGCGATACAACACACCCGCCAAGACGTACCGGCAGTCGCAGTATTTTTAGATATGGAAAAGGCCTTCGATTCGGTCGAGTGGCTCTTTATGAAACTGGTGCTGACGAAGTTGGGACTGGGAGGCATATTCCTTCAAATGGTAGGGGTATTATATAATTCCCAAACTGCTAGAATAAAAATTGGCAACTTAGTTACTGACACCAAAAAAATTAAAGGGGTACTCGCCAAGGGTGCCCATTATCACCGATTTTATATGCGTTGGTGGCGGAGCCATTAGCTTGCGCCCTACAGGAATACCACAAGCATAGATGGATACGATTCCCTGAATACGAACTGATTGTTTCCGCGTACGCGGACGACACGCTGCTCTATGTGCGGAATCCGGATAGTAACCTGTCCCCCATACTGAGGGAAGTGGTCAAATTTGGTTCGTTATCGGGACTAAGAGTCAACTGGTCTAAATCGATAGTTTTTCCCTTTACTCCTGCTACTGTGCCCTTGGAGCCGGACTATCCACTGCAGTGGACCACGGAGCTGGTCCGGTATTTAGGAATTAAGATACACACAGACTCGGAGGTGGTCTTCCGTGAGAACTATGGGGTGGCTGTTAGCAGACTAGAGAGCGACATAGAGAACTGGATCCGGCTGCCGTTGTCGTTGGTAGGACGGATCACGCTAATGAAAACGGTAATACTCCCTCGATTTCTGTTTCTGTTCACTAATATTCCTATGGTACTTCCGGGAAAATTTTTTCGCATGCTCACATCGCTCCTGATAAAGCTAGCGTGGGCAGGGAAACAGGCTAGGGTTAGGTGGGAGGTCCTCACACTTCCTTACCATCTGGGAGGACTAGGTGCTCCGGACCTTGATTTATACTACAGAGCAGCACAGGGGGCCCATGCTCATTACTGGATCCATGGCCTTCCTGACACCCCCCATATCCAGATTGAGAGGGTCGCAGCGACGCCACTCTCGCTACCTGCTATGCTGTTTACCACATTAGACCGTACGACAGGGATTCTAGATTCCATAAACGCTACCAGGCATGCGTGGCAGCACTTGTTGAAACTACAAGCGGGGGCAATACTTTACTCGCCGCTTGCCCCCTTGGACTGGTGAAGTTGGCTGCCTTCGTGCACAGAGAGAGGAGTGACGAAGGCGCTCAGCTCCATAGAAGTCATAACGATAGGGGATTTGTTCAAGGATAGGAGAGCCAAGACATGGGAGGAGCTGGAGAAACCAGACCAATAGACAACGCTCTTGCATAAATTCCAATTCCATAGAACGAGACAGGCACTGATGGGAATCTTGGGCAGTGATTTGGTGGAACTGACAGAAGTGGTGCCACTCACATATGTGATAAAAGCTACCTCTCCAACTCAAATTGTATCCAAAATTTACAAATTAGCACTGGGGTACCGAGAAAACATTTACACCAAAGCTAGACTTGCGTGGCAAACGGATCTGGAACTAGAATTAGATGATGAGACCTGGAGGTACTGCTGCGAAAGTACTAAGCGAATTTCGCTAAATGGGAGGCACAGGCTCATTCATTTTAAATGTTTGAATAGAGTATATTACACGCCAGAGAGACTATGCAGATACGGACTGCGCGACACGGCACAATGTGAGCGATGTGGCGATAGCCCAGCAGATTTTCTACACCTGGCTTGGGCATGTCCTGGGGTGGCTAGTTTTTGGGCACGTGTATTTCAAGAGATAGCGGCCATGATAGACATGCAGTTAGCGCCAGATCCCTTGCTTGCTTTGCTGGGGTATTCTAAGCCGATGCCAAAGGCAGTGCGTAGATTGGATGACATGAGTATGCTAATTGCTAAGCGTAGAGTGGCGATATGCTGGTCAAAAGGCCCGACTCCAACTATTGCGGACTGGCACAGAGACATGCTGTATTGCAGTACGCAAACCGAAAATTATAGTGAGTTACTCCCACCACGTAGTCGTCCCAAACCATTTTTGGGCGCTGTACAAGACATACCTCATGACCAAAGACAATGATGCCGAAGGCATTGACATTGCCAGGTGTGACAACGAAGATGAGCAGGCCCTACAACCTAGAGAACCCACTGGTTAGGACATCGGGGATTGGAATGCCAAATTGCTGGTGGTCACTCTGATAGTAGGGTTAATGGGCGGGTGGGGAGCCTACATTAAATAAGACTTGACTGTGCGGGAAACAGACTACAAATGCTGTCGCAAAACTTGATTGTCAGTGTGGATAACAGGAAATGTACAGTTACTATGGATGAGAATTACTGCGACAAGGTGCGCTGGGGATTGTTTACTTTTCTTGCTGTATAAGCTGGTTATTATGCAGAATGATGTCAGATCTCTTTGTTATTACTAAATGTTAATAAAGTACTTAATAAAAAATATATATATTTTGTGAACAGAAGCTTTCGCTTTTTTCACAGATTTTTGGAAACTGCCTTTATGCTCAATCTGCTCAATCTGCTCAATCTACATCCTATTTCTAAACGTGGCTCTGCAGTTCAATCAGATCATCATCCTGAGGTGATCCAGCTGTTTAAAGTGTTCATCCTTTACCTTGTTTAACATGGAGTGCTCATTGCACCAGTAACTTTAGTGGTTGGTGAACCTTGCACCATATATTGCCAACAAGAGTTGGCTGTACAGCCTATGCTATTTCAATATTATACACACACATGTTGAATGCTGTAAATGACTAGCCCTTTTACTAACTCATTTTTATTAATATGATGTATAGGTTTTTTGAATAGTGAGAATAGCAGTCATATAGACGATATCAGTGACCTCATCAACGATGTCACTTAACTTGTCATGGGTGATGTAATATGTGAGGTCATAAGCAGTGTAAGACGCTGACACAAGTTTTAATAAGGTAACTAAACTAAAACTGGCAAATTTCAGTGTTTTTGTGTGAGGGGGTTAAACATTAGTTCATGTCTCATTTTGGCACCCAACTATAATGTAACTTTCTCCTTTGGTTTTTTCAGTGAATTTCTCAGTTGTTTATGTAAGTTAAGATCTTATTACAATACTTAACTTTAACATCACTATAAACGTAGTTTTTTTCTGTGCATTTCTTGGGGTTTGTTCATATTCTAAATGCGCCATATGTAACACCATCTTCAAATTTGGCAATCCCACAGCACATCATATGGTGTTCAGATATTATGCAATAGGGGTTAGGCACAAGGCATGGTGTCTGGCCAAATCCTGCATCCAACCTGATCCCCTCTGCACACAACTTTTAGTTGTATAGGAAGGAGATAGGATACAATTTGATTCCTTTGTGTTCTCTTGTAAATTTTTAAAAACGTTTTTGGTTTGAAATCTTTTTTGGTTTGAAACTTTTTTTTTTTTAAGTTAACAGTTTCGAACTACTGTATTTTAATTTCTAATTATTATCTTTTAGTTTTATGTAATGCATTTTTTTAATTTGTTATGCTTTTGCTACAGCTCCTTTAGTTTTATATTGAGATGATCCATCATCGCATCTACAAAAAGTGGTTTGTTGGTCTTACCAGAAGTTACTACTTTAAAACAGTGTTTGCAGTATGAAGCAAAATACTGCATATTTTCATCGTCCTCTTCTTGCTGTTGACACAGCACTTCCACTGGTACAGTTTCTTCTTCTTATGCTCCTTATGTTCTCTACATCTTAGTATGTGGTATGGATACATAGCCCACTGGTGTTTCTACATCTATACCCATGAAGCAAGGCCAATTTTACCACTATGAAGCATCTCTTTGCACAAGGTACATGTTACATCTTGTGCATTTAGTTTTTTGTTTGCCGCCTAGAAAAGAAAATAACTTCCACACCGCTAACTCTTTTGGTTGTGCTGCTGTAGACGTTGATGGCAGTTCAATCAGGATGTCATTCTGAGATGATACACCCGTGGAAGGGCCAGTGGATGGTGTGGTCAGTGGCTGCTGCTGTGGAGTTCTCCCTGAGACCTTGGTGGACTTTGATTGTCTGCACAATGTGGCCAAACTCCAGTCTGCTCTTGGTGTTCAAGAAGTTTGTTTGAGTTTCTTCCTAAAGGCTGTGGGCTTATTTCTTTTTAAGCCTCCTGTGAAGCTGAACATGCTTGCCAACTTTCATGGCCTAGTAACTGCACGAGCAACAGGGCTCAGGATTGTACCTTTCACATTTTATGACAGTGTAACTTTGTTTTCAAAACTGGCAAGGGAGGTGGGAGTTTGTGAGAATAATAAGGCTAGTATTGTGCATAGGAATGGCATCTTCTCCTTAAGCGCATTTTGCTCTTCCTTGAGGGATGATCCTGAAACCTGTATATTGGATAAGTGTTTGCTGAGGGCAACAAGTTTCGGTCAAGTGATTATTCTTCTTTGGCATGCACTACAAGAAAATCTATACATACTGGTGTAATTTTTTTATGTGTTTAGCTCCAAATGTCCAGTTTCTAGAAGTGGAGCAGAATTGCTTTTACACACAGGGAGCTGCACGATAGCAGCTCCCTATGTGTAAAAGCAATGCCGGCTCCCGCAGGAGACGTGGAGCCTGCAGGGACTGCGGGAGCACGCGGCCCCCCTCTCTTTAATAAAAAAAAGTTTAAAAAAAAGAAAGGCTAGGCCCCAGGGGATGGGATCCCCGGGGCCAAAAGTCAGCCCGAGGAGGGGGGGCCACCCGTGGCCTATGATGACCTCACAGCAATCCAGCTGTGTGTGTCTTACTGGAGGTAACATAGGAGGTGTAGTTGGCCCCCAAGGACCCTCAAGAGCCAAGGGGACTTCATCCCCCAACTAGCAGTGCACCAGGAGGCACGTTTGCAGAGTGGTGGAGAAAGGGGGCGTGACCACCAAAAACCTCTCAGCAAACCCACTGTGTGGGACTTACTGGAGGCAACAGGAGGGGTAGTTGGCCCCCAAGGACCCTCAATAGCCAAGGGGAGTTCATCCCCTTATTGGTAGCGCACCAGGTGGCATGTTTGCAGAGTGGTGGAGAAAGGTGGTGTTGCCTCCGACAACATCACAGCAATCCTGCTGTGTGGTACTTACTGGAGGCCAACTACCCCTCTTGTCACCTCCAGTGAGTCCCACACAGCGGGATTGATAAGAGGTCTTCGGAGCCCACGTCCCCTTTCTCCACCACTCTGCAAACGCGCCTCCTGTTACCTCCTGTAAGTCCTTCACAGCGATATTCCTGAGAGCTGGTTGGAGGCCCAGCCCCCTTTCTCCACCACTCTGCAAACATGACTATGTTATGTTTTGTTAAAATTACTTGTAAAGTGCACGTACACCGGTTGGTTTCATGGCGCTATATGTAGGAGTGACCAAAGTCCTGGGCGGTAATCAAGAATCGGGGGACAGCCAAGGTTAGAGATTAATCATATGCCTGGGTAAACAGACATGTTTTAAGAAGTTTCCTGAATCTTAGGAGATCTGTACAAGATCTGATGTCAAGGGGCAGGGTGTTCCAAAGCAGGGTGCCAGCACCGCAAATCTGCTGCCCCCTAACTGTTTTGATTTGTAGTACGGGGTGACCAGTAAATTTGTGTGGGCTGATCGCAAGTTGCGGGTGGGTATGTATCTCTGAATAATATTGGAGATAAATTCTGGGCATGTGCCATGTAACGATTTGAAAATGAGACAGCCGACTTTGAAGGTGCAGGGTTGAGGTACGGGGAGCCAATGAAGCTTCTTCATAAGAGGGGAGGCATGTTGCCATCTAGGCTGATGAAAAATCAGTCATGCAGCCTGATTCTGCACGAGTTGCAGTCTCCTTACCAGGTATAGTGGCATAATTAGCATAATCTATGTGGGACATAACCAGGGCTAGAACTACCTGCACCAAGGCATCCCTAGTGAGAAATCTGCTAATTTTCCTTACTTTCCCTAGCTGAAAAAAACAGGTAGACACTACAGCTCCAATCTGGGACTTCATAGATAAGTCACAGTTGATTGCGACTCCAAGACTCTTGGCTGAGGAGGATGGAGTAGGGGGAGAGCCCAGCTCAGCCGCCCAGAAGTGAGGGCTCCAGGGTCTACAACAGGAATACAACTTAAAAAAAACATAGAAATTCACTGAAAAAACAAAGGTTACAGGGACGTTATAGTTTAGAATTAGCATTTAAAAAACCTTAGAAATTCACTCAAAAATTCAAAGGTTAGATAGACGTTATAGTTAAGAATTAGCATTTAAAAAACCTTAGAACTTCACAGAATAAACCAAAGGTTACAGGGATGTTATAGTTAGGCTCAGATTTCACTTGTGCAAAACCAGTGAAATTCTGCAGTTATAGTTAGCTGAGCTAACTATAACTCGTGCCCCCGCAATGCACTGCTTATGACCTCGCATATTACATCACCCATGATATGGTCAGTGACATCACTGATGACATCTCAAATGACATCGCTGATGACATCATCCACAGAATCTCTGACGCACCCACTCACACCCCCATATAACCTTTCAGACACCCACTCCAACTTCCTCATTATCATTCTCAAACCCATTCACACACCCATACCAGTACATACACACCCAGTCACTGACTCATAGATCTACACACACATCCACTCACTCACCCATCCAGCCACTCATACACCCACTCACTCACTAATACAGCCATTGACATATGCACTCATAAACCCATACAGCCACTCACACACTGTCAGTCACCCATAGAGCTACTCACATACCTACTCACTCACCCACAGAGTCAATCACACAGCCAATTACTCACCCATACAGTTACTGACATACTCATACAGATACTAACACATACTCACTCACCTATCAGTCACTGACAAAAGCACACACTCACCCATACAGCCACTCTCACAATCACTCACTCACCCATACAGTCACTCATATACTCCAACACTCACCTATACTCTCTTTCGCATATGCAGTTACTCACCCATATATCATTGGCACACCCCCTCACCCACCGACACAATAAAACACACACTCAGTCCTTCACACATGCACTCACTGACCCCTACAGTCACTGACTCACCCACTCACTCATCCATACAGGCAGTAACACACCCCCTCACCCACCCACACAGACACTCAGACACCCATACAGGTACTTAGACAACCAATCAATGACCCATACAGCCACTCATGTACCCACTCACACACCCATACAGCGACTTAGACACCAACTGACAGACTGATACAAACATTCACTGAACCAGTCACTCACCCATACATTCACTGAGAGACCTAATCACTCACATATACAGTCATGCACCCAATGAATCATCTATACAGGCACTCATACACCCACTGATTCACCAATACACCTTGGTATATATATTTAACTTCATAAACATTTTGAAAACAGTCACAGTCACTGGATGATGTCATGAGTGATGTCATCTGAGATGTCATCAGTGATGTCACCGACCATGTCATGAGTGATGTAATATGTGAGGCCATAAGCAGTGCATTGCGAGGGCTTATGTTATAGTTAGCTCAGCTAACTATAACTGATGAATTTCACTGGTTTTGTACAAGTGAAATCTAAGCCTAACTATAACGTCCTTGTAACCTTTGCTTTTTTCTGTGAATTTCTAAGGTTTTTTAAATGCTAATTTCTAACTAAAACGTCCTTCTAACCTTTGTTTTTTTCAGTAAATATACATATATCCACTGATAAACTAAAGTTAACAGAGTTGTTATAGTTAGGTTGATGTTTTACTCATACAAAACAATAGAAATTCAGCAGTTATAGGTATAGTTTTTCTTATGTTAAGAAATTATGACTTGTTGCCTTAAGTTACTTAATGGCACAAGGTATAGTTTCTTCAGATAAGTATAACTATAACTGCTTTATGTATACTTATTATCGAACACATGAATTTGTGTAGGAAAATATTGTTGTAACCTCTTTATTATTGTACGTTTAAACTAACAATTGTTATCTCACAATCATCTGGCACCAACATTCACAGTCAGTACTGTCAACTCCACTTTGGCCATCAATGGTGCTAATATTCAAAAGTGGCACTTCTGAGATCCCTTTCCTCCAAATCATGCCAATCAGTGCTCATTTGCCTCTTGACTCCTAAGGTCAAGAAACTTTAGGACACCTCTTTCTTTTCACGAGTAAAGCAGACTGAATAGATATGGGTAATTGAAAAACAAACGTGGAATAGGTTTATTTTTAAAATGTAATGCCAGATGCCTGAACCATCCTGCCATGATGTCCAAGGTCTGACTCATCCCAGAATCTAATGGTGAGTCTCTACTGCTTAAAGTTCCAGCAGTGCACCTGTACACTTTCGCAATGTGTAGCTAGCTGACTTTTAAAAACAAATTTAGCACGCAAGAGATGCCTCTATCCAGAGCATCAACAATAATTATCCAGCAGATGTTAACTCAATTAAAGAAATTCTGAAAAATAGCAGATTGTGCTAGTGAGAAGCCTAAGAGGTGAGTATCCCAGACTAAACACAATTTGGTGAGCTCACAAACATGCAACTGTGCCTGCTAAACTTTAATATTCTACAATTACTTCTCATACACTCAATAAGATGTACACAAGTTTTAAACAGGTTTACCAAATCTTCCTCTGTATGCTGACAGTAAAGTATTATCACATAATCCAGTATCCACTGTGTGATCAGTGCAACTTTTTTATTGTGTGATGCATGGGTGTTGCTCATGTTTGCTGCGCAACTCCACTGTTTTGAAAAATAAAAAATATCTTAGGTGTACATACAACTATTTCTCTTTCATTCAAGAACATTTAGGGGGTCAATTATCCCCACCAAATGCAATGCAGTCCTGAGGATGGTCTCATTTGTTCATTATGACAAAGAATAAACCGTCAATGATAATTCCGCTTCTTGTTTAAAGGAAAAAACAGCAATACTATCCATAACCAGTGTGACATACTCTATGGACTCAATTTTCAACAAGAGTGGAACATCATACACATGTCTAAAGAGATTGCTGAACCTGAACCTATCAAGATGTTGTCAAAATATTCACGGCAAGTGTATGCTGCATGCAAGAAATAAACCCCATGTTCACTTGCTTGTTTTTTGACACACCCTGCAGTTTATTTATGAAAAATGTTTTCACTTGTACACCTGTTGTTCTATTTCATTTTCAATATAACATTGATTGATTGATGTATTCTGCTTATCTAAAAATATAGCTATACAAATAGACCCTTGAATTATTTTGAGTATTTCAAAAATTATCCTTGTTTTGGCCATTTACTCTAATATGCATACAAATGTAGTGGAAGCTGCAGCAAAGTCAGGCTCACCAGTGATGCACCCTCGGTGGATCGGCTGGCATGTTGGTCCCAGTCCCTTGATGGTTCTCCAGGTAAAAAGTTAGCAAACAGTTTCTAAGTCCCAGCATTTAAGGTTTGGACAGGAGGAGTACACTTTAGCACCAGTTAAGGGCTCCAGGACCTCAGGAATAGTTTGGAGGAAGGGGGGGTGTCAGAATTCACTCCAACAGAAGCAACCAGCAGGTCCGGGGCAGATCCAATTAAAACTGGTCAGCTGGGCTCTTCAGGAATAAGGGCTTCTTGCAGCTTTTCTGTCCCTGTAGATTAACAGGTCAACCAACTGACCCTTGGAGTCCACTTCTTTGTCCTGGGTACAAATGGGTGCAGGTTCACCCCAAAGGTTCTCCTTACATGCTTCAAACAAATGTTCAGCCCTCCTTTTGTCTTCCGCAAGTCCACTGGTGTTCTGAACAGGATGCCCACATTTATGCCTGGCACAAGCATGTGGGTGGCCGCCTCCTTAACCAATAGGTAATAAGTTTTCAGGCAATCCTACCCACATTTTCAGCCACTCCTATGTGCTCTACTAAAAACAATCCCACAATGCCCACCTCTAGCTAATACCAAGATGGCAGAACATGTCTTCCCTTATGCAGTGCTCCTGTGCCCACCTTAGATTTGTGGCCAGGGAAATAAGCAACCCCTCATCTGTGGTCACTCAAACCCATTACTGGGAGCAGCTGCTTTCTCATTGGGAAGGGTGCCTGGCTGGTGAAAAAGACAAAAGAGGGTGCAGGCTCAGGTGTTAATGCCTGTGATGGGG
The DNA here is from genome assembly GCA_963921515.1 of Calotriton arnoldi. Taxonomy (NCBI): domain Eukaryota; kingdom Metazoa; phylum Chordata; class Amphibia; order Caudata; family Salamandridae; genus Calotriton; species Calotriton arnoldi. The sequence continues at coordinate 1,925,316 of CAWUFW010000954.1, forward strand.
GAGGCCTCTTTGAAAATAATTAAATAATTAAGTTCCTGGGCACTGCTCCGATGGTCATCCAGTAAGAGGGACAGAGTACCTTTCCACACCAAAGGTCTTTGTAACAGCTCTGAGACCAAGATCATACCTCATCAGGGAGCTATTCAGCTCCTGATGACAGTTGGAAGCTCATGCAATTGGGCTTCTAGATGCTTTAGGGGACTTTTTAAAAGTACCTTTTAAAAAATATTCAGTACAAATCCAACTTTAACAATGAATTGGATTCGTATTAAATATTTTAAAAAGTCAAAGAATTAACTTTTTAGCTGGTTCCTAGGTGGAGCAAACATTATTTAATTTTAATATTAACTCTCAGCATTTTGCTATGGAGCAGCTAATCATGACACAGTGAAAATAGCTTTTGGTACCTTGTCACCATAAGGATATTTTTACATTAGTTTTACATGTCCCACTTTTAAATGTCAAGCACCCTGCCTTATTGGACATTAAGGCTTACTTAGGAGTGACTTATTAATATTTAAAAGGAGGGATTAGGCCTGTTAAAAGGGGTTATTTTGACAGGTCAAAATTACAATTTAAAGTTGCACAGCCAGGTTACTGATGGCAGGCCTGCAGTCTTGTTTTGCATTATCGTTTTAGTGGTGTCCCAATATGTGTAGCAATCCACTAGTGCCATTTAAATTACAGGCCCTGGGTACACTTTGTACCATACACTGGGAACTTATAGGTAAGTTAAAAATGCCAATTAGGAGTATAGCAAATTTCAACATGTTTTAAGGGTCAGAGCACATGAACTGGGGCCTGGTTAGCAGAGTCCCAATGCAAAGAGTCAAACACTCAGCGGCATCAGTCACAAAATGTGTGTGATCATGCAAAAAGAGGTGTTTTCTTACATTAACACATTATTTTAATGGCAATTTCATGAAAACTGCTGAATGAATTTACTTCATAACAAGCAACAACACTTCCTCAAGTAAAGTTTTAATTTTATGGCAAGTTTGCAATAATTCCCTATAAAACCCTTTCTATCAGAAGTGGACAGCAAACAGTTATATGTGAGTTAAAATGGGAAATGCTGCTTCTATCACCACCCCTTTTAGGTATATCCCCCTTTCACAGGTTTGCATTAACCACAACATATACATGGTGTCTGCCAAGTGTGGGGCAGATCTGTAAAACTGAACCAAGGTTATTAGCAAATAAATGTTATTTTTTAACCCAACCACTCAAATTTGACCTCAAATCTGCATGAAACCTGAGATTCCTGCATTGGACTTAACATACTAAAAAGAAGCACATGGACTTACTTATGTGTTCCACTCTCCAGATACTCATAAGGACAAAGGTTCCTCCATCTTTAGTAGCTGTGACATCCCTTTGACGGTAGGCAATGTTAAAACTGATAAGAGGGGAGCTACATAATACTCCATGCTACGTTAGGAAGGCAGCCCCAGTATACACCGCCAACACTGCACAGGATTTATTGTTAACAAAATTTCTTTCCCCTATGGGGGTATTTGCAAGAAGGGAATATAATTCTTACCTTTGACTCTAATTCCCTATGGGACCCATATTTGAACAAGATGGGGAATATGGGGGAGGCATCCGGTGCCTTTTCCCAAAAACTCAAGTCGATGAGGAAGGAAGTGGGACTATGAGACATCCAGCAGGACATACGTCCTAGCAATAATCATTATTCCTTTCTTTACATGTTCTTTCAGTTAGATATGATTCTAGTTATTAATCCCCCCCCGCCCCTCTCAATCAAAAAGCAATAATTGGCCTATTTGGGGTTTCTGCCTATGCTCATGTTATAGAACACGTGGAGCTGGGTTCAGTGGGTGATATATATAAAGAAAGAAATAAAGTGCTAAGTTGGACAGTGTAACTTTTTGCTGACATGGTTCTGCGTTTATATATATTATACATCATGGGTAATCATGAAATATCGTGGTTATATATTGGCAATGAGGGGTTCTGGTAACACCATAAACCACAAAGTTGTAATGTATTTTTATATTACATGTTTATTTTTGGGGTAGTTAACTTGAAAGAGTTTATTTCGTCAAAGTGCAGCGCAGTGATCAATTTAGAATGTTTACGTTTTGTTTACCTTTCATTAATAAATTGTTGCGAAAACAATGGTGAGAGCCAGTGGATTTATGTGAGTGCCTGGCAGCAGCTTTTTCAACATAATTATGAATTCACATATGCCGCATAATTTGCAGATTTTCCTCTGTTTTTGATGAGTTAAGTTTAAGGCAATTTCTCTCCATCCTTTGATTGAGAGCTCAAAAGCAGTGGCCTAGTCCTGAGTTGTCAAACTCCCTCGTTTTTTATTGATTTAAGATGATCTGAGTGTCATCAGCATAGTTGTAGCATGTGATCTGGAAGGATGTGATGAGATCCGGCAGTGGGTTGAGGTAGGTGTTGAAGAGAAGTAGAGCTATCACCAAGATTCAAGGAATGAGTGTGCCAAAGCTTAATGAGAGTGATGTTACTGCTGAACTGGGATACAATCCAAACTATGGGTACCTTTACATACTACTGTGACTGAATAAATATTTGTATGGCATTAATTTTGCCAACAGCGTTCAGATATTTAGAACAGAGCTGAAAAATTCCACCAATGCAGGGCTGTTGACAATTCCTAAATATAACAAACTATTTGGGATTATGGGAGGGTGTCAAAATCCTGAGATGCAAATTCCTTCGATAACAACCTAACTTTCTCAATGCCCAAAGCTAACCAGATGCCAGAAACTATCTTCCATAAGTTTTAATACCTGTATACATGCAATTGTAATAGTGAGGCAATAAAAAAGATCTGTAAATAACAAGATGACGTTCCTTACCCGCCCAAAAGATTCCTGTAAGCGTTTGAAGATGTATATTGCATTTTCAAGAGTGTTGTTTCTAAATTAAATATGAGAATTGATCATGGATAGCCTTGAAAGGTGCCACACGCTGAAGGGATCCATTCAGTGGTTAGATTGCCAATGCAAATCTACGCTATTGATTTTTGTTTCAAAAGACATAACATTCCAATGAAATTAGTTTCAAAGTCAAAGGCATCCAGGAAATGCTAATGGCAGACTAGCAAACACATACTGCTTAACATAATGCATAATTACAAAGGGATTGATCACTATACTGCAGTCGGGCATAGTCATAATGCCATTCAAACTAATCATTAATAACATCAGTTACAGACAGCTGTATATATGTAAAAGTATTATTGCATTTTAAGGTATACTTTGCACCTTTCCACCGAAATATTTACATAAAAAGCATAAATAACCAAAATAACTAGGTTTCCAAAGCGATGGCATTTTCACATTCATTTTGCTGCAGGTACAAATAAGGCAGTTCAGTTGCTAAGGGCCTTCCATTATCACAGTTCTATCTCAACTATGCTTTTATTTCCAAGTGGTTAATCTCTTTGGGGCTGGTGCGTTACTTAGCGGAGCAGAGTATTACAGTAGAGCTCTTTGTTCGAATTCAAGCACTTGCAAGGTGTTGAGTGATCTGAAAGTGGTGCAATGCTCTATCATGGAGAAGCACAAATGAAAAGATCTGGGATATGTGCTCAACGCATCTGGCACTACAAAGAATAAGAGTCTAGATGTTGCACAGAAGCTAATGAATGCAGTTCAATGGGAACTTCTAAAATGCATTTTTATATGTATTGGAGAGTGTATTATGTGTTCCTCCATTGTTCCTGTAGTGGTTCCTGTCAACAAAGCTGTGAATGAGAAATGGAGCCTTGTGCACAAGGTGACAGATACATTGTCCTTCCATAACCCCTTCTCGCCTCATCATGTTCAGCCTAATATTTTTCACCTTACAGGAAAATACTTTATTCATATAATCAAAATAGTCCAAAATTGAAACCGGTGTTTGTATAGCGGCACTTGCTGTTTAACACTCCTAGTGGTTTTGGGGTTGATTTACTAACACATTTCAGTTATTTTTTACAACACAGCGGTCACTGTTAAGGAAAAGACAAGACAAATCTACTTGTCTATAGAGGATCTAGGACCATATGGACAAAGCTTTTTTGGAAGTCGGAAATGTCCCAATTCACAGAATCAGCCCGTTTGCGAGCGCAAAAAAGCATTTGTAAATGTACTTGTTACTGAATCACAATTTGGCTTAGCGAATTGTATTTGAAAGAGGCGTATTTAGGGTGTCCCTTCCAAATACCAAATTGAAGTGGTATGTATTAATGTTTTGCGACCGAATTCCTCAAAGGTCCCCTTCCGCATTGAGAATGTAAAAAAATATGTATATTTTTAAAACACACCCCATTTTCCTTTAAGGAAAACGGCTGCATTTTTAAAAAATTGCTTTATTTAAAAGCAAGCACAGACATGATGGTCTGCTGAACCCAACAGACCCCCATCCCTCTGATGGCAGCGATTCCTAGTGGGTCACAAATTGCGACCTACCTCATTAATATTCATAAAGTAGGTCGATTTGCGACCACACTGGGAATCACTATTTTAAAATATATTCTTTTGTACATAGGAATTGTGATTTCCTAAATGCAATTAGGTAAGAATCACAATTTGGAAACTGTCATTCCTAATTTTTGTATATCTGGCCCCTAGTTCTCCACAGCTGCTTCTTTTTCTAATCTTGAAACAAGAAGGGATGTTTCCCCATTATAGAAATGGAGCAGAGAATACTATTTGTTTTATTTTAGCATTTATATAGTGCACCTGGACCTCGTCGGTATTAGGACAGTATTAGGGCGCTATGCAATGAAACAGGGTTACATTGAGATGAGCATAAGGGAGAACATTGTAAAGTTAACACATATACTTAACATGAGAGATAAAGCATTTAGTGGAAGTCAACAGTATAGCATAATTACAGTAAATATTGCTTGAAAAGGTGGACCTTAGATGTTTCCTGAAGGTGATGATCGGTGTTAAATTTCTAAGATGGTGTGGAAAAAACTTTCAGGCTGAGAGCCACGTTGGTGCCACAAAACAAGTGGAAAGCAAAGGTAATGTGATATCTTGCACATAATAAATCATGGGGCAAACCAGGAGTTCCACAGTAGCTTGAACACCAGAGTTGCTGCTAACTTTAGCACAACAGCCGAGTAGACATGAAGAGATAATTAAAACTACTAGGAATGCCCCAAGGTGATGTAGACATGTGGCGATATTATAGTGACCTTAACAAAAGAAACATATAAAGCAAGTAGAATGCTCATGTGCTACTGAGAACAAAACTGTTTCTGAAAGGAGAGTGTCTAGTTAAAATCATCCAACACTAGCAGCTAAGCCAGGGGCTGTAGGTAAGATGACTAGAGAAAAAGAAGCAGATCCAGGAAAGCTGACATTCCTGTGAAACTTTGGAAAATGAAGAAGTGTGTAAGACCAGGTAAACAAACCAGAAATTAATTTCCGTTGTAAAGAAATTCAATATCACTGGCATTGAATTTTAAAGATAAACTTCCATCCTCTGGATTACCAACTGCTTCTAAATCTTCAAAAATATGACAGAGGCCAAATATTCTGATTTCAATCCACAACAGAAGCGACTCAGAATAATAGGTGACTGAATGTTGAGTGGTATTTGATGCTAAAAAGACCACAGTTAAACAGCCCTGCCACTGGTGTTACCGAAGAGGAGGACATACATTTTCCAAGAGGGCTAAATTAGTTCTTCTTAGCACCTTTTATAGATTGCCACTTTGTTCTGGCTCAGGGAGGAGGCAATCAACTGGTCAAAAGCCATATATTTATTAGAAAAGAGGAGTTTGAGTAGAACTAGCTTTGACATGTATTAACATTTCTGTAAAACACAGTGGTCTTTCTATAGCTGTTCCAGGTTTGACCACAGAGCAATTCTATGATTTCTTTTGTAGGGATCTCACAGGAAATGGTAGATACATTGTATGTTATTTGTGAAAAGTGTATGCAGCACAGTCTTATTTCCATGACAGAAAGAAATAAACCAGAAAAAATAATCCCCATCAAAGTGTAGACCTCAGTAGACATTGATGTGCAGTGTTGTTAGGAATTGTAGAACGAACAGTTGCAAAATGTTAAGTTTTAAATGGCTACAGAAAAAATACGACATATAAAACTTTAACACATTGGAACAACAGTGACAAAGCAAACTGCAAAGGAGCAAGACTCTGGAAATTATTTAGAAATAGGGGGATAATGTATGTCAGCCAAAAACTGACAGATGTCCTATCCACCCTATTTAGAGTGTATACTTTTGTATACACCCTACACAGGGTGGAATCAACATCTGCCAATTTTTGTCATATATCCTGCATTTGCTAAGCTCTAATTTCCCCTTTATTGTGCACTGTCATACATGAAAATATGTTCATGGGGTGCCTGGCATACTTCTTAGTGGCAAGAACTAAGATTCTGTTTCTTTTTCTTTAAAACCTAGGCACAAATAACCATACAATTCACGAATTTAGTCAAGAGCCTGAAGTTGCCTTTTCTGTCTGCACTCATCTTTTTCCCTAGTTGCCTTCTAAAAATAAGCTGAATAGGTCTATCCTGGTATTCCATTGTGAATCCATATGGCTGTGGATCCTCAATCATCTTCTCAGTATAATGCACTGAAATATGATTTAGTTTTCTACTTGATGTTTTAATTTTTCCACCACTAGCATCAGGTTGGCTGGATTGTAGATTTAATCCTCCCTACTGCCTTTATTGTGCTGAATGTGAGAACTGCCTTTCTCTGATCTCGTGAACCTTTCTCATTTGTTCCTTTTGAAGAGGGTTGACAGTCCCAGCTGCCTAGGCTCATTGAACATCCTATGATGTATCCCATTAGGTTTTGATGTGCTACGGTAACAGATAATCAGGGCCTAAATATCATCTGGCAAAGAAATTGTGTACTAAACATTATTTACAAAAATATAGTCACATTGGTGTTAATAAAAAAAAGAGTGATATTTTTGTAAACAATATTTAGGTAATGCATGCTTATGTGAGCTGACATTCTTGTTATCATCATTCTGATATACAACCTCCAATACTTCACCCAACATTAACTTGCCCAGCGCTGGTAGGAATCTACAAGATTTAGCTCCTCTGAGTAACTTAAATAAAGCAAAACCTTAGGACATTACCTCAGTGAAAATTGGACTGTACTGTTTTATACAAGGAAAAATGCCTTACTAAAAGCACAAACCTGGTTCGAGGTCTGTGCTGCTTCAACTGAGTGCTAGCACAATTCGTTTTGCTATGTGTTTTCAAGTTAAATAGGCAATTCTGCCCTGCCTTCCTGTCTTTGATTGTATTACAGCTTATACTACAACGCATTCTGTGGCCACTTTCTTCCTTTCTGTTTTTAACACCAAAGACATATATGAGTTTAACATTTAGTAACACATTTCAATTTGTTTACAATTTTTTTTAAATGAAGCGGTCACTGTCAAGGAAATGACAAGTCCCCTGAAATCATCCTGTCTATAAAGAATCTAGGGCCATAATGCAAAGATTTTTTGGAGGTTGCAGAAGGCCTGTTTCACAGAATCGGACGGTATGTGACCAAACCCCACTTTTTGCATTGTATCCTTCAACATTGTAATCAAGCCCCACCATGCTTTTCCTTCATTAATACTAGGAAGATCAAGAGATAAACAACATGGTGGGAGCACAATATAGAGAAACACAGATATTTAAAGAGGTCACAGGACAGCCACCAATAGATTCCCAAAGACTTGGGGTTAAATTTACTGAACTTCATGCAGCAATGCATTGCGTAAATCAGTAAAAAATGTGCAGTACCATATGTATAAAAAGCAAAGACCAGATGAGATTATCACCAGGCTTGAACTAAATAATTTTTTTAGCGCAATAATAGAGTATGAGCTACAGCAAAAAGGTAACCTAGAGCACCCTTGTGAGATACAATGAAAGGATAACCACCAAAGGATAAATACCGTCAAATGTGCAGATTGTGTTGTAATTACACATCTTAGACATAAAAATAACACAAGACATTCCGCTTGCTCCTTGTTTGCATCTGGATTCATTTGACGCTAGGATTTCATGCAAAGCTAAGTCATGTTATTTTAGTAAATATGACTGTGTGATAACCTATGGATGTTTGCTCTCTTCCTTCACTTCATAGATAAAGATGGAGGTTGGCAATTCAATACACAATTCAATGTTCTGCTTTGCAAAATATATTTTGCACCTTAAATTTGCTAAATACACTGCTTGGCATAGGGCATTTTTTATGGGAGGAACGCCAATAATGAAAATTGCTACTTTTAGCTATCTGGGAATTTTATTTTCAGCTATCCTGACCTGGGATAGACTGGTAAATTAGAGGTCTCAACTTACTGAAGCAGCTTGTGAGGCACTTCATAGACTAGCTAAACAATTGGGACATAAACCTGAAAGAAATAGTGATGTTATATAAAAGTAAGTGTCTGTCAGTGGCCATGTATGGAGCTGGAGTATGGGGGTATGCCCTAGTGTCGTCTTTACAGACAGTAGAGAATACATTTCTGTTCAAACTTTTAGGACTACCTAGATCCATTAGAAGTCTGATTACACATAATGAAACAGGACTAGGTTTCCTGGAAGATTTGGTGAGGCTAGCTCCTATTATGCTATGGGCCAAAATATGGTCATCTCCGGATTTGAAATTCATGCGTGATATTGTAGAAGACTGTTAAAACAAAGCAATGCACAGGCCATTCCATGGTTAAATTATGTCAAATAATCCCTGCAAGAATTGGGGCTGGCGCATCTATGGGCAAACACAGGAAACATTACCTGTCTTACCAAGGCGCAGATTAAGTTGAAGTTCTTAGAATGCAAGGAAAAGCTAAGAACGGAGAAAGCCAATGACATTATAACAGTCCAACAGTATATAGCTCTTTCCACGTGTTCTGGCATGGCCCTATCTTCTGTGGATTAGAACTCCCCAATAGAGATTTTATCTTTCACATTTTTGTGTGAACATGACTCATCATTTAGGGGCGTTCCCGACCACCAGTTCATGGTTCGCCTCCTTGCCACCTTGTCATTGTGACGGGATTTAACTGCCAAACTACTGACCACTTTATATGATTCTGCCCACTCTACGTCGCCTGTAGATCCTGATTCTTACGACCAATCCTTAAAGAGAGGTCTTTTAACTCGCATCTTGAAGGCCTGACTTTTTTGCAGCGCTAAGAGTCCCCAGGAATCTGTTTTGCTGTTTTAAATTTTATAATTCAGGCCCTGAGACTGAGAAAAAGGTACCCATTGTGAAGTTAAATTGGCGTTGTGAGGTCTCATGACTTGTTTTGATTTGATGTTTAATTGTATTTTTACTGTTCTTTTATTATATATTGCTGAGCCAATGAAACACGTTTGTATTATGAATTTATACTTTTGATGCAAGATTTTATGATTTTAACTGATATTTAATAGTATGTCTTAAGCTTTTATACTCAGCTGTATATAAATTGTCTTTTCTCTGAGCTTTTATGGTTGTATATTCGACCGAATAAAGTTTTATGAATGATTGCTAAATACACTGCTTGGCATAGCGAAGTGGCACTTAGCATGTTCTCTGCAACCTCCAAATCATTTAACCAATTTGTTCCGAGGAATCACATGACAAATGATAATTCCAGTACAAAATTGCAAATAAGGGGGAACTGTTGCAGACAGTATCCAATGGTATGTCAGTGCCAATTATTGAATTAATAAAGGGGATACCTCCTATGCTTATAAAGCGTCACAATTACTATACAGTTATAAACGTAAAAAAGCTTTTCCAAGATCGCTTTAAGGTTTTATCCACACAGTCTGTTGTTTATGTCTTTTCCATTTGGACCCTCATCTCCGAGTCATTTTGATTTTTCAGATTTGAATCTACAAGTACTTTTGTTCATCTTTGCTGTGATTCCATGTGCATTTTTGTCTCCAGCTCAGGCTTGCAATGTACATCCATTTTGTTTATTTATTTATATGCTTTATATAGCACTACTACTTACTGATGATCATTGGTTTCCCCCCTTATCTTTTCTCCCCATTCTTCACTCACCATTGGCTCATTACTGTAGAATGACAGTTTAGAATATTGAGAATTCTGTCAGACTTAATCGTTTGTTAGCGGCACACGGTTCTGCTCTTCGCATAAAATATTTTACTATACTTCCTGACTCAGGCTTTGTACGTTTGTAGGTTATACATTTAACATACTGCTTAGCCTTTAGCAACCTAGGAAAACATAATTGGGTAAAGAGAACCAGATCCTTGCCATGAGCACTAATTTAGAGAACTACACAAGACTTAAAACTTAGTTGTTTTAGTGGACATCTGGTATTGCTACATAATTCTTTTATTGCTATTTTCAAAAACTGTTGTTTACAATTCTTTGTATACACTTCTTTGGCTCGACCTACAGTTTTGTTCTTTTGGATGGATGTTTGATCTCAGATGCTTGCAGTGCTTTCATACCGCTGACTTTGGTACTATGTAAAACTATAAGCAAATCAAGCATTGGCAAATCTAATAGTTCTGGCTTTAATGTACCAATTATTGTAAATACAGTCATTCACGAAAGGTGCTTGAAAGAATTGTGTGTACAAAGGTCATTTACTACATTAAAGCTTGTCCTACTTGCTTTGTGAAAAGCTTTGGAAAAGTTACAAATATATTGTTATCTCTGTAGAATGCATGTTCGAGAAAAAAAACAATTGAATGTGAAAAACAGCATAATTGAGCATATTTTTCAGAAATTGAATAACCCCTCATGCATTCTAATGGAAGCAGATTCCTTGAAGGGGAAATGTAGCATGGTCAGCTGATAGCATAAGGTGAGAGTATCACTCTTATGGGTGGAGCCAAGTCAAAGTCCACTTTATGCATATTTTAAAGAGTTTATGGCACCTAGATGGGCAGTTACTATTAAAGATTGAGAATAGCCATGCACTATTATTTGGTGTAGTTTGTCATTCATGGAATATGTGGGAAGCTTAACAATCCCAATGAAGTTTGTTGAAAGTGGTTTTCACTGCATTTTATGTTATTTTTGCATTACGAACAAGTACTGCATTCAGTGCCTATTAGTACTTGTTAGAACTGGGGGTCTCTAGTTGGCAGAGGTAGGTACCTTTGACCAAATAGGGACCATTGCTTCTAAGTCAGGGAAAGGGGATTACACTACTGGATAACCCCTGCTCACCCCCTTGGTAGCTTGGCACGAGCAGACAGGCTTATCTCAGAGGCAGTGTGTTAAGCATTTGTGAACACATACAGTAATACAGTGAAAACACTACAGATGGACAGCACACAGGTTTTATAAAAATAAGTATTCTTTATATAGACTTAACACAAGACCACAAACGACAAAAATCCACAATACTGTACTCAAAATAGACTTAAAGATGGTAGAAGTAACTTAGTTCAAGTTGATGGTAAATGCGACAAAGTTCTCACAAAAGTACCTGGATGCGTAACGCAAAACAAACAAAAGGTTCGCAGGGATGGAGATGCGTCAGTTCCTTGCTTCGGGGGAGACGATGCGTCGCGCCTCAATGCTTGCGCAGAGTAGGGGATGCGTCTTGGTCCTTACCGGAGAGGAGGTGATGCGTAGATTCTCGTACTGCGTTCCGGTTGCGATGCGACAAGATGGCGCCGCGATGCGACGGTACGATGCGATAAGATGGCGCCCTTGATGCGACGACGTGAAGACGATGCGTGCACGCCCGGTGGCCGTGCGGCGACTCTGTAAATTTGGAGCCGCGACAGGCCCTGCGACACTCTTCTCCGGTGATGCGCCGGCGACCTCTGCGGCGGCGACACGCTTCTCCGGTGATGCGTCGGGTAACAGCGTTGACGAAGGCTCGCTTTTCTGGTGATGCGGCGGCGACCTCTGCCGCTGCGACACGCTTCTCCGGCGATGCGACGCAACAGCTGCGGCTGCGACGCGCTTCTTCTCGTTGAGTCGCGCTTCCAGCTCCCAGCGACACGCAGACTTCTGCAGACAGAATTCCCAGCAAGGGTGGTGAAGTCTTTTGTCCCTAAGACTTCAGCAGGAGGCAAGCACAGGTTCAAGTCCTTGGAGGAATATTCTGCAAGATGATGAAAGTTCTTTAAAAGTTCCTTCTCCTCTCCTTGGCACTGAAGACACCACTGTAGGCCAACCCAGTCACACAGCACACTGGCAGGGGGGCAGTCCAACTCCTACAGCTTCCTTTGGTTCTTCTCCTTGGCAGAGGTTCGTCTTGTTGTTCCAGAAGTGATCTAAAGTCTTGGGGTCTGGGTCCCCATATTTATACTGCAAAATCCTTTGTCCTCTGAAGGCAGAGGGGCCTGTACCTAGTCCAAACCAGTTCTGTGCAGTCCTGGAGCACTTTGTTTACAGGTCTCCTTCTCTCCTTTGACAGTGTGGGCCAGGGACTTCAGACGCACCACAGGAGGTGGAGCCAGCATTGTGGAAGGCAGGCACAGCCCTATTCAGGCCCAGGTGCAACTCCTCCCACCACTCTACATGCAGATAGGTCTATTCAGCCCTGTGCTGACTCACCCTGTCTCCTGGAATCCCCCAGCCCCTGTCACTCACAAAACCAGACACCCCAATACACAACCTAGCAGAGGCAGGCGTGGACAGTTAGGCAAGAAAATACCTACTTTCTAAAAGTGGTATTTTCAAACACAAAATGTTAAAACCAACTTTACTAAAATATGTATTTTATCATTCTGAGTTCAGGCATACTAAACTCGAATTTCTACCATGTTCCCTGGGTCAGTTAGGATTATAAGATGTTATAATCAAACTGCCCATTCTGGCCTATGGGGACAGGTAGCCTTGCAATAGTGAAAAACGAAAATGGCTGTAATTCACTATTAGGACATGCCACACACTCCAGGGCATGTCATACCTTATACTTACAATGCACCCTGCCCTTGGGCCTACCTTAGGGGTGTCTGATATAAAGATAAGGGAAGGTTTAGGGACTGGCAAGTGGGTGCACTTGCCAAGTCGACATGGCAGTCACAGACTGCACACAGGCTCTGCAATGGCAGGCCTGAGACACACTTTACAAGCTGCTTCTGTGGGTGGCACAACCAGTGCTGCAAGCCCACCAGCAGCATTTGATTTACAGGCCCTGGGCACACCGGTTGCACTATACTAGGGTCTGACAAGTAAATCAAATGATCCAATCATGGAGTCACTAATCAATACATCAATTTAACATAGGGAGCACTTGCACTGTGGCACTGAATAGCAGTGGCACAGTGCCCAAAGCATCTAAAACCAGCAAACAGATCAAAAACAGAGGAGGCAATCAGAAAAAAGTGGAAGGGAGACTCACGCCAATGGTACCAGGTCTAACACGTGTCCCCTCCAGCTGAAATGTGGGGAGAACTACCCTTCCCCTTGGGAGTTCTCATCACTAAGGCGGAAAAATCTGGACAGACCATCAGCATTGGCGTGTTCTGTACCAGGGCGGTGTTCCACCGTAAAGTCCATCCCCTGTAGGGAAATGGACCACCTCAACAACTTTGGGTTCTCACCCCTCATCTGCATCAGCCATCTGAGGGGCCTGTGGTCTGTATGAACCCGGAAGTGAGTCCCAAACAGGTATGGTCTCAACTTCTTCAGTGCCCAGACCACAGAAAATGCCTCACGCTCAATTGCACTCCACCTCTGTTCCAGTGGAAGTAACCTCCTACTGAGGAAGGCTACAGGTTGGTCTAGGCCCTCCTCATTAATCTGTGATAGAAGAGCCCCCAACCATGCTCTGAAGCGTCTGAACAATGAATTCCTTTGAGAAGTTGGGCGCATGAAGCACGGGTGCTGTACACATGGCAGTCTTCAGGGTGTCAAAAGCTTGCTGACAGGTGTCAGTCCAGTTCACTTTCTTGGACTGCTTCCTGGAAGTCAGCTCAGTCAAGGGAGCAACAATATTGCCATACCCCTTGACAAACCTCCTGTAGTACCCCGTGAGTCCTAAAAAGGCTCTCACCTGTGTCTGAGTCTTTGGGGGTTCCCATGCCAGGATGGTATCAATCTTGGGTTGGAGGGGCACCACCTGGCCACTCCCTACCTGGTGCCCTAAGTACACCACGGAACCCTGCCCGATCTGGCACATACTTGCCTTGATCGTGAGGCCTGCCTTTCGCAGTGCCATCAACACTTCCCAGAGGTGGCGCAGATGTTCTTCCCAACTAGCGCTGAACACTGCAATGTCATCCAGGTAGGCGGCACTGAAATCCTCCAGTCCAGCCAACACCTGGTTGACCAACCTCTGAAAGGTGGCAGGGGCATTCTTCATCCCAAAGGGCATAACCCGGAATTGGTAGTGCCCATCTGGTGTGGAGAATGCTGACCTCTCTTTGGCACCATCAGTTAAGGCGATCTGCCAGTACCCAGACGTCAAATCAAACGTGCTGAGGTACCGTGCAGCCCCTAACCGATCAAGAGCTCATCAGCTCTGGGGATGGGGTGCGCGTCAGTCCTGGTGACTGAATTGAGTCCTCGGTAGTCCACACAGAACCGGAGTTCGGGTGTGGCACCAGGCGCGGCAGCCTTTGGGACCAAGACCACTGGGCTGGCCCAAGGACTGTGAGAGGACTCAATCACCCCTAAGGCAAACATCTTGGAGACTTCCTCCTTGATGTAAGCTCTGACCTTGTCAGTCACTCTGTAAGCCTTGTGCTTCACAGGAGGACTGTCCCCAGTGTCCACATCATGGACGCACCACTCAGTGACACCAGGAATCAGGGAAAACAAATCAGAGAATTGTCCCAACAGTTGGCGACAATCTTGCTGCTGATCATGGGTCAGTGTGGCAGAGAGGCTGACACCATCCACTGACCCATCTTGCTCTGTTGCAGACAGGAGGTCAGGAAGAGGCTCAGTCTCCTCCTCCATTCCATCATCGGTCGCTAGGAGCATGCCCACTTCGGACCTTTCTAAGTGGGGCTTCAGGCGGTTAACATGCAGGACCCGCAAAGGTTTCCTTGGAGACCGCAAGTTCACCAGGTAGGTGACATCACTCTTGCGCTCCACCACCTCAAATGGTCCGGTCCACCTGTCCTGGAGCGCACAAGGCTCTACAGGGGCCATGACCCAAACTTTCTGTCCAGGTTGAAGCTCAATCAGAGTGGCATTCTGATCATACCACCGCTTCATCTCTTCCTGGCTGGCTTCCAGATTCGCCTCAGCGAGTTGCCTGAATCGCCTGGTCTGGTTCCTGAAGGCCAGCATGTAACTGTATACATCCTGGGGAGGTTTCCTGGGAGATTGCTCCCAGCCTTCCTTGACCAGACTCAAAAGGTCCTCTTACCGGGTGACCATAGAGCAGTTCAAAGGGACTGAATCCTAAGGACTTCTGTGGCACCTCACGGTAAGCAAACAGAAGGCATGGTAAGAGGACGTCCCACTTACCCCTCATAGGTTCCTCAAGACCTATTATCATGCCTTTGAGGGTCCGGTTGAATCTCTCAACCAGCCCATTACCTTGGGGGTGGTAAGGAGTGGTGAACTTATAAGTAACACCGCACTCCTGCCACAGGGACTTCATATAGTTGGATATGAAGTTGGTACCACGGTCTGACACCACCTCTCTGGGGAACCCCACACAGGAGAAAATCCCCATCAGTGCCCGTCCCACCACGGGGGCCGTCACTGTCCTGAGAGGGATGGCTTCCGGGTACCGGGTAGCATGGTCCACCAAGAACAGGATAAACCTGTTGCCCATGGCTGTCTTGGGGTCCAGTGGCCCCACAATGTCAATGCCCACCCGTTCAAAGGGGGTACTGACAACAGGGAAAGGTTGGAGAGGAGCCTTGTGCTTCCTTCCACTTTTCCCACTTGCCTGGCAAGTTTGACAAGTCTTACAATAAGTGTCTGAACTCTTCCGCATCTGGGGCCAATGAAAGTGGGAGACAAGCCTTTCAAAGGTCTTGTTCTGCCCCAGATGTCCAGCTAAAGGTACATCATGAGCCAAACCCAGTAGGAAAGCTCTGAAGCGCTGGGGTACCACCAGCACACGGGCTGACCCAGGATCAGCAACCTTAGGCTCGCTATACAGGAGGTCGTTCTCCCAGTAAATCCAATGTGATCCAGACTGATCACCTGCTGCCTGGGCTGTGGCCTGTCGCCGCAGACCCTCAAGAGAAGGGCACTTCCTCTGCTCCTCACAAAATTCCTCCCTGGAGGGGCCTCCTTCCTGCTGCCAATGGGTCAGCTCAGGCAGGTCCCCCAGTTCGGCCACTTGTTCCCCTGTGAGTTCCAGGGCATCCCCCTCAAGGTCTGCCTTCTCCTGGACCGTGGGAACTAGGGGGGCCGGCTTCCCGCGCCCCCCACCTCTTCTCTTCAAGGCAGGGGTCTGGGCCATATTTTCAGGCTCCAGAACAGCTTCAACACCCTTACTGGCTGCCATAGACCGAGTGGTCACACACGCCCACTCAGGCAGACCCAACATCTCCAAATGAGACTTCTTCTCCACCTTAGCCCAAGGGGAGCTCTCTAAATCATTGCCCAACAGACAATCCACAGGAATGGCTGGCCTCACAGCAACTTGGAGAGTACCTGAGACCCCCCCCACTCAAAGGGAACTTGAGCCACCTTACACTGGCTCTGCGAGTTGTCCGCTGCAACTACAGGGAAGAATGCATGAGGGATAACCTGCTCTCTGGACACCAGCCGGCAATTGACAGCTGTCACACTAGCCCCAGTGTCTCTGCGAGCTTCCACCCTATGGCCATTGATGGTCACCCAATGCCTGTACTTCTTAGTGTTATCAGGCAGCTGGGTCTCAGGGACCATCTCAAAGTCTCCTAGCGAGACAAGGGACATTTCTGCGGGACCCCACCCACCTTGGGCACCCATCTCCTCCCCTCCCAGGGCTACACTCGCCAACTGACGGGGTGGTGCACGGGGTGGTGCCTTGGAATCCTTCATGGGACAATGTGCATCATACCAACGGTGGCCCACTTGATCACACGTAAAGCACTTGTAGGGGCCCCTCTGAACAGGTTTACCTGTCGGGGCCTCTTGCTTCTTCTCAGGGGGAGGCTGGGAACCCTTCCCTTGGTTCCCTTGGGCATTACTTTGGGGTCCTTTCTGGAACTCCCTCTGTTTACCCTTGTCCCCCCCACTCTTCTGCTGGGGACCCTGCCCACCTTTGGCGGAATCTCCCACATGACCCTTGTGGACCCTGGTACTGACCCAGCGGTCCGCCTCCTCAGCAAGCTTCCTAGGGTTAGTTAACTTGCTATCAATAAGGTGCTGGCGTAGCTCTGGAAAACAATTAGTAGACAAGTGCTCCCATGCAAACAAATCATAGAACGCTTCAAAAGTATCCACTTTGCTACCCTTCACCCAACCATCCATAGCTCTGCAAAAGAAAGATACATATTCTACCCAAGTGGTTCCCTCCAGCTTCTTGCAACTCCTGAACCTCTGTCTATAGAGATCTGGGGTCAAACCATACCTTGTCATCAGAGCTTCCTTCATGTGGGCATAAGACATCCTATTCTCACTGGGCAGGTCTAACAAAGTATTCCTCCCCTCACTCACAAAGCGGCCCCACAACCCAGCTCCCCAATCCTTCTCAGGGACCCGGTGGGCCAACATTGCTATCTCATAGGCTGCAAACCACTGCCCAATATCCTCATGCTTATGGAAATCTTTGATGACATCTTTGGGGATATATACCCTGCCTTCTGAAGGCACAGATGGTGCGCTGCCACCAGAGGGATTGATCTCTAAGCCCTTTGCCTTGATCTCTAACTCCCTCAACATCCTCTCATGCTCCATTCTCATTCTCTCTCTCTCCAAGGACAACTTGTTATTCTCCATTTCCCTCTGACCCTCCATCTTAAGCTTAGCCAGCTCCAGCTTGTGTGCCCTATTTCTCTCCCTGTCTTCCAACTCTCTGGGGGACAGGTCTTTGGAAGAGATGCTACTGCCAGGTGGGGACGGTACCCCTCCCCTGGCTGGAAACTCTGGCCTATCCAGTTGCCCATCTGCATCCCCAGCTGGCTCCACCACCAACTCAGGGGCATTTCTTGCTTCTACCCAGGCCCTCAGTGCCTTTTGGTAGTCATCGTTTTTGGAAATGCCTGGTGTAGCAACTTTCAATTTCTTGCAGAGATGCTTGAGCTGTTTCAAAGTGTAGGTTTCCAACCTCCCTTCCTCAAAATCTAGATCCATAGATGCAACAGATGATGGTTTACTCATGGTAGTAAGAATTGGCAATTCTCAGGAAAAATAACAGTCCAAGGAAAAAAAAAATTCTACCAAAAAGTATGTGGTCGCGTTTGGTCTGCACTCACTAGTAGTGTACACCAATTACTGTATATGAGTCACAAATGCAGGTCCAAATCCTCACCGCTGACCACCAATGTTAGAACTGGGGGTCTCCAGTTGGCAGAGGTAGGTACCTTTGACCAAATAGGGACCCTTGCTTCTAAGTCAGGGAAAGGGGATTACACTACTGGATAACCCCTGCTCACACTCCCTTGGTAGCTTGGCACGAGCAGACAGGCTTATCTCAGAGGCAGTGTGTTAAGCATTTGTGAACACATACAGTAATACAGTGAAAACACTACAGATGGACACCACATAGGTTTTATAAAAATAAGTATTCTTTATATAGACTTAACACAAGACCACAAACGACAAAAATCCACAATACTGTACTCAAAATAGACTTAAAGATGGTAGAAGTAACTTAGTTCAAGTTGATGGTAAATGCGACAAAGTTCTCACAAAAGTACCTGGATGCGTAATGCAAAACAAACAAAAGGTTCGCAGGGATGGAGATGCGTCGGTTCCTTGCTTCGGGGGAGACGATGCGTCGCGCCTCAATGCTTGCGCAGAGTAGGGGATGCGTCTTGGTCCTTACCGGAGAGGAGGTGATGCGTAGATTCTCGTACTGCGTTCCGGTTGCGATGCGACAAGATGGCGCCGCGATGCGACGATCCGGTGCGATGCGATAAGATGGCGCCCTTGATGCGATGACGTGAAGACGATGCGTGCACGCCAAGCGGCCGTGCAGCGACTCTGTAACTTTGGAGCCGCGACAGGCCCTGCGACACGCTTCTCCGGTGATGCTCCGGCGACCTCTGCGGCGGCGACACGCTTCTCTGGTGATGCATCGGGTAACAGCGTTGATGAAGGCTCGCTTCTCTGGTGATGCGGCGGCGACCTCTGCGGCGGCGACACGCTTCTCCGGCGATGCGACGGCAACAGGTGCGACATGCTTCTTCTCGTTGAGTCGCGCTTCCAGCTCCCAGCGACACGCAGGCTTCTGCAGACAGAATTCCCAACAAGGGAAATCAGAGGGGAGCTGGTGGTGAAGTCTTTTGTCCCTGAGACTTCAGCAGGAGGCAAGCACAAGTTCAAGCCGTTGGAGGAATATTCTGCAAGATGATGAAAGTTCTTTAAAAGTTCCTTCTCCTCTCCTTGGCACTGAAGACACCACTGTAGGCCAACCCAGCACACAGCACACTGGCAGGGGGGCAGTCCAACTCCTACAGCTTCCTTTGGTTCTTCTCCTTGGCAGAGGTTCGTCTTGTTGTTCCAGAAGTGATCTAAAGTCTTGGGGTGTGGGTCCCCATATTTATACTGCAAAATCCTTTGTCCTCTGAAGGCAGAGGGGCCTGTACCTAGTCCAAACCAGTTCTGTGCAGTCCTGGAGCACTTTGTTTACAGGACTCCTTCTTTCCTTTGACAGTGTGGGCCAGGGACATCAGACACACCACAGGAGGTGGAGCCAGCATTGTGGAAGGCAGGCACAGCCCTATTCAGACCCAGGTGCAACTCCTCCCACCACTCTACATGCAGATAGGTCTATTCAGCCCTGTGCTGACTCACCCTGTCTCCTGGAATCCCCCAGCCCCTGTCACTCACAAAACCAGACACCCCAATACACAACCTAGCAGAGGCAGGCTTGGACAGTTAGGCTAGAAAATACCCACTTTCTAAAAGTGGTATTTTCAAACACAAAATGTTAAAACCAACTTTACTAAAAGATGTATTTTATCATTCTGAGTTCAGGCATACTACACTCGAATTTCTACCATGTTCCCTGGGTCAGTTAGGATTATAAGATGTTATAATCAAACTGCCCATTCTGGCCTATGGGGACAGGTAGCCTTGCAATAGTGAAAAACGAAAATGGCTGTAATTCACTATTAGGACATGCCACACACTCCAGGGCATGTCATACCTTATACTTACAATGCACCCTGCCCTTGGGCCTACCTTAGGGGTGTCTGATATGAAGATAAGGGAAGGTTTAGGGACTGGCAAGTGGGTGCACTTGCCAAGTCGACATGGCAGTCACAGACTGCACACAGGCTCTGCAATGGCAGGCCTGAGACACACTTTACAAGCTGCTTCTGTGGGTGGCACAACCAGTGCTGCAAGCCCACCAGCAGCATTTGATTTACAGGCCCTGGGCACACCGGGTGCACTATACTAGGGTCTGAAGGGTAAATCAAATGATCCAATAATGGAGTCACTAATCAATACATCAATTTAACATAGGGAGCACTTGCACTGTGGCACTGAATAGCAGTGGCACAGTGCCCAAAGCATCTAAAACCAGCAAACAGATCAAAAACAGAGGAGGCAATCAGAAAAAAGTGGGAGGGAGACTCACGCCAATGGTACCAGGTCTAACAGTACTAAAGAACAAAAAAAAGGTTGGTGATAATTTTAAAGCATCTATACCAAGTGACAGAAACAATAATTGCACATTTATTTTTAAATTTGCTGTAATGTTTTGATAACTGGTGGTGGTAACGCTATTATCAAATTAGGGTTTAACGTCGAAACGTCTAACATTCTGTAAATTACTCACTCCAGCAAAGGTATCCTATACCGGTACAGAGCGGAGTTGAAGAGTAGACCAAGTAGGTGTGAAAGGTGACATGATACCCTTGACAAATGTGTGACTACAGGGACATATCCTGCACTCCTCTCATGTAGCCTATTGGCTTGACAGTAAAGGGACCCAAAAGGGGAACCCCACTGGAACAAGGGCAACTGTGACCTTTTGCATGCCACATATTTGTTGCATGTTTTGTGTTGTCCTGACTAAATTAAGGGCCTGATTACGAGTTTGGCGGTGAGAGAGCGGGGCAGCATGCCACCGCCCCACTCCCATATTGCGAAACTCGTCTGCCGGCGGCCCACCACATTACGAGTATCCTTGTAGTCTGGCGGGCGGTCCTTTGGTATTCCCACGGTGGTTCCTTTCAAAAAGGCACTGCAACAGGAACATCAAAGACTGTTCCTGCAGGGCATAGACTGTGAAGTCCATGCCATCCAGGAAAGAGGGAGCATGCACACAGGGGGGTACAACATGTGCCCCCCTACATCCATCCCATGGGCCTGAGTCACCAGCGTTTCCTCACCGCCACCCTTTCCAATGCGGTCTCACCTCCGTGGTTAGGGTCGGAGTGAGGAAACTTGTAATATGTTTGTCTGTGCCGCAGTGGCACCTCCAAGCATATTACGGCCTCAAGAACACACCCCCAGGGATGGCGGATCCCTGGCGGCTCCGGCCGTTCTCTCATGGTCCGACCGATGTGCTCATAATACGGCGGTTGGACCACTGGTGCGTGGTCCCAGACTGCTAACATACCTCATATGGACCGCCAAACTTGTAATTAGGCCCTTAGTTAGGTTTTTTGACATCACTGACATTGTTCCAGGACAAAGTAACCTAGTCCTGACAAAAGCCCTGGACCCTTTGGCCATCACATTTTAGGGCTGAAACATGTCGACTTTTACACAGGGTGTAGGATATTTACCTCTGTAGACACCCCCCGTAATATAATTTTTATAATCATACAAGGAACACCATTAATTAAGTGATACCTAGGTGTTCTGAGGTATTTTTATCTTAAGACCCTGGCAGGATAATATCCCAAGTGTTCCCTGGAATATGGTTGAGCCCATCCTAGTTTTGAGGGACCAGGTTGAGACCATGATGATGAAGCATGACACCAAAAGGGTGCGTGAGGCTCTACCTAACAACACTAAGATCTTGTTAGATGATGAGGCTGGGGCGGCCCCTCCGCTATGGCGGAGGAGCGTCGCCCGACTGCTTTTGAGCAGTGAAGTAAAGGAAATATAAAATGATAACTTTAAGTTATTATCATTTTATGTTTCCTTTGCGGGCGGGCGGGTGTGGCTGCTCTGCTCTCGAAGCAGGGCAGGGGAGGAGTGGTTGGCCCACTCCTATGTGCGCAATGACTGTTTGGTCGGCCCTCTTGGGCCGCCCAAACAGTGATGCGCACTTTTCCGTTCTCAATGCAGGCTGCATAACAGCCTGCATGGATAACAAGCCCAGGCCCCCATTCCCTGGTTGAGCATCGAACCAGGACGCTTAAAACCAATCACAACGCTGCATTGCAGCATTGTGATTGGATAGGGCAGCCTTTTCCTTGCTTCCTGTGCCTCGGTCTGACGAGGACAGCAGGAGCAGAGACGCGGGACTGGCGCGGCAAGGTAAGTTTTGCTTTTATTTAGTTATATTATTTTAGCGTTCCCCCCACCGCCCCTCGCGTCCCCCCGTGTGCCTGTACCCGCCCCGCCACCTGCAAATAATGCCGGCCGCCACTGTGATGAGGGTCAAGCTTCACTTGGTTGAACCAGTCATCCTGGAGTGGTTATCGAGTTAATGATTATACGTATAGGATACCTTTGTTGAGTGCGTCTTAGACAGGAGGACATATCCTATGTTCTTTTCCTCTCATCCCTTCCGTAGCACCGGAATGATTCTAATATCTTTGGGCTGGCTACTGGCATTGCAAATAAATTCTGTGAGTCCATTATTGGAGCAGTGCTAATTTTTCACAGATGCCAATGCAGCATCGCTCCATTATATATAGATAGCAGAATATAGTCCTGGAAGTGCTTCCACTGATGCCCTAAACACTTTAGTTTAAATCTTTAAAGAGTTAAGCCTTTTTGTGTCGCTCGACTCCAATAAAGACCTTATAAAGATATCCCTGATATCACTCCTCCCCAGAGTTCCTGATACCAGGGCATTGATAAGTGTAGGGAGTGAGGTGGCAATAGAAATAACAGGGAATCCCAAGTGGGACTCTGAAGTTTGCCTTAGCAATGAGAAATTGGCAGGGGAATCAGTAATTTGATTCACAATTCTTCCCAGTATTTCACACTTAGGCTCTACCATCTTTCAGCAGGGCGAGTCCTTGAGTGAGCATTAAAGGGTACAGTAAGGAGTTTGTAGGGCTGAGGGAAATGTACCGTGAAAGGGTAGTACGGGTTTTTAGATTTCAGTGAAGGGGAGCGTTAAGAGGTAGTAAAGGGTTTTTAGATTTCAGGGAAAGGTAGCATTAAAGAGTTTTGAGGTTCAGGGAAGGGTAGTGTTAAGTTGTAATAAGCACCTTTTAGATTTCAGGAACGGGTGCAATTAAGGGGCAGCCAGGGTTTTTAGAACTCAAGGATGGGTAGCATTAATGGGTAGTAAGTAGTATTTAGGGGTATGGGAAGGGTCGCATTAAGGCTGCGAAGGGGTTTCAGGGTTTAGGGATGGGTAGCTGTAATGAATGGTATGAGTTGTTTAGGGATGGGTAGCGTTATATGTTGCTAACATTTTTTAGGGTTCTTGGAATAGTAGTATTAAAGGATAGTAAGGGTGATTTAGAGTTTAGGAATGATTAGCAATAAGGGGCAGTAAAGGTTTTAGGGTTCAGGGAAGAGTATAATTAAGTGGTAGTCAGGGGTTTATAGGGTTCAAGGAAGAGTAGTGTTAAGTGCTAGTAAGGATTTTTAGGGTTCATTGATGGGTATCGTTAAGGAGTAGTAAAGGGTTTTTAGGGTTTGAGAAACGTAGTGCTAAAGGGTATTTTATGAAGTTCAGGGTTCAAGGATGGGTAGCATTAGGTATAGTAAGAAGTTGGTGGGATTCAGAGAAGGGTAGTGTTAAGGGGTGTGTAGGCTTCAGGGAAATAGAGTGTTAATAAGTAGTAAGGGGTTTATATGATTAAGGCATGGGTAGCGTTTAAGGGTAGTAAGGTTTTCCAGTACAGGGAAGGCTAACATCAAGGAGTAGTATGGAGTTTTAAAGGTTCAGCAAAGGGTAGCTGTAATGGGTAGTAAGGCTTTTAAGGGATCAGTGATAGGTATCATTAAGGGGTAGCACAGTTTTTTGGGGTTCAGGGAAGGCTAGCGTTAACCAGTAGTAAGGGGTTTTAGGATTCACAGAAGGGTAGTGTTGATGGGTAGCAAGGAGTTTTTAGAGTTCACAAAAGGGTAGCTATAAGGAGTAGTAAGAGATTTTTAGGGTTCATGGTAGGGTAGCATTAAGGGGAAGTAAAGTTTTTTTAGGGTTCAGTAAAGGGTAGCCTCTAGGGGCAGCAAGGAGTTTGTGGGTTCCAGGAAAGGGCAGAGTTAAGGGGCAGTAAGGGCTTTTTAGGATTCAGGAAAGGGTAGTTTAAAATCAAAGTAAATTAATTTAATATATACAAAATATTAGGTTTGAAGTAAAGTAAATATATTAGCCATATACTTTTTTTAAATTAATAGTTAAAATCAATATTTAAATTAACTTTTGGGAGTTGAGAAGCTTTAAACATCTCCAGCCCATAAATCTTTACATCAGGAATTAGAAAGAAAAAACTCCATTCTCTAAACGAATGCTATGCTATGGTATTTCTGAATTTGGTGATGGAAATGGAAAGGGGAGTTGGCTGGGATTGCAATACAACCACACATTCCTAGTGGCATCCCTCCTTCTGTTTGAGAAGCAGTAACATAATTAACTTATTATCTAGGAGACATATAGCATTGCAGTGGCATTTGTTTGCTATAACGGCCAAGCTCTGTTATAACACACTAGCTAGACTTGATAAAGAGTTCTAGCTCCCACACTTGATGAACAAATAATTACAGATGTTAGAGGGTAACACTTTTTCTGTGGAAGCACACAATTTCTGCCCAATCAGCACAGGTACTCCTGTTCACCAACATGTAGACGGAGCCAAAGTCCGCCTATGTAATACTCCTGAAAGCTTTTTAGGCTGCTCAAATAAGTTATGGCAACATCAATGCTGTAAAATCAGACTTAAACATGAGTCTCTTGCCTTCAGGC
Source organism: Calotriton arnoldi (assembly GCA_963921515.1). Taxonomy (NCBI): domain Eukaryota; kingdom Metazoa; phylum Chordata; class Amphibia; order Caudata; family Salamandridae; genus Calotriton; species Calotriton arnoldi. Next base: position 1,950,406 of record CAWUFW010000954.1, read on the forward strand.
AAATGGTTCAGCCTGATTACTACGCTTGGAGGGAGACCAGAGAAGCTTCATAAGCTATGTCAAGACCAAAAAGAACATACTCAGGCAAAATCTAACTTTTGAAAAACCGAGAGCAAAAACCACACGAAAGCAAGTTTCACAAGACCAACAGCAAACATCTAGTATGTTCTTTTCCTTTTTGTTAAGAATTACAGCTGATTTAAGTACATTTATACTTTGAATGTAATGGTTTTATAACATCAAAAATGATACTGCTTTTACAGATAATAGTCTTGCAATTAACCTCTCTTACCCTCACCCATTCATTGAGGGCATGTAATGGCCGGTTCCCTGACGATAATCCTGGGCATCCCACCTTCGATAGAACTGGGCAGGCAACAATAATTGATTATATTTTAATAAATGTTGAAATTTGGCACAAGGTTGTGAAGTTTTCTGTCCTCCCCCGTGATGAAAGCGACCACAATTCATTGGTCGTAACCCTAGATAGCTATGTAGTGGAAGTAGGGCAAGACCTGGAAAATCCGCTACTAGACAATTTGATAGTGGTTGAAGGAGGGAGAAGAATACGCTGGGGCTCAATAATCCAAGCTCCAGATGTAATGGCGGATATGTATACTAGCATTATTCCCCTATTAGAAAAAGCAAGTCTTGTCTCTGGAAGCAGTGCTAACTTAGAACCCGATGAAGATATAGGCAAAATCCATCTTGACATGGTTGCATGCCTGGCGGATTTTTTTTATAGCAGTAAGCCAAATAAGAATAAGCATCGCAGAGATAAAAACCCCTGGTACAATAGGTCATGCAGGGATGCGAAGAGAGCCCTGTCGTCAAGCCTGAGGGGGGGGGATAGCATGCAAATAAGGGAAGCAAGGGTGTTTTAAAAAAATCCTTTTAGCTGCGAAATCTGAATGGGAAATGGAAAGATGGCAGGCCATTAAGAATGCCTTGGACGTTAAAGACACAAGAGCTTTCTGGAATTTAGTCCATACCGGGAAGATAGAGGGTAGGTCTACCCTCGAGCCTAATATTGCTGAGGAAGCCTGGCGTCTTTATTTTAAAGATTTATATTCAAGCCCCTATAATGGACCTAGTGAGAGTGGGATATCGGTTTGTTGTCATACCTTTGATTCCCTTGGGGATATACCCCCATGTACCTTGGCCGAGGTATTATCTGCCCTAGCCAAAATACTGCCAAACAAAGCTCCTGGGCTGGATAGAATCCCCGGGGATCTGTATAGAAATGAACAGACTGTTTGGGCCCCATACCTCCAGACATTATTTAATGCCATTCTTTATGGCATGCCACCCCCCCCTACGTGGGCTGGGGCAGAGATTATTCCTATTTATAAAAAAGGATCTCCCATAGAACCGGCAAATTACAGGCCAATCAACCTTACTGATGTAACTCAAAAGATTTTTGCTAGAGTCTTATTGGGAAGACTCCAGGAATGGATGGAAGACCTTAATATTTTAACTCCTTTACAGGCAGGCTTCAGATGTAAAACATCTACTATAGATCAGTTGTTTAGGCTTCAATTGATCTATTGGAAGCATATAGTTTTGGAGGGTGGTAGTCTGTACCTTACATTCGTGGATCTCAAATCGGCGTTTGATATGGTGGATCGTGACCAGCTGTGGGGAATCTTGCTGGATATGGGAGTACCACCATACCTCTGCCACCAGCTTAAACGCCTCCACGAGGGAACATTTGCTAGGGTAAGGTTCGGCAAGAATGGGAAATTAACGGCTCCTTTTCCTGTGGGAAAGGGGTGAGGCAGGGTTGTGTGCTTGCACCAACCCTTTTCTCACTCTTTCTCAACGGGTTAATAGGAGACCTTCTTGCCGTTAAGGACATTGATTCCCCAAAACTAGCCAACCGCAAATTTCCTGCCCTAATGTTTGCGGACGATACCCTGCTCCTCTCGAAATCACCAATGGGGATGCAGCGTGTATTAGAGGAATTTAGTCGGTTTTGTAAAAGGAGGAATTTGGTAGTAAATATTAAGAAAACAAAATATATGGTCTTCCACGCTGACTCTATAAACTGTCCGCACCCAAGAATGGATGATGGATCCTTAGAAAGGGTTCCTATCTTTGATTATTTGGGCCTCACATTAAACGATAAAATGGGGTGGGGACCCCAAATCAACAAAGCTAATTTAAAGCTAATTCAGGCAGTCGGGGGATTTTAAAGGTTTATAAGAGATGTGCCCTAAAGGTTATAAGCCCGCCTGTAGAAATCTACAAGGTCCAAGCTAGGGGGGCAACTATGTATGGGGCCGAACTTTGGGGACATAGCTTAGTTAATGCCCTCACTATAACAGAAAATAATTTTATGAGACAAATCCTGTGTTTGCCTAAAAGTACTCCTTTAACGCCACTAAGTATGGATCTGGGCATCCTTCCCATTGCAGACCTAATTGCTTCTCGCCCACTGCTTTACTGGCAACGGCTGTGGAGTACGCCAGAGCTAGGACATTATAGAGAGGAATTAAAGGCTGTAATGTCCACTCTGGGGGCGGGTAATATCCCGTGGTTCTCCTTTATCAGAGACTCATTCCGTGTGATAGGAAGGGAGGACCTATGGTCGGCACCGGAGGAGTCATGCTCAGCTATCTCAAAAAAATCCTTGGTGTGTGTACTGAAGGGGTATAAATTCTCATGCATTTTACAGACCGCTAATTCTTCTAGTTTAACCTATGGGTTCCTGGATATAAAACAGCAATATAAATTGGAGCAGGTGTTGGATTTTATTCAACCGCCAACAGCAAAAAAACTGTTTTTGCAATTTAGATATGGGACGCTGCCGCTCCATGCACTAATCAACAAATGGGCAGGCGCTACCACCCACCTTTGCCCGGGGTGCCTAGTAGAGGAGGAAACTGTAATTCATGTGTTGTTCTTCTGCTTGGCATATAAGTGGGCAAGGTTAAAGTGGGTTATTCAACTGTGTAGGAACCTAGGTATTAGAAATTATAAGGAATCCTACAGGGTTTTAAAATCTGACACTAACCCGGTTTTTGTTGTTGCAATCTCTAAGTTTCTCTTTGCAATGTGGTGTAGCGAAGGTATCTATTGAAAAATCGATGTGAGAATTAGTAATACCCGCTCCCGTCTGTCAACCATTGTGACCCTAGTTTTGGCAAAAAACCTAGCCTGTAAGTGTAGGTATTTTATCAAACAACTGATACGAAATCTATTAAGACCTGTTTTTAATTGGCTGCTACCGCGACTTAGGTCTTATATAAAAACATAGGCTGTGAATTTTCTTTTAATATTTTTAGTTTAATTTATATTTTTTATGATTGGCTTGCAGTGATTATATTGCCCATAGTGATGATTATTATTTTTATTTCCCTGTTTCCCAATGAGTGATCATTACTGCTATCTATGCTTGTACTATTTTATAATAAGTGGTTCTTACGACATCGTATTTTATCTTGATATTAATTTTAATTTGGTTGTGTATATGTATGTACTTTTATGGCCGTAATAGCCGAAATAAAGTTTCATGAATGATAATAGTTTTAAAACTTTCCAATTCCCCCATTTCCAGGTAATGAATGAATTTCCAAAAGCACTGTTGTGCGGATTTCTGAGAGACATATTTTCAAAAAACATGGTGCACCTACACAAATTGTGGGGTTCTTGGCACACTTATAAATTGTCTGAATATCATAGTTCTATTAAAATTTGAATTGTTAATGTAAGGATGACGAAAGCATAAACACTTCCAGGGCAATTACTGTATATGCATTCAAATTAATCAAGACCCACTTTAAAATTCTTATTTGTTTCATATTCATTCCCCTACTGCATATCTCTTGCTTCATTATATACAGTAAAATGTCAACCCTGCCACGGTGGGAAAATCAATAATTAAATAGCTTTACAGTAATTACCACCAATAATACACATTCCGCTGACTTAATAACACAAATTAAATCTACTGCATTAACATTCACACAAACAGATAAACAGAAGCTTTACTGGTGCCAACAAAATGCACATGGACAATATTTAAATACCACTATGAAGGTCATGATGCAAGGAGGTAACTAAGTCATGGCATGCATTGTGCTACTGGGCACGGAGTATGTGTGGTAAGAAATATAGTTGAGGATAAAATTAGGTTAAATATTTCCTTGCAGGAAATAAAATTAAAAGTAGAGTAAATAAACGCTCAACTCAAATGGAAGAATCTAAAGGTCATTACGCAGAGATACTATAGATATTTTTGATAACGTTAGGCACAAATATATATTCATGCCATGGAAGTAATAATAAATGTGCTCCAATAAAAGGTTATGTAGAGCAAGTGTACTAAAAAATGCATAGTCACACATTTATGACTGCAAGCACCACAGCGGAGTAAAATTGGCATGAGGAGAACAACATTTTTAACTTGCTCACTGATTGCATGTAACAATTAATTTACACAGGGAAATAATTCTCCTAATAATCACAAGGTCTCTTCAATGTGATTTTACCAAAGCACACAAATTTAACCGCTTGCATCCTGATTTTGGTTAAATACATCTTGTTAAAAGAAGTAGACATGAAAAACCCTGTGTTAAAAACCATATATGCAGATGTTCATATATGCTATTTATTTATTACCATTGTTGATGGGCATCTTGACTCACTCAGATCCTTGTCTAGTGTGAGTCCTGGCTCCTCCTCACACTCAATAATGGTAATATAATACACTTTGATATATATGTTATTATTGATGTCATTGATCATGTCTTGAGTGATGTAACATGTGAAGTGATATGGACTGCATGGCGAGGGACCAAGATATAGTTACTTCAGTTAACAATAACTGGTGAATTTCAGCATTTTATTTTAGTTTACAGTGTTTCATTTAAACTGGGATTTTCAGTGAATTTCTACGTTTTTTTTTTAATGCAAAGTAAGATATTATTACCATACCGGACTATAATGTCACCTGAATCTTTGTTTTTGTTCAGTGGATTTCTAGGGTTATTTTAATGTAAATCTGTAACTATGCTGTGCCTGCAGCCAGAGCTTGTGCCCAGCCCTACGCTGGAGGTCACCCATGCTCCTCATGGCCTCCGGCCATTTGTATAGTGGGGCTGGGTGCAGGGCCTGGCCTCCACCCGGGGCCTGCACTCTTACTCCCCGCAGGCAGCCACTCTGCTGGACATGGCATTCTGCTGTGCGCAGCATGGGGTTGGCCTTCACCCAACCCATGGTAGGTGGCCACTCCCCACTGCACACAGCCTTTGGCTGTACACAGCATGGGGTTGGCCACAGAGCCTGACCTGAGACCAAGTACTGTGCACAACCCACCACAGGAGTCAACACCCATCACGCACAGCCTTCATCCCTGCGTAGCATGGGGTTGGCCAATGGCCTGGCCCGAAGCCAGGCCCTGCACCCAGCTCTCCGCAGGTGGGTAAGCCTCAGCACACAGCCTTTTACTGTGCATTGCATGTGAATGTAGCAGGGCCATCCCCCATCCAAGGCCAACCCATCAGACACCCATGCCCCCCTTTATTTAAAAATGGATTTCCGATTCTGTGGGAACAAAAATGACCCCCCTTACTCCTGTTGGACTCTTGTGGGCTGCGCTGGTTCCTGCCAGACTCCTGCTGGTTTGTAGCAACCCCAATTTTTATTTTTTTTATTTTACCCCAGGTACACCTACCCTGCCCCCTTATACCTTATTTTCTTTCAATTTCAGAACATGGGGAACTTAGTCCTCGTGTCCTGGAATGGTGGTTGTCACATTTCTTTTGATGTTGTGGCTGGCCTATCAGAGTTCGAGCTCCCGGAGGACTCGTGGGGGCATCCACGGGAGCAAGGCGGTTGACAGAACAAAAAGCCTGCAGGTTTGAGGCAGTTGATGTTGAAAAAAGCTTCTCGGCCAATCAGATTGAGAAGCCAATGGGCCTCCATGTGATGAATCACCCGAAGCTTTCAAGGAAGGAGCAGTGGTGGATGAACTTTTTGTTTGGAAACTTTCAGGAAGATTCATCAAATGGCACCAATTTTATATGCAAACCAGAAACACAGACACACATATGTATACATACACACACACACCAACAGTGCTTAAATTATATTGTTAAAAAGTGCAGGGGCGCAAAGATTTTCTTAGGAACCACTGCTAGTGTTGCAAAATGCCCAGGATACCAAACACCAAGATTGCCTCTTCTTGATTCTGCCTCATGACTCTTTCTTCCATCGCCCTACGCTTTCATTTTTTGCCTTCTTTCTGACTTTCTCTCTCTTCATTGTGTCAAAGTTTGATGATGAACAAAAAGTCCCGGTCCCCAAAAATGAGTTCCCATACCCACTACCAGAATAAGTTAAGTGCTGGTTCTCAATGTTAAACATATGCCTCATTTAAAGAGGCCACATTTCTAGGACTAACAAGGCTAGAGGAATAGCTACAAAGTTACAAGGTTAAAAAGTAACTGAATCAGACAGCAAAAGAGTTAATTCCTCTAGAGCCAGGATAGCTTCAGTGGACTTCTCTGTTAACATTTGTTTTGATTATTAGGGTAAATACTTGATTATTATGCAGATTCACAGCATACTGCTGGTTAGTCTGATATTAGGGCTAATGGTTGTTTCGGTAATGGCGATTACTGCTTTCATGTTTAATTGAAGAGATAACTACCACTGCATGGGAGTGCGAAGATACTCTTAAGATTCCATAAACTGGTTAAAATGAGTATCCCAAGAACATGAGAGACACACTGTAGGCCTTCTGTCCCAAGCCTTTAAAAGTAAAAAGTGTGATTGTGAGAAGTTGGCCTGGTATATGCTGTTCACTAATTAAAGTGGACACCTTGCACCAGGGCAAATCGACTCTTATGGTAGATAGGTTTAAGACAACCTTTTAAAGAAAGCTATCCTAGTGGTAGCTGTGAAGAGCAGCCTTCAGGCTAAGTCTCGGAGGAATGTAAAGCAGCTTGTTTTACCATATAATCTCTTGAATCACCAAATGAAAAGACACCACACAGGTATATATATCAAATATATATGTATTTATTTCTAAATAACTCTCTACTAATCTCTTTATGAGATTAGAAGACAAACATATGCACAAATCAACGTTTCACAATAAGTTAAGCACAAAATATGGCTGGGGCCCTAGGGGCGTACCAGACCATATACTAAGTAAGAGACTTAGGGACAACGACTTGCAGGGAGACAAGGCCTAGGGCCTTCAGAAGTGCTGGGGCCTCACGAAACCACCCAAGGCAGGTAAGTAAAGGACCCACGGGGGACGCGTGCAGTGTAGATACACAGGCGCGGATCGCCGTTGACTTCAATGGGGCAAGTCGCGGTTGGAAATTAAGAGTTCTAGGAGACTTCGGGAGAACCTACAAGCAAGTCACTTACAGGGTAAGTAGTTCTAGGGCCCACACCCACAGGAGCACCGTAGTGCTGGAGTTACCTCACCCAGGGAAGCCGGGTGCACAGGTGTCCTTTGGTGTCGGGTCGCGGCGTCGTTTTCAATGGCGAACAAAGAAGACTTGCTGCTTGCGGGAGCTGAAGAAGTGTCCGGTGGAATCCAAGCCTGGATTCTGAAGAAGGATGACCTGAAAGCAGAGGGGACAGTGTTCAAAGTCACTTGGCAGTGACCCGGGGCAAGGAAGATGGATGCCCACCGTCGTCGGTCGCTTCAGGTCGGTTGCGGGTGCCTTGACTCTTCAGCCACGTGGTCCAGGAGGCGTCGACGACGACCAGGAGCTGGATTCGGTGTGTCCCTCGACGTCTGCAGCTGACTGCGGTGTCGGCAACTCGATCGGAGCCAACAAGCCTTGGCAGCCGCAAGTCTCGGGGAGATGAAGAAAAGTCGATGGCGCAGACCAGCAAGGTCTGAGGAACTCACCCAGCGAGGGTAAGTCAGGGCAGGCCTGGAGCAACCAGGGAGCCCTTTGGTTTCTTTAAGAAGTCTTCTGGGGACCCACGAGCCGGCTGGCAAGGGATCGCGAAGACACCTCGGGCGGAATCACTCAACAGGGGCCCACGGTCACTCGGGACGGTGTAGGCCTCTGATCTTCGGAGGGATTCCTGCTGGAGGTTGGGACCACACGTGGTCCAAAGCACAAGTTCGTGGAACGTTGTGAAGGGGTTGCACTCGACAATAGTGCACGGTACCCAGGGGTCGCGGTTCCTCGTCACTCGTGGGGTCCACTTGCCTCAGCTTCGCTGGGGACTCACGATGGCCTTGGAGAAGTCAGGAAATCCACTTCTTGGGCTGCAGGGACTTCGGACTCCGGCGGGAGCGGCGTAGTTTGCGACCGTCGTTGTCGTTTTTGGTGCCTGCCAAGCAGGGGAGTCACTCCTTGACTCCAAGGGAGATTCGTCTGTCTTCCAAAGGTAGTGGAACGTCGAAGGGCCAGGATTCTTCTGTAGAGCGTCGTCCAGGGGTTATCTGCCTTGCAATGGCAAGGTTCCCCCTCTTATACTGAAAAGAGGGGATGGACTAGCTCTATGACCCCACCTATGGGAGGGTCAAGGGAGGGGTGGCTAAACCCACTTCCCTTTGTCCAGTTTCGCGCCAGAGCAGGGGCAGGTAGCCCCTGAGCTGGTTTGAACTGGCATATGCACAGAGGAGCCTTCTGCTCCCCCAGTGCAGGACTTCAAAGCACTCTAAGAGTGCACCCACCCAGCCCCAATACACTAAACCCTGTCTGGGAGGTGGTTACACCTCCCTGTGACAGGATGCCTATTGTTGGGCTTCCTCCACTGCGAGTTTCGGTCATCAGCAGGAGGGCAGCCCAGTGTCTGTGACTGGTGGCATCCATTTTGTGATGCCAGGGCTCTTTAGGATTCTACCGCGTTTCCACAGCAGGTACATGTCTTATCCCTCTAGAAGGGTGGAATGCTACCCCCGCCGCCAAGATTGGCGGGGGGGTAGTATTCCAAGATGTTTGACACCAAACACGACATGTTTTGATGCAGCCATTCCAAAGTTAGCATTTACCACGAGGATATAATGCACTTAATAGTATATGGTTTAACCGCATCCACAAACAGCACCAGAGAATAGACTATGAGAGCTGCAGAGGGGCCCTGCTCAGGCAGAGGCACCCCCTCACATAGAAGCCAAGCACCCTGCCCTCAGGATTGATAGGGCCTGCCTTAGGGGTGACTGATAGGTTTATATGTGTGTGCAGGAGAGATATAGGAAACCTATATCTCAGTGAGGGGTGCTAGCACCACCTCACCCAGGCTGCAGTAGCAGGCCTGTGGTGTCAGATTTAGACTGCTTCCCAGGGGTGGCATAATACATGCTGCAGCCCCTGGTAGGCCTGTGAAGTACCTATGCCCTTGGCACCTAAGGTACCATATACTAGGGACTCATAAGGCACCACAGTATCCAATCACTAGTGCACCTAGAGTGCACTCCATGTCGTTTAGAGGGAGCAGATAGACTGGGGCCCTGAATAGCAGGGTCCCAGTCCAACTAAGTCATAAACCAGCAAAACACCAGGAAAAAAGTGGGGGCAACCATATAGTCAGATTCCACCTTCCTACAGTGATGCTAACTTTTATGACTCTGTGGTCGCTTTTCAAATACTTAAATCATCTGGTTTGTTGGGCATTCAAGTCTCAGTAGACTTCATAATGTAATTCATCCAGGGGTTATAGCCAATAAATTAGGATGGGCCCCTAACAATATTCCCTGTGGCTCTTCCTCATCATTACCGCCACTTAACATTTAAGTGTATGGGCAAGTAAATGTACCAGGTAGCATACTTCAAGAATGCACCAAAGATTACAGATTTATCTTTGACTAGATGGAACAATGGGAAACAAATATACGTTCTGAGAGTGGATTAACTACCACCAGTACTTTCCCTGCTCTGTGTCAAATTTGTAGTATTCTGGTACTCTTATTCTGTACCTACCCTTTGCTTGAGAATAGCCACAGCGACAGGAACCAACACCCGGTGACAAAGACAAGGAACTAGATGCGATTTTCATTTCCAGCTTTCCCCTTTCAACAAACAGTGCAATAAGCAGGTGGCCAGACCAACTAAGGTGCAGAATCATACAGTATAGCTGATTATTTATTTTGTGGCACAGATGCTTTTATGGTGGAGGCAGAGGATTTTATTGTGATAAAGGTATTGACATGGAGAAGTCGAGTGTCCTTAGAGTTTGTGTGTGCACACTTGTGAATAACAGCGTCAGAACAATCTGCGTGTTCTAGGAGTGGCAGGAGGTAAAGAAGCATCTGATGCAAGACTATTTATTGTGGATTTATTTCAAAAAGCTTTTCCGGAATTGGTAGAATGTAACTGGTCTCAGGAAATCCAACGAGCTCCCAGAGTCCCCTTGGTACAAATGCATTTTAAAACAAGTACAGAAAGGGCAAGAACAATTCTGGCTTACATTGGAAACTACCTATTAAGACAGTCTATATATGAAAAGGCAAGGTCAGATGTCAAGAGATAAGTAGCGGACTGTTCTTTCTTCATTAAACCTGACTTTTGTCATTTTACAGTAGAACGACAGTAGTGCCTTTGTCAAATAATTAAGTCTTTCCAGGATAAAGGGGAGCAAGCATACTTACTAAACCATGCATGGCTGAAAGTCATTTGGAATAACACCACATGGGTGTTGGGGAGAGGGGCAGTCTGAGGTTAGTGACTGGCTGAGGTATGATGACTAGAAGTATACACCAGCAACATGTATTGGTATCGAGGGTCAAAACTGAGTAATGTTATGGGTATTTGTAGCACTGTATGGGTATATATATATTTTTTTTTATAATCAATTTTATTGGTTTTAAGACACAAACAGCAGCACCTACAGTTCTTACATTTAGGAAATGAAATACTGGCAGTGGCTTTGCCTCAGTGTAAAACACTAGTTATCATGATCGAACACAGCCCAACCCTGAACGCCCTATCCCGCATATTACATCAATAGTCTCAGCCATTTCCCCCACACACGGCCAATGTTTGGCGGGACAGCCTCTCGCCTCATAGACAGGTTTTACTTGTGCGGCGCACCAGTCCACCCCTCTGAGCCATTTAGCTATACTGGGTGGAGTAGGGTCTTTCCATGTAGCGTCTATATTGCGCTTGGCCACCATAGCAGCAGTCCCTAGAAAAGTCTTATCCATCCGAGACCCATCTAGGCCGTTCAAGACTCCCAGGAGTAGGGCTAGTGGGACCTCCCAGCCCAGGGAGGTGCTGAGTTCGGACACTACCGTCGACCAGTATGAGGTGAGGTGGGTGCAGGCCCAGACCATGTGGTAGAAATCTGCGGGTTCCATTTTGCATCGTGGGAAGGCGGGGGAGGCCAAGAACCCCGCTCGGTGTAGGCGGACAGGGGTAAGGTATGCGCAGTGAAGGTAGAACAGCTGGACCAGTTAGAATCTGGCTGATGGAGTGATCATGCGGGGGAGCCATCAGGGCGTCTCTCCAATCCTCCTCCTCCAGGGGGCCCAGCCATAACTCCCAGCGACGTCTAAGGGGGTCTAGGGAGGGCAGGGAGTTGTTAACCAGTGAGCGAAAGATCTTAGACACCCCTCCTCTCCCAAGGTCACCCATTAGGATTTGGGCTTCTAGGGGATTAAAGTCTGGGAATGTGGTGCCTGCAGGTGCCTAGGGGGTAAGAGCGTGTTGGAGTTGCAAGTATTTATAGAACTGGGTGGGATGCAAAGAATATGGGTTTTGTAGGTCCTGGAAGAAGCATAGGTGTTTCCCCTCCACACGTCTCCAAGTTGTGAAATTCCAATCAGGTCCCACTTCCGAAAGCCCTTAAGTGCTCCCACCTCACCGAGCCAGGTGCCCCGCCACAAGGGTGTCTGCAGTGTAAGTTTGTTCTCCCATTCTGTGTATCGCAAAGCAGAGCGCCGGCAACCAAGACCACGGGAAGTGTGCGAGGGTTCCGGGCTCCGTAGAGCATCGCTTGGATCTGGGAGAACCCAAGGCTCTTTAATTCAACCCGATAGGCCGGGTCAGACCAACTGCCAGTGAACCTATTGTGTGTCACTAGGAGACGAGTAGCTAAGTAGTATAGGAAGAGGTTGGTCATGCCCATTCCTCCGTCATACGGGGCCTTCTGACAGTGGGTGAGGGCTATGCGTGGTCTCGAGCTGCCCCAAAGGAATGCCGTGGCCATGGTGTCTAGTTCCTGAGACCATCCGCGAGAAAGGTGGAGTGGAAGATTCTGAATTATATACAGGAACCGGGGGAGTACAATCATCTTAAATAGTGCAACCCTTCCCATAGGATTGAGTGGGAGGAACTGCCACCTGTGAAGGTCAGCTTTTGTTCTTTTGACTAATGGACTAGCGTTAAGTGCCCATGTGAGTTCTGGGAGCAGCGTAACCCAAATGCCCAGGTACTTAAAGGAAAGGCGTCTTATGGGGATGGTCATCTGCCAGTCTATGCACTCCCTTGACGTGTGAAGAGGCACCAGTGTTGATTTGGTTGGATTCAGGCACAGGCCTGAGGCCACTTCACACGAACAAAGGGGTCAGAGGCATCTGGGGCCCGAGCGGGCTGGGTCTGCAAGGTAGAGCAGAACATCGTCCGCGTATAAAGTGATGAAATCTTCGTGTACGCCCGCCAGTGCCAACCCTGGATCTGCGCATCTGCACGGATATGACAGGCTAGTGGTTCAATCGCTGTGGCGAAAAGGAGGGGCGACAGGGGGCACCCCTGTCTCGTGCCTCTTCGGATTGGGAATAAATCTGAAAGAGCTCCGTTGATGCGCACCCCTGCAGAGGGGTAAGAGTATAGCACACGTACTAGGCTGCAGAAGTGTTGCTCCATGTCTGCCACCTCTAGTACCTCCTCTAGATACCGCCAGTCGATTGTGTCGAAAACCTTTTCAAAGCCGATCAACAAAAGGGCTAGACAGGGGGTGAGAAGTTGGCAGTGGGCCAGTGCTAAGTGAAGGTGCCATAGGCAGTGCCTCGTACTGTGGCGTGGCATGAAGCCGCATTGATCCAGGTGGATGAGGCTGTTGAGGACCGACGTAAGGCGGGTGGCTAGGATCGTCGCATAGACTTTGACTTCAGTGTTTATTAAGGAGATCGGACGGTACTCTGAACAGGAGGTTGATGGGGGCTGCGTTTTGGGTATGACAACGATCGTTGCCAAATCCGTTTCTGGTGGGAAGGCTCCCCTTTCCACCACCTCTTTATACAGTGCATGCAGGTGAGGTATCAGAGTGTCACGGTATGCCGCGTAGTATTCCGTCGGGAACCCATCAGGCCCGGTGTCTTCCCAGTTACGACCAAGGAAATAGCCTCCCCTATTTCTTCCATTGTGATAGGTTGGTCTAATTGGGCAGTTTCTGACTCTGTTAGTCGGGGAAGTAGGGCAGGGTCTAGTCGCATCGACATGAGGCCCGAGACCCGGGACTGATCCGCAGAGTAGAGCCGGGAGTAGTACTCGGCAAAGGCTTGGGCGATGGAGGTAGGCGTACAATTGGCTTGACCTTGTTGGTCGAGGATCTCCAGGACTATTCGGTTTGTCAAAGGTTGGGAGGTCAGCCAGAGGAGTAGTTTACCATTTTTGTCCCCCCAGCCATAAACGCAGGCCACGGAGGACCTCCACATTAGTTTCGCCGATTCAAGCGATAAGTGTTTTATTTCTTCTCTCAATAGCTCGAGCTGTCGGCTCCCCCCCTCCCTCCATCTCGGTTGTGGTCTGTTTCAAGCGAGTCGCCTGGGCCTCCAAGAGGGAGAGCCAGCTCTCTCGCACCAGCTGCTTGGCTTTGAGATGTGTGAGAAAGTGCCATCTTTCTTGCATGGTATGCCCCCACTTTTTGCTGAATTGCTGATGTACTTTGACTGAGTGTGCCCTGGGCTCCTGCCAATCAGGTGCCCAGGGCCTGTGTTCCTTCCCTAAAACTGCATTGAAGCCTAAACCCAATTGGCATCTCTGGCCACAGGTAAGCCCCTGGTAAATGGTACCCTAGGTACCCAGGGCCCTGTGACCAGAGAAGGCCCCTAAGGGCTGCAGCACTTATTGTGCCACCCTTAGAGGCCCTGTGCCCTGACACACACACCCTGCCTTTGCAGGCTGAGTGTCTTGGTGCAGAACTAAACAGAGAGTCGACATGGCACACATCCCTGTGTGCCATGCCCACAAACACACTGCCCTGGCATACCTCAGTCACCCCTCTAGCTGGGTGCACTATGCCAGTGGTGGGGGCACAGGTGCATGAGCCCTGTGCCCCTACAGTACCCAGGGCCATTCCTGGGCACTGTAAGTGCAGTGATGCCATTCAGAGTATATGGTGCTGGGAGGTTGTCATTACGAACTCCACAGCACCATAATGGCTACACTGAAGACTGAGGAGTTTGGTATCAAACTTCTCAGCACATTAAACCCACACTGATGCCAGTGTGGGATTTAATGTAAAATGCACGACAGAGGGCAACTTAGAGTTGCCCCCTGAACCTAACCTACAATCCACGTCTTGTCTGAGGGGCTGCCCCGGCTGCCACACAGCAGACATGTTGCTGGACCCCTGGGTAGGGAGCCATCCGCTCCCCCGGGCCTGCAACAATGCACGTCCTGGGCGAGGTGCTAGGCCTCCTCCCCCAGGATGGGCAGGGGGAAGCTTCAAAGGCATTCCGCCTTTGTGAGCTTCTCCAGACCACTTGCTGTACTCAGCAACTGGTCCCCACTGGTTCTAGCCCCCACTCTGGTGGGAAGACTGGCGGGAAACACCAAGGGAGGAAAGGGGGTGTGCCAGCCTCTGCCAACCCCACCCCTCAGGTGGGGGAGACGAGGTGAAGCACATCTCCGGGCTCTCGCCATCTTGAAGATGGGGAGCCCTACCCAATCAGGACTAGGCTCCTGCCCCCCTCCCACTAGAGAGTGGCAGGATAGGGGGTGTACCCACCCCAGGGAAGGGACCCATTGGTCCCTGCCCTTTACCTACCTGTAATGCCCCTAAATCTAGTATTTAGGGGCACCCTGAACCTTCCTTCCTTAGTTCCAGATTCCGAAACAAGAAAGAAGATCAAGAAACAAGAAGACCTGCCGTGCAGCTGCTAACAAGAGGAAGACACCAACTGATTTGGCCCCAGCCCTACCGGCCTGTCGACCCTCGAACCTGCTCCTGCTGAACCCCGGCGTCTCCAGTGGTCAGCAACCTCACAAACCCCGGAGGACCTGACTGCCTTGTGACTCTAACTACCTGGGACTCCCACGAGCAGTGGTACTGCTCAAAAGCAAGTAACCTACCCCTGGTGCCAGCCAGGGACCGCGAATCCAGCACACTCTGCACCTGCCGAGCCCGGCCTGTGCCTGAGTGGACAAAGACCACGAGGACATCCCCCCGGCGACTGTGACCCAGAATCCAGCACCCAAGGACCCTCCTCGACGATCCTGACGACGCCTGCAGCCTCAGAACCTGGGCCCCCTCCAACCGCGACCAGCAGAGGGTAAGATTTCCCGATGAGAAAAGACACCCCTGCACCCGGCGCCCTGCGGCCTCCTGTGCCCAACTCCAGGATGCCTACCTATCCTCCAACTAACCAACTTACCCCTCGAAGTGGTGGTCGCACCTGAAGAATCTCCGTGCCCGAGCTTGCAGCCTTTGTTCAACTCCCAAGTCTCCCATACCCGGCCGCCCCTGTGCCGCTGAGGGTGTACCAACTGTACCTACCTGACCCTGGGGGACCCCTGAGTCTATGCCAAGAACCTTAACTCTGCCAGTCGAGTACTTACCCAAAAGCCGATAACTCACTTTTCTTCCATAGGGTAACATTGACTGGTTTCACTTGGAAATTCTTCTAAGTGTGGAGTTTCTAAACTTTAAAATATTCATCTAAAATCAACCGAAGTACGAAAACAGAATTTACTCACCTGTTATCAGGAGAGATCCCAGTGCTGGATCTTGGTGCCCAGCACTGACCCTGAAAAGTAATCATAACTGTACTTACCGGTAACTTGAATTTCCTTCCATAGGATAACATTGCCTGGTTTTTGCCGAAAAAGTTTCTAAGTGTCGATTTTGAAACTTACAAATATTTGCTAAAAATCGCCTGTGTGACATAAACGCATTCTTTCAATTGTTTACAGGAGATGCACCAGTGCTGGATCCAGGATCCAACACTGAGTAAGAAAAAGTAACGATAACACTACTTACCTGCTAAGTGAATTTCCTCCCGTAGGATAACATTGGTGATTCTATGTGAAAAAGTTTCTAAGTGCCAACTTTTAAAATACAATAATATTCCTTAAAAATCACAACTGTAACCAAAACGATTTTACTCAACTGTTTACAGGAGATGTCCCAGGACTGAATCTAGGATCCAGTCCTGTGGTAAGAAAAGTAATCCAAAAGTAATCTATTGCATTTAACTAGAAATTCCCATTGAGCTCAATGTTATATTGTGTTTGAAATTGTGTTGCCTATTGCAACAACTGTAACTATTGCATTCAAAAGTCTATTGCCTATTGAAAGTATTTACCTAAAGCATCTCATTCTGAGAAAGTATATTTTGATACCTATTGTTGGTTCTAAAATAAAACAAGCATTTATTTTTATATACAAACCATTGGCCTAGAGTTCAGTTCTTGACTGTGTGTGAGACCATTTGCTGACTGAGTGTGTACAACAAATGCTTTACACTGTCCTCTGATACTGCCTTACTGCTCGACCAAGCTACCACTTTAGAGAGTAAGGTTATATCTAACTTTAGCCTCTGCCAAACCTCTGGGGACTGTGGACTCTGTGCACACTGTACCTATTTGGGAACAGTATATACAGAGCCACTTTCTTACAAGATGTCCCTTGGCGAACCTCCGGATCGTGGCCTTTCCGGCCTCTCAAACGTGCCCTGCCAGGGAACTGAGCTTTGGTTGGCTAGAAAGTATTGTTTGAGTTCTTCCCCAATTGTACGCCAGAACTTGTCGTCTTGGAGGAACCCGGTGTTGAGCCTCCAGATAGGATGCAGTGCACCAGTAGGGCCCCCCACTTGGAGGAGGAGGGGAGAGTGGTCTGATATGCCGCGGGAGAGAATACGGATATCTGTTATCACGCGACAATCGGGGGCTCGCATGAATAGTAAATCAATGCACATGTGAGTATGATGAGCTGCCAAAGTGTGAGTGTGCTGCAGAGTTCTGGGGTTCCATGTCCTCCAGACATCGCACAAGCCCAGCTTTGTTGCCCATTCTGTCACTCGCCTAGCATGCTGTGTCCTTTGTGGGGATGTTGTGCCGGTGGCGTCTTTAGTTGGTTGCATGACTGCATTAAAGTCTCCTCCGATCACTGTCAGACCCGGGGGAAGGGAGGAAACAATGTCTACCACAGAGTTCAAGGTGGGTGTGAGGGTCGCCGGAGGCACATAAAGCAAGACCAAGTTGATGGCCGCCCCTCCCAAAGTCCTGGCAAGGACCACGATGCGGCCCTGTGGGTCTCTGGATACACTGGCAGGGGTGAAAGGAAGGGTGCGGCGCAGGAGGATCACCACCCCTCAAGACCCGTACCCAAACCCGGACTGCCAGACTCTGTCGAACCCATGGCGCAGCAAGGAAGGAGCATTGATTCCCCATGAGATGCATCTCCTGGAGCAAGAGGATGTCAGGGGCCAACCTTTGGGAGTATTTCAGTACTGCTGTATGTTTCACTTTATCCAGGAGCCTGTTGACATTCCAGGAGAGAAATCGCAGGGGCTCTCCCCTACATTGGGTTACAGACATAGCATGCGCGTGGGGGCACAGGGTACCATCTAAAGTGGCAAGTTGAGTGTTGCATCTGGAAAACAAACCTAAGAGAAAACTGCGGACAACGGTCTCAACCCCCCACCCCAACGAACCCCGCCACCCTATACTTCTTTCGAGGAAGCATCTGTCACCCTAACAACAACAAGTTGCAACAAGACTAAACTGCAAGCTTAGTGTGTGAGCTGCGTTGTGGACCCCTCCATCTGGCAGGATGCGTTCGTCTCCAAAGCAAGTCTTGCTGACTACACCAGAACCATTAATGTCAAGGGTGGCGTTTACAGGATACAGTCCATATCTGGTTGTAGAAACAGGTTTCAGTTAAGTCTCCATTTAATCGTCGGGCTCCGTGAGAGATCAGTGTCATCAGACCCAATAATCAGGTGTGCGGGACCGCCCATCAGTCAGCGTCCCCCCGGTGCACTATTCCTGTGGCAGGCTCGCGGTTTTAAGGAGTTCGGACAGTTCGTTGGAGCCTCGAGTGGTAGCTGTGGGTGAAACGGATACCTCAGAACAGGTGTTACGCCCTCTGCGAGAGCAGGTGAGCAGCCTCAGACTAGAGCATTTGGGCGCTGTGGCTCTAGATCGGGGCGCATGAAGAGAGGCACCTGCGCGGGGGCAGTGAGGACGATCTTTAGTCACCCCGGTCCACGCCTCTTCTGGGGTGTCGAAGAAGTGAGTTTTATTTTGGAAGACCACCGTGAGACGAGCCGGAAACAACAGTCTGTATTGGAGGTTGAGGGCTCGCAACTTCTGCTTGACCTCCACGTAGGATCTTCGCTGCGACTGGACCTCTCTGGTATAGTCTGGGAAGATCATGACTTTGTGTCCTTGATAGGACAGGGTTGTCTAGGAGCGGGCGGCCTGCAGGATAGCATCCCTGTCCTTAAAGTTGAGGATTCTGTACAGGTGACCACTCTACATTTAGACTGGAACGGGCGCAGTGGGGAAAAAGTACTGCCTCCAATACCTCTATGGGGCAAAGGTGCGCAACAACTCCTCCTGCTACCCAGGTTTCCCTGGCAGCCTGGGGGAAAGCTACAACACACATG
This sequence comes from Calotriton arnoldi, assembly GCA_963921515.1. Classification (NCBI taxonomy): domain Eukaryota; kingdom Metazoa; phylum Chordata; class Amphibia; order Caudata; family Salamandridae; genus Calotriton; species Calotriton arnoldi. Next base: position 1,969,160 of record CAWUFW010000954.1, read on the forward strand.
GGTTGGCACCGTAGACTCATATCGGAAACACCCTTATGGGACGGAAACTGGTTCCCAGAGGTGTAGAAACTGCAGGGCTTTGAGGCTTGGGACCTCCAAGATAAGGGAACTGTTGGAAAAGGGTGACAAAGTTGATCTCTGCGCTGAGGCAGGAATCCGAGATGAATGCCAAACAGTTCTCAAAATATGTGCAGCCCTGCAATGCCTGGCAAGCCGACGGAATTCCTGGGGAGGTTATCCCAGAGTTTGCACCGCTGGAGGGTCGCCTCCTCACCAAGGAGCTTATTAAAGGCACGGGCACCCTGACTTATAAAACTCTGAATAATAACATGCCCGACAACTTACATAGGCTGCAAGGGAAATGGGTGGAGGACCTGGAAAACAATAACTGGGAGGCAGCCCTGATGCACTGTAAGGAGGTGGTGATTAAAGCAAGGCTATGCTTAATTAAATTTAAAATCATTCACAGGGTGCACTATGACAGAAGAAGTTTGCACGTGATGGGGAGGGTGCAACACCCATGCTGTCTGCATTGTGGAGTGGGAGAGGGTACCTTCATGCACACAATTTGGGAATGCCTGCATATTCAGGGTTATTGGAAGGCGGTCAACTAGGGAACCTGACAAGGTATTGGGTGAATCCATCCCACTCAAACCCAAATTTATCCTCCTAGGGATCTCCAACGAAGTTGACCTTCCACAGTCTAAGCTTTTGTTGTGTGGTTTGGGCCTAGTAGTGGTGAAAAGGGACATGGCTAGGTACTTGGGATCTGGGCAAACCCGACCTTACAGGAGTGGAAAAGGGGCATGGACATGTACTTGTTGGCGGAAAAGGTTACGCATGCCAGTAGGGGCTGCCCCCATAAGTTTCAAAAGGTTTTGGGTGGTTGGCTATTCTCTTACTCCCTGGATCTACTGGACGAAGATGGGGAGCAACACCAAGCAACGCCATAATGAGTGGGTATGCCAGGGAATGTATAGAGACACTGTGACAGATTGTGCGTTTTCCTTGTACTGTGGAACAATACCAGCTGATAGTGGTCTGGGCATGGGGGGCATGGTGGGGTATCATTTAAAGTTCATGTCACTGTTCATACCCTTTTATGCTGGCAATGTTATTTTCATATGGAACACAGTATTCTCATGTGATATTGCTGCATCATTTAAGATATAAAAACTAAATAAAAACATTTGCAAAAAAAAGATGAGGATTCTGGTGATAATCGGCCGGTGCGGGGCACCTGGCGGGAGCTTGGGTGCAAGAGCTCGGTGGGCTCGTTCCACAATGAACCACTCTGATAGTCTGTCTGCAGGCATCCAGGATTTGATCCAGGTCTCGACGAAGGTCGCAACTTGCCCGGGTTCTGCCCCTTCGGGATGCCCACCAGACGAAGGTGGTTGCGTCGTGAGCGGTTCTCCACATCTTCGGCGCATCTGTGCAGCTCTTTCGTTTGGGACTGGAGTTGCATGACCTGTTTTTTTAGGTGGTGTACGTCACCTTCCACTGCACACAGGCGGAGAAGTGTGGCTCAATGGTTAGAGCGGCAGACCCTGATGCAGAGATCTGGCCCGGGACCAGGGTTCAATTCCCGCCTCGGCGGGTCTTGGGCTCAATTTCCTCGGACCTGATAATTCTCGCCTCGGTGCCTATTCTAATCATGGGTCCCACTCTGCAACTCTGGGCAATAGCTTGCTTAATCTCCACAACGGCCCCAACAGCGCTGGGATGCCTGGCTTCACCCTGGGGGTGCCCAGGAGTGGACATTTCACAGGGAAAAGCCAGGAAGGGTTCCACAGCGGTATGCGTACAGCGCCAGGACACCCCTTTGGGGGTATAAGTGCGCTTTACAAGTACAAGTACAAATTTCTGTTATGCAGGTCGTGGCATTGCGGAGGTCCTTTCTTATGAGGGCCATATGAACCCCGCACCTCCCCAATTTTGTTCTCCACGGAGTCTTGTGAGAAAAGTATGGCTTGTAGGATCGCAGCCGAGATCTCCATCGGGGAGGGGGGCCTTACTTTGGGCGGCCTCGTTGACTCCGGTACAGTTCGTGGTGTACTGATCCATTCGGGTTTGTGTTGGGGGTTGTTTTCTCCCTTTGTCTTTCCCCATAGTGGATGGGGCCCGGGGGTGGGGCGTCTCACTACACAGGTATGATGGCTCAGCGGGCCTGTTAGTTGGGGAGAGTTTCTATTTAAACTCCAGGTGTGCAGCCGACCAGTCTAGAATACCAGGCCCTGCGAGTTACTGTAGGCCAGACCAAGTCTCTCCGCCCCGATGGGATGAAGGTCGTAGCGTCAGCCCGGCCTGGAACGAGCTGCTGCAAGGGAGGTGAGTGAACCAATTCAGCTTCGCAGGGGGGGCCTCATTGTCCACACCGCCGGTCCACAAGGCAATTGATGAATGGCCCACACCCTCACCAGCCGGCAGAGTAGGGGCAGACCTCGTCGATTTTGTTATTTCGATGCCCAGTGGGCCACTCCTCCTTCAATCTCCCACTGGTAGGCCTGTGGCTCTCCCTCGGGCCATGGAGTTGCAGCAGGGCTACCCCCCACGTCGGTCTAGTGTCACTAATGTGGGGACCAGGGTCACCTGTATCTCGCGCAGGTTTCAGCAGCGGCGTCGAGCCATCGACTCCAGGGTATGGGTCTCAGAAGTCAAGACATTCCCTTCACGGGGATCACAGGGCCTCGGTGTATGGGACTCCGGACCCACTTGTGTGTACTTTTGCCTCTCCGTCTGCCCCCCAAGCACGAGCCTGCTTCCTTGAGTCAACCCAGCTGTAGGGGGGCCCAGCCACCTCCGTTCTTTCGGCCGCTACGGTGACCTGAGGGCCGGGTGTGACACCTCCAGTGCCAGGGGAGGGGAAGGAGATGTGGAAGGAGGCCTCAAATCGAATGCTCAATGACAGAACATCGGTCGCAAACCATTGATAAATATGGTAGTGATTTGCAATTTGGAAGGGACACCCTAAACACGACACTTCCAATTTGCAATATTGTATATATTTCCAAACCCATTGAGCAATTTGGGGGAAAAAAGAGAATCACAAATGGGTTTAGCACATTAGAAAAAGGGGGATAGCCTTCACAAATTCTCTGAATTACCAATTCTGGTACTTTCCAATCATTAAAACCCTTCTTACACCTGGCCCCCTGTTTTTAACCAAATCTAACAGCATTGGGAACTAAACAGGATGAGTCACAAAGATGCAAAATAAGTTGCTTTATTCTCATTTAAAATACAGACAGAGGTTCTACAAGCCACAAGAGAAGCTCTAAAGCTGTCAATATCAAACAAGCATGAAATATCAGGGTTAATTTGCACAAAAACAGCTCCAGAGTACTTAAATACAGGGTGCATTCTGACATTCTCTTTAAAATCTGATGCCAGCTTCAAGCTCACTTAGGGTTTCATTTATAGATCATCCGAACTGAGGCAGGCCACTTACAGCGTTTAAGCATTCTGCAGCTGTAAGGGAAGGTGCCCAGGCCCAAAACCTCGGATAATTTGGAAAGCAGGTGTTGACAGTAAATGGAAAAATTCAACTAATGAGTCTCTGTTCTAGAACTGATGCAAATATCAATCAATTGTTGTCTTTCTGCTGTGGAAGAGATTCCATGCTTTTTTAGCAGCAGTGCCATCTTCCTTGAGAAAGGAATGACAGCTTAACGTGAAGACTAAGTATTTGATCTCGACAGGCAGCGAGCAACCCCAAGCAGATGTGGCGCTCGGCCATGGCTTCAGTGTGCAACAGGCCCAGCTGTGCGGATGTTACCACAAGCCTAGACTAAACAGGATGGACTGCAGATGGCATTCACTGAACCGTCCTGCCCCACAGGGCCCAAGATTGATATCTCTCAGCGAGCGCCATCCACCGAGCGCGCGCAGCGCCTCTTCCAGACGTCAATGGCGGGGTACGTTTTCGTGGAGATCAAAGACAGTGGCAGGTGGCTAAAGAACGTGACCATGTGTGGGTCACTTTGTTTAGGAAGTGAGAAGTCATCATGTGATAAAGAGGACCACTACTTAACAGACACGAGACCGCATGTTTTTTATGTTTTTCAGTGCCAGGGAATTACATAAGCCTCCGAGTAAAGACGATTATTAGGAAATGAAAACGGCTTTCTGAAATTGCAGTTCCCAGAAAGAGTCGTAGCTAAGGGGATTTATGGCCTGATTTTTTTTTTAAAAGGCCTGTCATGTAGAATGTTTTGTTTGGTTTTGGAACTTTTGAAAAATGCGTCACGCATCATCTGGCAGCATCAGTGGTGAGCATGGGTGATGGATGAGACGCTGGTTAAATATTCCTCTGATGGGGCAAAACAGCTCACTTGAAAGTAATCTGAAGTTATTCTCACTGCATAGTCACAGATTATGAACTGTTTCATGTAGAAAATTAATGCCACTTATATAAAAGGAAACTCAATAAGCAACCAAAGTCAAGACGCAGACACAGAAAAGGTCTGAAGGTGACCTAGCAAGCCAGGTAGTCCAATATCCTGATTCAGTGTAGTGTGCATAAAGGAAATTAGAAACAATGCAATTATACTTTCACCCCACGCTTGGGACTTCACAAATGGCACCGTGAGTGTTAAACATGAGAGTGACAAGATTTTGAGAAGCAGAAACCAGGACAGGACAGACATTGTAGAAATTAAAAAATATATATATATATATATAGTGTGTGTGTGTGTGTGTGTGTGTGTGAGTGTACACTCTGTAGTAAATATAGGTATTCAGCTGATTTTTGATCTGTAATAACTTTGCGCTCTTCTACATTGGCGGATAAAGCATGCACAGTTTCTACTGTACCACACCTTACTCGATGCCACTCCACTCTATTCCCCTAAACTCTATGCCACTCCAGTCTAAGCCACTCCACTGTACCTCACTCCACTCTAAACCACTTCACTCTACTGTATGCTATTCCACTCTGCGGCACGCCACTGTACACCACTCTACTGTAAGTTATTCCACTGTAAGCTACTCCAGTCTATACCACTCCAGTCTATACAACTCCAGTCTATACCACTCCAGTCTATACCACTCCACTCCACTCTACGTTACTCCACTCTATACTGTTCCACTGTACGCAACTCCACTCTACACCACTCCAATTTACACCACTCCATTCCACTCTATACCACTCCACTATATACTATTCCATTCTGCGTCACTCCACTCTACGCTATTCCACTCTACGCCACTTCACTGTCCGCTACTCCACTGTCTACCACTCCGCTGTACACAACTACACTCTATGCTACTCCATTCTGTGCTATTCAATTCTACGCTGCTCCGCTGTACACTATTCCACTGCATGCCACACTACACCACTCCACGCAATTCCACTCTACACCACTTCACTATACACCACTCCACTGTATGCTATTTCACTGAACGCCACTCGACTGCACACTATTCCACTGTATGCCACTCCACTCTATACCACTCACCTGTATGCTATTCCACTGTACACCACTGCACACTAACCCACTCCACTTTACACCACTCCACTCTATGCTATTCCACTCTATGCTATTCCATTCTAATCCACTCCAGTCAATGCCACTCCACTGTACTCCACTATATGCAGTTCCACTCTACACACTCCACTGTACGCCACTGCACTGTATACCACACCATTGTACGCTACTCCACTGTATGCTATTTCACTGTATGCCACTCTACTGTACGCTATTCCACTGTATGCCACTCTACTCTAACCCACTTTCCACCACTCCACTCTATGCTATTCCACTCTATGCCATTCCACTCTACACCACTCCAGTCAACGCCACCCCACTGCACTCCACTCCACACTATTCCTTTGTACGTAACTCCACTTTAAGCTATTCCAGCCTGTGCTACTCCACTCCACTGTACGCTATTTCACTGTATGGCACTCCACTCTACCCTACTCCACTGTACGCTATTTCAATCTCCGCCACTCCACTCTACACTATTTCAGTGTACACCACTCCACTTCACCCAACTCCACTCCAATGTACTTCGTTCAACCACACTGTACTCCACTCAATGACAGTCCACGCCCCTCTATTCTAATCAACTATACTCCATCCTAAAACACTCCATCCTAAAACACTCCACTGTACAACAATGTACTCCTGTCAATGCAAGTCTACAGCACTCTATTTTACTCTGTGTAACTGTATGACACTCTACGCAACCCCCTCTATGCCGCTCCATCACACTTTACTATACTTTACTCTTTGAGATACTACTCCACTGTACTCCACTGTACACTACTCTATGCCACACAACTTTCATACTGGACCACACTCTACTCTACTCCATTCCACTGTACTTCCGTATTAAAACATCACCCTCTCTAAACACTACTACCCCCAGTCCATATGAAACATGCATGGCCTGGATTCATCTAACACACTGCATCGATTTAGCTCCTCAAAGAATTAAGCACAAAGCTTTAACCTTTGATCTAAAAAGGGAGAACGAATGCGATAACCATGTTAGCGGCTGAATTGCTCAAAAACTTTGCATCAATTCCAGCTTCCACATGACCACATTTTCTGATCCTAGGCAACTACTTTTTTTGAAGCGCCTCTTTTGCTTCATCATCACATGAGAGCACCTTGAAATGTATCAGTTCGGGGGGGGTGCGGCGCAAAAGATTATAATGTTTCTCCATCTATAGTAATATCGCAGGCCAAATATAGGTGACAAAACACATTTTTACTCTTGGTTCCCTAATAGCATTGTCGCCAGGGCATTGGTGGTGGGTGCATGAATGTTTCTAAGTTCTGGATTAAAATGTATCATTTCCAACAATTGCCACACAATGCATGGTATAGTTTTAATATACTAAACTGAAAATTGTTGCAAGATCACAATATAAAAAATACACAGTTTTGTATTTTGAAGAGTCTTTATCATATATGTATTGGACTCTCTGAGCCAAGCAACAGCGCTGAAGCTAGCTCTCACCCCGTCAGCCCACAGGGAAAATGACCGCTGCCGGGTAACAACAGGTCAGGCCTGTTTCAGACTCTAGAGGCAGCTGTGGAAACAAGAACGTACGTTTCAATTCTGCTTTGCATGATGAATTGACCTTTGTCCCCCAAAAAGGGTCATGTATTGAAAAAGGAATCGGGAGTTCCGGGACAGTTCTTTGAAAACCAAAACTGTCCGGGGAAAGCCAGCATGTCTGGTTACCCTAAAAATGAGAAACCTGTTTTCTGGCTCTGAAAATTGGGTAAATGGACATATAATAAATACATATTACAGCGTTCTATCAGCAGACCCAACATTAATAATGTGAAGAAGTGTTTCAATGCCATCGAAGGTCAATGGAACTAAAGTCAAAAAGCTTAGTCTTTTAGGCTTCATAAGTAAGGGTGGCCATTAGGGACAAGTGCCATTGTTTTATTTGTTTTAAAAAATATATATTTTTATTGCTATTCTAAGCATACATCATACATTACATTTCCAATCAAAAGGCAGGAGTCAGCAGGACCGCCCAACTATGTACCAACAAGCAACTATCCCCCTCAAATCCAGCAAACTCCCCCCTCCAAAACTGAACGTCTTCCAGACAGTTGGCATCGACTATTATGAGGCTATATGAGGCACTGGGGTCTATTCCTCCTTCTCCTATTTCTGGCAATTATGCAAAACACAGGTATCAGTCCATATTATGGCCCGACCAGGATCCCCAGGCATCCAATTAGTCTCACATTGTGCAGCCCGGCTGCATCTTCAGCTTTTGTATGCCCCCTTCCACTTGTACGTATGTGCGCTATACCCAATAGCTTGCCCCCTCAGTCCTCCAGGGAGTCTATATTTTCTCAAACTTGCAGGGCACCTTTGGGTCTTGTACAGTTGCTCCTCTGGCTTCACGCACCAGCTAAGAATTAATTCCCACTCCCGCAGTGTGGGCATGGCAGGGCTACCCCATCATTTGGCAATGTCCTGCCTCACCATCGACAGGGCAACGTTTTAAAAAAAAAAAACAGCATGTACCTCTTCAAGGTTTGTTCCCTCCAAATGCCCAGAGTAGGGCTAAGTGCCATTGTGGCTTCAAGGTGCACAGGTAAGCATATCGCGATCATACTATGCATCAAAATTAGCCTTAAGTATAAGGCAACATATATAAAACTAAAGGGGTTAGACAACAGAGATTGTACTACGTAAACTGCAAAAATTGTGCTATTCTTTTTAGCCTCATTTGCATTGAGGTGTTGATTAGCACTTACAAGTGAGTAGCCAGAAAATTAAACTACCTTCACTTGAACCAACTTCCAGTCATACTGAGCACATGAAGCACACAAACCTGACACTCCTTAGGAGACTTTCTATCACTCTTTCCTCCTTCCATCCATCCAGCCTTTCACCTTCCATCCATACATCCTAACCTTCCATTCATCCATTCATTCACCCTTCTATCTTTTCATGCATCCATCTTTCCATATATTCACATACACCCACCCACCCTTTCATATATATACATTCATCCTTTCACCCATCCAACATATCCAATGATTCATCATTTCACTATTTTCCATCCATCCACTCTTTCCTCCTTCCATCCATCCATCCTTTCACCTTCCATCCATTCATCCTAACCTTCCATGCATCCATTTATTTGCCCTTGTATCTTTTCATGCATTCATCTTTCCATATATTCACATCCACCCACCCACCCACCCTTTCATATATATACATCCATCCTTTCACCCATCCAACATAGCCAATGATCCATCATTTCACTCTTTCCCATCCATCCACTCTTCATCCTTCCATCCATTGACCTTTTCACCAATCAATCCTTTTGCTCTTCCATCCATTCTTTCACTCTTCCTTCCACTGATCTATCTTACTACCACTCCATTCATTCATTCTTTCACACTTCCACACCACCTTTCACCATTCCTTACTAATTTCCTTTCATACTTCCTCCCTTCCACCTTTCCCAGCATGGACCCTGAATAATAAGTAGGAACTATTGTAGGACCTTAATATCATACACAAAATATAGAGGGACAAAATATCAAAAGGTAAGTATTTATAGATTTCCTATACCTAACTCCACACAGTGACGTAACACAGGCCCCTGCAGCCCCCGCAGTGTGGGGGGACCCCCAAGCTTCAGGGGCACAGTACCCTGGCTGGAGAGCTCCTGATCAAGTCCAGAGGGGGTCCCTTCACGTACCTTGCAGGGGGCCCCCCTCAAGTCTCGTTACGCCACTGACTTCACATATATGTATCTTGACGATATACATTCAAGGAATGGTTTTATATATAGATCTTCAAGGTACGTAGATGTGGAGTTAGGAATAGTAAATCTATACTTCTTTTATATGCACTTACCTTTTGATATATTGTCCTTCGTATTTTGTCTACGATATTAAGGTATCACAATATTACTATTTTTGTTATTCATTAGTACAACCCCCTTCTTTTCTGCCATGTTCTTGCTTTACTCTTTCTATTTACCTTCCTTCTGTTTCTCACCCTTTTCTTTCGTACCTTTCCCTTCCATGGTTACTTTTTCTATTTCTTATCTCTGTAGTTTTCCTCCTTTTCCTCATTTCGTCATTTCTTTTTCTTTGTTTCCTTTGCTGTGCATGTCAGCCCACGACCCACAAAATTCTGTCATGGTATTCCCTACCAATATTATTTATGAGCATTTTGTCTGCAGACCTGTAGACAGAAGAAGATCATAAACAAATAATTATCATTTTAATGGGACCAAGTTCACCAGCTCATTAGGCCCAGTGGTGGCCACTGCTTATGCTGCTTAAGTGAATGGTTTACTACACCACTGCATATTTAGCCCGGACGTTTTATACAATATGCTACTTACAAGTCCTCCCTCACAAACCAAGATAATTTGCACTCTTGCAGAACCAGCAAAACAAAACTCGACCCGAGGAGTTTGATTAATGCTACTTAAATATTTGCAAAATGATTCCATGCTGGAAAATAAAGAAAGGTTTTTTCACTGCAGGCTTACCTATTGCAAATCTTTTCTATGCCCATTGGTATTAGAGAGGAAAAGAACTCCAAGGCCTTCATTATATGGTTTGTGGTAATCCCTAGTCATGTGTTTACACTGAATCAAGTAATGAGGGAACATTGTACTGTGCAAAAACGATGCACGAATTGGCGCACAGACATCAATTTCGCAGTTATTTCCCATTCCTGAAAGAAAAACTCAAAGTGGTCTTCAAATCCCACATCTTGGAATTGCTTTACCACGTGATAGAGGAATTTCTGGGTTCAGGATTACCGCTGCAGTGTTCCTATACCTCTCATGAGTGCCTAACTGTTCTTTTCTAGCTTTGTAGCACCATTTCTTAAAATTAGTCAGAGGTCCATCTAACATACATTTTCCTCTCATATTTTTTACATATATGTCTTCAACTGGAAAACTTTCAAACTATGCAAGATTGCAAAATGTCACTTTTACTCTCATAAAGGATGCAACAACTTTACAACACGCCCCCAACCACACACCCGATTAGAGCTCTGGAAGGATGGGGAAAGTGTGATAAGCAAGCTAATACCATCGCAACAACTGAGTCAGATGAACAAAATCATCAGAGGATTTATTTTGTGCTTTCTGGGAGGCTAAGATCCCTAATTCCCACTGGAAATGTATTTAATAACAAATCATAGCACACACTTAGAAGGGCAATTGGAAAGGGCCTGCTTGGAACCGCACTTCTGTCCAGAGGCAGAAATGTGAAGACGCGCCAGATAGCTCCATTTTCCGTGGCTTCCTAATCTGTTTGAATTGCTATCGCATCATGCGAAAGCAAACCCATTTAAAGACATGGGAGGTTGTGGGTTCCGTCTCTGTTATTATTTGATGACAAAACCAAGACACCATGGAGACTATTGTGCTGACCGCTGTATTTAAATACAAATGAATCGAAAAGCGTAAACACTCATGCAGTGGGAGACATAAAGGGTATTGTGCGGAGGCAGCTGTGTTGCGTCATAGGTATGGTCATGATGTCTCCAAAGTGCACTTTTTCATATCCAGCGATAGACAAGAAAAGAAGATGCCAGCCCTCCCAAGGAGCACTGCAGTATTGCACTCAACGCCTTTCAGTCTGTGGCACTGTGTTGGTACAACCCTGCAAAAGATTCAAATGGGATTGTTATGCTGCTCATGATTTGATGTCAGCTTCTAACCTCATATGTATTAGGATACTCACATACCAAACAGATAAAACACTTTCCGGCTACTGATATTCTGCTAAGACTAAAACCAGTTGATTATCCCAGCTTTAGACATTTCCACAGGTACCTGTCAAGGCCAAGATATCTCAAAGGACCTCGAAACACAACATGCCAATCCCAACCAGCTCTCAGAACCAGCAATCATTTCGTTGGTCTTTTCCACACGAGTCCTTCATGAGCAGCACCTGATTCCCTGGACTGCCTTTCAGAACCCCTGACCGTACCTTTGGCGTCCCTGGCCTCAGGGGTCATCATAGCAAAAATGGTACCAGGAAAGCAAACTGGGCTATCATTGGTCTCTTCACTATCTGTAATTTCCACTCCACGCCTGTCCCATAGCCCCCCAGCTGTAAATATGAGCCTGGTGAGGAGCAAAGATGAATTCTTTTAAGTGAAACTTTCAAGAAATCCATGTTCACTGAAAAAAGGATAAAGTGACTTTATAGTTGGGTGTCTCAATTAGGTAAAGCCCAACCTTTAAAATAAAAAGACACTGAAATTCACAAGTTATAGTTTCCTAAGCTAACTATAACCTGCACCCCTGCCAAGAGCTACTTATGACCGCACCTATTACATCCCTCATGATATGTTATGATAAAATCTTAAATGACGTCATTGATGACATTACTGATGACATCATTGATAACGCCATAATAAGATATTGTATAGAGTTACTGTGCGTCAATGGTGTTGGTGCATAGCATGGAAATGGCATAAGCCCTTGAGGCAAATGTGGCTGTACATGCTGAAAATTATATGGTGCACCGTTTAAAAATCACTAAAGTTTGGGGTGCATGTAGGCTCGTTAAACAAAGTAAACGCTGAGCATAGGTGATGTTGGTTGCAGAGGTATATTTCAAAGTAGGTTGAGGCTTAAAGCCGTAGTTTGTTGTAAAACATCGGTGAGAAAGCCCGAAGTTTCTGTTGACAATAGATTAATCTTCATTGGATAGCTGGGAACGTGTCCAGGTTAAATAGTTGCAAAGCACTGCTATAAACAAATTCTATGTAACAAGGACCTTTATAAGGTGTTGATGTTTTTTTCCAGAACTTTGCTGAAGATTTTGAGGCATTGTAGGTTTTGAATAATGTAGAATATAGAGGTGGCCCACTTAGAAGGAGCTTATCTCACATTTCTTAGGAGCAAGATCGATTGCTTATTTCACACATACTGAAATTTTGAATGATATGATTGCGTTCTGTTTAAACCACAACATCTTCATGTTTGACATCAACACATGTAGACCGGGTACGGCTCTGGGCACTGCTTTGTCCACCACTATACCAATCTGGTCATAGGTTGGTGGGAGGAGCAGGTGGTCTGGGCTTCTGAAATGAAAAAATTACAACAGCCATGTTGTGATTTAGTTGTTCATTCTTATCAGAGGAATGTGTATAATTCTTTATCTGTAAAGAGTTTAATCCTTATTTTACTAGTACCTTCAGTGATACGATAATCAATTTTCTGGACATTAAGGTAAATGTTACTAGAAGAACAGAAGGGATAGTTTCCTTTGTGCTATAAGTAGCCACCCTGATAAGCACAAATAGAACATTCTCTATGCATAGCTCGTATGACCTAAACATAATTGTAGTGATTCAGCAAATTTTGAGTTGAAGAATATGCTGGATGGGTCCTAAATAGAGCTGTTCTTAGGGCACAACAACAGGATTTACTCTGGACTGAAGACAAACATCAACATTTGGAATTTGCTTCTGATATTAGAAATATCACATCATATTACAAGCGAAGTGGTGATGACAGTAAACGACTTTAGAAACACTGTCATATATTATTATCTGATTCCATCATTTGTGACAAAATCAAAAAGAATCCAAGCTTTACTTAAAGAAGAAGCGGATCCTTAAGAGGCAGACCAGTCAGAAATGATGCCACTGCAAAAAAAGAGGAGAATTGTACCAAGATAATAGGTTTTTATAAATGTAGGATGCACAATGCCTGCTATTGTAGTGAACACCGTGACAGACTCCATTTTAGTTAGGTTAAGTTAGCCTGTTTTCCAGCTTCTTGTCTGCATGTCTTTAGCCAAATGTGTGAAGGTCATGTTCAGGGCTCCTCATGACAAGTGCCACAATTCTAATATGCTCAAACAATGGGTATGCAGTTCCTAAGGAAGGGGATGGGTGGGTCAAAGGGAAACGGAGGACCAGGTGAGAGAAGGAACATGATGGGGGGGGGGGGAACTCCAAGAAGGAGCAAGGGCCCTCACACACCCCGAGAGGTGTCATGCTTCATCATAGGGCAGCTCCTCGTTGGGCCGGCGCTGCAATGCCCAACGGGCCCCGCGGAAGGTGCTCTTTGCCGGAGATCTTCTGTGTTGGTAAACCGGAAGGCCCTATGTGATGAGGCTGTGGGGCAGTCGTGTAGTGTGTAGAGTGGTGGAGTGAGTGTAATAAAAATAACTATGAGTGTCCTAGAGATCCTTTAATAGCTGGACACTGATGCTATGGCTAAAAACAGACTACAAGAGTCGTGGCTGGCTAGGAGAATTAAACCTGCTGCAGCTCGATGTGTGTGGTGGGAAGTGAAAGTGGTTCAAAGGTCAATTCTAATATGGCCTCTCACTGTATAGATATCAAGGTTTTAGTAATGGCCGCTTAAAAATCAACATGAGGAGAGAGCTGCCGCATTTTGTGCCCTGGTAGCTTAGTCTGTTAAGAACTACACATCTTCGGTCCTCATTTTATTTTGTAACAAGAACATAAAATCAGTGGTCAAACCCTATAAAAAGTCCAAGATTTGGCCATTGATTAGGAGTGGTCCTCACACTAAGATTACTGCCAGAGCTCATGCCAGATTGCCGGAAAAAGACAGTGCATCAGTCCTCCTATACGACTTGAGTGGACATAAAAGCCATGGTTTTTACTTGGATTTCAGCATTACCGAATCCTATGTGGCCTTCCCACATTTGCAGCGGGCACATGTTCTGTAAAGCATCCTGGTAGTTTCCTATAACCCCAACAATATTCCAACCTTCACCAAAGTTGGATTGGGCATCAGACATAAGTTCAACAGAAAAAACTAGCAAGAGCTAAAAACAGAGCGTGCTTGTGTTAAGTCCTGTACTTTTTTAAATCAAAACGGGAAGTGCCGTTCTTTTTTGAGCTCCGGAGCCGACTAGTTAATATATATAAGCACCAGGAGAAGGAAGCTGTGTGGTTTCTTACCGTATCTTATGTTTTTCCCCCAAATAGTGTTCCACTCAAGGTTATAGGCTCGGAATATATGAATTATTTGATTAGAGCGCTGTTGCTGAATTTTTTATCTTCCCCATCTTTCTACAGCTGGTTTCTGTTGTTTTATTCTGAACTAAACCGTTTTTCATGTAGTGTATTGTGGGACAACTTAAAATAAAATATGCAATATGTCCTTTCTCGGGAGGAAATATGTTTACCTTGTTTCACAACATATGGCAAGTGGGGTAGTTACCTTCAACTTATGACAATTGCATAAAAACACCTAACCTCTTGGAAAGTATTTTCTTTAGCCATATAATACATTTGTGTTATTTACTTTCTGCACTTTCGTGTCCTGTTTACTCGGATTCATTTAGCCCTGCCAACAATTACAGAACAGGTGACAACTTTTATCCTCTTACTGAATGCACCATTGCATGTTTTATTTCAGATGGACAAATGCTCGGCTGTGGTTAACAACCAAGGGTCATGATTACTCTAAAATGCCTTTCATGTGAGTATATATAAACTACCCTCCTCGCGCATGCAATCAAAGCATGGAGGCGGCTTCCGAAAATTTGGAATTAAAAGGCTCACTGGGAAATGTCTGCCTGGGCCCTGCGCTCCCACAGATTTATAAGAATAAGCCGACAGTTTGCAGGTGGGTGCGCAGCATCGGCATATTTCCATGGAATTTGTAGTCCCTGACCGGTGCAAAACATTAACAGATCTGACTTTTTATACAGCAGATTTACGAAGCATCTTAGAACCCCCATCGAAAGGCACCACTTGAAGGACAGAGTGATTAATAGCTTGTTTTCATGACCTACTGTCCTTTAGAGATATCTTTACCTTTTCCCACCTTGAACGGACCCACCTAGCAAGTCATCGTTTTAAAATTGCAACTAAATACATTCTTAAATGCATTCTTCGGACAAGATCAAACGATCAGGCAGGTGTTAAGAAACATACTTAGCAAAGGGGTTTGGAAAAGCTTTTAGACAGCTGCAGCCCAATGCACCCCCAACAACACGGACGGCTGACTGGGACAATAGTACTACCATGTAGCAGACATAAAACATCAATATTAGCATCAAAGCAAATGTCATTTGTGCACCATGTGTGGGCTGCTGCAAGACCACAGATGAGGCACTACAAACCCACTTGTGGAAAACACTGGAGCAGGTGGATCATGGCATGCTGAAGACTGGGCCAGGACACTGATGTTCGCTTGTCGGCTGTTACTTTGCTGTGCCAAGAATGCTTCATGAACTTTCAACATGTTACTGATGGTCTGACTCTATTTAAGGTTGAATTGCTCAACAAAGGTGGGAGTGATGCACAACCGAAGTGGCAGATTTATGTTACCAGTTGAGCTACTTAAATAACATGGTTGCTTAGATCACCTATAGTTAATGGTGACAGGACCAGTTCACTAGAGAACACACAGTACAGTGAAATTATGGGTGAGATGTAACTTAAGCAGGAACAGCTATAACTTCATCTCCTGATTTCTTTGAGGTTGTCAGTTTTTCAGTGGATTGCAGTAGTTCATCCGTGGTGCGTCAAGTCTTCTTTTGAGGGTGAAAATGGTTTACTTTTTAGAGGCGGGACAAATTTCATATTCCTGTGGGTCTATAAGTTGCTGGTGATGGGTGATTGCTTTTATCCTGTGCAAGGCATCGTTGACTCTTCTTGGTGTGGATGTTATTGCATTACTGTCTTTACAGTAATGGATGGAGCATCCCTCAAGTGGGCCATCCATTAAATCCAGCCCTTCACTCAACACTCTATCCTACCTGCATTTCAAAATACAATGAGATTTTCATTGCTTCTTTTGCTGCAGAGATGTGGGTGCAACCTTCAGATCATAATGTTATGTTAGATGCTGATACGGAATCTTAGGGAATTAATGCACCTCCTGAAAACATGTGCCTTTAGCCTGCAGAAACCTGATTCATGCCAACATAGCAGAGTAGATTTCAGCATCTATTGCAGAGATCTTCTTTCAGGGCTTTCACTCCTCAACAGGGGTGCAGTACATTCAAATATATAAGGATGGCAATTCTCAGGCAGGGTGAAGTACTTCGATTTGGAGAATACTCCTACTTCTCAGCTGGATATTTTACATTCAGATAGACTGCCCTGAACTTATCACAATGTGGTCAGGACCATACAAACATTTCTCTGCTTGTTCTTGTATGCTGTTGGTTGAATGGGACAGAATCAGCACTTGTACTTCTACACAGAATGAAACACACAGCAAAAAGGCACTATATTGGCTAACAGTATGAAGACAGACCAGTTAACTCTTACAGATTTTTTTTAGAAGGCAGACGTTTTCCAGCAAGTAGGTGACTGAGATTAGATATCCAAGAAGTTGCAATCAAGTAACGCTGGTGGGCTGGAGTTTAACAGCTCATGGGCTCCAAAGAACTTCAAACATCAACCAGATTGAGCACTCATCAGCTATTCCACCACCAATTACTCTCACCTAAAATGACACAGCTTCCTATTTAAACCTAAAGCCAAAAAATGTCCACCAAATAAAACACCTAAGCACTACTAATGAATCACATGATAATGTACAATATTTTCAGGTTCAATAGAAATTGTAACTGATTGATTGTAATGGGATATATGACTGTTTTCTTAGAACAGTTAAATAACCAACAGAACAGATAACATAGGCCTTCTCGCACACAAACAATTCCCCTAATGCCCTCCTGAAAAAACCATTGGCCGAACCTAGCGAACTCAGCAACTACCAACCCATCTCACTGCTGCCTTTCCCTGCTAAGGTCATGGAGAAGGCAATCAACAAACAACTCTCCAGTCACCTATGACTCCAACTACTGGACAGCATGCAATCAGGCTTCTGCAGCAACCACAGTAAAGAAACCACCCTCATTGCAGCCACCAACGACATCCGGACCATCCTCGACCGCGGAGATACCGCAGCCCTCATCCTGCTCAATCTCTCTTCAGCCTTCGACACCATCTTTCACCACACCCTCATCTCAAGGCTACACCAAACTGGAAGACAAGGACCAAGGCTGAAATTGATAGCCTCCTTCCTGACAGGCAGAACTTAGAGAGTCAGGCTCCCACCATACACCTCGGAACCCAAGAAACTCATCTGTGGAGTCCCACAAGGATCATGCCTTAGCCCAACACTCTTCAACATCTACATGGCGCCCCTTGCAGGCTCCTTTGGAGCTCATGGAATCAACATCATATCCTACATCAACGACACACAGCTCATCCTATCGCTGAAAGACAACGCCAACACCACCAGAAACAACTTCACAAACTGCATGATCAGTGTGGTTGACTGGATGAAAAAGAACTGCCTAAACCTCAACACGGGTAAAATGGATGTTCTGATTTACGGAAACAAGAACTCACCATGTGACTTCTCCTGCCAGCCAGCGGAACTAGAACCCACTCCAATCCCATCAGAACAGTCCAGAAACCTAGGAATCATACTGGATAACAGACTTACTGTGGCATCACAGGTAATTGCCGTCACCACCTCTTGCTTCCTCATCCTTCCAATGCTAAACAAGATCTTCAAGTGGCTACCCCAATACAGCAGAAACACCTTGACTCAATTCCAACCCACCTCAGACAGAGACTCCAGGCCATTCAGAATGCTTCTGCAAGACTCATCCTCCACCTCCTTCGCCTCCCCCACATCTCGAAACACCTCCGAGAGCTCCACTGGCTCTCCATACAGAAACGCTCCCAATTCAAACTCCTCCCCCATGCATTCAAGGCCCTCCACATTATTGGACCTGCCTACCTCAACCACCGCCTACACTTCTGCCAACCCAACAGACAACTACGATCAACATCCCTTTCTCTCGCACATATCCTGTGAATTCACAAAAACAGAGCCGGAGGTCTCTCTTTCTCCTACATCGCTGACAAGACCTGGAAAAACCTCCTCTAACACATCAGGACCTTGTCCTCACTACTCAACTTCCGCAATAAGCTGAAGACTTGGATCTTTAACAAACCCCACTGATCTTTTCGAGATGGCTTACAACTACTCCCGCTCAACCTACACACCTGCTCAAGTGCCTGGATACCCTCACAAGTAACAAGTGCGCTCAACAAATTGACTTAACACAGCAAGCCGAAGTACGTTCATTTTAAAAATGGAGGGGAGCACCTAGGCCTACTCACGCTGACTTTAAATGCACACTTGCTAACTAAAGATAATCAAATATATGTATACTGTTCAATCTGCTAAATCTAAATGTGAATAACATGAAATTAAGTGACATAATTTGAGTACATAATGATTAAATCATGTATGCTAGAGTTAATTCGGGTAACAGGTTAACATATTATTTATGCACAAATAAACAAAATCGATTTTTGCGTCATCGCTGGCATGATTTTGCCCAGCTCATATGAGCATGCAGCTCAGACCCACTCAGAACATATTAAGCCTTAACATACCACAGCCATGTCCACATAGACGCTTTATAGCTGTCTAGTGAAGCAGCCCATCAGAGAAGTCTCCAGATTCTGAGCGACAGAGAACCATGCATCCTAGTGGAATGAAAACAATACACCCACCCGTGCAAATAGTGTATTACAGAGATGTCTGACGTTCGAAAATGCGGACTGTGGGTCTAGGAAAACACATGATGATGCTTGTGATAAACATCGCTCGCTGCTACCCTCCAGACAGCAAACTTTGAATTACAGCACTTTGAAACCATTCACAGATAATATTACAAACGTGCAATATTATTTGGGTAATTTACTATTTTTCTAACTTGGTTCTCTGCTTAAAGGAGGGTGTCATTGGTCAGTGCAGTGACAGTAGGAGATTTTCATTATAATCCGGGTGATTTGCTCAATAAGAGCTTTAAGACGGGTGGGTCATGCCAGTTCTCAGTATCAGCAGTAAAAAAAAAAAATGACAATGAAATGGGCCCCTTCTGGGCTCTCCTTTCTTGGTCATCACTCAGCAGAAAAAACACAAACATGCGCTGGCTGAAAAAAAGTTATTGTGTTTAGACGATGATGCATAAGACGATGTAACTGCTTCAACAGATGTCACGCTGACGAGCAGTCCAGTCTGTCCATTGATCATCTTGGTGCAATATGTTTTTAAAGCCCGTACAGTTGTGGCTTCCGTTGTAGAGCTTTCTTTGCAATATGTTAGCCTGGAATGGGTGCAAGAGGCGGAAATTGCTTCACCTTCTTCTGCCTCAAACCCATAAGGAGGCCCCACTGATGCACCCTGCCAGACGTGCTTACAGACTTATTGCAGGGGGCGGGGAGGGTAGCCTGAAAGTCAGACAACTAAGTGGCAAAGATCAGGCGCTGTAGTCTCAGGCACTATGCACAGTGCCAACTTGAGGACCTTTGGGTAGTGTTCTTGGCATTTTACGAGGCCCCCTATTTGGACCAACTTTGAATTTATAATGGGTTTTAGTTATTTCAATCTGTCTTGATAGAAGTAGCAGTAAATAAGTAAAACTTTCAGAACCAGGAGCTCACAAAAACAGCCAAAAGTGCAACCTGCCCAGCGCCTGCCCGCCACCAAAAGAAAACCTGAGCCATCATTTGTGAAGTAAATTCTTTTTGCTTTTTGCTCTATTTTTTTCATCTAATATGCTAAGTGGATTTCAATGTCTAACTAGCCTGTTTTTAAGTGTAGAAAAGAAACAGTAAGTGCAACTTGCTTAGTTTAGTGGACTTCACAATTAATATAAAACGTATGCATATTTGCATATTGCGGTTCAAGTCATAGCTATAATTCCTGGATAATCGCAATCAGGAATCAATTTCACATCACAGCCGGTATTTGTAGCGTCCTCCCCAACCGGGGAGCATGTAACAGACCACACCACAGAGCTCTGGTTTGCATGTCTTTATTCATCAGCATGCAACTGTTAATTGAACGCACTGCGTCACAAACTTTATTAACCACACCCAGTCACACCCACCAGATTACGTAATACTTGTAAGGAGTCTGCCAAGAGCCACTAAAGGCCTCATACACACAAGAGAAGAGCACTGTGGGATTGCTAGAGCTAGCCCCTGTCCCCTAGTAAGGGAATACCTGGACTTTTTGCATGGCATACCTCTTTTTGGTATACCATATAAAGAGCTGGCTTCCTACACTCAGGCTTTCAGGGATAAATATTCTTGCCCCTCTTAGTATGACGCCATCATGTGTAACAAAGTTCTTCCTGAATATTCTTGAATTTCTGGAACTAATCATCTGTAAAAGGCAGAGTATATTTCCTCCATGATTGTGTTGTAATGATTTCTTCGAGGTTACGCATGTCTTTGTCTGTATTAGTAGCTGTCAGAATTTGTTCAATAGAAAGAGCTGCAGGCCCTCTTGACTTTAATATAAAACTAATGTAGGCTTCAGCTGCTTTGGATGTTGTACTATGGCGCTGTAGCGACACTCAAGAAAAGTAGTCTGTGGGGTTTTGATCCTTCTCCGGTTTGTGCACAATAGTGTAATCATACTCACTCAGATGCAAACTCCCTCTCTCGATACGAGGGGGCATCTTGGCTTTCGGAATTCCGAAAATTGAAAGCAATGCCTGATGATCCGTGACGAGGGTGAAATGCTTTCTGTACAGAAACACATGGAAGTGTTCACACACCCATACTACAGCTTTCTTTCTCAGGTTGAGAATAGGCACGTTCAGTCTGAGATAGACTCCAGCTAGCATAGAAAACAATGAGTCTCTGAGCTGTCCATTGTGTTGAGCAAGGATCGCGCCCAACCCCACCGGGCTTGCATCTACCACAATCTCTGTATACAATTTTGGATCAAAGTGAGCCATTTCACTTGCATTTTCAATTGCGTGTTTTATTTTCTTGAAACTTCAGTCACATTCGGATGACCATTCAAATGGAACATCTCGCTTTGTTAGATCTCTTAGAGGGGTACTCACAGTTGCAAAATAATGAAAGTACCTAGAGCAGTAGCTGGCCATGCCTAAGAAAGATTACAGCATGGTGACATATTCTGCAGGGCAAATAGACGACAATGCTTGTACCTTTTCAGACAAAATATGCCCAAAGAATTTAAGTCTGTTTTTGTGAAACTCACACTTCTCTGCATTTAAAGTGAGACCTGCATCAGCAAGCAGACGGCATACCTGTGAGAGTGCTTTATCATGTTCTTTTCATGTAGCCCTAAACACGTCATCCCTGTAGTTAAAAGCATGTTTGACAGACTGAATTATTCGATGAATGACGTCTTGAAAGATTTCTGTAGCTGACGACACCCCAAAACTGAGTCTCTTATATCTGTACAAACCAACATGAGTTGAAAAAGTAGTAATGTACCTACAGTTTTCTACCAGTTTAAGTTGATGGTAGCCTTTGTTCAAATCAAGGTGGGAGAAAACTTTGCCGCCATTCAGTTGCGTGATCATGTCCGCAATGTTTGGACCTGGATGTCTTTCTCTTTCAATTGCTTTGTTGGCCTGTTGCATATCAACACAATTGTGCACTGAACCTACACTGTCCTTTTTTGGTATCACCACAATGGGGGAAATCCACGGTGTCGGACCAGTAGAGCGCTCAATGATATCATGCTTTAGCAGTGTTTCTAGGTGTTTCTCAATAGCTTCCTATAAGTGAAAAGCAATTTGACAGTGTCGCTGTGCAACAGGGCAAATGTCTTCATTGTCGTAAGCTTCCCAAGTCCATGAAACAAAGTTGGGAATTTACTCACTATTTCAGAATGGGCATTCAAGTTGTAGTTAGTATAGATCAGTTCCATGTCAGCACCAGTATCAAAACTTAATAAGCATGCATTCAACAACGTACCTTGGAGGACATGAAGTGGCGCTTGCACTGTTATTTTCTTGTGCCGCATGGTCGCTACAAAGGATCCTTGACTCTGCAAGGGCGTAGAAGCTGCCCAGGTGTACACCCATGTTTTTGAAGGTGTGAGACGTGGTATAGGAGATAGTTCTTTGTACTTTTCTGCTGGCATAATGTTTATCGATGCAATACTGTCTATAATAACATTTGTAGGGCAACCACTCACCTTGAGCGTGATTTTAGGACAATGTCCAAATGAACGTTGTTGCTTCGTGTTTTGATTCTTTTTAGATTTGTGTTCTTTTTTGCAAGAGGCCAATCCTACATGTGCATGCCAGTCAGACTCACATCACCATCCTTCATCCTCACTGTCACTCGATGATGACGTTAACCAGTCTTTAGAAGATGAATTTGATAACAACCGACTCAGCTTCATTTCCACTTGCCTTAGTCGATGTTGCCGTTTGGCTTTGTGAGAGTGGTTAGAGTGCTTCTGGAACTTTCTGGTGTCCATCTTCTCGTCTCTCTGTGATGCACTCCGCTTCTCTCTTGCTTTGCAAACCGTTATAAAATGGTTCTCTTTCTCGCAGCCTTTGCATATCTATCCAAGGCGGTACACTTACCTTCATGTGGATAGGAGAATCAACAGCGGAAATACAGTTTTTCTTCAGAGACATCACTCTGTGGGCTGCTGCCTTCTACCTCTGCTTACTTTTCATACTCAATGCTGATTCATTTTGGGTTGTTCCAGCTTCCATATCAGCAGCCTTTTGGTGAGCATGTTCCTCTGCTCTTGCAATCATGAGCATTTTCTCCAAACTGAGCTTTTCTTGCAGCATGCGTAGTCTGAATGAATCAGAGCGGTAACCATCAATAACTCTAAGACGCGTGGCTTCTTCATCATTGAATTCACTGAACTCGCAGTGCTTTATGAGCGTATCAAGTTTCTCAACAAACGTATCCATCGTCTCACCAGGCTGCTGTCCTGCTTGATTGTACTTGGCCTCCATCGTCTTCTTGATTTGACGGTATGATACTACATCAGCTTGTGGTATCTTCTTTATCACTTCTTTTACTCCATCACCTGCAAGGTTCTTTAAATATTTGATGATCTTTTTGTCATGTGCTTCTTCTATAGCATCTATGAAGTCATCGAGCGTTTCGATACAGGCAGTCCATCTGGCGCCAATATTCTGCTTTTTTGGCAGTATGGAATGGAGGTGGTGGTTTCAGGAACACATCAGCATCGCATTTTGTGCTGTTTCCTACTGACGTCGAGAGTCTATGCTGTTCAGGCAGCGTTTGATCTTCAGCATCTCTTGGCCCGGTTGCACCTCTGCAAGATTCAGCCTGCCCACTGGTACTCGGATCGTCGCACCCGAGCGGAGGTCTTCACGGTGAGTAATTGTTTTGCTTCTTGCACGTGCTCTTTACCACTCTCGACTTTATGCATTATACCTGGCTGCCACTGCCTTTAGCATTTCTCTGTGCCTGGTTGTCTTTGCTTTTATCGCTTTCTTGCACCTGGCAGTCGCTGCCATTAGCGTTTCTTCGTACCTGGTCGTTCCTGTCTTTAGTGTTTCTGCTTTGTATCGGTGCTGGCTCTGTGTTATACTGTGGTGTAGTATCTCTTCTTTCAGCCTTACCAGCAGATTTGGCATACTGAGTGGCCTCCTCCTCAGGGCCTTCAACTTCTTCGAGCGCCTCTCAAAAGCAGGAGTTGTGCTTTGACTCCACATACGCCACCTCTAGACCACTTCTTGGAGGCATATGGCATGCACAAGCAGTTTGCTGGACCATGGCAAACTCTCAGGGAGAGCTGTCTTATATACTTGGGGACACGTATCCCACCCTCGTCACCAGTTGTAGTGTCCTCCCCAGCCCGGAAGCATGTTACAGACCACGCGCCACACACAGAGCTCTGGTTTGCACATCTTTATTCTTCAGCATGCAACTGTTAACTGAACGTACTGCATCACAAACTTTATTGGCCACACCCAGTCACACCCACCAGATTACATAATACTTGTAAGGGGTCTGCTGAGGGCCACTAGAGGCCTCATACACACAAACACAGGACACAACAGCATTCTTGATGGAACACTACTCTGAACATTTACTAGAGACCCCCTGGAAGGTGGGGGTCCTGGGCAACGGCCCAATTTGCCTGTGCTGTAATAGCCTCCGCAGACTGCTCAGCAGATTTCAACACTAATGCAAATGGGGGAAATTTAATGTATACCCTGCATGTGCCTGTTTTCAGACATATTCGGGGATGGAGTACTGTGTACAGCAGGAGCAACCCTGCTCTAGCTGTACACAGTATACCATCCCCAATTACACCTGCAAACAGCCAAGGACAGGGCATTACAAATCTCAGAAATACATTGAACATTTCGATTATGTGCACCAATCATTCCACATTTCCACTGAGGTAGCAATGCTAGTGTCTAAAGGAAATCAGTACTTTGCTGCAGCTTTTCTCTTTTGTTTTGGGCTACGTTATAGCCCAAACGTAGCCCAACATATATTTAAGGAGTTTATTTTGGCTACCAGCCACCATTTTAGGTTCAGGTGACATGTTGGCAGGTAGTTGAGAGCTTAGAGTGTTTTGAATTCCCTGCCCTCCCATTCCTTTAGCTAGGGTTTCCTGGGTGAAAAATGGGGGGGGGTCTTGAGATAGGGGCTCCGCTGTTAAGACAGGTGCGCAGGGGCAGGTTTGTATATGCTGTCGCTTGGAACAGGTGCTTCGGGAGCATGAAAAGTTTGCCAGGAGCTGGCACAAGTTGGTTGGTGTTGCCAGTTGGGGTACCATGTGCAAGGGGCGGCTAGGCAGGTAGTTCAAGGAATAATTTAGGACATTTGGTTACTTACAGGTTCATAATATAGTCATAGGATGTAGGGGGAATAAAATGGTGGAAATGTTGAAATGCAATACAGTTAAATGACTTAGCTGCAGGGTGGGTATGTTTGGGGGAAGGGGCGTAGAGGTGGGCTGGGGCCAAGGGATAGTTCACTAGCTGTATAGTGATGTTTTCGTTTTGCAAGGCAGTTTGGCCAGGAAAATTTGTGATGTGCACCTATTTTAATAAAGCAGCCTTTTTCACACACAAAAAGTGGTCTGTACTGCACCCCTCCCTTCCAATGTGGTTTCTTTGGTACCATGTATGTGTACTCTTAAAATATGCAACATGGAATGCTCTTGGATTTTCTCATATCAGTTCCGTGCTGTGTCCTTTATCCTTATAAGACAAGATGCAGTTCCCCTAGCACAAATATCAAAATACTGACCATTGTTATTTCAGGAACAAATAATGCACAATCACATTTATTAATTAGTCTTTTTTTAGATCTCCAGTACAGACATCGTTTAGCTGTTTATTGTCAAAAGACCTATTGTGGACTATACCGATACTTCCAATGGGCTTTGGGGCATTCCATTTTAATATAATGGCTGGCTTTCTTTTCCACCTCATTTGCTTGCTTGGCGTTCAGTAGCTTTCTTTCCTCTTCTTGTGTTTTTACCTACCCTGCAGCATAGCTTTTTTAAAATTATTTTGCCTTTAACTTTTAACTGCTTATATTCAGGGAACAAATTTTTCTTTTGTTATTAGTATGTTCTCCTGTGTGCTGTTTCCCCTTTCAAACCGCATGCTCAGTATTGTTCTTCACCCCCACCTCCTCCGTTGCTCGTCCCTATACCTCTCCACTCGGCACCCTATTGTCATTCTTCCCTTCCGCACCTTTTAACCTACTTCATTGTTTCTGCTCGAATTGGCTTGGCCAATGCTGGATTCTTTTATTATGTGCCAGGACTGGCAAAGCCAGTAGCAGTGAATGAAAATGCATGACGTAACATGATAGCCATCTTAAGAGTATGAAACGTACAGAAGCAAAGTTTTCTACACTTTCTACATGACTACCGTATTGCCTCATCACATTGCATCATGCAACGTGGCAGCGATATTGGAAGTATAGAAAAAAAAAATTGAATTGTTTTCTATATGTTTAACCTTGGCCAGGGAAGGCAATGGGCCTTATGAAGGCCGTCGCATTATCAAAGTATCCCCAATGGCGGCTGCCACATACACAAAGCGGAGGGGGTCGGGGGGAGGGGAAGGAGCGCGGGACGAAACGCAGGAGGGAGCGCGGGAAGGGGTGCGGGAGAGGGTGGGGAGAGATATTAAGAATATTAAAACATTTTTAAAAAGTTAAACTTACCTGCTGCCGGCCGCCTCCCATGTCGTGCCTTGGTGCTGGGACTTCCTTGTCCCAGCAGACACTGCAGGCTAGTCACAGACTCCCTATCCAATCCCCGCGCTGCTCTGGCCTGAGCAGGCTAGAAAGACGCCCTGCTCAGACCAGGGAGTCTGTGGGGTTTCTCTAACTCGGCTGTTCTATACAGCTGGGTTAGAGGAACATAAGTGCGCATGTATGTTGTGGTCGGCCCGAGTCGGCGAGCCAAACACACATGAGCACTTACGGGAGTGCACTAGCACATGCTGGCTGAGCCAGCGGCTTAAAAATAAAACGATACTGAAATATCATTTTATTTTTTTGCTGCTGGCTCTGAGCCAGTGGGGCGACGCTCCTCCGCCATTGCGGAGGATCCGCCCCTGGTTTTCCACATTCCTTAAGCGAGACCTGTTTACTTTGGCAATGCCCCACGTGATTTTGCAATATGAAGTATATTGTTAATAAAAATTCTGTTCAATGCTGAAGTCTTTGTACAAGATTTCCCATAATCGGATCTTTCTCATTAACTCTAGAATAAACAAGCCAACGCTACCTACAGCCAGACCCCAAAAAATAAAAGCATAAATTGCATTCTGAAAAAATCCATCACAAAACCACTATTGCTGTAAAACTTTGATACCGTTCTATGTCTGAAAGAAATAAACACTGATAAAGCAACACATTGGATTTATGTAGAGGAAATCCTGCCACACTGCATGAAATCCTGAGGATGTTCGGTGAAGCTTTTAGTCGGGTCTGGTCCACGAACAGCTTATACTTAAAGGCAGCACAGCGATTTGAATTGTCCTACGTTTCCATGCATGAGAGCTCTTTATCTTTAACTGGAAGGAACATAAAGCTTGGATCAATAACAGACAGGACAGATATTGTTTAAAACACGTGCTTAAAGATATCCTGCGCTGACAGAGAAATGCAAAGTGAGACCCGTCTCTAGGCAACCGGAGAGGCGCATCACTCGCGGCACGCGCATTAGACATAAAGCGGATGAACACTTTCAGAAAAGATCTCAGCACTCTCAGATCCAATGGAATGCGTGAAATGTGCCGCGCGCACCTCACATTTAACTGATGCACTAACTCAGCTACAAATTGGCAGTGGAAAGGAGAAAGCAGTAAGCTGTGGCTGCTAACAGCTGCAAACTCATCATACGACTGCTGCAAATAACACATCAGTCTTTCAGCTGTTAATTGCAGGAAAAGCACAACTGGTGTCTGCGTGTCACAGCATGGTTATTAACCTCAATAGGAAAGCTGCTGATTGAAGGATTGCGTTCAGAGAGTGTACCTTGTGAGATGAACCCTTACTTCAGTGAGAAAGAGATACACATTAGGAAAATGAGCAGAGGGTCAGTGGGCGGGAAGAGCACATACATCATATGGAGAGGGGAGTGACTGACCAATGGCAACAAGCGTTCTTTTTAAATGGATGTCAGCCAAGAGAACGGCACTTTAGATAGCAGTATTCAAAAGATATTTAGAAATGTTCCAGCCCTTTGTACTTCAGGGACAAGTTGTTTGGGGCAGGTCAATTTTTTTTTTTCTGACTAACACACCAGGAAGGAAAATCCTCAAAAATGTCAAGTCCCTATAAAGTTTCTGTGTAGGTTCATCTGAAAGCAATCCAAAAATAACTATGTCAGGGTGTCGCCAGTACTAGTCCAAGGCATATCTTGGTACTCAGTTACTGCCTGCTGTGCTGCATTATGACACGACCAGAATCTGTTTCTAAAACTCTTAAACTGTCCTCAAAAGGAGCCATGCATGGACTCTCTCAAATGATGCCAACTATGCTCTGTTCAAGTGCCATCTGTGCATCCTCCACAGTTCCCTCAAAAGTCTATCCAGATAAACGGATTTGTTCTTTTATGCAAACAGCTGGGGTGGATAGGGGTTAATAAGGGGATAGACATAGAGGACCAGTTTTGGCCAGCTATCTCTTGCTCGAAAGATGTGAGAACATTTGAGTCAGTCATCGAGCAAACAGTCAGACTTCCAACAGGCAAGCTTCTCTGACATTCCTGGCCAAGCTGATAATTCTTCCCAAGAATAATTCCTTCAGGAGATCTGCCAAGTAGTAGTCCACAGTGGGAAGCTGTGAAAAAATAACCTTGTATTCCTACTGCTTTAACGTTAATGTTCCCCGGCATTTTACAACATGCACTTACATATTTTATAATCAAAAATGGATGTCATTTTTTTATTAATTTGAAGTCTCCTTTAGCCTCAATATGCTTGCTAATTTCATGACTTTAGTAGGCATTGAGTAATTCTATTCAAGATAGTACATTTTCACAATTCCTGCATCTCCTAGTAAAGTGTAGCCTCACTTTCACTACTGGCAACCAGAAGGGTGATTTTGGGAAATTAATGAGGTCAGCAGTGTGTTTATGTATGTTATTATAGTTTCAAGGATGTCTCACATTTTTTTTGTAAGACAACCCTTCCACCTGCTCATTAGATTTTTGCTAAAAGTAGCATGTGTCAGTCATGTGGTTATGCTCCATACCCCTCAAGTTTGCATGAATTATAGTATGATCCAGTCGGACATTTTAGGCAAGCAGTCTGATCAGTTGAAATGACAATTGTCTCAATTATTTGCTGTGCTGCTTGCTGTTTTTGCATTAAATGTGTGTTAGACTTTGGGCTTCCCCACGTGTTGTGTTTTATTTTTTTGCAAATAGTGCATTGTTGGTGGGAAATACACTTTGCAGGGAGTAGACAGTAAAGTGCTGGACCAAACTGCACACAATGACCCCAGACACCAGAGGTAAGGAAGAACTTTCTCAAGAAGGTCTGGTGTGGAGCATGACCCAGCACTGGACCTGGAGAATTGGCTAAAAGCATGCATAATTGATCCAAAAATATAGGTAAAGTCTACCTGTGCTTACGTATATTTGGTCACTTGCTTGCTGTGCATGGCTTGTATTGTTTTATAGTTGTAAATGTGTTGTTAAAAAGGGGTGTGTCCAATCATCGCCCGGGTACGGTTGGGCCTGTAGGATTGGAAGAAGTCCAGTAAATAGAAAATGAGTTTGAATATGAATCCATGGTTTAGAATGAGCAGTCTCTAGAAATAGTGTAGCAACAGGTAAGATAGGTAGGAGCACCAGCACCCGAAGCACTGACCCTTGAAGGACAAATGTTCATGAGACAGAGGCCCCTTCACAAGTCTCTCCTGGTGTTGAATGAAGGTTTGCTACAAGCAACAGGGTATTTGGGTGTGAGTGCACAGTACATACCCTCCCCATCTCCACAAGATCAGTGAGAAGTAGTATAGTTAAGGTAAACCTTCAAATCCGGGGTGACCGGATAAGGACCTAGCTGGGATGTAGACTTTCACTCAGTATGAGCTTGAAAATCTTAAGGAAGGAAAACTTTCCTTTCTTGAGTCCCCTCACTCACCAGGGTTTCCCCACGGTGACATGCTTCATCATTGGGGCCATCTCAGCCCGCTGCGGGCTGAGGCGTGCTACGACTTGCGATTAGACGTAGGAGCACTAATCTTGAGGAGCTATGTGTAGTGCAGTGATGTGGTGGAGTGGAGTGTATTAAAAGTACCTAACTAGTGGGCAGGAAAAAACTTTTATTCGGGCTCCTAGTTGGTCTATTAAAACCGGGGTGAGTCTCTAGTGGGCCTATCCAAATGCGTTAGGGGTCCCTAGTAGACGTCAACATGTTTCGAGCTTCCCCACAGCTCTTCTTCAGGACAACACAGGGTCCCGCCCTGTGTGTACCACTCCAAAGTGATCTACAGTGAGATAAGTGAAAAAACCTAAACGCTGCAAAATGAAGCAGATGTTAGTAATACATACGGTACACAATTGTCACATAGTTATTTTCGCAGCTCTGCATGGTTAATCACATTTTGGCAGTATGAGAGCACGCATCGCAAGGAGCCCTTGGGGATTACGCCTCGTTCCACCGACCCCCAATAGGGGGCTAGGTAACCTTAACCTTTGTTCTTTTTTTATTCTTTTACAGATACTATGGGACTATTATGTACCTATACTACGTGACAATTGTGTACCGTATGTATTACTAACATCTGCTTCATTTTGCAGCGTTTAGGTTTTTTCACTTATCTCACTGTAGATCACTTTGGAGTGGTACACACCGGGCGGGACCCTGTGTTGTCCTGAAGAAGAGCTGTGGGGAAGCTCGAAACATGTTGACGTCTACTAGGGACCCCTAACGTATTTGGATAGGCCCACTAGAGACTCACCCCGGTTTTAATAGACCAACTAGGAGCCCGAATAAAAGTTTTTTCCTGCCCACTAGTTAGGTACTTTTTAATACACTCCACTCCACCACATCACTGCACTACACATAGCTCCTCAAGATTAGTGCTCCTACGTCTAATCGCAAGTCGTAGCACGCCTCAGCCCGCAGCGGGCTGAGATGGCCCCAATGATGAAGCATGTCACCGTGGGGAAACCCTGGTGAGTGAGGGGACTCAAGAAAGGAAAGTTTTCCTTCCTTAAGATTTTCAAGCTCATACTGAGTGAAAGTCTACATCCCAGCTAGGTCCTTATCCGGTCACCCCGGATTTGAAGGTTTACTATTGCATTTGGAGGGTGGACCTAGCCGTGTCCCTCTTCCTCCCCGCCCCTTTTTTCTGACGTATAGTTAAGGTAGCCTTGACCTGTTTTCTGCCTCCTACCCTACCTCCCTCCATGGAATAAGCTCTTGGGACAAGGCCGGCAGACCTCTTGCTAGCTACCCAAGTGCGCAATAAGGAGCAGAGATAGGGCTGAAAAGTGTAAATGTATCGAGCACCCACCAAAACGGAAACAGCCCTGCAACTGCTCCTCATCCTCCATATCTATTCAACCAGACCAATGAATCACAAGAAAAGGAGAAGGAGAGTGGCAACATCAAGGGGGAGGAACTTCTGGATATGTTTCCCATGCCACCAGAAGAGGCTAAGGGTGCATCTTTTGTGGCACTCGGAAATGGAGCAGGGGCTGCAGGACAGTCGGTGACTAGAGTACAAGGAGGTAACACATAAGCAAGAATCATGATATCACCGACTGACAGTAAAAGCGCCTAATAGAGAGGTGTGAGCAAGTAGACTATAGCAGGTTCCACTATCGTGGAGTGAACCAGGCATTGTGTATGCTCTGTTCCAGGGCGTGGAGAGCATTGAGGATGGTGGCACACTATTACAGGTTGAGGCAGACACCAGAACCAATTGTCTAGAAGATGTTGGCACTCAAAATGCATATCCTGAATTTTAGGACAGCCCGAGAGGTTCCAACTGTGCCATAAATACCCTAATTCCACTAGATCAAAAGGGCCCCTATATATATAGTGTCATTAATGGTAAGCCTATTGCTTGTTTTGATATGGAGTGTTAGTTGCTCAGCTCTAAACACCTTTGAATTCCCCTCATTACCTCTCACAGGCATGTCTATACATACAGTCGTTATTTCTAATCAACAAGTTCACAACAATTTCTTCAACCCCATGTCCATCTCCCTTGGACCCATTAACGATAACCATTCCTTTTTCCTCAGACCAACTATGTCCGCTAATCTGCTAGGCACACTATTCTCTACAAATGATAGTGTACAGTGTTTTGCAAGAAAACAAAGTATGTGTACTGTTGTGTCGGAGTCGGAATTGTCGAAGCAATTCAAATAAAACTCACGTCTGCCGATTTAACTGAAATACTTTCACAGGCACCATCCACATTGTGGTCCACTGTAGAGGCCAATGATGGGGGCTCACATCACGGGTGGAACCAGTGAAGGTAAACCGTCAGAAGAAACTACTCAGAATATTCCAGTACCCACTGAAACCTGAGATGGAAGAAGTGATTTGCCCATAACAGCATAAGGAATGAGTTTTAGTGCCTATTGTTAGTAGATGTAATGCTCTGATTCTCCCGATGTGCAACCCATGTTTTTATTACTATAACTTGTCCTGAAGAAAGTGGAGAGAAAAAAATAAGACCACCGAAACGCCACGTCAACATTTTGAGTGATAACTTGGAGGGGCTTTTATTATTTAAATATTTGTGTTTTTTTATTATTGGTTTTAATTAATTGTTCCCTGGACTAGTGTTTAGGTAAAAGTGGTTTAGATTGATAGATCTAGTAGGGGAAACAAAGCTCCTGGGCCAGATGGTGTCCCAATCGATTTATTCAAAGCTAATACCGATCTCTGGGCTCCCCTTCTTACTAACGTTTTTAGATCTTACCAATGTACAGGGCTACCTTTGACTTGGGCAGAGTCTCAAATTGTACCCATATTTAAAAAAGGTGACCGTAACTGCCCATCGCATTACAGACCGATCTCCTTACTTGACTCATTAGTAAAGGTGGTGGGTCGGATAATTTTAGTTAGGTTACAAAGCTGGGCTGACAACAACAACAGGATCTCTGACTTACAATATGGATTCCGCCAGGGCATTGGCACTACTGAGCAAGCAATTAACTTGAACTTGTTACTGGGGATTTATACACGCATTAAAGACAGTAATCTGTACACGGTATTCGTTGACTTGTCGTCAGCTTTTGACTGCGTTATCCATGAGAAATTATGGTCAGTGATGAGCACAATGGGTATAGACGGTGCAATTATTGCCCTCTTAAGACAACTGTACTCGAGCAGCCACGCTAGGGTACGGTTTGGCATTAAAGGAGACTGTACCCGCCCATTCAGAATAGAAAAAGGGGTCCGTCAGGGGTGTATGCTTGCCCCTTTTCTATTCAATCTTTACATAAACGATCTGGGTAACACTCTGGCTAGTTCGTGTGCGGATATGCCGCAAGTAAAACAGCGACCAATTCCGGTGTTACTTTACGCGGACGATGCCGTTCTTATGGCACGCACTCCTGTAGCTCTGCAACGTCTTCTTGATAAATTTACCCTGTTCATGGAAAATCTAGGGCTGCGAATTAACACAAGCAAGACATTTGTTATGAAAATGGGTGGGGGGGGGGGGAGACGAAATGCCGGAATATACATTTAGGAAAGGAAATCTTACCCCAAACGCAAACTTTTTCCTATCTGGGTATTTTATTTGATAGCGAAGGTATATGGAAAAGTGCAATTGAATCCAGAAGATTGCAATTTTTAAGATAGATTGCGGCACTTCGCAATTTTGCTAGGAAATTGGGGAACATACAACTTAAAGAAATGCTATCTATATACTATGCAAAGTGTAGAACTATTGCAATGTATGGATCAGACATCTGGGGTTATGCTAACGTTGAACCATTACAGAGGGTGGAAAATATGTTTTTAATAACCTTTTAGCACTTCCCTCGAGCTGCTCAAACTATGTATGTCACTCAGAACTGGGGACTAATTACCTAATAGACTTGGTAAGGACTCAACCACTCTTGCTATGGCACAAAATATGGACCTCGGAACATATGGACTTGAATCGTGCCATAGTCAAGGACTGCTATGACTCTGAAATGGCCCTAAGGATCCCCTGGCTAAAGTTTATTAGGAATTCTTTGACAGATATGGGCCGTTTGGAATTCTACGAGCATCCAGAATCCCTGTTAAACATCTTGAGGAAAGGATTAAAAATAGAGTCTCTAAACCATCTGGCGGATCTGCGATTATGCGTGGAATTGGGCAAAACAACTGTGAAACACAACCAATCGGTCCTGACTACTTTCTCCATGCAACCATACCTTTTTAATGTTCTTAATGCACAACATCGATTTGTTTTAACTCGTTTTAGACTAAACATCTTCCACTGCTTGATAAGTTTCCCAAACCCCAATGACTGGTCAAAAGATTTACAATGTTGCCCATGTGATAATGTATCAAACCAATCAACCATGCACATCGCACTTTTTTGTAAATTCTATTATGATCTGAGAAGTTTTTTTATTGTACCTTTATTGAAATCACTAAATTTTAAACAATGCAAGCCGGCCTTTTTAGACCTACAATTGCTCCCCAGTCTGTACACGTGTGTGGTACTTGCAAGATTTCTTAGGGCGACCCAAGCAAGAAGGAAAACAATAGTAGCAAAGTGTTGATTTATGATCTCTTGGCTGAAATGTGAACTGCACTTTTTCATTCTTTGATACCAATGAATTTTATATGTATGTATTTGTTTTAAGAAATTTTAAGTGCATGTACTCTTTTATGATTCACTTTGTCTGAATCGAATAAAGATATTTGATTGATTGATATGAAATGGTTGTTTTTCAATATCCAGGCATCCATTAGGGATTTCTTAACATGCAAAGGACTAAAAGTTCTTCCTTTCTTTTTTAATCAAGTGGAATTTTTTATTGTTTATACACTGTTAAAATTTATAATAAGGACAATTGTGTAATAGGTGTGACTTTTTTTGCATAATTCAGGGATGCCTGTTTTTAGAAAAAAGTTCTGTAGGATACATTTGGTGGGAAATATTTTTCTAAGCAGTTTGAATGAATGATATGAATCAGTGACTGTGTTTCAAGGAAAGGGATTTTTTGCTATTAGTGTCCATATGCATGCACAGGATCAGCATCAGCAAGGCTACAGTGTCATCTTCCACACTGGAGCCTTGCTGATGCAAACCCTATCAGGTCCTGCTCATCACCAACAAAGCTGTTATCTGGAGTCATGGATCCTCTCATCTTACTGCATGAGAGCTGCTCCTCCTAGAACAGAGAGCGTTCCTGCTTCTGGACTTGTGCTTGGCCCAGGACCTAATTCCCCTGCTGAAACTGTCACTGCTGCTACATCAGCCATCTGCTGGTGGGTTATGTTCTCTATGTCCAACTTCTCTCCCACTTTCACCTCACCAAGCAATGCTGACCCTGCAACCTCTCATTATTACCACCTCTGTCTGAGGTAAGCGCCCCCTCCCAAATAATGGATTCCTCTGCATGTCTGGCATGCTATCTTTGCTACTACTCTGAGTATCTGGTTAGTGGTGGGATACATCCTTTCTGCAGAATAGGGAATCATTCCAAGGTCTAACTGGACTGTATCAACTCTTGCATGGAGCTGCATCTCAGCCTATGAGAACAACTCCTATATGCTGTTGCTGTAAAAATTCCGACAAACAATGTTTCCACTTGCTGGATTTGCACACACTTGCCTGTTGATGTAGAGGGTAGTATCACTATCAGTTACAGTGACACTTGCCTAGATCTCTCATACCATGTGCACCGGCTGCCAGAGTGTGCAGGCATATTACCCACTTCTTATCAGGGCCTTGAAAGATTTAACAACCCTTTCAACCAGAACACACCAGATGTGGCTCATCCTGCACTGACTGAGCCAGGATTTATCTGTGTGCCCTATAAAGCAATCGTCTCCAGTGTTTTTGCTGGAAATGGTAAGTGTGACCTTGTTTTAGAGAATATTCCTTTCAATCTGTCCCTTTGTCAATTTAGTAATCCTCATGGACTGTTTCACAGGCGTCACCTGTAAAGGGGCAATGCATACTACATTTGTGGATCCCAAGCCTCTTCATGGCTGGTCTTAGATTGGACTGTGAATTGTTATCAGGAGATATTATCCCGGGTATAAGACACTTTGGTGGTCACTTTGTGCATTGGAGATGGGGTAAGTGGGCTGCCTCTACTACTTCTAGTTTTCTTTTCTGCTCTAATCCAATGCATGGAAAAACTGTTGCTTTAGATGAAGCAAGAAAAATGCAGAGATCCAAGAAGAGATTTCTAACTCCACACCATTAGCTTCAGGATTAGTGGTAGATCAATTAGACACCCATGCCAAGATGCAGGTTCAGAATAGGGAGGCATTATATTGCAATTTAGCAGCAATGGGGGTGAGTTGTACTATAATGGGGATTTTGAAGGGGGGCGTGGCTAGCCAGCCAACATGGAGGACGTGAAACCTTAGAGCTCGCGCTACTATCCCCCACAGATCCGCCGCATTTATCCTGAAAGTGCGCCATCCACGCTCCGTGGCAGTAAAACCGGGCAGCTGAAGCCCTGCTGCATCCGATGAGCCCGGAGTTGAGTCCTTTTGACCGCCGAGACTGCGGCGACGGTGGCGAGGAGTGACGGTAGCGGGTCTGCCGTGAGGCTGAGCACAGGCATTACATGTTGTAAAATGGCCGCCCGCGTTCAGGCGACGGCCCCGGAGGCAGAGAAATAGCCCCTGGAGCGCATCTGGAGCCAAACAGCAGACATATCGGCGCCGACCGGGGACTCGGAGGTGTACCACCGGGGGCCCCCCTCCCCCCCCGCTGCCTGAGACTACGATTGCCGTGGGGAGAACATCAGAGGCCCACTGACCCCGAGGCCGACGGCGAGTGGAGGTGAGAGACGTCCCTCCACGCTGTCACTGCGGGAGACCAGCCACCACCACCGATATCGCTCCAGGCGGCGACACGCAGGCTCGCACCGCTCTGCCCCCGGGGGCGGCAACTGTGAGGGACGAGGACATGAGAGTACCGGGCTGCGCAGGCCTTTGAGGCCACCCAACCGGTGACGCAGAACGACCGGGGTGAGGTGCGGAGAGCGTACTGGCCAGGCCCTGGTTAGGCGCAGACTGGTTAGGCCGAAACCTACGCAGACGGGAGAGACCAGCGTCGATAACCGACCCGGTGACTCACATCCTGGTGAGTTAAAGCCCCAGCTGCGACGCGGAGGCCGTGGTGCCGGGGCGTCGGTGGCTCGGGGCACCGAGTCCCTGCAAGCCGGGCTACTGCGACACGGACCCGAAAGATCACCATATGCTGAGGAGACCCACCGACCACAGCCCGGTAGTGGACAATAAAAGGGGAGATCAGAGCGCGCACTTGAGAGGTTCTGCCTGCCGAGAAATACTGGCCGATATGCAGCCTCAGAGGTGAGAGACCTGGGAGGCGCTGCGCCGGTGCCGGTGTGGGTCGAAGGAAGCAGAGACCGCTCTCTGGATCCTGGGTCTGGTGTTGTCAGTGGTGGCCGACTCAGTGGGCTGCAGAGAGTGGCGGAGGTGACGCAGTCTGGGAATGGCGGCTACAGATCCGGCGCCCTGACGCGAGTGGTCCTGTGAAGAGGCAGGGCTGGCACGGATGACAACCCCTGGAGGCATTGATACCAGCTGTTCCGCCTCATGACCGAGTGACTCTACAAACCTGCATCACACTACCTTTACGCCGACGCGGCCCGACACCCAACCATAACCAGAGGCCCAGACGATCTACCCCACTGGCAAGCTGCCGAGACAGAGGTAACAACTGACCCACACGGACCGGTGCGTCCAGCCTGGTCCACGGACGACGTCGTCTGGGGAGACGGCTGAGGGTTTCCTGAGTGGCCCACGTGGGTGCGAGACTCCCCTTAGGTGGCATCATTACCAGGGCGCGGCTCTTTCGCGGACGAGCACCGTATGCCCACGGCACAGCAACTCGTGATGGGCCGGATGCGAGCTAAACTACAACAGGGACCCCTCCGCGCGGGAGGCCTGGATCCCATAGGCGTGGGTACTAGTGCAGAAATGGAGCCGACGACCGCGGCCCTGGCGGCCAAGATGGACTCAGTACTTGCAGCGGTAGAGAGAATTGGCGCTGCGCTGGAACACACCAGGACCTCCCTGGAAGCCCGGATAGATGGGGTTACCTCGGACTTCACGCTCCTACATGCGGACCATCGCAAGTTGGCCGACAAAGTGAATGCACAAGGCCAAACACTGAAGGACCTACAACCTGTCACGCAAAGTCACACAGCTGCGCTCCAGGACCTGATCGACCGCGTTCACGTTCTCGAAGACAGAGCGGAGGATGCGGAAGGGCGCTCTCGCCGCAATAATATACGCGTGGTGGGATTGCAAGAGGGCGAGGAAGGAAGGAACCCGGAACAATACGTGGAACACTGGCTGCGTGATCTTCTGCCCCAGGGAACACTGTCCCCACAATTTGTAATAGAAAGAGCCCACCGCGTGCCGGCCCAGAGACCCCAGCCAGGAGCCAGGCCACGCCCGCTTATCTTCAAGGTTCTCAACTACAGGGACAGAGACGCGGTGCTCCGTGAAACACGAAAAATGGAGAGTCTCGCAGTAAATGGAGGCCCAGTCATGCTCTTCCCGGATTACACCGCCCTTGTGCAACGTCGCAGGAGTAACTATGTAGCAGTGAAACGCCAGCTCAGAATACTCGAACTGCCCTACTTGTTGCTGTTCCCGGCCAGATTACGAGTGGTCACGAAGGAAGGAACCCGCTTCTTTGATTCTCCTACGGAGGCATGGGACTGGCTGGAAGAGTCAGGACTGTGGACGGGTGTGAGGCCTTCGAATCCGGATGGAAACAACCTAACAGGTCGGAGGACAAGGCGGCGCAGACGACGAGGGATAGAGAGAGGCACGACAGGGGGAACTGCAGTCCCGAATCCGGAGAACATGCGCCGGGAGAGACAGAGCGCCCTGGAGGCGGTCATGACCCTGGGCTCCCCACATCCCAAAGAACGACCGGACCCTTACTCACGCGGTGCGCTGGTGATCAGTGGATCCTCGTCGCCGTCGACTGCGATATCTGAAGAACTCGGACTACCAGAGATAACCCCGCAAACTGCCGATGGCATTATTTGAAACAGGACTGGTGTGATAGACTCTGGCTCAAAAGACTCACGCAAGTAGAACACTCATGATTAATGATTGTGGTCCTGCACACCACTGTATAACGGGGTAGGATGATGGGGTAACACACCACACACACCTCCCGCAGAGTCGATATAGTGCCACTGGGCCCATACCTGGCCACCTAAATACACTGTCGGGGAAATACAAACACCTGTCTTACCGTTCAGGGCTACATGCTGCTGGTCTCATTCGTTTATACGGACGGTTAATTGGATGGCATACTACATGCATAGGCAATGGGGAGGAGCGATTATAGTAAATCGATACTAGTACGTACGCCCCAAAAGGTACCACACTGACCTAGTTCGTATCACCCACTTGCTACAGAGGTTTGGACGGACGTTGCGAAATGTCCGCCCTAAATGTTGTGATGTTAAAGGTTTATTCATTGTTTTTGTTGCAGCAGAATGACGCATTTGTCCCTATCCCTGGTCCCTACCCCCTGTGGCGCGCTCCGCCCCAGCCGCCTTCGTTGATCAAAATCCCCAGAAATGGCACGGACTAACATACTCACATGGAACATACGAGGTATGCACACACCCAAGCGGCGCTATTCCATATTTGCATACCTTCAAAGACACTCAGTGGGGATTGCCCTACTGCAGGAAACACACATGACACAGCCAGAGCTAGACAGGCTGCGCAGGCGTTGGAGGGGACAGGTGTATGGCACGGTATACTCCGCACATGCGAGAGGCACCCTGGTCTGGGTGAGAGCAGGCACTTCGTTCATTTGCGAGGACACGATGATAGACCCTGAGGGTAGATACACCTTAGTGCGAGGGACACTTAATGGCCAAT
Organism: Calotriton arnoldi; assembly: GCA_963921515.1. Classification (NCBI taxonomy): domain Eukaryota; kingdom Metazoa; phylum Chordata; class Amphibia; order Caudata; family Salamandridae; genus Calotriton; species Calotriton arnoldi. The sequence continues at coordinate 2,009,023 of CAWUFW010000954.1, forward strand.
CAACATTGTTGGGCTCAGTTTACGCCCCGAACGTAGACCAACCCTCATTCTTAACACAATTGTCCACAGTGCTGACTCCTCATGCTGGGCTTCCCTGGTTACTGGGCGGTGACTTTAATTCAGTGCTTGATATACACACAGACAGATCCTTTCCACCCCTTCGGAAGACATCTGCGATGTCAAACGCGCAGGCTCTCGCAGACTGGCTCTCACACTGGGCATTACTAGACATGTGGCGGGTCCTCCACCCCAATGAACGCATCTATTCCTATTACTCGGCAGTACACGACCTACATGTGCGCCTGGATAGGGTTGTAGGCTCCCAGTCCCTTATGCCACTAGTTGAGGTGTCCGAATACCTAGGACGGACGCACTCTGACCACAACCCTATGAGACTCCAACTAACATGGGAGGCAGATCGTCCTCCCATACCTACCTGGCGTCTCCAGCCAGCCGCGCTGGAAGACCCCGAATTTCGCACATCACTGGGGGCGGCCGTTTTTGAGTACTTCGAGCTCAACGAGGAAACGGCAAGTACGGCGTTGGTGGAATGGGATGCCCACAAAATCGCTGCTAGAGGACACTGCCTCGGTGCCACCTGGAACATACGAAAACAGCTCATGATGGCACTCACACGCTTAGAAGCGCAGCTGCTCCAATATGAGTGAGAGGGCGAGGGCGGGGGTAGACATTCGGACCAACTGGAGGGCCTTAGGACGCAACACACAGTACTCATGGAGAGATTGAGGTGTCACAATTATACAGCCCACACGGCTCGCACCCACGCTAAGGCGGACAGAGCGGGCCGTCTCCTGGCCTGGTTACTCAAGCAGGAACATACGCATACACCATTGGAGCCATACGCACACCGGAGGGGACCCTGGTATATACACAGCGTGAGATACATAAAGTAATGTCAGATCACTACATGAAATTGTATCAATCTAAGGGGCGCTGCTCTGGCCCTGACTTGGAGAGTTTTCTAGCACCTATCCATGTACCCACAACCTCGGAGGCACACCAAGAGATACTCAATGGTCCCCTTACTCTAGAGGAAATTGGGGAAGCCATTGGGTCTATGGCATCAGGTAAGACGCCGGGGCCAGATGGTCTCCCGGCCGAATACTATAAAGCCTACCGGGAAACTCTTGTGCCGCGTCTGCACGCCCTTTACAACGCAGCCCTAGACGAAGGGATGTTGCCCCCGTCAATGTGCGAGGCCTACCTGGTGTCCCTGCTCAAACCAGACAGAGACCCTGCAGAACTGGGTTCGTACAGACCCTTGGCACTCCTAAACGTAGATTACAAGATATACGCTAAGGTGCTGGCGGAGCGCCTGGCACCGGTGGTCCCCGAGCTGGTTCACACCGACCAAAATGGATTTGTACCCACACGCAGCACATCACTGAACTTGCGCAGGTTCTTTAGGGTGGCGACGGATAGTGTGCAGGTGTGGCCCAGAGCAGGTTGCTTGGTGTTGGACCTTGAGAAGGCCTTCGATTGTTTGGACTGGAGCTACCTAGCAGCAGTGCTGATGCGATACGACCTGGGTCTGGGCTTTCTCCAAATGATTGACCTATTATACAAAAACCCCATAGTCCGGGTACGAATGGGGCCGTACATGTCAGACACCATACCAATACGCAGGGGCACCAGGCAGGGGTGCCCGTTGTCGCCCCTCCTGTTTGCGCTAGCAATCGAGCCGCTGGCGGCAACATTGCGGGCGACCTTGGAAGATGGAATACCCCTGGGAGATGCAATACACCAGGTGTCGCTGTATGCAGACGACCTGCTGGTCTTTGTGAGAGATGTAAGAAACATACCACCCCAGCTGGCACACACATTGCGGGACTTCGCTGCCCTATCGGGTCTCCGAGTAAACGTGAACAAGTCCTGTCTTTATGCATTCAGTGGGGAGACCCAGAACCCGGACTACATACTAGAAGGTACCACGGTACAGTGGAAGGCTGACACCTTCCGCTACTTAGGAATTCAGATACACCGCCAGCCGAAGGACCTCTTTGACGGTAACCTGGGACGGGCTCTGGCAGCCATCAAGTCACAGGTGCAATTTTGGAAAACGCTCCCGCTAACGGTCACCGGCAGGGTTGCACTATCCAAGATGGTGATCCTTCCCCGTCTCCTATACTACTTTGCCAACTTGCCATTGTATATTCCGGCATCCTTCTTTTCCACACTCACCAAGATGCTTCGGGACTTCCTATGGGGCAACGCACGACACAGGATGGCATTGGCGAAACTGTACTTGCCTACTGATCAGGGAGGCCTGGCAGCGCCATGTTTCGAACACTACTATTTGGTGGCACAACTACAGTGGATCGCCCGCTGGCTCGCAGACAGGAGTCGGGAGGACACGGCGACCACACTGCCTCCTAGATCTCTGGCCCATATCACCAAACTTTTCACCCAGCCACCAGAGTTGCGACCCCAACACCACTCCTCCTGGCGGTGGCATACAAATGCTACCGCCGCTGCTTATACCTCACCAGAAAACTTGTCCCATATGCACCGGCCATACCACTAGATGGCTCCCCCAGCGGGTCTGGGGTGCTTACATCCCTCGCACTTACAGAATGGCACGAGGCCGATATTCAGACCTTGGGAGATTTATACCGAGATGGTATGCTCATACCATTTGAATCCTTGGTTGAGGAAACGGGACTGTCACCGGGGCAGTTCCTGAGGCACCGCTCATTGACTACGACACTAACCTCCCGTTGGGGTGACATGACCACGGAACCGAGCCAACATCTCACAGTACAGTACCTCCATGTCATGGGGCGGGGCAGACACCTAATCCGCTGGTTTGCGGCGTCACTCCGTACACATGCAGCAATAAGTCTGGATCCACTGCGCCACAAGTGGGAAGCAGACCTCGAGCGACCACTTGGGGACAAGGAATGGGGTAGAATAATAGGGAGCCCAACACGTATACCTAGAAACATGAGGTTCAGGCAAATACAGTTGTTCATAATCCACAGAGCATATCTTACACCCGAGACGATCAATAGGTATTTTCATCGCACGGACGCGGTGTGTCCTCGCTGCACCGAACCAGGGGCTGGACTGGTACACATGTTATGGGGCTGCCACAAACTGCAGACATATTGGCGAGCAGTAAGTGAACTACTGCACACATGCACAGGCCGTAACATACCCTTTGAATGGCCCATTTATTTATTACATCACTTTCACAGAACCCCGGCCACTAAAGTCTCGTCCCGTTTCCTTGACTTGGGTATAGTGGTGGCTAAGCGACTTATAACTAAGAGATGGAAGGCGCAAGACCCGCCGCACATACGGGCATGGAGATACTCACTCTTGGCATGGGCCAAAGCAGAAGGAATTGCCATTCTACGGGAGGAAACGGTGGGGCTGAGACAAACACCTATAGCGGCGCAATGGGAGGGACTGCTTCAGGCCCTAAAGCACACGGAAGGGGATAGCCTAGAGGGACCAACAGAGAACGAGGGAGACGCCCTCGCAGTGAGTGACGGGTAACCTGTCGGTAGACTCCTGACATACAATAAGTGCACACATACACCAACTGACCCTGAACATGGACATAGCCGTAGCCAATGGGTAGAGATTGCCATAATGATGATCTAGAAGAGGGAGGGAGGGGGAGGGGGACGGGGTGGGGGGGGCTCAGGTAGATGCTGTTTTATGCTGCTGTTTTTACTAGTTCTGAGTTTGTTTGTTATATCTATAACATCTGTTCAATCGATTATGAGGATTGTCCTTCAGAGTCTCTGTACACCACACTAACGGAGCCAAACCACCACTGATCGATGACCATTTGCTCCAACTAGAACGGACTAAATGCGGAGCCTCAACTGGTTCTTGAACCCATTATGTCCTTTATACAGCTTATATGTAATGTTTGATTTAATTGCCATAATCTATTCGACTGTTAGATGGTTTGGTATATGGTCAGTAACATAAAATGTAATTTGTCTTTCATGAAGAGATACAACAAATTAATAAAAACAGATTTAAACAAAAAAATGGGGGTTTTGAATGCTACCGTCATCTTCCCAACACCACAAGCAAATGGATCATATGAAAGAACTAGGAAACTACAGAACGTGTCGGATTTTAGACTCAGTGGTATCTAATCATGTTTAGGGGGAATTTTTGGACAAGGGGAATTAAATTATTTGAAATAATCATTCCAATCCAATCATTTTAATAGTAGTTGTTCTACATGTATTAATAAAAATAATAATGTGAATTATCCTAAACACTTGCCCAAATAAACACACTGCTAATACTTTTCCACTTGCTACTATGAGAACAGTAATAATGAAGCTATGAAAGCAGACGTTTTGAGACTATTTTCGGTGAATTGTTGTATAGAAATGTTGTCTCATCACAAAAAATGAGGTTTGTGAAAACATAATCTTGTAATTCCATTGCTTTAACGTTTATTACAATGTGCACTGATATTCATTGTTATATTTTTCGACTTTAGTAATCTTAGAAGTAATTTCCTGCATCTCGTAGTAAGCATTACTTTCGATATTGGCAATCAGAAGCTTGGTTTTAGTTAATCAATGAAGAAAGTAGTGTGTTCATGTATTTTATTTTAGTATTAAGATGCTCAGATTTTCTCAATTAGAAGACTTTGCAACGTGCTCACTCAGATTAGTTTAGCTGAAAGTAACACGGTTCTGTCATGTGATTATACTCTATAGACTTGTAGTGAGGGGAACATGTAAAAAAAAAACGGTTCAAATTTGCAAGCAATTCAGCTTTACATGCTCCAACTGGCCATTGCTTGCTATTGTAGCATTAAACAGATGTTAGACTTTGGGCTTTCAGATGTGTTGTGTTCTATTTTAACAAAACTAATCCAAAGAAACCTGAGAACAGCTCTAGGTTTGTGTCTTCTAGCAGAGTATTACGCATTTTTAGTCGAGGACGACACCCAAATTCTACCCATACTCTAGCTGTTGTTAAGGATGGCTCCTCCTCCTCACTAGAGTATGGAAATAGTTAACTGTTGGTGTCAGGGTGATTCTACTTATGGGAATAGGCCCTATTACCAATACCTGTGGGAGAAAGATCTTCAGTTCACTGAATCGAAGGCTAAATCTTCCCTGAAAGTCTTGGGGAAGGAGAAAAATGAAGCAAGGCAAACCCAGAAGCAGCACCACCGTGGAGCCTTCATATGTGTTCTCTTTCATTGTAGAAGTCCTCTTATGTTTGGATCCAAAGTGGAATTGGGGGGGCTTTCTTCATGTGCAAACACTTGCAAGTAACTTGTGATTTTACCTATTATCCTTATATGTGTTAAGATTTTTCTACTGAGCTCAGAGGAGAATAGCCCCATTAAAAGATTTTCCTTGGGGGCGTGGCCAAGATGGCGGCAGAGTAGCAGCGTTCCTTGTGAGCTCCGCTCGCCGAGGCCGGCATATGAGCATCCAATAGTGATCCTGGGCACCTCACACAGCTGAATTCGCCCCTACACTCGCCGGAGCACATAAAGATTAAATATAGTGGCCTGTGAGTGGCGGCGGAGCCGATTTCGCGTCGGAGACGCCTGGCATCTGTGGCCCGGCGGACGCGACGAGGAGCAGGGAGAGGCCGACCCCCAGGCCGTGACTCGGGGTGGGGAGATCAGCGCTGAGACTAAGGTGCGGAGGCCTCCGCGGGACCGGGAAAACGTCCGGAGCAAAAGAGGGTGCGCGGCATAGCCCGGGCCGAGCAACGGAGGAGACCTACTGCGCCGAGACCCAATTAGGAGCAACAGCTCGACCTGCGCCCCCCGAGACGAGCCGTGCAGCAGCCGACACGACAGCGTTGCGACCCCGGAAAGCCGCACAGACTTCATCCAATGAAGGAACGGTGTAGCGGAGTGGCACTGCTGGTGAATGAGAGACGGTGCCCTGTAGAGATGACCACACACCGTACAAAGAAGGATCCGACGATCAAGGATCTCCTGCAGAAGCCAGGCACCAAAAAGGCGGACCAGCCAACGGCCCAACAACAGGATAAAGATATGGACTCCCCTGGAGAGCAGCTAGAGGAGCCAATCACCCGCAGCTTTCTGGAGCAGCTGTTCGGGACACTTAGAGAAGATTTTGCGGGCCTGAGACAAGATGTCACCTTCGATATTAAGCAGATCAGGGCAGAGGTACAGGAAATTGGTGACCGAGTTGACTCCCTGGAAAGGAATGGCGACCGAAGGGAGGAGGAGATTACTGAACAGGCCTGTGAGTTGCTGGAGCTTAGAGACCGGAATGAGGAGCTCTACCTCTGCCTTGAGGACCTTGAGAATCGCTCTTGGAGATCCAACATACGCATTAAAGGCGTACCTCTCCAGGCAGATGGGGGAAAGCTGGAGAAATGGGTGATCTGCTTCTTCCAACATGTGGCACCGGTACTCGGAGACAAAGTAGTCATCCTGGATCGCACTCACCGCGCAGGCTGACCGGACAAGAACCCGGGACAACAGCAGGACATCCTCACTTGACTCCACTCTTTCCAGCAGAAGGAGATCATAACGGCCGCCACCAGAGATAAACCGACCCTAGCGTTTGAGGGGCTTCAAGTTGGAATTTACCAAGACTTGTCACCGCTCACCCTTCAAAGGCGTAAAGCCCTGAAACCAGCTACAGCCTACCTACGCGATAAAGGAATCAGATACCGATGGGGTCACCCTTTTAGGCTCTCATTTGTTTCTGACAAAGAATTGCACTCAGTTCGGTCACTGAAGGAGGCACAGGAGGGGCTTGGTCTCGACTTGGAGGAAGGGGACAACCTTGGGTCGTCATCAGATGACACAGCCACTCGCGACTCGCAGAAACCCGGAAGACGAGGGACCAGACGTGAGAAGCCTTCCAAACCTACTGCTACGGAGAGCCAGAAAGAAAGAGAGGCGTTGATCTGACAGATACAGAACCGAGATGGGGCCGGGGACAATCTGACCGTCTGAGCGCAGGTCCTACCCTCCACCTTGGCGCTGCAGAAACTCCAGATACATCTAGGAGCGAAGAAACCCGGCCTCGGCTGAGAGGGCTCGCTCTCGTCGACGAGATGACCGATCACCGAACACATGGACCCATGCACGATAGTGCATTATATGCCAGGCTGATGGCATCCTTTCATTGTTTGTTTACTTATCTGGTTTCTGTACTTCTTTTCTCCTCTTCTTTCTCTGGATACGGGGCCTACTCTTCCCAATGCCACAGGGGGGGGGGGACTCGCAAGAAGATGGCCAAGGGCCACATGGAAACAGGGGGGGAACTACAGCATCCACGGGGGAAGGTCATAATCAGGTAACGGGGGACGCCTTTATCCCAAATGGCTCACTGCTAAAACCCATGGGTCACTATGTCATGCCCTCCACATATGATGGGACGAGAGGGAGGAAGCTGCCGCAAGAATCACGTGACTGGGGGGGGTGGGGAGGACGAGAGGAAGAAACGATGTTGGGAGACGCCTCTGACTGTGCATCATGCCACCACACAGGCCCGGGATAGGTCCGGGGCGGAAGGGAAGAATCCTGGTTCCCAGGCGACCCCAGAGGAGGATCCCTGCCCACCCCCTTAAATACCAATATGCCCACCATTAAGATTAGGATCATGAGCTTCAATGTCCGAGGCCTCAATACACCCGTTAAGCGACGCACGCTCCTCACAATGCCTAGAGAGGCGAGCTGCGATATCTGCTTACTGCAGGAGACCCACTTGCTGCGCGCTGATTGGAAACGCCTTCGCTCCAAATGGTACGATAGACAATACTTCTCCTCGACCATGGAAAAGAAGGCTGGAGTGGCTATTGTCTTCGCTTCACATTTCCCGGGCACTGTAAGGGGGGGTACACGCAGAAATACCGGGCAGGATGTTGGCATTGTGAGTCCTGGTGGGATTCCACACGTATACCATAGCCTCCATATACAGCCCTAATGAGCACCAGGAGGCTTTCCTCCGAGACACGCTGAATGTGATTGTGGACTCTCAAGATGAGGATTTAGTGGTAGGGGGGGACTTTAACATAGTTCCGGATTCACAGCTAGACAGGTCAATAACACGGATGGGTCATTCAGGATCACTTTCAGAACCTATGCTCCAGAGACTTGGGAAGGTGGGGTTGACAGATGCTTGGAGGTACTGCAACCCCACAGCTCGGGAATACATCTTTTTCTCAGCGTCTCACCAAACATACACGTGGATAGACTTATTCTGGACCTCCCAACGGGTTACGGGCTACATCAAAGATGTAACGATAGGGACAGCAGCTTTGTTGGACCACTCTCCGATTTCACTGGTGCTATGCTTACCGGAAGGGCCGCTGCCCCAGAGGTCGTGGAGGCTCAACCACAAACTACTCACATACGATTCCAATATTGCTGACATACAGGCCGCGATTATCTGGAAATTAATGACGATGGATCGGATCTGCTCCCCCAGGTCTGAGACGCCCTGAAGGCGGTTATACGAGGCTGGTTTTTGTCTATCGCAGCAGGGCTCAATAAAGATAGGAGGAACAAACGGGAGCTGCTTGAGTCGCAGATCAGGGAGCTAAAAAGGGGTTCACCACCGCACGGGTGCGGTGCAGACCAGAAGACAACATAATAGCGCACGGAAGCAACTGAAGGCTCTGGACTGTGACCGCGTGGAATATGCACTCCTGCGTACTAACCAGTGCTACTATGAAGGGGGAACAAAGCCAGGGAACTCCTAGCACACTTGCTGAGGTCCCAGGCGAATGCACGCCACATTCAAGGCATAAAGACCCCCCCGGGAGAGATTCTCCAGGGAGACGCAGACATTGCGGCCGCGTTTGAGGCCTTTTACACTACACTTTACGCAGCGCAACACCTGGATGCGTCTGCTGCTGAGGACTATGTCCGTCAAGATCCAGTGGCATCCCTCCCCCTGACCGACACAGATGCTATGGATGTGGATATCCGCCCAGAAGAGGTCCTGCGGGCCATACAGAAGCTTACGGCAGGGAAGGCACCAGGGAAGACGGTTTCCCAGTAGATTTCTACAAAGTGTTTGCCACTGAGCTCACACCGCTCCTGGTCCGTCTATTTAAAGCTTTCAGCGAAACAGGAGCCCTAACCCTCACAATGTCAATGGCAGAAGTGGTGGTGATACCGAAACCCGGGAAAGACCCACAGGAGTGCTCCTCATACCGCCCGATTTCTTTACTAAATGTTGATCTAAAGATCTTCACCAGCGTATTGGCGGCATGACTGGCCCCTCACATGCAAGGCCTGGTTGACCCAGATCAATCAGGCTTTATTCCCAAACGCAATTGCAGCGATGGGACGAGATGCCTCTGTCATTTACTAGACAAAACTCAGCGCACCCAATAACCCACGCTACTTCTGTTGGTCGATGCCGAGAAGGCGTTTGACCGTGTACATTGGCCGTATTTGAGGCACGTCCTGGGCAGGTTTGGGATTGGGGAACGCTATCTAAGATGGGTGAATTGCATATACAAAGCACAGGAAGCGCGCATCAGAGTAAACGGGATAGTTTCCCGGCCTGTTGTTATTGGGAGGGGGACTCAACAGGGGTGCCCGCTCTCCCCCTTGCTCTTCGCACTCTATATGGAGCCATTTGCCGAGAGGGTCCGACAACTCCAGACGTTTACTGGGATTTGAATGGGTGACAGAGAACACAAAATATCCCTGTATGCGGACCGATGTAATGTTGTTCCTCACGCAACCGGCACTTTCCCTTCCTCCCCTATTAGAAGAGTTTACAGCATTTAGCGGGGTCTCAAGCTTCAAAATCATCCTACAAAAAACACTGGCACTCGGCCTTACCCTTCCCCGGGCTGAGCAGGATCAATTGAGGCCGAAATTCCCATTCGAGTGGGCACAAGGGGGCGTTTCTTATTTAGGGCTGCAGATATTTCCCACGACGGAAAAGACGGTCAAGGCCAACTATTCAGCCTTGCTGGATGAGACCCGGCGTGAGTTACTTAACTGGAAGAAGCACAGCATGTCATGGTTAGGCAGGCTGGCAACCGTTAAAATGACTCTCCTGCCTCGCATTCTCTATGTGATGCAGACACTACCACTATGCCTCCCACCTCGAATATTGGCGCAAATGCAACACCTACTTGGGAACTTCATATGGGAAGGGAAAAAGGCCCGCATGGCACGACGTCAAACATTTCTGAATCGGGCTGATGACGGGGCTTGGGGTCCCGCACTTAGAGAAATATTTTCAAGCAGCGCAACTGCGGTATATGATTGAGTGTTATAAACTAGAGTCTGAAAAGCATTGGTGTTTCATTGATCACGCAATCGAAGGGATGCACATATGGAAGGTTCCCTGGCTTCCTAAGCGGTATAGGCCAGCTGGAGCTTATATATCGCCAGTACTGAGGGCGACCATTGAGGGGGTGGGACAGAGTACAGGAGCCCAGTGACCTTTCGACCCCAGTCTCCCCGCTGACCCCTTTCATAGGTAACCCAGACTTCCCCCAAGCGATGGAAGGGAATAGGTATCTGAAATGGCAAGAAGCCAACTTTAAAAGGATAGGTGACTTATTCAACGAGAAAGGGATTATAGATTTTTCCAACTTGGTATCAGGATTCGGAATCCCTCAGGACTCCTATTGGCAATATTTAGCGATCCGACACTGGGTAACACAACCTCAGGTGCAACCCCATGCTAGCCACTCCCTCACAAAATTTGAGCTTTGGTATATCACACACACATCAGACAAGTGCCTGCTCTCAGATATCTACTGCTTTTTGAATAAGCCCAAACATAGAGTTAAGACCCCAGTGCAGCGTAGGTGAGAATCAGAATTGGAACGGGAATTCTCCCCTAAGGAATGGCAGGATATAATTCATAGGGCCAGAGCCTCCTCCTGCAGTACTGCGGGAAAAGAAATGCTTTTAAAGATAGCACACTACTGGTACTATACTCCGGTTAGAGTTGCAAAATGGAAACCCGGTGGCAGCGATCTATGTTGGCGCAACTGTGGGCAGGCAGGCACACTCACCCATATTCTCTGGCAGTGCCCAAAAATACAGGCTTATTGGGACACAGTCCTTCAGGAAGTCGACTCCATCCATCACACCGAAATACCCAGATTTCCCAGTTATACCCTCCTGGCACTACCAAATCCCCTTACCTACCCTCTTAAGTCATGTAGGGGAAGAGACATCACTTTAACACTAGGAGCCGCCAAACAGGTGCTACTGGCTCGCTGGGGAAATGCAGAAGTTCAGACTAAATTAAATTGGCTATACAAGGTATGGGAGATAGTGGGCATGGAAAAGATTACAGCCGGCTTGGCCAGCACTCTACCCAGGTTCCATAAAAAATGAGGTACCACCATCGAATTTCTCTCCTCTGAATTTATGGAACTCACTTGCCCAAGATACCTCCGAGTTCCACGACTCCCCACCACGAACTCCCAGCCAAGCGACCAACCCCAGACAAAAGAATAATCCCCCCTGTGGCTACCCGTTAGCAAGTTGTAATCAGGACCCCGTCTTAGGCACCAGAACCCTCAACTTTTCTTCTCCTATATCTTCGCTCCTTTCTCCTTTTCTTCAACTTTCTCTTGAATAATTTCCTTATTGCCCCCCACCGGCCATGGGATGTAGGTGGCGGCTAATGTTAACCTATGCATCTTCAAAATCAATAAAAAGATTTAAACCATAAAAGATTTCCCTTCAACATAATTGCCTCACAGAGCACAAGTATCATGCAGATAAGAGGACTAAGAAAGATGATGTTGGAAAATGGCCATCTCTGAAAGGTCACTCCACACTTTTTGCCTTCCTCCTCTTTTTCTGACCACTATTTTGTTGGCTTTAGGACTCTGGGCACTTTACCACTGCTGACCAGCGTTAAAGTGCATGTGCTCTCTCATCTAAACATGGTATAATTGGTTTACACCTGTTTGGCATATTTGATTTACTAGTAAGTCCCTTGTAAAGTGCTATGCTATATACCCAGGGCCTGTAAATCAAATGCTACTAGTGGGCCTGCAGCACTGCTTGTGCCGCCCACATGCGTAGCCTTTCAAACCTCTCTCCGACCTGCCCTTGCAGCCCGTGTGTGCAGTTTTTTGCCACTTCGACGTGGCATTTAAAACTACTTACCAAGCTTGAAACTCTCCTTTTATTACACATAAGAGACCCCTAAGGTAGGCCCTAGGTAGGCCTAAGGGCAGGATGCTGTGTAAATGAATGGTATGTTTTACATGTCCTGGAAGTAACAAACAGCCTATTTCGTTTTTCACTACTGTGAGGCCTACTCCTCTCATGGCATTGGGAATTCCTTAATACACTATTAAGCTGTAATTCCTGAACAGAGAAGAGTAGCTTTTTCACGTTTCAAATGTTTTGAATAGTAATGACAAATCCTCCTTACTGGTAAAGTTGGATTTGGCATTACTATTTTAGAAATGCCACTTTTAGAAAATGGACATTTCTCTGTGCTTTTAACTCTGTGTGCTTTGCAGCCTGTCCCCAATACACGTCTGGGCTGGGTGACAGTTATACTTTGTGCATTCCCTTCACACACCCACAACACAGGAAGGTGTGTCTGAGTACCCTTCTACATACATCTGCATTCTGATGGCCTTTTCTGGGCAGGATGGAAGGGAGGGGCTAACACTTGACTTAAATAGGCAGTGCCATGTCCCCACACAAAGGGCTGATTACCCCCACAGATAGCCTGGCAAACAGGACTGGGTTGAAAGGGATATTTGTGCACTTCAGAGAACTGCTTTGAAGTCACCCCCATATCAAAGGAACTTTTGGGTATAAGTATTGGGTCTCTGACCCCATCAAATCAGACACTACTGGACCTGTGACTGAAGCTCTGCCAGAAGAACTGCTGTACTGCTTAAAGGGCTCACTGGAATGCTGATCTGGAAGGCTTGCTTTTCCATTTTTGCCCTGCTGCCTGCTGCTCTTGGACTCTGCTGAAGGAAAGCTGGACTCTGCCTTCACTCCAAGTGATCTCCAAGGGCTTGGCTTGGCACCTGTTGCTTTAGACTCAGGGATATCAACGTCTCTACCCCTGCCTGGCTCACTGGAAGTCGCCCAGATACTTGCAACATGGATTTCAATGCATCTCCTGTCTGCGTGTAGCAGAACCTGCTCAACGACCCGGTTGCGGGAGTAAAATCGGCGCATCGTCTTGGAACCAGAGCTTTGCATCCAGAGATCGATGAATCGAACAGTGTATAGCCGCCGTTGCAGCTTAGTGAGATCGACGGATCCCCTCGACTGCATGTCAGAATCCAGTGCATCGCTCAACACCTTTCGACTCTGGCACCTGTCTTCGGAACTGATGCATAACCTTCACTGCGTGGAGAACATTGAAGCATCCTGCACCTGCGGGCCTCAACATCGACGCATCACACTGTTTGTGACCAGGAAAGGCACTTTGTTCATCTGTGGCCGGTCAGCCTGAACTTTGACTTTGCCCCGGTCCCGCCCAATCTAAAGTAACCTTCTTAGAGCTATTTGCTTCTAAGCGCTTTACTGCATTTATCCTTTTGAAATTCAATATCTCAACTTCTATACATTGGATTTTTGTCATTTTGGTCTTGGTTTGTTCAGACTATAATCATCTATTTTTCTAAACATGTGTGGAATTTTGTTGGGGTGTACTCAGTGTGTTACTGTGCGTGTGTGTTGCACAAATACTTTGCACACTGCCTCTTTAGATGAGCTTGACTGCTCTATGCCAAGATACCAGAGGGTGAGCATAGGTTATCTTTTAGTGTGTATCTAGCTTACCCTGACTAGAGTGGTGGTTTCTGCCTGGCCTGGGTGCATTCTCAGCCAACCAAAAATCCCATTTCTAACAGAAGCAAAGTTTAACTCTTCAAGCAATGATTAGATCAGTCTAGGTTGAGGCCCATGATAGATTTTGGTTGGTCTCCAATGTTTGGAAAACTCGTAGAAGATGTGCTGCACCCCTCACACACCCCAGGTCACCAGAAGGACTAGATTTAGCAAAAGCTGAATGCTCAGAGTCAAAGTAAAAACAGTTTTCTACAAAGTGTCCTTGTTCCTGTAGGCTATCATGTCATCTTCATATGATCCCAGGTTTTCCCATATGCAGGTAGCCAAGAAGGTGAGAATGTATCATCTTTATTGCTATCAAAGGACCTTCTGACTACAGTACAACACCCAGTAAAAGTTATCTCTTACCAGAGTCTTCCATCAGTTTTTCAAGATAGAATCCTGTATCTTCCAATAAAAGGACAATTTTATTTGTACTACATCTACTGGAAATAGTAACTCTGGAATCGCCATATCACTGCAGCGCTAAAAGGTATAGAACTCACAGGCAGATTGTGAGAAGTTGGCCTGGTATATGCTGTCCACTAATTATAGTGGGCACCTTGCACCAGTCCAAACAACCCCTTATTGGAGATAGGTTAAAGACAACCTTATTGAAAGCTATCCTAGTGGTAGCTATGGAGAGCAGCCTTCAGGCTAAGTCTTGAAGGAATGTAAAGCAGCTTGTTTTACCAGTCTATAATCTCTTGAGTGACCAAATGAAAGAGCACCACACCAGGTATATATTCAAAATATATGTATTTATTGCTAAACACACCCCTCTAGTCTCTTTATGAGGCTAGAGTTCAAGTACATAAGTTATAAGTTATCAAATCACAGTAATAGCACAAATACACGTTTGGGCCCTAGGGGCGTACCAAACCATATACCAATAAAGTGGTATGCGAACCACGACTGAACTAGACACTAGGCCTAGAGCCTCTAGAAGTGCTTGGACCACAAGGAACCACCCAAGGTAGTGACACAGGGGACCTACGGGAGACGCGTGCAGTGTAAATACACAACCGCGATACGCCGTTGACTTCTATGGAGAAAGTCGGGATCGGGAAAGTATAGAAAAGGGACACTTAAAAGAGGACTAGGACAAAACCCTTTGAGATCTAGGACTTTGAAGAGTCTCTACCCACGGGAGCACCGGAGTACTCGTGTTACCTCACCCAGGGAAGCCGGGTGCATAGGTGCCTTTCGGGTCGGGTTTCGTCGTCGATTCGAATGGCGATCTGCTGCAAAGTGCTGCTGGCGGCCAAGAGAAAAGTGTCCGGGTGGATCCAAGGGTGGATCGGAGTTCTGAAGAACCTGAAAGCAGAGGGGACAGAGTCTGGGTCACTAGCCAGTGACCAGAAAGGCGATGGACAGATGCCCACCGATGTCGAGTGCTTCAGGTGCGTTGACGGTCGTCTTGACTCTTCAGCCACGAGGTCCAGGAGGCGTTGTCGGCGACCAGGAGCAGGATTCGGGCTGGTTCATGATGTCTGTCGAGTGCTGAGGTGTCGGCGACCGGATTGGACCCAACAAGCCTTGGCAACGGCAAGTCTCGAGGAAGATGTAGATCGTCGATGGTGCAGACCAGCAAGGTCTGTGGAACTCACCCAGCGAGGGTAAGTGAGGGCAGGCCTGGAGCAACCAGGATGCCAAGTAAGAAAAGGATTGGCCTTCGTTAAGGGCTACTAGCCAACGGGCTAGCGACCGCGAAGGAGCCTCGTGACGCCGCACGTGGAGCTGGCTTACAGGACACTCGTGGAGTGGGGGCCAGTGATCTTCGGTGCAGGTGGTGCTGGAGGCTAGGGCTACTCGGAGCCCAAAGCACGACTTCTTGGGAGACCCAGAAGATGGTGCACTTGCAAGTGTGCTCGGTGTCCAGGGGTCACGGTCTCAAGTCACCCACGATAGCCACGGGCCTCAGCTTTGCTGGGGACTCAGGGTAGCCTCGGGGAAGTCTGAGAATCCACCTCTGGTGATGCGATGACTTCGGCGTCCGACGGGAGCTTCAGAAATGCGAACCGGACAGATGCTTCTTTGGTGCCTGCCAAGCAGGGGAGTCACTCCTTGACCCCAAGGGAGATTCTTCAGTCCTCTAATCTTGTCGTAGAGCGTCGAGGGTCCAGGATTCAGTTTCAGAGTTTCGTCCAGGTATAATCTAAAGTCCTAAGGACTGGGTTCCTATCTTTATACTAAAGATAGGGGTTGGACTACTCTGTGGCCCCACCTATGGGTGGGTCAGGGCAGAGGGGTGGCTACACCCCTTTCCTTTGTCCAGTTCGCGCTAAAGCAGGGGCTGGAAGCCCCTGATCCGGTTTGAACTGGGGTATGCACTAGGGACACCAAATGTGCCCCCAGTGCAGGACTTCAAAGCACACAGATGGTGCTCCCGCCCAGCCCCAATACACATTATCCTGTCTGGGGAGGTGGTCACACCGCCCTGGGACAGGAAACCTATTGTCCAGGCCTCCCCTGCCGGAGTTTCGTCCAGCAGCAGGAGGCCAGACTCGTGTCTGTGGCAGCAGCATCCATTTTGTGATGCCAGGGCTTTGGAGAGAAGTTACCGGGTTAGTCAGAGTTAACATGTCTTTCCCTCTAGAAGGGTGGAATGCTACCCCGCCGCCAGAATTGGTGGGGGTAGTATTCCAAGATGTTTGACACCAAACACGACATGTTTAGGTGAAGCCATTCCAAAGTTAGCATTTTACCGCGAGGATATAATGCGCTTAAGAGTATATGGTCAGGCTGCACTACAAACAGCATCAGAGAAGGGTCTCCGAACGCTGCAGAGGGGCCCTGCTCATGCAGGGCACCCTCTCACATAGGAACCATGCACTCTGCCTTTAGGATTGATAAGGCCTGCCTTAGGAGTGACTTATAGGTTTATATGTGTGTATGTATTTAGTGATATAGGTAACCTATATCACAGTAAGGGTGCATGCACCACCTTACCCAGGCTGCAGTAGCAGACCTGTGGTGTCAGTTTGGATGGCCTTCCAGGGGTGGCATAATACATGCTGCAGCCCCTGGTAGGCCTCTGAGGTACCTATGCCCTTGGTACATAGTATACCATATACTAGGGACTTATAAGGGCACTCCAGATTCCAATCAGAGATGTGCCTAAGGCACATGGAAACCTTTTTACAGAGAAAGCAGATAGACTGGGGCCCTGAATAGCAGGATCCCAGTCCAACTAAGTCATAAACCAGCAAAACACCATAAAAAAAAGTGGGGGCAATCATATAGTCAGATTCCACCTTCCTACACAGATGAATGCAACAGTTTCACAGTTGTAAGAAGTAGCCACTGCACATTGTATTTTGCAGGGTCGACTAGAGTTGCTGCTGCTCCAATGCTCAAAAAATCCAGACGAGTCAGACCACTGTGCACAGCAGTGCTTGATGAAATATGAAGGCCTCCAGTGTGCATCTGAAAAGCCTCCAAGGCATGTAAGGACAGTGCAGGTTCCGTTCACATATGCTAATGAGCAGCAACTCATGAACAACGCAGGAGAAGATAAAGGTTGCATGTTGTTGGTAGCCTTGCAGGATACTACCAGCCGGGCACCACTTTCCATTGTATCACATAAATATGGAGTGCCTTGCACCACCTGAAACCTGACACCTAGTTTCCATTAGTTCGCATTAAGTAACAGATTCAACTGTAGGAAATTTTGGCAAAGAAAACAGTCTAATTAATGTAGACTATTCCAATTGGTAATACCCTAACATAGTTGGAACTGCCCCTCATGGGCCTACAGGGTCCAGTAGAACGGTGCGTACATTTGAATAAAGTTTACCTTGAAACTCAGGCTTAGGCAATGCAACATTATCCATCCACTTTTCTATCTCCCTTCTATATAAAAGTTACCTAGGCTAGTCTTTTTTGTGACATAAGGCTGTGCTAACTGTTCATATACTCCTTGTGCTATACAGCTTTGTTAATAATGGGTACTTCCCACCAATGTGTTTATAGGATTCTTTAATATCATGGTAAGCTATAGTCTGTGTGGTGTGCTTCTGAGGTTCAACTAGAATAATGTATGTGCTTCCAGATTACCCCTTTCTCACCCAACAGTGATGATACCCTGATACCTGTAGGTCAGCAATAATGCAATGTATCTCAAAGTAAATGGCATCATCATATAATTTGAACAGAAGGATGGAATGTCAACAAGAAATGTCCCATTCCACCTTTAGTCAAGCTCAGTTCAATAAAGTCAATCTATGATCAGAGATGATGATACGGTTTACAAAAAATCTAATCAGAAAGTTGCCTCACACATTTAGCATTCACTCTTCAGCTTCAATACCATTACCAAGTAATAGTAACACCTGTTATTTGAAGTAATTGGAAATGGCAGAAGTGTGGTATGAAGTGCGACATGAAAACAAGGTATTATTATTATTAACCTTACCAACATCGCCCTTTAATCATATATCGTGTTACAGCAAACAAATGATGGACGGAATCCTGACAATGCAAACATTCTCCCCCAGTCAAAAGATCTGGGTTAAATCCATCGTTCTTTTGCCCACTACGCCACCCCAGTTTGGACCCAGCCATATGCAAATCAGTCTTGACCCTGTGCCCCATGGGAACAGTCCAGACCGAACTGCCAGGCCAGGTCCTCCCTGGACCGGAAACAAGCATCCTGGGACCGGTTTCAGGGTATGTCACCCTTCTTCAGCCAGGCTAGCTTGAATCCAGTGGCACAGTGCGCAAACTGGAATCAAGCTATCCTGGCTGAAGAGGGGTGAAACCCTGAAACCGGACCTAGGATGCTTGTTTCCAGTCCAGGGAGGACCTGGCTTGGCAGTTCGGGCTGGATTGTTCCCATGAGGCACAGGGTCAAGACTGATTTGCATATGGCTGGGTTCAAACTGGAATGGCATGGTGAGCAAAAAACGATGGATTTAGGCCCAGATCTCTGTACTGGGGTGAATGTATGACATTGTTCTGCATTCTGTCCATCAACTGTTGTTTTTGCATTTGTCACCCCGAGTGGGACGGGTATGCCCAGATGTGGGTCCCGTGCTCTCCATGCCACTGGAATCAAGCTATCCTGGCTGAAGAGGGGTGAAACCCTGAAACCGGTCCTAGGATGCTTGTTTCCAGTCCAGGGAGGACCTGGCTTGGCAGTTCGGGCTGGACTGTTCCCATGAGGCACAGGGTCAAGACTGATTTGCATTTGGCTGGGTTCAAACTGGAATGGCATGGTGAGCAAAAAAACGATGGATTTAGGCCCAGCTCTCTGTACTGGGGTGAATGTATGACATTGTTCTGCATTCTGTCCATCAACTGTTGTTTTTGCTTTAATCATATATCATCAGATCTCAGACTACCATAATACTATATTCTATACTATATTATTATGATTATTATTGCTATTAATTTTCCTCTCGTTGTTGTTTTTATTATTATTAATGTTTTATCAACCACTCAAACAGCAAGCAGCTCCTCTTCAGGCTGCAAGGACTGTAAAGGGGTGGGTGGGTATTACACTGGAAACCAGCAGGCTGTCACTTCATAGGATGTGCCGCAGAACTGTAAGCACAAATCAAAAATGGTCTATCTGATGAAGTTTTATTGGCAGAAAAACAGATGCAGGTCTGTACCTTTGCATATAAATCTAAAGCATTTATATGGCAAAACAGTGGGGGGTATATGTAGGTAAGTCACACAGGGTGATAGTCATTACGTTAGGCTTAAGTCTAGTGCCACAGTGCCATATGAGGAACAAGAAAGCCAGGTCCTTAATCCTCGTCACAACTCTAAGAAGGTTTTTTTTTCCATTCACAATGGCTGAGTAAGTTAGGTTCAAAGAACGATCCAAAGGGAGTAGCCCAGTATGTCTTCCCTTAAGAAGTACATAATTTTCACAGAACATCTACGGCCATATAACACCTTCAAATCTGTCCTAACAAGCTGTGGCAAGAGAGATGATGTTAGCCTGTGGTAAGCTTCTGACTGGCTCAAGGTTTATAACAGAAAGGAGAAAGCAAAACACTGCACTTCTCCGCAATATAATTTATGGCTCTGGTTTCAAATATATAACTAGAATAATTTTGTTATTTTTTTCTCCAATTTGAGATTCGGGTTACCAGGCTTCCTATTAGATTGGAAATCCAACTGAATATGAGATCTGAATATTCACTCCAAAAAACATCATAGTTTTTATTTACTTGCAAGTGTTTAAGGCTATGCTACATCATAATAGCTGGAAACTCAGAAACATGGCCAATTTGGAAAAGAGATAGATACAGAGAAAGGTTCAAATTCCCTGTTGAAATGCAGTTTACTGAATGTATGTTAATAGAGACACATAGACAAAACAGTTTAATAGTAAAAACCTTTTCCAATAAATTTTGAATGCTGCTCCAAAAGAAGGGCAGTTCAGTTGTGGGAACTGTTACAGTGAGGCCCTATGAGTCTTAAAAATGTCAACGCAAAACTTGAGACTGCCGCAATGAAATGTCCTCTCATTTCTAGAAATTAACCCATGATACCTGAAAGTAAGAGACACTCAGAACACAAAAAAGGAGAGAAACACATTTCTAAATTATAAAGAGTGCCAAATATTAGAAAGTTGAAAAGATGTCCGTTGACATTGGGAGTGAAAAGAGGGGACGGGTGGATGGATATTAATTTTTTGCTGTAATGCATGAGGTCTGAAAGATTTCTATATGAGACGGGGAACAACAATACAGAAATACGAATTCTATTTGAAGTCAAAGAGATGGTACTGTCTTTCAAAACTGAACTTCTGAGTAGGTACTGAAGTTGACAGAAAATTGCACAGAGGGACAGGCCAGGAAACATGGGACCTTACAGGAGGAAAGAGGTAGAAGCATCACTGGTTCTCCAACGCTGTTTTCTATACAAGTCCAACAAAACAGATTGATCATCTGGCAAGTTGTGATCTATTTTGAAAGAATGCTCTACAAACAATGCAAACCTGTGCCTTCTCCAACATTCATGTTAATATGAAAAAATCATATTCACATGAATGCTAAGCGAATTTACAGATCTTCAGTGTTTGTAGACCTTGCAAAGATGCCGCAATCAATGAAATCTCAAAACGTTCATTGAGCGTGGCACAACTGTCTATTCTGTGAGTAAGATCATGCAAAATGATCAAAGATGTTCACTGTTCAAGCTATGATATCTTCCATAAAAGAGCAAAAAGTCTGACAAAGTTGATGAAATCAAGAGAGTCCAGAAAAAGCTAACTGAGTTGCCAAAGGGAGTTACAGGGATAGACTGAACAAGCTTATTGTGTTTAAACTTCAGAAAAGGCAGCTTAAGAAAGACTTGAGAGTTCTCATAATATTTAAAGATTGTAACAAGCTAAAGATTCAAATCTTAATAAAGGCACATTGCCTTTGGTTGCTCCTTCTACAACTTCATCATCTTTGTTAGAATCTATAAAGGAAATGTCCATCGAACCATCTCCCTCGGAAAGCCCACATTAGGAGAGCAGAACCTGGGGAAAGAAAAAGAAGGAACCACCAAAATCAATATACAGATAACAGGACAAAGTCTTGGGGAAAAAACCTCAATTCTTGATATCTCTTTAAAAACCTATGCGGGAACTTGGTGAATGCTCTACAAAAGGGTTTCTAGTACTCTTTAACTTATGATATGAATCTTTTTGAATCTTCAACAGAATCTTTCACATTTTTCAGAAAACTACATAGGAAATCCTTCTTTTTTGATCAACAAAGAGAGGCAACTCCGACAGAAGAATTACACAATCTCCCTCAGGTTAGGCAAACAAAAGAAGCTCAAATGAAAGACAGGATAATAGAACGTCTCTATGAAAAGCATTACAACAATTGAACAGAGATTATATTTTGACAGTGATACTGGCAGACAACGGTGTCTCCACTGTGATTATGGACACTGAATGGTATATATTTTACATTGTAGAGTTACTCAAGCAGGGAGGCTACATTAATTTATCACCTAATCCCATAAATGCAATACAAAGTGAAATCCAAAGCCACATTTTTGGATTATTGTCCTTAAAGCCTAGTGCACAAGATTCCACTTCTTCTAAAAGATACAACAGACTTTATTTCAAGACTATTACAAACACCTATTGAAGATGGTGGTATAATGTTCACATATTTTGTGACAAATGTTTAGGGCACTATTCCCCACATAGAGGGATTGAAACCTATGGAAAGCTTTTTTATTGGCGAACATTTTGTAGAAAAGGATTGTGAACTCTTTTGAGACTGCTCAATTTGCAGACAATGAAAGTAGCAATGGGAAGTAATGTGGCTCCTTCATATTCAAATAGTATAATGGATAATTGGGAAAGAAAGTAAATATTTTAAATGATGTATTTGCTATCTGGGATGGTCATGAATACAATGGTTTGAATCACTACTGCCAGATATAATTTATACTGATCGATCTGGCTTCATCAACGGTTGTCAAACCCTTGACAACATAAGGTGAGTTGTCAACCTCATTGACAATATTAAACAAAAAATTAATTAGAAGCAGGAAAAGTTTTCAACATCATGGACTGGTACTTCCTTCGTACTGTACACAGTAACATGGGACAGATACTATACTGATCTCTATGGCTTCATGGCAGGTCATGCTTCTCCCACATCGTGAATCAGTCTGAAGGGGGGCCTATCTGCCCTTATAAGCTTGGCTAGAGGTGTTAGTCAGCGGTGCCACCTTTCTCTCTCAGCATTGAACCCCTTTTGTAGCATATAAGAAATGACCCAAAAATGCAGGGTATCGCTTTCCACCCAGACATTCAAAAGATTTTGCTCTTTGAAGATGACATGCTGCATACTTTGACTTCCCAAGCATCCTCAATTCTACCACTAATAGTGCACTTAAACACTTGCCAAAGGGTGGCAGGGCTCAAGATTAATATGACAAAATCTGAATTTCATAACCTCACCCTTTTTCAAGCAGAGATACAAATGTTACAGCTAACTCTGCCTTTTGCTAGGCTACTTGCTCCAATATATACCTGGGAATCAATATAATCCCGTTTGTATAGAAACTTTATGATGAGAACCTCCCAAGCCTAATTTCTACTGTGTGCTATGATCTTTGAGGCAGGTTGACCCTCTTTCTCTTTTGAATGACTAGGATTCACGCAATAAAAATTAATATATAGCCAAGACTCACACCTATTCTAGGCTCTTCTCATGCTATTGTTCAATGACTTGAGGAAAATGATCCTCCAGTTCAACTGAAGGGGGGCATCTTCAACTCTCACAACAAATCTTCGGATGACCGACAAATGGGCAGTGAGGCTGGGCTCCCAGATCTTCTACACCATTTCACGGCCTGCCACCAGTGCATCCTGGTAGATTGGCCCTTATGAACAATGGACAAACTATGGCCCCATGTAGGAAAGGCACTGGTGGGTAATCATTCTTAGACTTACCATGGAGGTTGAAAGAAAGTAGGCCTATTAACACATAATTGAACTCACAAACTAAAATGAATCATCACAATCAGAGGTAATACGTACAAACGCTAAAGTCTCACCTCTTTTTACTTCCCCTAACAAACCAATTGACTTTCATCCTGCTTTCACTTTGGTCCTAAATACGGGCCTCTATCACTTCAGATCTGTTTGATGGGGCAGCCATCGGTCTTTTGAGAGATGTAAACAGAACTTTAGCCTTGATGGGGAGAGGTTCCACTATACTCAGCTATGACACAAGGTGATGCACCCTGAAATAAAGGCAGTGGTAACTACAGACTTTACCCCATTTGAGAAATTCCATTCAAGAAATTCGTAATAAAAGCTGCCGTATCAAGAGGCGCGATTTCCAATATATGTTGCACACTAATGTCCACAGGGTCTGACTGGGCATCTATGGAAATGAATTATACATTAAACTAAAAAGTCTTGGAATGCATGTGCTTCCCCTAAAAATTGCTTGGTGTGAGCTAGAAGGGGTTCTGCAACCATTGGCTGAGAAATGTGAGTTACCGTAGATGGAGCGGCAAGGTTAACAGGCATTTCTATGGCAGAGCCACCCCCAGTTCCTTCACCCACTTGAGGTAACTGATTAAGTCTTGTAAAAAATATGCTCTTTCATTACCAACCATCTTTAAATTCTCCTGTATACAGGCAACAGCATGAGTCATTGTTTGAAGCTGACTGGGGTCAGAACTCATACCAAAATCCTTGTTGGGTCTGCCAAACTGTCAGAGGGTCCAGTTCTAGTACAGACGATGTCAATCTGCCCCAATCTGCTGATAATAATCCCACCGCCTGTTTATAGAAATGTCAGCCAAGTTACACTCATTTATCAAGGGTTGTAACACCGAGGAATGTTCTTCTCATCCATCAAATCCTAATGGTGTTTGTCAGCAGTACCTTATATCTAGCTGCAGACAGTCCTTCACTTAGCATTCAGCTTCAGCCATTGGCTTCATATGCTTCTCCACTTAAAGTGGGAGAATTTAATTAAAGCATCCCACTAAAACCTAATATAGCTATCCTGCTGATGATGATAATACAATGCAAAGAAAATACAGATATCATAGAATTGAATCAGCTTGTGCCATCAGGACCAATGACGTTCAACAACCGATACAAATGAAATCAGGAATATTTTATCCTACTATCCTGAGAAAGGTTTACAGGCCATGGTAATAAGACGAGTAATAAGAATGTTCAATCTTTTCAAACTTTTTATATTTTTTCATTACTTGCTTTTTGGTTTGCACAATTTGCTTCTAAAACAATTGCATCTTGCATACCTTAAATTATTTCTTTTAAGCTTAATGTTATTAAAATGTAGAAAACAATAAACTATGGACTGTGAATTATTGCTCTGCTCAGTGTTTCCAGCCTATCTAGTAGCGCGTGCTGTGAAAAAAAAGTGGGGTTGGGGGGGCAGTGCAGGGAAAATATATATAAAAAAACACTTACCTGCTGGCCGCCGTCTCGGTCCTCTTCTGCTCTTCTCGACTCCCAACAGGCTCCCGGACTCCCTACACCAATCCAGATGCTACTCTGGGTATTACCAGCATGAGAACAGTGCCAGGATTGGTCTGAGCAGCCTGATTTGCTGCTCGCTCAGGGCCTGGGAGCCTGTGCCTGTCTCCACCCAGCTGTGCAACACAGCTCGGTGGAGAGATCTAAATGCGCATGTCAGTTTGGCCTTTCTAAGACGGACGGGCAAACCAACATGTGCATTTGCAGCGGTGCCACCACTGCTGCTGTCAACGTGGATGGCCCGGCCCCACCCCACCCTCGAATTGGCTTAGCAAGGAAAAATAAAATGATAACATGTTTTATTATCATTTTATTTTTCCTTTTTCACTGCTGAGAGCAATGGGGCGACGCTCCTCCGCTGAGCCTATGCAAAAACGTGTAATAAGCCGTTTTAAAAATATGCATTTCTTTCTTCGGAAATAGAAACAATCCTAAATAACAGGATATATCTAATGTGTTTTCTTTATTAGCTTATTAGTGTGCTATTGTCACTTTGCAATGGTATTTTTACATATAAAAAGGTGCTTTATAACTCAGAAAGTCAAACATTGACTAGCAACGAAATGTTCAAAAACGCAATTGATCTTAATGTCAATCATGTGTTTAGGGAAATGTCTGTAATCTTTTCTCCAGCAATATAATTCAGTATCATATGTAAGTGGGCTAAGATATGGATATACTCATGAGGTATAATTAGGGTTCAAGAATAAAGTGGAAATAGGTAACATGTCAAGTCAAGGGAGACACAGGGCACATCTTGAGACGATCTTGACATGTTTTCCCGGAGAAGGTGCTCTTACATTATTATATACAATGTATGCATTCACATGCATCCCGAAAGGGTGGCACTTCAGATAAAGATATACTTTTCAGTAATGAGGGCTATTATACCACGGGATCTCAGGTCATCCATGAGAATGTACTTGAAGATGGTAGATGATTAACCCATGAAGCAGCCTCATTCTTAAGGTAGAAGAGAAATGGAACATAAAACATGAAATCCCGCCAGCAACCCCAGTCTATACACACTATGGAGACCCCCACGTAATCTGAAGACTTCCTACAGATTCGGTTTTAGCTTTGAAATCATTTAACAAGATGAAATAGGTTTTGAAAAGAAATAACAGAAGAATATTACGTGTTAAATGTATTGTCTATATAACTTTGTAATAGTGGACTCCACTTACTGGCAATCAGAATAATCTATCCACTCCCTAAAATATGCCAGTTCAGATTCTCCAATCTCATAGATTTTGGGCTGGCTTCAAAACAACCCATTTTCACATATCGTTAAATCTGTCAGAAATGCCTAGAAATTAAATAAAATTCAGCAATTTAACCATTGTGCCTAATTTTTACTTGTCTTATGTAAAAAAACAATGGCAATGGTGGGTATAGCAGAAACACTGCATCAGTGTCTTAGGTCATGCTTATGATTTAGACATAGCAACAAGCTCTTATTACGAAGGGTGGGCGGTAAACTCCACTCCTCCGGCAGAGTTTGCAGAGTTTTGCCCACTCTGCACTCCATTTGGAGAATTGAGTCTCGGAAAAGCTCCGTCAACTGCCATGTGGTGGAGTTTTCTCATGTGCGACTCACCAACGTTAATTTGGCAAGCGAGAAAATCGAGCGCTAGACCGCCTCCCAGCGAGATGTGTCAATGTGGGCGGTCGGGCAGGTCGCTACCGCTTGCATTGAGAAAGCTGCTGCTCAAGTAGAAAATCTACTCAAGCGGCACAATGAAGCAGAGCCCTCTGGTGCGCCTCGTGGTGCAGTTCGCACTGATTTTACAGCTCAGGACAAGCGCCCGAGCGTAAAATCAGCGTGAGCAGCGCGACATACCGAACTCTGCCGCTAACGGAACTCAGCGGAATCTCGCTGACTTATTAGCTAACTCAGCAGTGAAGCTCCACGAGTTCCGCCCACCCGTACACACTACCTATTTTGAATAAAGAGAGAGCTTAAGGAGGACACCACCATTTAAACTACATAAATATTAAAAACTACAGGGCCAATTCACAAAGACATATAAGACTATGTGAAGTAGTACTCCACTAGAGCTCATTTAAGTACTCATTAAATGCCTTCGTGAATTGGCTACAAAACAACTAATATGTGAACAAAGAGGGGATATTCAGAGAATATTCATAGAAAATGATACAGGTAGGAAGGACTGTGCCCTCTTTAAACTTTTCTGATAGGGAGTTGAGCGATTTAGATTCACAAAGTTATTTATAAGTACATGTGTAAGAAATTGGGTTACAGGTTGAGGGGGGTGAAATCCTTTTCAAGCAGCAACCACAATTCTTCTCAGGGTGAAGTCACAAGCAAACCCTAAATTAACCTGTGTTTAGCTCTAGGGTGGCTTGGCACAGGGCAGTCATGCTTGACTCACAGGCAATGTGTAAAGTGTTTGTACAACACTTCAAACAGCAAAACACTGAAAATACAACACAAAAGGAACACAGAATTAGGAAAATAGAGTAGTTTTTAATAAATAAAACAAGACCAAAACAATCCAATTAGTAGAACTGGAGATATTGAATTTAAATTATTTTAGAGAAAAAAGCGCCAAAAAGCACCAAGCGCCAACTGTTGATATCTGGTCTCGCCAGGCCAGGACAAAGTCAAAGGTTCAGGCCGACTGCAATGGAGCAAAGGCCGGCTACAGGGACCGAGTTGGGCCCACTGAACAAAGTACCTTAAATCCTGGTTTGCGGAGCGTTGCATGGAAGATGTGTCATGCATCGGTTCCGAGATGTGGCGAGGCTGTGATGCGAGGGCCTGCATTGTCATTGAGAAGCCCATCGATGGAGCTTGCGATGTGAAGTCGAGGATGCAGCGCGCAGTCCGGGTGCTGCGTCAGTTCCGAAGAGCTTCGAGGCTGCGATGCGAAGTCCGGCTTTGTTGTCGAGACTGCTGTCCATGAGGGATGTGAGGGCCTGCACTGAGGATGCGTTGCACAGTTGGGGAGATGCAGCATTTCTGAAGAGCTAAAATGCGAAGAGAGTCTTTGCGATGGATCCAATACATGCAGCGGCGGCGGCGATGCACAGGCTTTGCTCCGGTTTGTGCCTCACAGCAGAGGAGATGAGTTGGTTCCGATGGATCCCCAGAGGCTCGCAGTGCACCTGAAACCCACTTCCAAGGGTCAAGGACTGGGGTGGCACCACCTGTAAGGATGTACTCACAGATGCAGAGTCCAGGTGCAGATGCAAGGTTGTTGGAAGCCGGTTATGTCCTTGAGGCTTCAGATCAGGAGGCCAGCCAAGTAGCCCTTGGAGTCACTCTGGGTTCTGGGTTCAGGAAATGCAGGTCCAGTCCTTCTCACCCAGGCAGGAGGGCAGCAGTTCCTTCAGAGCAGCAGTCCAGAAGAGTGGCAATCATGTCAGCAGCACTGCAGTTGCAGTCCTTCTTCCTGGAAGGATATCCACAGGTCCAGAAATGTAATGAAGTGGTGGTTTCTGAGTGAAGTATTTATACACAGTTGTGCCTTTGAAGTGGATGAGAACCTTTTAGAGATTCCCCTTTAAAGTCCCCATGCACCCTGTCCTCCGTGCCCTAGCTCCAGACTAACTACAGGGCTTATACAGACCTTTGTGTGGCGGCAGGACACAGACTATTCAGGTGCAAGTGGGGCTGTGCCCAGCTCCTCCCTCCCATCCTGCCAGTGATGGTCTATCCAGGTACACCTATGCTCCCCATTTTCTGTGGGTGTCTAGGAGGAATACACAAAGCTCATCTGTCTGCTACACCCAGCCATGTGACCAGAGACAGGCTACAGGCACTAAATTGCTAAGGCAAGAAAATGCCAACTTTCTAAAAGTGGTATTTTCAGAACGGACATTTAAAATCCGACTTTACCATAATTTAGGATTTTAAATTGTGATTCCTGAGACACCATAAATGAACTAATTATCCCTCCCCATTTGGTAATTACACTTCTAAAATGCAATAAGGCAACTCCAATGTTATCCTATAGGAGAGCTAGGCCTTGCAGTAGTGAAAAACGACTAACAGTTTTTCACCTTGCCCTCTCAGCTGTCCAGGGCCTACCCTAGGGGTGAGACATGTATTAAAAATGAAGGTTTGGGCCTGCCAAGGTTTATTTTGCCAGGTTGAAATGTCAGTTTAAAACTGCACACGCATGCTCTGCAATGGCAGGCCTGAGACATGTTTAAAGGGCAACTTAAGTGGGAGGCACAATCAGTGCTGCAGGCCCACTAGTAGCATTTAATTTACAGGCCCTGGTTTCATTTAGTACCACTTAACTAGTGACTTATATATAAATTAAATATGCCAATTAGGGATAAGCCAATATTGCCATGTTTTAAGGAGTGAGCACATGCACGTTGGCACTGGTTAGAAGTGGTAAAGTGCGCAGAGTCCTAACGCCTGCAAAAATGAGATCAGAAAAAAATGGAGGAGTAAGACAAAAAGTTGGGGAAAGACCACCCTAAGGCTCATAGGTCTAACAACATGAGTAGTAATGTCTTTGTGATGTAACCCCAATGTATGCATATTCTGGATGAACCAGGAAGTGAATACTTCTCCAAAGATGCAGAGATGGCTACTTGTACATTTCCTGCCAGTATTTAGAGAAGGCAAAGCAATGCTGGTCAATGGGTATCTTTGCAGTTTATTAACCCTTGAAGCCTGTTTATCTACTAAATGTTTTTTTACTATGATCCAACGCCTGCAAACAGAGATGGAAACAAACCAAAGATAGGTACTAGTCACATTTTTTATTTATTTTCTTATTCCTATAAAGCCCAATCAATTTATTAGGTATCAGCTTGCTGTACAAGAGAACAGCACAACGCACAGCATCATTACATAGAACAAAAGTATGCAACCATGTAAATGGAACTTCTTAGCACTTCTAACCATCAGAACAACATGGCAAACCCGGGAGGTAGGTGACACAGGGTACATGAGATCAGGAGGTAGGAAAAAACTGGGAGGTGGGCTGTTAACAGGATGAGAGAACATGATTTAGCTCTTAGGTTTGGGCAGAGGAGGAGAACAAGACGAAATAACCAGGAGCCACTACAGATGTAGAAAACCACAATTTTTTTTTATTTTTTTTTATTGGAGTTGTGTTTGTGAACACCTCACATCAAACAGGAGGGAGCTCCGGAGTGTTGATGCTGCACGTGAAAATGATTGATTAGAGGCTTTTTGAGTTTTGTACTTTTCAGTTACTAATGTTAGGTTTTGGAGGTTTCTTCATTCCCCTGATAATGTGAGGGTGGTGTGAAGGTAACTGGGTTGTTGAAGACGTAAGGCATAAGTAATGCCGTCTAACTTGAATTTAGTTCTAGGTTACAACGGTAACTAATGCAAATCCCTAAGCACTAGAGAAATGGGGTCATATTTTCTTGCACCCAGTGGCAGCTTTGCCATTGAATGAAGAACAGCGTTAATAGGGGTGATTAATGAAGCTGTACTACCCACGAGAAAAGTATTTTTATAGTCAGTTCTCATGACTACTGTTAGACTTGGCATCCCTGGCATGGTTTCCCCTGACTTTTTGCCTCTACTACCTGTATTTTTGATGGTATGCTGGATCTCGTTTTTGCTGGCTTGGATGCTTTGGGCACTTTGCCACTTCTGATCTGTGTCAAAGTGCAAGTACTCCCTGTGTAAATTGTTATTATGATTGGTTATCCATGATTGGCATATTTGATTTACTGGTAAGTCCCTAGTAAAGCGCACTGAGTGTGCCAGGGCCTGTAAATCAAATTACACTAGTGGGCTTGCAGCACCGATTTTGCCACCCACATGAGTAGCCCTGTAAATTTATCTCAGACCTGCCACTGCAGTGTCTGTGCACGCAGTTTTAAACTGCCATGTCGACCTGGCAAGTGCACCCACTTGCCAGGCCCTAACCTTCCCTTTTCTTACATGTAAAGCACTCCTCAGGTAGGCCCAAAGTACCACCGTGGGCAGGGTGCAGTGTATGTAAATGGTAGGACATGTGCTGGCTTGTTTTACATGTCCTGATAGTGAAATACTGCCAATTTTCGTTTTTTACTATTGAAAGGCTATCTGTCCCATAGGCTAACATGGGAGTTGCTTTGTAACCTCTTACAAGTATAATTTTACATTGGGATAAAATACAGAAATTGAGTTTAGGCTCCCTGAACTGAGAATTTAATAACATCTTTTTAGGGAGATGGTTTTTAAATTGTGTGTTTGAAAATGCCACTTTTAGAAAGTAGGAATTTTCTTGTTTAACCATTCTGTGTATCTCTGCTGTTGTGTGTATTGACTGTCTGGTTTTGTAGTGACAGGAGCTGGGGATATGCATTCACTGTAGACAGCCACAAGGGGGGTTGAGGTGTCCCGCCTTTTCTGGGTGACTCAGAGCTGAGCTGAATAGACCTAGGCTGCATTTAGAGTGGTGGGAGGAGTTTCACTTGCACCTGAATAGGCAGTGTCTCCTCTGCACAATGCGGTCTCCACCTCCTGTGCTCATGCTGCACCAGGGAGGACAGAATTGGTTTGGACTGGGCCCAGAGACCCTTGCCACAAAGGGAACAAAAAGAAAATGGGGTATAAGTATTGGACCTTACACCCCAGAGAATTAGATCACTTCTGGGCTCAAGAGGACCCTCTGCCAAGGCGAAGAGCTGGAGAGCTGTAAGGAGGAGTACTGCCCCTTTGCTGTGTATACTTTGCTGGATTGGCCTGCAGTTGCTGCTTCTGCAAAGGAGAGGACAAAGACTGGAACTTTGGTGTGAACCTGCATGAAGAAGAATCTCCAAGGGCCAGTGTGGGCTGGCCTCCTGTTCTGAAGTCTCAGGGACACAAAGACTTCACCTGGACTCCACTGTGGACTCCTGCATTCAAAAGGGAACCAATTCCAGCTCCTGGGCCCTGAGAATTGTGTAGTTGGTACTGCAAAGCAAAACAAATAACTCCAACGCCGTCAGCGCCGCCGCCAGTGACGCCGCAACCTGCACCGAGGCAGGGGGCACCGCTCGTGAAGTGCACAACGCACTGCCCCGCCTGCACCGCAGCTCCGACGCACTTCGACGTCTGCAGTTATTGGCCTTTCCGACACCAGCGGTCGCACCAACGCCGTCACCGCCAGCACCTGCATTCCATTATTGCGGAGCCGATAACCGACGAGGGTGACTTCATAAACTCTTTGACTTCGCATCGCCTCACCGGAGCTGACGCCTCACCGCCGATGCCGCCCAACTTCCAATGTCCTGGATTCAACGCCTCGCCTCCTCACAGACTCAACGCCTCACATCCCCTGTGGCAACCAGGGAGCCGGCTTTGCCTCACCTCCACAACGCCGTACGTCATCCATAGACTTAGTTTCCAAGGTACTATTGCGCCTCTAAATCCGATGCCGCGCACCTTCGGTGCCATACTTTGGATTTATGCCCGTCACGTTGTCATAATAGCCCCAGGTGGAGCTATTTGTTTCTGGTGAATAAAAGTAAAAAAGAAAGTCTAGGAGGCATATTTCAAATATTTATGCAAGGCCCCGGTTTGCACAGGTGTGCTCCCACACTGGGTGTATCATGCACAAGGACTGTGTGCCTGATTACAACAAATGCACTTTCTCCAGAACATGCACCAAAACACTGAATTAACATATATGCTGGAGAGAGTGCAGCAGGGATGCACTGAGTATTGGTTCAAACACTGAGTTAGCTCATATGCTGGAAAAAGTGTTTGTTGCTTGGACACACTCTGGGCAGTGGTTCAAGCCATTACTTCCCATTTCTCAGCTGAAGATGCCCAGCAACTTTGAAGAGAGGCTGGGATGGTCCTTATGAAATAGATTCAGTCACAGAATCGCCCCACCTCTCGGGGGGGGGGGGCCGTTTCACAGGCTGATGTGCAGTTTACCCTGCCATTGGAAAGGACCAGGAACATATGAAGAAAGGGGTGCAGCCTGTGACTGCACCACTCTCTAGAAGGTCCCTTGATAGGTCCTTGGACATTCTCTAACTCCTACCATATGCCACCCCCACCTGGCACACAGTTGTATGTCCATAAACATCTGTTATTCAGCGCCAAGATGTCCCGTTAGGGGTGAACGTGCGCTTTACAAATACACATGTTATGTTATGTATGTCCATTGACTGAAACTTTACCCATGTGCCTACATCTGTATTATGCTGCAGAGACAAAAAAAAACTTTCTTATTTGTATGTGGCCATGCTCACATCAGAGTGCATTAGTCCTAACTTTGCACTTGGGCAATAAGTATTACAAAAGGGTCTACACAAGTGATTATATCAGCTTTAGTAATACCAAAGGAATCCCAGAGTGCGAAAAATGGTTTAAACATAACCTACGATAGAATGTCACCATTTTAAACAGATTCCTTGTCCATCGTGGTGAAAAAAACTAGAAATAGGTGTTCCCACTATCCTTGACATGAACTGCTTCTTAGTGGTGCCAGAGTGGAATCCACTTATGACGTCTCAACCTTCATTTCAATGCGCCTCGAGCATTCACTTTATCAGCTGGGCGTGCCCTTCTGGTGATGTTTATCCTTGACTTTTTCCTGGTGGTTGCCCACTTGCATTCATTGGGTGGTGCCCGTTTCTGGTAGCATCTCCCCTAAACCAATTTTGCACACATTTACTCCCTGGGCAAAGCATGTTCGCATATCAGCCCACATCAATTACATCCTTATCGGATCAGATGCCTCTCCTCCCCTTCCCAGAACAGTTGCTTCCAGTTTGTGAGTCACCTTGCCCCCACTGCAAGCCCAGTACTATGGAGCCTCTTCAGGCTACCAAGGCAGGTGTGCTGTTACATTACCCCGGGAAAAGTCATTGTGGCTTCTTATGGGCCATGGTTCTGTGTTTGTACGTCTCCTTTGAACTTCTGGACAGTAGTGCCTCAATGGCTAGGACTGCTGTGTAAGCAGTAAGTTGAGCTGAACATCTCCTGTGATGATAACAAAGACCAAAAGTCATACAGCAATGGTCATGCTGCAGTAAAGAAACATCCAACAAAAGCATTAGGCAAGACAAAGGGGTCAAACCCACACCAATTGCCCTACCGAGCCCCAAGATGACAACAAAGGCTTTTGAGGGATGGTGGCCACAGGTTTCTTACCAAGGCAACTTATTATTTAAAAGTCACCTAGTCACAAGCCTTGAGGACCAGACGTGATCCTCTTCTTTTGTTGTCTATTTTCCAACTTCTTCTCAATTCTTTTAGGACGAACACAGGACCAGTGCCATCTGGTACTACCTACTAGGTGCAGGTGGGCATCCAGGCCCGGCTATATGCGTTTCAAAGCACACATTACTCATATGCACATGCACCATGCGTAAGACAGAAGAGACCCTACACACGTTTAGGTCTCCTCTAGTAATACCTAAGTGAGTTGGGACTGCAAAAAAGTGTTGGTAATGGTACCCGATGCAATATCAGTCTCCTTTCGTAATCCTAAACCAGGGCTTAATGTTCCAAAGCCAGTTCCCTGTTAAGCAGGGAAAAGCGAAGAAGGAAGCTCACACACTAGTCCTGACACGAACTGCGTCTTAGCTTTATGTCCTCAGTCACAGCAGAACATTAAGCTAAAGAATCTAGCAATATGTTAGCTCATTAATTGAAAAATAATATTGATTCGTTTTCATTACATTCATGGAGCAACCAAGTAAAATTCAAATACAAAAAATAAATGCAGCAGCACCAGATCAAATCGTTCCACTCCTGTTCAGAAAAGAACCATTTGTCCTCACCAACGCGTGAATCCATTTAGCAAACCCGGACACTTAGAAAATTGATTCC
The DNA here is from genome assembly GCA_963921515.1 of Calotriton arnoldi. NCBI lineage: Eukaryota > Metazoa > Chordata > Amphibia > Caudata > Salamandridae > Calotriton > Calotriton arnoldi. Next base: position 2,043,607 of record CAWUFW010000954.1, read on the forward strand.
GAGTATTAATGGAAAATACGACTTGGACAAGATGAGGCACAAAATCTATACTTTTGCACATACAAACTGCACGGTTTCTAGCAACTAAGACAAAAACTGCTTCCACCGGCTCTGGGTTATTATGCACATACATCTTCAAAAATCTATAAAATGGAAAACATTAAAGCAGTTCGCAGAATCCCCGGAGGAGGGATGCTGTGAAGCGCGCAGCCAACCACAAAAGCGCGAAATGTGCGAGCGCAGTTACAAACTTCTCGCCCGTGCTTCCAAAGTCACAGATGAGCTATCCTCTCCAGGCGTGCAACAGGATGCAGCTCCGGACCCGTATAGATGTTATTTTTCCAAGCAGAGTGATCCATTCCTAACATCTTGTCACCGAGGGCTTCAAACACTTACTGCTTGTTACGGTGACAATAATTAAGCGGGAAGTGCATTACATGTCACATGCGCTTGGAATTAATCAGTAGAAATGCAAACATTTTAATTTGGTATTTTAGCCTCTTACTGTCAGCAAAGTGAATATATATTTCTGCTCAGCAGTCCTTGGCTTCAGGCTGCCTAGAATAATAAAAACGCTGTTCACTTTTAAAGCTACAGCCTTGTGAAAGAAACCGTCATACATTATTTTTCATGACACTGACAGATTCATTCAGAAGTACATTTATTTTAGTGCACTTGCCACTCTGTTTTGAACACTTAAGAACGGCGAATACAGAGGAAGGCAAGGTTGAGAGACATTCGTGGGAAAGGCACTGGTTAAGGTTTGGAACATATTCCTGATCTTGGGCTTGGCTTTAGTGACGCACATACGGGTCGGACAAAAGAAATGGATTCTGTTGGCTGCTATCGTGCTGAAAACAGGGGCGTAGGGCAAACCCGTGCGCGCGCAATAGGGGCCCCGAACTTTCAGGGATCCCCCAACCTTTGTGGAGGGGTGGGGGGATTCAGCCTAGGGGCCAATGAAAATCTGTGAGATATCGGAGACAAAGGGACGCCCCTCTTCACATTCTGCGGTGAGATTTGCATCATTTTGATGAAAGTGAGGCAAAAGGCGAAAGTGGGAACACGTGCCTGCAGCAGGTGTCAGTAGCCTGCGTCAAGTCTCAGACAAAGGTCCTTTCTGTGGCACCAATGGCCCCAACAGTGCAAAACGAATAGTTCCCATGTCACACTCAGTGAGTCGCTGTTCAAATCACCAACTGCCTCACCACAAACGGTGCGTTGATGGAACAACAAGAGGTAATAAAATGAGTAACTCAAGAAAACTGCTTTTGGAAATAAACCAAATGTATACTTTCAAGTATATTCAGGATGTTAAATTTATTTATGAACCAATGACAACGAACTGGGAAAAAGAACAAAGCATTTTGTATCGACATTCATTCATACTTGTATTCCGATTTTGAAACAAGCCAGTGCTGTCAAGCTCTTTAAGGTAAACTCAAAATAAATAACACAGAAAAGAGAACTACTAGAAGATTTGCGAATGTCACAGAAATATTACAGTCCCTCAGAAAAAAAGACATTTTTCCGCCACTCGCAAAATCAAATCAAGGTCATTTCAAATCTTTGGGCTTGCTGAATTTTTCAATGTCCTGTTAAGCTAACCGTGTGTTTAAAAATACTAGGCCATTGTTTGTCTGAATTTCCTCCCCACTGACAGGATGACGGCCACAGATGCGGCTTGAAACGCCTTCCCACAACTGGTTAACCTCTGATTTCATCAGACAGTCTACTGCTGACATTTAATTAGTGACCCAATTATATCTTTTGCTGTTCTCAGCTTATTTTTTCATTTAGGAGTGAAAGAAATCAAATTGTGATGGGAAAGAAATTACCGCTCCCATTATATGCTGCTGGCCACGTCTCCCTGGAGCTGTAATGAGAAAAGCACTTTTTCGAGTGTCTTCCTAAGACTTGGAAGAGAATGCCGGATTCCGGTAGCATTTGCAGTTCTGGTTGCAGTATGTTCACATGACCCCCGCGCTAAGAGAACAAGGTGCTTTAGTAACAGTACACACTGGCAGGGCCATATGGAAAGAAGATCACTCCTCATTTAAGGAGACCGTTGGGGAGAGGAGTTGGTCTAACGGCTAGGGCGATCGACCTCGAATCTGGGGAACTGGGTTCGAGTCTCGGCAATGACACTAAACTTCCTGTGATGCTGGGCAAATCACTTAATCTCCCCGTGCCTAACAAAAATGAATGTATCCCCACAGCGTAAAGCGCTCTGATACCCATACCTTCGGGTCAAGTTCGCGCTATATAAAACTCTGTTTAAAAAAATAAAGAGACAATATATATTAATAAATAAAAAACAACAACATAAGAGTGGCAGTCAATACACGAGAATTAAAAGCCCATGTTAGACACGTTTTGGTCAACTCTTTCAGTATAATTAATTCACAAGTTTACACATTTTGAGACATTCTTTTAGCTTATCAAAATGGAAATGGAATGGTTCCATACCAAATGAGAAAGTGCTGAAGCAGAGTCTGAAAGCCACGTTAGTGAAAGTGCTGTTAGTGAATATTGCTCTAGCTCCCTAATCGATAGAAATAGGAGATCTTTAACATGTACGCTGATTTAGGATATTAAAATACATCTAACCAAAGAAAAGAAATGTAACATTGACAGGCTTCAGTTTGATTGCTTTGATCCTTACAACATGGTAAAATTCTCTAATCCCCAACTGACATATTTAAATTTAAAGTAAGGCCATCGTGTATGATGCGGGTAACATTGAGACTAGTCCCCAATACTTGTTATGCTCTATATGCATGTCCAAGATGTATGCTTCTTGACGTGCCTTGGTAGCAGATTCAAAGCACAATAAACCTAACTTATAGCCTAATAAATGTCATTAACCATTTCTAACAGAGCTTGGCTCTGACTTGGCTTCCATTCCAATAGGACTCTGAAAGCAGACCAACAAGAAAACGATTTAAAGGGGAACTGCAAATAACTTGTAATAAAGAAACTCCCATCATCATCAGTCCAGGGACTGCTTCTTTTTGTTTCTGGTTGGGCATAACCAAGACCGTTTACACTGAGCGTGCTGAAAGTGGCGGATTGGATAAGGGATATGGCTGAATGGACGACTACTGAAAGAAGTTATATGAGCAAGACGCGTAGAGATGAGAAATTGGAGGATGGCATGCGGGCTTGGGCGGCAATGCTCTCGGCAGTGGCGGCTCCTCCGCCCAGGCCTCCATTCCCTGGTTGAGCATCAAACCAGGACGCTCAAAACCAATCACAACGCTGCATTGCAGCATTGTGATTGGTCAGTGGGGCCTGGCTGTGCTTCCTGTTCCTCAAGGAGAGCAGGAGCAAAGACGCGGGACCCGGTGGGATGGCAAGTTAATTAATTTTTTTAATTTTTTTATTATGCGCATCCTCGCGCAACTCCGCCACCTGCGAGCCATGCCGGCCGCCACTGGCTCTCGGTGGTGCTAACTCCACCAGATGAGTTACCCCCATAGATCCTAGGGGCACGAGGTAACGGGGGTTGATAGGATTGCACCAGATGACAAGGGGAGACCCTCGAAACGTGCTACATGCCTATATGCTTTGCTAGGATACGTGTCACTAGCTCCATTGTATGAAAATAGGAATAAAATTACAGTATGCCTCAAAACTGCACAGTATATGTCAGAGCCTGAGGGGGGTGGAGGGAGGGAAGAGGGTGGGGTTCAAAATGGAAAAAAGCTATGCTTGTAAACAAATTGTGATATGATAAACTCACCCAACTCTGTTGTTGTAGCTTTGGAAAAGCTAATAAAATTTATACTATAAAAAAAATAGCTTTTATTTTTAAGGAATAAAAAGACTGTGTCAGCCTTTCAGCCACTGGTTGTTTGTTCAACCCCCTCATTCCTTGATATTGTTATTCACATCTTGAATCAGTCCTGAGAAGTATTATTCAATCACTGTCACGCTATTGGCCCTTAGGCGTGGTATTCACCTTTGGAGAGAGTACTTCCATTGGAAAGCATGAGATGTCTTGTTCTCAGGAGAAGCCAACTTGAAAATGCAGCTTCTCCCACTACAGTAACTTATCCTGAGGTGTAAACAAATGATAACTTGAAGTTTGATCTAATAAGAATGTAAAAATATTTGTTAGGGGTTTACCAGGTGTTATTTTTCAGCAAAATTATTGTGCAAACTAATGCTAAACAAAAATAGATAACGCACAACTTTACTGACCAATAACACAGGATAAGTATTATGGTGCACTTACTGAGTCATACAAAAGATGTTTTAGTAAGAATATCTTTCTTAAGAACCTTGTGTTGCTTGTTGATGTTTCAGTGCCCATGAACGTTTGCTTGCCCTTTGTGAATGATTGTTAGGGCAGGCCCTAGTTCCTCTTTTATTTTTATGTCCCTACTCCTACGTTCCCTTTACTAAGGTGTGCAAACATAGCAGAAGCATGACTGAGTTTCCCATGCTAGCCCTTTGTGTAGCCATCTTGAAATGCTGTCATTTGTTAAGAATTCAATCAACAACTATTCTATTTACTATCGGCCTTGCAAGGATATGTATTGCAAGAGCTGGGTCGATAAGAATTCCACTCGTATAAGACAATAGTGGCTATTGCTTGTTGAATTAAAATCAGATATATTTAAAATAAAAGGTTTTATAAATCTGACTGGGAACGACACAGCTGAAGAACTCTTCATGTAACTAATTATGATCCACCCAGGAACAATTACATATGGACGTACATGAGGTCTCTCCTTTTAGCACACAGAAATACCAGTTCATTTCATGGAGTTACTTGTTATTGTACAGAGGATTGATACCTTCCACACAAACGTGTCCCCTGCAAAAATGGTACACTCCCTTGGTAAGGATCTATGTACACGAATCAAACTGAAACAACATTTAATCCCCGACATCCTTAAATAGCAGAGCATGGCCATAAAGTAGAGGAAAATGAAAGTAGGATTGGATTGGACAAAAAGACGACTGTACATAAGGCAACATATTTTGAATACATGTGTGTTGCATTGTAGAACTTTAGTACAGAAGTCAGCCAGGTGTTGATCCTTTTAATTAGCTTTTAATTGATTGAAGGTGATTGTGTATCTGAAAATGGTTCACCTAGTGACAACTGCCTCCAAGTGCAATTCAGTTATTAAGGGAGAAAAGGCAACAAACAGTAGAGAAGTTTCCCAACATTTTCAATATCGTCATGAGGGCTCTAGTTGGACGTTGGCTGTGAAAAACATGTTTGACATTCTGTTATGGAGTGGAGTCCATGATCAGCCACGGCCCGTGCAAGTAAGAGCGGTGGGGCCGAGTGTGTGTGTGGGGGAGGGGGCGGGGGGGGGGTAGAGATTTCAACAGATGACAATGAGGGAAAATTAAATAAATTATTTATTTTCCCTCGTCGTCTGTCGAAATCCGGCCCCATCACTCTTACCTGCACGGGCCGTGGCTACCCATGATAGGAAAGTACTCATTTCACTAATTACCAGCACATGTGCACAGACAAGAGAACTGCACAACTGCCTGTGTTGCAAACAAGCTCACATGCCTGCAAGCTACAGTCCTGACTGAACATGACAAATGAATATAAGCAAATTCTCCCATGTTGATGCATCAAGGAATTAGAAAAATACATTTTTTCAGTATTACTAGTTACCTGAATGATTAAAGAATTCAATAACCTGCTGTGGCAACGAAATTTAGAAATATCACCTCCATACTTAATCGCATTAGTAAAGCAAATCCCATTATGAGAAAATTGATGTGCATTGTTTCAGTGAGTGACATCATTGCTGATTGATTGTGAGCACCGAGTAGTGTATTTGTGTAGTTGTACATGTTTTGCACAAAATTCACTTCTATAAACCAATGCTACTTTCATCATTATTCATTCTCTTGAGAAGTTATTCATGTGAACAGTTTCAGATATTATTGAGCTAATGTTATTCTCTTGCTGTATGTCAAACTGTATACAACTGTGTAAAGTTTCAGTAAATCTGTTCACTCTCTGGACACCGCGAAAACGCATCCCAGGTGTCATTCATTTCTTCTGCCAAAAAAGGATTTATGAATCAAAGGAACTCTCCACATAGGGACATCACATAATTTAAAATGTATATATCTTTCATATAGCTAAGACATGATGGCACCCAATGTTCCAAAGTTTTAGTACCTGCCCCATGGACTTTACAGTTATAATGGCCTTTGCTCTGGTCTTGTCCTCAAACATCTGGATACTGGCATTCTATACACACTGTGCTGGCTGCTATTACCGAGCTCACAACAATTGCATCTTGGGAAGCTACAGCACTGGGTTTATTTCCCAGGAGAAGGAGTCATAAGGTGAGGCTACCCTTTCTGAATCTGGCCCTTCTTTTGGGAAAGCACTTACTGACCATGCATTTGCAGGTGCAACAAGTGGCGAGTTTTGCCCAGTGGTGTACGGTGCTGCACTGCTGGGGCGATGCAGAGAGTACTGCATTGCACTGGGAGGAGGCCAGTGGAATTCGGAAAAGGCCTATTGCAGCAGCATCGGACACTATGTTAGTGCAATTCAAAGAAATCACGGCTGTGGTGCCACCTGTATCTGCTGCATCGTGATGGCTCCCTTGGTAAAATCACTCTTTCACACTATTCATTCATATCATTGAAACAAATGTAATATGTGATGACCATTATTCATCCGGATGGGTGGCACTCCTGGTGGGTGTTGAGAAGCTCAGTCTGTTTTAAAGCTTAGCATGAATTTAGATTCGCTCCCTGCCCGGCAATCCCTTCAGTCAGTTCACTAGCCTATTATTTTGTGTTATATGCTTGTGCACTTCTCTTTGTTTCCTCTTTCCAAGTTGTAATTCCTTATCATTATAAACCTAGCGTCTATTGTATTTGGGAGACTGAAAACTTGAAAATGCAGCATAGTTACCATCCATGGCATTTGTATAACAAGTATTTTTTTATGTTCATTGTGGAGTGATGCTTTATTATGAACTGAGTAACAGTTTAAAACTGTTATTAATTTATTAAAAAACCCAATAAAAATATTTTGAAATAAAATAATAGCCTTTTTTTCTGCCTGCCACACACACTGCTCCATATGTCTACTGAATATCTCTTCTGCAGAAAAAAACAGACAGTGTTAAGATTTGCAAATTTGACATTTTTACGCTCACAATTCTTGCTCATGTGTTAACCAGTTCACATGAGCATTTTTACAGGCGCAAATATCCGTATGTTCTAAGTTTTACCAAAAGTGTTCGCTAGTCTTCAGAATAACATCATTTTACTATTCTTTAGGTTTAATAATTATTTTATTTTATATTCTGGTGTTCTTTAATAAGCAGGATAACCGGAAAATCATGTAAATTAGCTGTTGGCTCTGATTACCATTATGGATGGATTATAAATGAACACAGACATTTTCAGCCTTTCAATAAAACAGGAATAGGGATAATGGTACCCTGCCAACGACTGGAACACTTCTCACTTTGGTTGACATTAATCTTGTTTGTGGCTGCTGTCGGTATTATGGCTCTACTCTCATAGGGTTGAAATGCAGTATGGGCCTGGGTAAACAGCCTATGTAAGTGCCAGCATGTACCCCTGTGCCCACCCTCTAATCACAACTCACACCTGGTCAAACTCTAAATTTGATATCCACTGACAAGCAGTCTGAGGCATTAGATGAGCACCTGCTCTCTTACCTCATGTGGCAGTTTCCTCCACACCAGCCTAGATCCAAATCTTATCCTAAGTAGGTAACTGAACAATTTAAGCTAAGCAGAATTCAACACATTTTACAGAGCAGCTGACAAAGATATCAACGTGAAGTGACTTGGAGACCCTGCTAACATCCATTCCATTACAAAATAACAAACACTTGACAAACTGGCTACCTACAACCTGGGGGAAATAAATCCAGGAATACTTCTGCCATTAAGTGGTAAAAAAGTGAGACAGGAGCAACGGCGGATGCTGGTACACCCCCCCTCCATCAGTTAAGTCCACCCCTTTCCTCCCCCTATTTTATGTGTTTTATGTGTTTTGTTAGGATATAGCTGTTTGGTCAATAGCCACCAGAGGTACAGCACAGTTGCAAGGGTTTTTATAAGAGCGCTCGAACCAAACACGACCACATTCAGACAGTCAACCTCTGCACAAATATAATGGTCTCCTGTCACTGTTACATGTCAGAATTATTGAACAAGATTTATTTAAAGTAAGGTTCAACTGCAGTGCTGATACAAGTTTGTATAAATACTATTTGCAAACCGACAACTGCATTGACATGTATAAAATGCTTCTTAATGCGATTATGTTCCTGTGAGAAACACAGTTTGTAATATGTATAATCGCTCAAAAAAGCAAATAAAACAGATCAAACAAATAAAGTGGTATAAAAGGGAGCAGACCAAAATAAAAAGGAAATATGGATGCCACAAGGCAGTAACACACACATAAAAAGCTTAGGACACCAAACACATATTAAATTCCCCATACCAGACGGAGGAAATCTTTATTATCTGCCAAGAAATGGCAAATACTGGAATTGTTCAAATATTCACCTGATACATCCCAGCAACACCTTCGAAAAGAAGATCCTAAATATCTGAGATGCCTTTGCTAATAGTACCTTCACCTTACCAACCTCTTACTCCCTCTCTTCTCCAATCCCGTGTCACCCTCTCCATAACCATGACAAAATGGAAGATGTAACTCTAGGTAAGAGATAAAAGCCACCAAGGTAACCTGTCATGCTCAGTAGCATGCAAGAAAAAAACATTCCAAAACCTCACAATGGACGTCACAAATTTAATTAACATCTCATTTGTTGGTGGTACAGTCCTGGATTGACTGAAACACACAAGTATTGCTCCCTCCTGAAGAAATTAATGACAGGTCCCCAAGTGCTTTTAATTATTCTAACGGATTTCAACTCATACCCGAGTAAGATTTTGGATTAAGAAGTTCAAAACTTTGTGGGACAGCCCCCATTCCTGAGTGACTACTTGTCATGATTGAGGCCACAGTGAGATGCAGAATCACCTCTGGCAGTTATGAAACAAGATTTTCTTGTCACCCTCAATAAAGACAAACAAGTAGCCTTGTCCTGTTACCACTCAGGAAGGAGAACCTTCCACAAACACATAGTGCTAGTCCTTGCAAGATTACTGAGATCAAATCATCCTTGATATGAGGAAAGTGATCAGTGTCTATACATAGCTTGCGCCATTGTTTGCACAATTTGCTAATGACTCTTAAATCTGTCTCGTTTGCACTTGATTTAAAAATCTTGACTCAGTTAACTAAGAAGGTATTTCTATACCACATTAGCCACAAATCTCTTAGACTAATATCAAATATTCATATCTTGTTGAAGCTACTGGAGACAACAGGCAGACAGCAATGACGAGATTACCTGGGACACTACCGGAGACCTGAAGAATGTCAATCATGTTTCTGACTGGTGAAAGGGATGACAACTGCACTCCTGGATGTCCAGACAACTATCTGAAAATCATGGATCATAGCACAGAGACAGCTCTGATCGGCGCAACAGATGACATTCGTACCCTACTCAACAAAGGAAAATCAGATGTCCTGATCTTGCTTGACCTCTCTGCAGCCTTCGACACTGCCTCCCACCACACACTCCTCGATTGACTATGCCAGATTGGAATCACAGATGACGTCCTCAGATGGATGGCATTCTTTTCACCGATGGTGCACCCAGAGAGTCTGCCACCCTCCCTTCACCTCACAAGCCAAGCACACCATCTGCGGTGTCCCAAAAGGTTCATCCCTCAGCCTAACCCTCTTTAACGCCTACAGGACACCGCTCGCAGACATCGTCAGATCGCACAACATCATCTCTTAATCTGATAGCACACAGCTCGTCCTCTCGCTCTCAGCGGACCCCACCTCAATGAAGACCAACTTCCACAACTGTATGAAGAAAGTCTCAGACTGGATGAAGGACAACTGTCTTAATCTCAACATGGACAAAACGACAGTTCTGATCTTCGGCAGACACACCGCCCTCTGAAATGACTCCTGTTGCCATTGGAACTCGGACCCAACCCCACGCCAAAAGACCAAGTCTGCAACATCAACATCATCCTCGACAGTAAACTCTTCATCAAACGTCAGGTCAACGGCGTCACCTCAGCCTGCTTCCACACGTTCCGCATTCTATGCAAAGTTTTAAACTAGCTGCCCATCGGCACTAGAAAGACGGTGATTCAGTCCCTCATCACCAGACGACTGGACTACGGCAAAGCACTCTATGAAGGCACCACCACTGAACTTAAAAAAAGACTCCAGACAATCCAGAACGCAGCCGCTAGACTGATCCTCAACCTGCCCAAGAGAACCCACATAACCCAGCACCTGAAGGACCTCCACTGGCTTCCCAGTTCTCACCCTCGCACAGATACCTTGCATACGCTGCTGCTGCTCCAGAGGTTGCCCCTTCTCCCATCTCGCCGCCAAAGCTTGGAACGCCCTGCACCTCCGCACCGCACCCTGACTGACCCACTTCAGGAAGGGGTTCAAGACCCGGCTCTTCGACTGATTTCTGCAGCAAGCACCTGGATACCATCTCGGGTGGCAAGCAGCGCTCTACAAGTACGACTTGATTGACTGATGGATAGAGGTATGGCTGATAATTTAATATTATTAGATCTGTTCATGGCCTTTCAAATCCACAACTATGAGCCAATCTTACAGGGAATGTAAACTGTGGTTGGGGTGCTGCAAATGGGCAAATTGTTTTAGTATTTCCTATCTGGCAGATTGGCCAAAGTGAAATGTGGTGAGGCTTTTTTATCAGCAAAGCCAGTCTTATTTGAAGTCTTGCAGAGATCTTGTCTCTCTCCTCGCTTTCAACATCTGAATCAACTACTATGCAATCTGGAGATATCATCCAGCAACTATGCGGCATCCAGATAATCATCCACTAAAAAGCAATCTTAATGAAGTTGAGGAGAAGAGCAATGTCACTTTTCATAACATAAAAAATGGATGATTGAAAACTAGAGGAGTCTGAAGAACAGAAACATTACTTTTATTTGGGTCAATCGATATAGTGCTTAAAAGGTTTGTTAACATATAAGGCCATACGAAATCTCAGTTAAAAGCAAAACAAAGACTCTGGTCGATGTTTTTGATGAACAGTTGTGACTGGTAGGTCAAGGTGTAGTGTAGTTCCTATTTCCCTAATAGGCTCTGCGCATTGGAATAATATAACCTATAGGTTTGACATAGGACTAAGGTCGGTATGTCCCTATCGATTATATTAAACTTAATTACCTGTGCCAGCTAGCTCAGAGGCCACTAGAAACTCCTTGAGAACAAGAAGGGAGTAGTTTCTGGCAACCGAAAAACATGACAACTTTGTTTTCCGTTAGAAGCGGAACATGTCTCAGAATCATGGAAACAATAGATAACAGTTTCACTCATTCAATCGTGCATGCTTAGTCTCTGCAGAGTCACACAGAAAGGAAAGACGGGCGTTTCAATAAAAAGGGTTTTATTGAACAGTCTTGTTTCTCGTGTAAGAGATATGTGCTGTTATGATCACAAGACAGTATGCAAGATAAATAATGTACAGCGTAAGCAGTAGAAATAAATAATACTGCGCTAGCATTATCTTTTAGCATAAATTCACGTACATAAATAACATGAGCTAAGAATGCGGGTACTCATTCGATGCGTCTCTATGCTAGTTCTACCCCAGTGTACCTAACCTAGTCTAGGTGTAGGAAAAGGTAGAAGTAGGTGGAGTATTCTCTAGTATGGTAGACTAAGAGTATGGTAAGTCTAGTATGCCAAGAGTCTCTCCAGGATCTAGTCAGCTCCATACCTTGAGAATGAGAGAGGTGGGAATCTCCTGCCGGATCTTGAAACTCTAACACCCCGCGAAGCGAGTCAGAACACTGGAAGCTGGATTCGTCTGCGTGCAGGAATGACAGCGTCTTCTCAGTGCGTCAGGCCGGGATACGGGCTCCTCTGAAGTCGAGGTCTCCTCTAACTTGCTTGGGCAAGGGAAGGTATATTTATACGTGGTAGGTGTCGAGGAATGTTAGCATTGACGTGAAAACGGACATAGGAAGACGTCAGGAATGAACCCTTAAGGTATAACGGTTCATACATAATAGATGAGTTCTTGGAGAAATCAATAGTCCTGTGCTAGGGGAAATCCCGAAGCTTAAGGGTCTGGTTTCTAAGAACTCGTTGTGACGTTAGGGTGGACGGATGTCGGTGACCATGCCTGTATTTGGAGTGCACGGTTAATGCCTAAATAAGGACAGGGATTCTATGCCTATATAAGGGCAAGGTGAATTGTGCCTATATAAGGACATGATTCAGGAAAACCTATATACGGACCCCTAAAACGGAATACAACAAAGGTAATACAGAGGAGGCTTCATCAAATTATCATCTGAACCTGCTCAGGTGAGTCTTAACTTCTTTAGAGGCAAGCAGTGGAGGGAGGCTAACCAGAGCTAGCAGTGGAGGGAAGCTAACCAGAGCTAGCAGTGGAGGCAAGCTTGCCAGAGCTAGCAAAGGAGTGAAGCTAAATTGCTGTAATGTCCTAGTGGCTAGCACTTCAAGAAAAAGAACTTCCAAACTACAAGTCATTCAAAATTTGGTGGTCAGAGCAGTGGTGGTCATTGCCCCAAGTGATCAAGTGTCTTCTGCAAGGAAACAATGTACAGGCTCCTGTGCAAGAGAGAGTGACATTTTAAGTCCTTACCTTCACTCATAAGTCTGTATAGATCAATCTCCTTTAATATCTGAACTCTGCTTCATCTTTTCTGCCAAAGCAGAGAGCATCGGTCAAGTTGGATTTCTTTATATGACCATCAGCAGAGTTCAATAGCTCGAAGACAAATGTGGACTATTATAATTGCTACATAGACCTATTGTGTACATCTACGCTGCAGCAGGAATATGAAGTAGACATGTGTATACTTATTAAGACATCTATGATGGTACAAGATATGTAACATGATGGTATGATATACAAAATCAATAAAAACCAATAAAGTATGTTTAAAAAAATAAAAAAAAAGTTGGATTTCTTTGATGATAAAATTAGAAGGATCCAAACAAATTTATTGAGGCCTAATACTAAGGAGCCTATAAAACCGCCCGAGTGCCCTATGTTATAAGAATTGAAGGACCATCTTAGGAGGTGCAAGTCGGCCTCTACCTTAGATCCATTTCCCTCTCATATTTTGAACCAATTGGATGAGATGATTGGTCCAGTGTATTTAGAGTTATTTACGGCCTCACTGCAGTCTGGGATAGTGCCAGATCCCTGGAAAAGGGCAAATGCAATTCCCCTTTTAAAAACATAATGCAGACCCTAAAGTCCTGTCGAACTTTAGACCAGTCTTCCTGCTACCAGCCATTTCAAAGACTCTTGAAAAGATTGTGAACATCCAATTTTCAGAGTTTTTAACCACCGGCAACCCTCTGCACCAATCCCAATCCGGCTTCCAGGCCCAGCATAGCACTGAAAAAGCATTACTTCAAATAACAGAATCCATCAAGTCAAGTTTAGATCTTGGACTTAACATTGCTTTAATTCTGCTGGATTTAGCAGCGGCGTTTGATACTGTTACACTTGAGATTTTGCTCCAAACGGTGGAAATGGTTGGGGTGGGTGGAATGGCTCCGATATGGCTGGGCTCCTTCCTAGAGCAGCGACAGCAAGCAGTATGGATGAAGCCCTTCTTCTCAGAGGTGAAGTCATTAAAATGCGGGATGCTACATGGCTCATCACTGAGCCCCACTCTTTTTAATATCTATATGGCACCCTTGGCATTTTTTTTTTAAAACTGTTTTTATTGATTTTATGACAATATGCAACATGGATACACAAAGTGTGAGGAGCAGTGCTTAACATTACAAAATCACATTTGTTCCAGATTGAAGCAGCTTTAACACCAGATATTGTCACATTCTGTTTGAATATTATGAAATTTCCACCAAAGAGGATAGGAACCTTGATTTAACGGCCAGTCAGGAGGGGTCTGAACAAAGGAGGTGGGGGGAAGTCCGAATTCTGTTTGTCCTTGGGCCGCACCCTACTGACCCTGTTTCGCCCTCATCATCTCCCGTTTCCAGCCCGTAAGTAGGCTATCCATGGGGACCAAATGTTTTTGAACTTTTGAGGGCAGCCTCTTGCTTTGTAAGTCACTCTTTCTGCCACCATATACATGTCCATGCTAGCTTTCCACTCTGTAATAGAGGGGAGCGTGGGGACTCCCCAGTAGCGAGCTACATCTCTTTTAGCCACAACTAATCCCAGGTTGCATAACAGGAGTTTGCTACGAGGCAAATCTATTTCCGTGGGGATACCCAGTAGCATATAGCGGGGGGTCTAATTCGAGTTGTGCGCTGAGTATTGCATTTAGTTTTCCTAATATCCGTAACCAATATCTTCTAATGTGGCTACAGTCCCAAAGTATATGTATGTATGAGCCCTGGGGAGCTTTACATCTCGGGCAGTTGGGTGAGTCTGCTCTTCCCATAGTGTGCAGCCGTAATCTATCATAGTAGACCCTATGGAGGATCTTAAACTGTATGAGTCGGAGTCTCTGTTTTATAGCCACCTCTCTTGGGTGCATCAAGGCCGCCTCCCAGTCAATATCCTCCAGTGGCCCTGTAGTGTCTTCCCATTTGGCTCGAAGAGGCCCTAAATTATCTGGGATATTATTCAATAGAGTTTTATATGTCCAGGAGATGGCTTTGTTTGAAATCTCTTCCTGTAGGAGCCTGCCTTCCAAGGGGGTGAATTCTGGAATACTTGACGCTTCAATTCACTCCACCCTCCAAGCGTGTTTCAGCCTGAGATATGCATAGCGCTGATTGTTGTGTAGTTGATATGTAGCCTGTAGTGTGTTAAAGGAGGCAAGGGTGCCACCCTCTAAGAGGTCTCCCAATTTGGAAATTCCAATTGTATCCCATTGTCTGAAGCCCTGCAGTTTACTAATTTCCCATAGCCGTGACCCTTCCCACAAGGGAGTCACCCGTGGCATTTTTAGTAGAGTCATGAGGCATCAAAATTGTCTTGTATGCGGACGATACGCAGCTGCTGCTGTCTTATGGGGGTGATGCAGTCACTGCTAAACAAATTTTTACATCCTGTGTGATAGTAGTGATGGTCTGGATTAGCTTAAAAGTAATCTCTTGCAGTGTAACCCGAATAAGACAGAAATACTGCTGTTTCATCAGGACCCTCTTCTGGGCTGGACACATGCTTGACCAAGCACTGGTGTTCCATTTCTCCCCACAACTGAGGTAGCAAGGAACCTGGAAGTACTTTTTGATGTACAGCTCTTCCTCAAAGCCCAGATAGCAGCAGTGGTGAAATCCTGTTTCTGGATCTTAAGAATGCTGAAGAAATTCCTCTACTTCCTTCCATGGGATGCGCAGATAACAGTGGTTAGGGCACTGATTTTGTCCAGATTGGACTATGTCAATGTCTTTTACCTAGGAATTCCCGGCTATCTTCTGCATGGTCTGCAAATGGTGCAAAACAATTCAATCCGGCTTCTGTTCAAACTGTCTAAACGTTCCTCGGTGTCCCACCTTAGTTAACAACTGCACTAGTTGCCAGTCTGTAAGAGAGTGAAGTTCAAAGCACTAACAATTGTGCATTGAGCTTTCTACAATACAGGTCCCAAATACCTTAATGAAAGGATCGACTACTGCCCGGCCTTGGCCCTGCACTCTAGGAATGCTTGGATGATATCTGTCCCCTGTTTTAGAAGAAAGCGACCTTTCTCTCCTTTGTGGTTCTTGTTGCCAAGATTTGGAATCAGCTTCTGCTTCAACTAAGCCCTCATGAATGAGGTGAGCTTCCGAAAAGCCCTAAAAAGCCATCTATTTAATCCATAAGTCCTTCTCCTTGTCGGGTCTTCTGCTGTAGCACCCGGACACTTGTTGAGTAGCTGTTCACTATACAAAATTAATCATTCATTCAAAAATCTTCTGAACCTGGCACTTCACACATTAGCATGGGCAGAGAGTAAAGCCTAAAAATGCAGGCAACTAATGGATGGAATGATATTCCAAGGCCGCTATGCCTTATGAATCAACAAAAGTGCTGAACACGTAACCGTTTTCATAATGAGTTAGGAGATCGTCAATCCCTCCACAAAGCACTTGTACGCCTTAGTGTTATAGTGCATTATAAATAATGTCACTGCCAATATTCTCACAAAGCTTAAAGAATGGGAAGCAGTATCATGGCCTCTCCTTCATTGCATTCAATCATTCCTCCATATTCAGAGCCAGACAATATGCATGACAGTTTCTGCATCATCGCCTACACTTTAGGCGATAATGCATAAACTGTCATTCATATTGTCGGGCTCTGAATACGGACGGTGTACTACAGGGTTCACTCCTCTGCCCTCTTCTCCACAATGCCTACACACACACTCCCTCACACAAACACTTTATCCACAGCATGCATAGTTAGAGCGACCAGATGTCCCGGATTTCCCCGGACAATCCCAGTTTTCAGAGGACTGTACCGGTGTCCCAACGCTTTTCCTTAATTTTAAACACATGTCCCGGTGTTTGGGACAAAGATCAAGTCATCCTGCAAAGGAGAATCAAAAGGTATGCTTTTGTTATATAATTTATCTGTTTCAGGCAGCGCAAGTTGACAGCTGCATGCATGCTTCAGCAGAGGGGAGAGAGAGGGCAGCAGTACTGAGGGTAGAGGCTAGAAATCTTGCCATAGCTAATGTTATGTGAATATACCTTGTACGTGTCTGTGTATAAACATATATATAAACATATATATATATATATATAAACATATATATAAACATATATATATATATATATATATATATATATATATATATATATCTATATCTATAGATATATATATATTTATACAAATTTGGTGCAATTCCGTTCAGCAGTTCGGGCTGTAGCCACGTCTAAAGTTTCCTATGGGAATTAACATGGAGAAAACACGTTTTGGGACCCCCCTTTTTTCTCGGCCCCCGCTTGCCGAATCACCCAAAACTTTCAAAACAGGAGCTGACCGGAGCGCCCCACTAGTTTTGAAAATGTCGCAATGATTCGTCAACCGGCGCCAAAGTTATTGGGAAAAGAAAAAACGCTTTTTGAATAGAAAGAAGGTCCTAACTATAACTACCTACTGGCGACCGCCAGTAGGTAATATATATAGATAGAATATATATATTGTGTATGTATATATACCTATACAAACAACTTCCCGTTTCTCCTCTCCTCAAACAGGGAATGAGCGGCACTACAGTCACGAATGACTTACTCACGACAGCACATAACAAAGGTGACAGTCAACACATTTCGGCGTTTGCCTTCCACAGAACCATATAGTCCCAACGTCTAGATCGTCCATTTTAAGTGCTCCCTTTACCATAGTCCATCATCACTTGTTATCACAAAAGAACAACTAGAACGTACATATACATTACATAAAGCTGTCAAATTTGTCCACTATTTTAAGACATCTTTTCGCTTTCCATCGTATTTGTGAAGTACATTAATTTTACAATCGTTTATTTGTTACAGGGGACTATTTGACAACACTTCAAATGTGGCAGACAGTTTCATTCTCAAAATTTGGAGTCATCAACATTTATAGTATCCAATGTGAAATCTCAATAGACATTTACATTTCAGTAAAGTACTCTGATTATAACATATCAAGCAAACTGAACCAAATTATTTGAAGAAGCACATTCGGTGAATCGTAACCTTCTTGCTAAACTTTCCTTCTCAGTTTATTATTTTGTTTATAAAGCAATTGATTGTCAGACACTGTTTATAAAGTGCTAATGCTTAAGATATTTAGAAGATATATTTGAGACAATTATTAAAGTTGTGCAAGATTACTTCAAAGAATTAGAAACAAGATATACAAATGGCTGTTCATAAAGTGCTAATACGTCAGATCTTCAGAAGCTAGCCAAACAGAATATTAGAGAATGTTGGAAAGAAAATGCAGATAAGACTATTTGTAAACATCAAATGGTACAAGACTGTTTGTAAAATCTTGGTTCCTAAAATGTCAGGGTGTGTATGTGTACATATATGCATTCCAGTAATAGGTGCAAATCTCCCTTCCTCCTATATCTCACTGTGCAAAATTGAGCAATGTTGATAATAAAGTGTCAGTGTTTGAGATCTAAAAACAAGTCACTTTTAAAGTGTTTGAGTTGATGGCATCTATGCTACATATTTTGCGGTACATCATACATAATACATTCTTTTTAAGAAATTCACTCAATTTTTGAAATATTATAAAGTTGGGTTCTTCTTGTACAAATGAGCAAATTCTCAAAACACAAGATTAAAATAGACTCCCATCATTCAAGTCAATAGTTAGTAAATTGCCCATTGGGCATATAGGTTGCATCTTCAACAAATAAATAATCTGTATGTGCACTTCAAAATCAAATTCAATACAGCATTTGATTAACCGACAAGTTTACTATAAGACAATATTCGTATAGACCGTAATCTCAATCTAGCACCCAATCAAGAGCTGTAGTTCAAAACATTCCAATAGTTTTCTACCATATCATCATACAAGACTAAACAAATGTCTATGTATATCAGGGTCATAACTCCTTAGAAGAAAGCATTAGGATGTGGGCAATTCACTTAATCTCCCCGTGCCTAATAAAATAAATGTGTCCGTCTGTAACGCAATAGGTGCTCATGTAAAATGCTCTGATACCTTCCGTTCGACTTTGCGCTATATAAACCCCCCCCCGCCCCAAAAAAGGTTGTTACACTGATATTTAGGTCATCTGAGGGAGAAGGAACATTTCCCAAATGTATATACAGTTCAGACTCTAAATTGTGTCCCATGGGAGTTTCTGTTCTCATCAAAATAATCGATTTGGACTCCATCCTTCTTAGTGTCAACTTTCGATCACCTCCCCTGTCACCTGTTTTGATATGTTTTAAGCCAAAGTACCGCAGTTCCTTAGTATCACCTTTGTGCTCTTCCCAGAAATATTTAGAGATCGGGTAGGAGAAGTCTTGATTCTTTATGGCTCGGAGATGTTGTAAAATTCTCAGTCGCATTTTATTTACAATGCTTCCCACATATTGACGAAAAAGCTCCGGGAAGCGGACTTCGGGGGTCCGTGCCGGACCCCCTTTACCCGTAGCCTAACGAGTCGAACACAGGGGGGTCCCCCCTTCACATGCGTGTACGGTGCGGATGGCACCAACGCGTACCCACAGCAGGGGGCGCCCTTTTGCGAGACGTACCTATTCAGCTGATGCGAGGCCATGCACGCGTCGTACGACCAGCTCCCATTGACTGCAATGGGAATCCGACCGAGCCGAGTCCGTCAGCATGCGGCAGCATCGTACTCGCTCGGTCGGACTCCAGGGGTACGGCTCGGTCGGAAAGCACTCCGGATCCGGCTCGGTCGGAGGGCTTTCCGACCCAGATCGGAATCGACCCCTATGTCTACATTCTACAAATCCCAAACATGACTGACGTTTAAACTCAAAACAGCAATTTGCAGTTCTCCATCCTCCTACATCAAAATGATCTGTCCTGGCATCTCTTCTTTAATTATATCAAGAAAATGCAATTATAGGTTTAAACAATGCAGGAAGGAGGAACCAGCAAGGACTCTGATGGCGAATGTGCACTGGAGTCGTAAACACGATTGGACAATAAATAGAAAAATAACATTTCTGTTTTTCCTTAATAATGCCGCTGAGGAAACATCATAGCAGTAGTAGGCCAAGGGTTGTGTTGCACTATACAATCTTTAACCAAATCGTTGCTGTACTCTTGTTAATTCAGTAAGAAAAACTATTCTGTGAGGGTAAGTGTTGTCCATTTCTGATTAACCTAACTACGGGAAAATGCACTGGTTTAGATGTTGACAAAAAGTTTGATACGATGGATGAGCATATTTAAGTTAAAAGGTATGCAAAACCTAACAGTATGGTGCAGGCAGATGAAATGGTCGAGATGGGTACTCCAGGGATGATAAGACTTGGTCTTGCTGCTGCATTGAGGTAATAATACAGAGCAAATTGCAATATGGTGGAAAAATGTCTCTTAATCTCTCTATCTTCTCCTAGTCTAAAAAAAAAAGGGCTACCAAAATGATGCTGTGGACCTATGTTGGATCAGTACATTTTTACAAACTTCTAATTTATAGTTAACTGAGTCAAAATTAGCAGGAAGAGGACAGGTAATGCTAAAGCAAGATTCTGAAATAAATGTGGAAAGAGGGGAGGCCTTTAAAGAAAAGAGTTTCCTGGAAGGGAGCAAACAGAATTCTCAATTTCCGCTAGAAGTGCATACTTAAAATTTACATGCAATGGAAAAATCTGGGGAAATTTCTACGACGGTAGGAAAAAAGTCCCTTATTTTGCAAAATTACTCTTCATAGATAAATATGATTACATTAAGAGTTTTAGAAAAGTTTGTATTAATTGCATTCAGTTACTAAAGCTCTAAAATTAAGTTGATAGTGTCTAATAAATAATGAAATATGTTCAAAGTTATAAAAGTTATTTATACATTTTTAGCTCTTGCTTGATAATGCAGCGCCGTAGGGATTGCAATGTCCCTTTCAGCCTTCCATTTCATAGCGGTCCGCCCGACATGAAAAGGCAGGCAAAATGTGACTTTGGGAGCACCTAGTAGCCCCCTTTCCTCCTGGTCCTCGGCTATAGGTTCCTAAACATCCCTGCACCATTTGGCAGACACCCTATGGTGCCTGCCACATGATGCAGGGATGTTTAAAAAGTGTATATTTTGGACTGCGGCATGTGCTGCAGCCCGCAGCACACGCCGCAATACAAAATATACATATTGTGACCGCCTTGAAGGCGGTCGCATCATAATACGGGTAGCAGGACCGCCGAAAGCTAGTCGGGCAGGCCTGCTACCGCCATGGTGCCAGCAACGTAATCAGGCCCTTAGTTTTTATCATCAGAGAGACCCAGGGCTGGAGAGAGAAAGGCAAAAAAGGAGAAAGAAAGATTAAAAGAAATATAGACAAACAGAAACAACATTAGAAACAGCGACAATAAAGAACATTCAAGAGTTATGTTATGTTAAATGGTTTTCTTAAGCACTCAAGTACCTGAGGGTGTCTTGGCGCTGGCTACAGGTTCAGTGTGAAGAACCCCAGGATACGGGCGCCTATGCAGTGCTAAAAAAACATGGTCTTCAGGGCCTTCCTAAAGGCCAGTAAGTTGGGCAAGGCTTTGATATGCAAAGGAAGCATATTCCAGGCTTTTGTCGCTTCCAACACAAAGCTTTGTCCACCCCAGGCCGCTCGTTTGAATCTGGGCACTGAGATTAACTTGGCAGTTGCGGATATTAAGGGTCTATTTGGCGTATGTCAGCTGAACCCGTTTTTTAAGAACTCAGGCCCTAAATCGTGAAGTGCTTTGTATACTATGCAAAGTGCCTTGAAGGCAATTCTTTGCCTAATGGGCAACCAGTGAAGTTTTTTCATGGGCTTGGCCACCGACTGGTGCTTGGAAACCTTCAACAGGAGATGAGCAGCGGCGTTCTGCAAGGTTTGAAGCCTATTGAGCACATGTTGATGTGCATTCAGTTAAAGACCATTACAGCAGCACAACTTGGATAGCACAAGGGTGGTAACAACGTTTTATGAAGATGAGATGAAATAAAAGGAAGTACCTTCTTTACCACCCTGAGGGTGTGATAAGCCGCAGATGTAATGGCATTGACTTGGTCGGTGTAGGCCAGTTTATCATTAAGTCTCCCAAGTTGTGGGTTTTACTGACTGGTGTGGGGAGGGGGCCCAGGTGTTGTGGCCACCAGGCAGGAGTGTAGAACAAAGACTGAGTTTAAAAAAACAAAACTTCCGTCTTTCCTGAGTTAAGCTTTAAACTGTTATTAGATATCCATAGGCTGACTGCCTGCATTCAGTCACAAAATCTGGCCCAGTGCCAGAGTCCTCATTGGCCTGGGAGATGACAATTTGAGTGTTGTCAGCGTAGGAAGTAAGGGAGAAGTCAAAAGATTTAATAAGCTCAGCTAAAGGGGTGGCATAAACATTAAAAAGTGTGGGACTGAGCGAGGACCCCTGGGGGACCCCACAAGGAAGAGAGTATGGCTGTGAAACGAAATTGTCCAGTCGAACCGACTATTATCGTCCATGAAGGAACGAGCTAAGCAAGTCCCAAGCTGAGTCCGTGATACCGATGTTAACTAAGCGATCCATCAGCAGACCATGGTTGACGATATCGAAAGCCGATGACAGATCGAGTAAGATCAGGGCTGTTCTGCCTCCCTGATCAAGGGGCATACTGATATCCCCTGTCGCTTTGATTAAGGCAGCCTCAGTGCTATGACTGGTGCGATAACCAAACTGGGTAGCGTCCAGTAAATTATGGGCTTAAATAAACTCAACAAGTTGAGTGTTCATTATGGTCTCTATAATCGTATCTGGCATAGGTAAACATGAGATCGGGCAATAGCTGTTAGGATCGAGAAGGTGCAAGGAAGGTTTTTTTTATAAGAGGGAGCACTGCAGCCTTTCTCCAGATAGATGGAAACGAGCCAGACTGAAGTATTAAGTGAAAGATGTCCATCAGTATTGAAGAAATTGACTCAGAAGCAAGCATAGCTACCCTAGGTGGCCAAGGGTTCTCCGGGGATCCAGATCTTGTAGATTTTACCAATTTTATGACGGCATTCAGCTGTGCATTCAAGAGACGCACCCCCTGAGGGTACGCTTTTTTCACCAATTTTATGACCTCATCTCTAGAAGGTGGGTTAAATGCATTGCATTAAAAGTAGTATACACCGAGTGGGGCTAGGGCTGGTCATGCAGCCGTAGGAAGAAGTGGACATGGTAAAAAAATCTGTTGTAAACTTCTTTCTACTTTCTGGAGAAAAAAGTTGGCCAAAGAATTACATAAAGATTGGCCGGAGTTGGTGAATTTCCTGCCTGAGTCAGTGGTGAGTTTAATGACTGTTTGGAAGAGTTCCTTCGTCAAATTCTTTGCGGCTTCAATCCTATTGGTGAAGTAAGAAGCTTTTTCCTTAAGAAATCTAGCCTTATAGGTACTCAGGCATTTCTTGTATTTGGCCTTTTCTTCGTCCTTGTACTCTAATCTCAACCTTTTCTCTTGTCTCCTACAGCTCTGTTTAAGAGCCCTAAGGTCTTCTGAAAACCAGGGAGTGGAGACATTATTTCTCTTGCATTTAGAAATGCTGGCTGGAGCCAGGGTGCGGGCAGCTGTGTCAACCCAGTGTGTATACTGTGTGACAGCTGTGTCCAAATCTTCGGAATAGGCGGGTAATGATTCCTCCAGCAATTTGGAGAACCGGTCCAAATCTACTTTAAGCCAGGCACTAGAGGATGTTGTGCTTGGACTGACTCTGGGGGAGTGTTCTGGTGCTATAGCTTTAACGACAAATAGGAGGGCACTGTGATCAGACTATGCTAAGGGAAGAATCTTGGTAATGCCCAGAAAACTGTTATTGATAAAAATACCTTCTAAGGTATGTCCTGTCGAGTGTTTAGGGCCATCAACCATTTGAGAAAGATCTAAGGAAGACATGGTCTGAAGAAAAACTGGTGTGTCAGTGTCTGACTGGGCCTCCAGGTGAAAGTTAATATCGCCCTGCACAGTGTAGTGACAGGAGAGAATGTTAGCCTCTAACAGGCTGCTAAATTCCTGTAAAAAGATTGAGCGGGGGCCAAGCAGGTGGTAGACAATTGTCCCATTAACGGACTGGGACTTAGAAACAGCAACATTAAAGGTGAACGTCTCGCAGTAGGGTGATGGCAAAGAGTTCCACCAAACCACTAAGATGGATCTATATATAAGTGCTAGGTCTCCCCCTCCTGCCCGGGCTATCCTGATGGTAGATGGCATATCCCTCGGGAATAGCACCCATCATCTTCGGGTCAGATGAGTAGACAGCCCAAGTTTTGGCAATAAAGGCAAGAGAGGGACTGTAGGTTTCCCTAAAGAGAAGGAACTCCATATTGTACTTCACCAGTGACCTAGCACTGATGAGCAAGCAGGGCAGATTGTTACTGGGTGTAGTAAAAATCAGCTGTTGGCTGCCAGGAGTCTTGTGTGATGTACCCAAATCAGAAGCAGAAAAGCCCAAGGCTAGGCCACAAGCATGACATGACCGATGGCATATGGCCGCAAAGATAAAAGGATCCAATTGGGGTTCAGCAACACACTCACCTGTGGATTTTAGCGCTAGCAGTGCGTTGTGCGTGTATGTAAGTTTAGGCCGCAGATCTGGTGCAAAACAGGCAGGGGACTGGCGCTCAGCACGATCCGGGCACGGACAGGTGCAGACGGGCTTGCCTTTGGCTCGCCTTCAGTGCAGTAGCTTTGTGTCTAGAGGAATGAGATAAAGAGGCAAGTGTAGGGCAGAGGTAAAGTCTTTCAAGCAGCTGCGGCCTCAAGACTTGATTCAAAAGGGGCTTCACAAAGGCCAGGGCATCAGCAGGCTTTGTAGAACCGACAGAAACTTCAAATATTGTGCTTCTCAGTAACTGATACTGAACCTAAGGTCATTTGTAGTGCAAGATTGTCTCCCGTGTCAGTTTTTCTGTTGCTTCACATTGGAGCTTTTCTACCTCCAGTGGACAAGGGTCACATGTCAGGCTCTTAAAAGTATTCTACAATCAAGCAGAAGTGTCATGGGCTCAAAAACAAATGAAATAGTTGGGCTGCTTCATCACCAATGCACTGCAGCCAGACATCACACATGTCCAATGTGAGTTTAACAGTGGATCACCTGGAAATAACTAACAGTGTAGGCAGTGCAGTGGTCAGTGTCAACAGAATTGGGTGTCAAATAGGTGTAGAAAATGTGTCAAAAGTCCTACTATTCAAAAACAACCACAGTTTTTACAAAGTCTTTTTTTTGTTCCAAGATTTCCTCGTTTTTAAGGAGGACTTTCAGCTTCGTAAGAATCTGTAGTTTTTAGGATTTGACTTTTCAATAGGCAGTCTTATTGGGGTCTTCATAGGACTGTAGACTTTCTATATATCATCCAAGCCATCAATTAATTTAAAATAAAATAGTTCATAATATAGTCAAATGTTCAAATATGGCTAAAAATGCCAACTTGCATGCTAAGCTACCAATATGCGAAACTCAGAAGGGGATGAACAATATTTCAGAGTTATTTCAATCAAGCAGTGGACAAGGTTATGTAGCATCGCCAATAATTCACCAAGACAAATGTACTCATGCAGCTGTAACAATCATTAAAAGGTAATAAATATAACTTTCAAGTACATAGCACATGGGACACAAGTTCCCAGGGTACTCAGAAGGGGATGAACAATATTTCAGAGTTATTTCAATCAAGCAGTGGACAAGGCTATGTAGCATCACCAATAATTCACCAAGACAAATGTACTCATGCAGCTATAACAATCATTAAAAGGTAATAAATATAACTTTCAAGTACATGGCACCTGGGACACAAGTTCCCAGTTACCAAAGCATGAAGGCATTTAAAAATGTCTTGGGAAATAATTACCAAAGGTTCGTGGAAAGGATAAATGAAGCAACCTAACAATGTAAAAAGAGTGTGCTGAATTGTTTCAAATGGAAATAAACAATCATAATAAAGCACTACTTGTAGGCATGACAATACACTGAAGATAAGTGTGGCCCTCAATGATACTCAGTAAGGAGAAGATGCTGAAGTACACAAAGAATGACTCTGTAATCAAAGCAATATTTGAAATGGGTTATATTCAAGGATGCTTGATGGATCGGGAAACCGTGGAAGTCTGTTGTGTTTATGACATGTTGTAGAATTCTGAGTTGGATTGTTCAGTTAGGAATGTATGCTGTGTGGGGTTCTTTCTGTGCCAGTTACGAGTTGTGGCTGGCATACGCATCTCACGTTGCGGCAGGCTGAATAAAGCCCTTCTTGATTTTAACTGGAGTTTGCCTAGATGACGTTTTTACTACAATATTTGGCAACAAATTGCCAGTCATTCAGCCTGCCAAGTGACATCGCATTCATAGAGATTACGTGGCTGTTGTGAAGATCAAAGGCGATCAGTGAAGGAGTGTGATCACTGCAAAGCTGGGCATCTTACTTCTCCATGTGGCAAAGGTAACTTAATGGTTTCTGGAATCGCATGTTTTGAATGAACCTATCAGCTGTGCACTAGCTACTGAAACAGCACTGCTAGCGCCGTTAACTGCAGGTTTAAACAGGCCCTGATGTAAAGGCCCGCACTGTGCTGCGTGCTATGTGCGCATGGCCCTGATTGACATTCTGACTCATGCCATGCCCATATGCTAAGCATGTGAGGCCCGACCGGCATACTCTTGCAGCACACACAGAGAGGAATCTGTTTTAAAGCCAGCGCTGCTCCCGCCTAGGGGTATCAGAAAGCACTGTTTCATTTCAACGATTTATGCGAGGAACTAGGCTGCATGACCGGTGCTGCTCAATTTTCGTGGATGCGCTTGATGGAGCAAGGATTTGAGAAAATGAGACTTGCTCGATTGAATCCTCCATTAACTTTCACTAATCATTAATTAGTAGATGAGACAAAACTAACATACACCCAACACAGATACACGGGGAGAAAAGCTTACGCATGCTTGAATTAATGAGAAATAAAATGCAGCACGATTAAAACCTGCGTTAACTTGCACAAACATTTTGCGCATGTGCAAAACCCGAATTACGTATAAGTAACGTGACTAACTCGCTTTGAGAGGGAAAACCTCACGCATGCACAAGAAAGTCCAGAACGTGGTCTTGAGGTACCGCATGCCCGGCATATGCTTGCTTGATTTGAAAGAAAGCTGCTGCTATTAACGTTTTTGCCCAAGAGTAATAATAATATCATGGGATAGAGTCGAAGTGGGTGGTGAACAGTGAGAATTACATGTTTAAGAAAATAACATCTGTTTATGATTCTTTTATTAATAGTGTGCATTTGGGCCTGTTAATCCATGACTGAAAAAGAAAATGGCATGCTCAATGAGTCCATGAAATGACCCGGTGACACAGAAAGAGCTGAATGTCTGCCAAGATCCAAGGACAGAAGGGATGGGAAAAGAAGATGATGTATCGGTCAACTATGAAGCCTGTATTAAGTGAATTATGGCATTTGCAACAAAATATGCATGTTTCAAATAAATTATATGAATGAGTAGAAAGGGCAGGGTTAACAAACAATAGGTTTTACTAATAAAATGAATACATCAGCTTGGGATGATGAAGACACCCCTAACCCCGTCCAATCATATTCCGTAGTTTAGTAAAGCTGCAACACTTGAGGGTGGGACATGAAGAAATAAAGACTATAACTGGAGTGACTTAAGTTAAGAAAAATTAACGATGCTGACAACGCTGCTGAGAGCTGAGCAGAGAGAGAGAGGACGAGAGTAGACTCAGAAGATCCAGACCACTGCCTGATTAGATTTGAAGATTGCGGAAGGATATCGAGGAGGGAGAAAGTGTAAGAGAGGGAATCGCCCTGGTGCGTCGGGTTGTAGAGAAGTCTAGTAAGTATCAGATCTGTCCTGATCCTATCCTTTAATCTTTGTCTCCTGATCCTAAGTCAGGGGACCCCCACCAGTCCTTTGGCCAGAGGGGTGGTTTTCCAGTCTTCTTCATTAGGTACATGTCATTCTATCCAGGATTTGCATATTTCTTTGCAAATGTATTATAAATGTGCCTTTTGTCTCTTCATCTATCCACTCTTATGCATTTGATTTTGTTGAATGAGCTTGTGTAATTGAATGTATTGTGCTATATGATTGTTCTCTCTCCCACTTAAAGAAAAATGGAGTTTGCACTGTGTACTTGTAATTGATGAGCGTTCAACTTAATGACTGAAATTTTAGATAAACTTATCATTATTATTATATTTAGAGTCTGTGGTTATTTCATTATGAACTCTAGTTAAGAAGTTGTTAATATCACCATCAACTAACTCAACTAATGGTCCATCGACCAGAGGAAGAGTGTTGATTCGTGAAGATTAGTTAGACATGATACTGTAATTGATTTGTGGTTACAGGGAAATAACTAATCAGAATTTGTGGAATTATATAGAACTAAAAAAACCCTTCCAGCGGGAAATTGG
Source organism: Calotriton arnoldi (assembly GCA_963921515.1). Taxonomy (NCBI): domain Eukaryota; kingdom Metazoa; phylum Chordata; class Amphibia; order Caudata; family Salamandridae; genus Calotriton; species Calotriton arnoldi. The sequence goes on from CAWUFW010000954.1 coordinate 2,071,747, forward strand.
CCAAGGGGAATCCAAATAATCGTATTTGGATAAAGGTATATGGGCCCATTGAAAAGTTCAGTTTTGTGTTTAAAAATATCCAACCCTGGCCTCTTTGCGCTGGATCAGTTTTTCTGGTAGCAGAGTTATGGTTATTATTGATTAGTTTGGTGATTATTGATTATTGACTATATGTTCTTAACATGAAAAGTTAGTGTCCTGTTCTATGTTGTCCGGAAGTACAGGTATAGAGATACCTGGGAATCCCGGGAATGGAATTTTGAAGAGTGTGGTAAGGAAATCACACTGCAGAAGGTTACCCGTCTGTTGCCATAATACCTAAACGCTACGGAGGGCTGTAGATGTTATATCAGGGACTATATCGTATAAGAGTAGAGTGTGAGTGATAGCGAAGAGTCCACCTGTGAAACTTTGGCCTTACCCGAAGGAGGAGTATCCCTAGAGGAGTAATAGGTCCTCCCCGAGCTTAAGTGAAGGGTAAACAGTGGTTTTTACTCGTAGTGTAAGGAAGTATTTTTTTCTTTGAAGCAAGTGAATAAACTATCTTTGAATTAGCGGAGCAGACAGAGTAGCGCTGTTTTTATGTTGTTACTAACAGAAAATATATTAAGAAAAGTTTAGAAAATACATTGTTGTATTACCTTGTGAGGAAGGGTCAGTAGCAGGAGTAATACTGACGTCACAGAGAGCCGCGCTGGTATTGGTTGAAACAAGTGCGTGTGTGGAAAGCTCTGATTGGTTGGTAGACAAGAACCGCACAGGTATTGGTTGTGGAAGAAAGTACGTAGTGAGCCTTGATTGGACTGTTGGTGTGAGTCGCGCTGGTATAGGATGAGTGTTGGGAAACAGGATACGTAAGAATACAGAAGAGTTTCTAGTTTAGCTTGCTGAAAATAACTAGTTACAGAATGAAGCTGATTTTATAAAATCTAAAATTTCTTTAAAAAGGATAAGCATGTAGTAACCAGAGAAGGGATTCTTATGCCACCCCCTAATATGCCTGCTTCTTTTATGATGCTGGAACGAGGATACCATACGTGTGTTTGGTTGGAAAATTGGGTGGAATATACGAAAGGTGATAGTGTTTTAGCGTTTCCTGAAAATGGTACGTTTAATGTAAGGGTTCTTCAGAATTTGAGAAATCGGATGAATACATTAGAACCTAGCCCTAGGTTAACACAGTATGAAGCTTTGGAGGAATGGGAAGTTGAGGCATTTGAGCAAGAGAAATACAGAGGAGGTAGAAGAATAAATAGAGGATTTTTCCCAAGATATCCGTTTGATACTCGAGGAGATGAGATGAAAAGATGGAGAAGAGCTGTAGTAACAGACGGGTTGTATCCAGTATTGATGGCTGAAGATCAAGTAGGGAGTAAATGCAAAGAAAAATGAAACACAAATGTATGGCAGGAACAGAATGTGATGAAACCGATGATGAGTTATTAGAGGACATTTTAGTTAAAAGACCTCCGCCTTATCAAGAAAATGCTGGAGAGGCAACTCCAAGTGCACCAATGATGAGAACTCCATTAGTTCCACAGGTTCTATATGATCCAACAGTTACCAAAGTATTACAGGAAAAGGAAAGGGTTGCATTGAATAGAACAAAAGAAGAGATAATTCAGAAAATAAATCAGTTAGGTTTAAATGCCGAAGCTTTGACAGTGCCAGTAATGATAGGTCCAGTTATTCCATTATATGGGGATAAAGAGACACCCCGAGATTACAAACAGTGACAATCCCACAAAATAATGTCAGAAAAGAGGTAGCAATGTCAGAAGATCTAACCAGTGAGACTGATTCAAATATATCATTACTAGATCCCCCTAATATTGAAACAGTGACGGAGACTCCGAAAAGAGGTTCACCAGTAAATAAAAGGAGAAAGGAACTGATTGTCACTCCGGTAGCAGGAAATTCTAAAGGATTTTCGCCAGAAGAGCTAGAGGAGTGGGCGAAAGGTTTAGACAAAAAGAAACCTCAAACTCCAAGTATAGATGGGGCCAAGTTGAAAGTGGATTTGGAAGAAATGATCATTGGTACAATAAGTCCAGAGAGATTAGGTACATACAGTGATGATGAATTGTTGTTTTTGTGTAAAAGTATAACATGGAGAGCAAAGAATTTGCATGAGAAAATAGTAGAAGTTGCTTCAGAATTTGGAAGGGATTTAGAAAAATCGAAATTATTGCAGAAACCATATAGGGCAGAATCTACTGACAAGGATTTAGAAAGTTTGAATGCATCAGGAAGGAGATTACAAATCAAAGAATTAATGAATATTTTGAAGAAATGGGGAGTTGCAGACAGATGGAGAGGTAGATGGACAAAGAAAAGGGATGAGGCAGCTACAAAGGAAGCATCTGCATTCCCATTAAGAGAAACAGAACAGGTTGAAAGAGTGTGTCCAATGAGAGAAGTTCCTGGTGGTGGACATGTTCATGTTCCATGGTCCAGACAGGATATTTTGTCTTTTACGAATGATTTTCCTAGATTAAGGGAGAAACCGGTTGAATGATACAAGCACGTAGAGAGGTTTGTGAAGGTTTCAAAGGTATTATTGAAGGATTTGGATGGTCTGTTTGATATAGTGGTGCCAACCGATTTGTGGACAGAATGTAAGATTACGGTTGATTGGCCAACTGAAGAATATCCAAGAGATGCAAAGACAGGTGCACCTTCAGAAGATGTGATGAAAAAGTATCAGCAAGTGATTACCTTCTTGAAAGGGAAAATTCCTCCAAAGGAAACGGATTGGGTTAAAATAGATAGAACAACTCAAGAACCGAAAGAGTCAGTGCATGCATATTACGAAAGGTTATTACAGGTATTTAAACAGTATAGTGGATTTGAAAATATTGGTGATAAGGATATGGGACATTTTGTGTACAGGTTTGTGTATGGACTGAGATCAGAAATTAGTCAGATGATTCAACAGCATATGCTTTGCTGGCAGAGTAAGCCCATTGATGACATCTTGAAGTACGCAAAGTATTGCAGTGGTGATATTGACGCAAAACATAAGAAATTGAAAGAAAAGATGATGTGGGCACAAGTGAAGTTAGCAGAACATCAAGAGGCAAGTACTGGTTCTCAAAATGAAAATCAGTCGAATAACCAAAATCAGAATAGTCAAGGATCGAATGGGAATAAAGGAAAAGGGCGAATGAGTGGAGAAGAAGCGAAAAAGAAGTTTCCTTGTCATGCGTGCGGAAAGCACGGGCATTGGAAGAATGAGTGTAGAAACGTTCAACAGAATAATGGGGAAAATCAAAATATAAATCCACAGATGCAGAATGAGGTGGTTGTGAACCAACAGCAACAGGTAGTTACTCCACAGTTACAGGTGCCACAAGCCCCTATGCCCAACTGTATGAAAGCTCAAGTGCAGAGATACAGTGTGAACACCGGATTTCGTGGAGAGAGTGGTAAGAATACACAAACGGTTCAACAATATTGGATGCACAGTAATGAGTGTGATTCAGATGTTTCCCAATGACGGTGCCTGAGGGGGGAGGAAGAATGCGTGCTTGGCGCATCTTTGGCGGTAGATCAGTCAGGTCCATTTGTTGATGGAAAGGTGGAAGGTAATGACATCACTTTCCTAGTGGATACTGGTGCTACCCGTTCTACTGGTGGAGAGGTGTGGTGCAGCGGCCAGGGCAGCTGACTTCGGAGCACAGGGTTCACGGTTCGATCCCCGGCTCCGGCGGCAGCTCAGCTCAGCACCATGTGACTCTGGGCAATAGCTCACTTAATTTCCACTCCGGCCCCCAGCGCCTTGAGACCCGTAAGGGTGAGTAGCTGCGCTATATAAAAACGGACTTACATTTTTTTACTGTGAGAGCAGCAGAAATTCCAAACCTACCCCTCTCGGGAGAAACTATCCAAGTTGTAGGAGTCTCAAATAAGCAAATAAAAACCCCGCTTACTAAACCAATAGAAGTGAATATTGGAAATTTCAAAGATATGCATCGGTTTGTGGTGTGTGATTCAAGTCCAGCTAACTTTTTAGGGAGGGATTTGTTGTGCAAAATTAACTGTACCATCTATTGTACACCTGATGGTATTGCTTTTCAAACACCCGATGAAGATATTGCTTTCAAGATGATGCTAGCAAAACAAGGAACAGAAGTGGATGAGATGTTTTCACTTCTGACTGAAAACAGTCTACCTGATGAGCTGAGAGACACAGTGAGATCAGATGTGTGGGATTTTTCAGGAAAGGAAATTGGTCTGATGGCAAATGTAGACCCAATTAAAATAATGGTGAAGGAAGGTGCGATTTATCCAAACACCCGACAGTACAAAATCAGTCCAGAAGTAAAAGCAGGAGTTGCTCCAGTAATTGATCAAATGATTGAACAAGGTATTTTGAAAGAAATAATGGGCAGTCCTTGTAATTTGCCAATCATGGGCCTTAAAAAGCCTAGTGGCAAATATAGGATAGTGCAAGATTTGAGGAAAATCAATAAAATCGGAGTACCCTGTTGTCCAGTAGTACCAAATCCAGCAGTAATTCTTTATCAGATACCTTGAATGCACATTGGTATACAGTGATTGATTTGTGCCAAGCATTCTTTTCGATTCCTTTGCATGTAGATAGCCAATATCTCTTTGCGTTCCGGTTCGAGGACCGTGTTTTGGCATGGTGCCGAGTTCCTCAAGGGTACACAGAGAGTCCCTCGATTTTCAATCAAATCTTGAAAAAGTATTTCGAAACATTGGTTATGCCAGGATATTCAGTTTTGGTCCAGTATATTGATGACCTACTAGTGGCATCAAAGACAAGAGAGGCTTGTGTCACAGACACAATTGCTTTACTGAACCATTTGGCAGAAGGTGGACACAAAGTGTCGCCAGAAAACTTACAGTTTTGCCAACAAGAAGTCAAATATTTGGGACATAAGATAGAAAAGGGAGTTAGAAAAGTGACACCAGAGAGAATAAAAGTGATTCGACAGATGAATCTACCCAAAACTAAGAAGGAAGTACGAATGTTTTTGGGAGTGGTTGGATACTGTCGTCAGTGGATCAGTGGATTTTCATTGCTTGCAAAACCTTTAATAAAACTGACACGAAAAGATGTGATGGACCTAATTGAATGGGATGATGAAAGTGAGGATGCATTCATAAAATTGAAGGATTGTTTGTGTCAAGTACCTGCATTAGGAATGCCAGACTACACGAAAGAATTTGCTTTGTTCTGTTGTGAGAGGGAAGGATGTGCGCTTTCAGTATTAACCCAAAGACATGGATTGATGCGACGTCTAGTGGCATATTTTTCAGCCACTCTGGATCCTGTGGCCGCAGCATTACGCAGCTGCTTAAAAGCAGTAGCTGCTACCTGTGTGAGTCTGGAGCAGAGTGAGTCTGTTGTTATGGGACATCCCTTGAAAGTATATGTGCCACATTCTGTCGAGATTCTTTTAACAAGAACTCAAACTCAGCATTTGACCCCTAGTCGGCTGACTAAGTATGAAAGAGTGATCCTAGGTGCTGAAAATGTAAGTGTGATAAGATGCACCACAGTGAATCCAGCAACCCTGTTGCCGGACCCATTCTGTGAAGAAGTAAAGTAAGCAATTGATCATTATTGTTTGGATCTAACAGAAATGTGTACAAAGCCCAGGCCAGACATCATTGATGTCCCATTGGGAGAATCAGATTATGTATTGTTTGTTGATGGGTCATGCTTACGAAAACAAGATGGAGAATTGAGTGCTGCCCATGCTGTCTGTACCATATCTGCTATCGTAGAAGCATCCTGTCTAAAAGGAGTCAAGTCTGCACAAATAGCTGAATTGGTAGCTTTAACAAAAGCTTGCAAAATTGGGAAAAAATTGAGAGTAACCATATTCACGGATAGTCAATATGGTTTTGGGGTTGTGCATGACTTCGGCCAAATATGGATGCAAAGAGGATTTCTGACTTCTTCTGGTTCTCCTATCAGAAACAGTAAAAATGTTAAAGAATTGTTGGAAGCATTACAATTGCCAAAAGAAATTGCAGTGGTCAAGTGTGCTGCACATAAGCCAGGAAATGATTATGTGACACAAGGCAACAAATATGCTGACCAAGTTGCACAATTTTGTGCTCGAAATACAATGTCTTTGAACAGAGGGTTGGAAAAAGAAACTACCAATTGCCAACTAATGTTTTTCTCTGCTTTTGAAACATGGGATGAGGCAGATGGGAAAGAAAAAGAATTCTGGATCAACACAGGTTGCACAAGAAGAACCAATGATGAGGTATGGTTGTGTCCAGATGGAAGACCGTTAATGCCAGTCAGCATGTTATCACAAATGGCAAGAGTATATCATGGAGCCACACACATTGGGAGGGATGCCATGATTAGACACTTTAGGCAGACATGGTATAATCCCAAGTTTAGGCTTATTGCAGAGAGTCTCTGCCAGCGCTGTTTGATATATCAACAGCAGAACTCAGGTAGAAAAAACGTATGTCAGTTGGGGAAAAATTGGAAAGGCAGAGGGACCATTTACGAGGCTGCAGCTTGACTTTATAGAACTGCCGTCACGTAATGGTTTGAAGTATGTCCTTGTCATTGTGTGTCTGTTTTCTCGATGGGTGGAAGCCTATCCAACGAGAAGGAATGACAACCTCACGGTTGCCAAACTACTGTTGAGGGAGCTTATACCACGGTTCGGATTTCCAGTCACTTTGGAATCAGATAGAGGACCTCATTTTAACAATGAGCTAATTCGATTAATTTGTACAGCTTTCAAAAATGAGCAGAAACTACATTGTGCCTATCGACCCGAAGCATCTGGAGTGGTTGAGCAGCTAAATGGTACAATAAAATCCAGGTTAGGAAAGGTGTGTGCATCCACTTCACTGAAATGGCCTGATGCTTTGCCGCTTGTCTTGATGAGCCTTAGAAGCATCCCTGACAGAAGAACAGGATTAAGTCCTCATGAAATTCTCATGGGAAGAGCAATGAGACAAGCATTTGTACCTGGAAACAAACTGATGACTATAACTGATGATCTAGTGTTGGACTATTGTAAAAGATTAGCTGATCTGGTACGTTCTGTGTCTCATCAGGTTGGAGAAGATGCAACCACAGCACAGCCGAATCAAGCTCATGATTAGTGTCCAGGAGACTTGGTTATGATAAAGAAGCACACAAGAAAATCGTATTTAGAACCCAGGTGGAAAGGACCTCATCAAATCATATTGGTCACAACAACAGCAGTAAAGTGTTTTGGCTTCCCAAACTGGATCCATGCCAGTCACACCAAAAGAGTCCCAAGTCCTCCTGAACGACGAGAGCAGCAACTGGTAGAACAAAGAAAAGAACCAGAAGCTGAAAGTTGTGAAGTCGAAGAAATCAGAGAAACAGATTCTGAAGAACATATCGATGATGAACAACCAAGTACAAGTCAAGTAGGGTGGGCACTGGATATTGGGTCTCAAGAGACTGCTATAGAAGCTGAGGAAGAGCAAGAGATTGAAAGACCAGAACAAATTGAAACAGAAAATCCAGATCAAGATCTATCAGAAGAAGAAGAAAATGAGAGACTGACAGGTTCAGAGCAAATTCAGTCAACAGAAGAATCTGCTGCAGGAAACTCAGATCAAGCTCAATCAGAATCAGAAAAGGAAGAACTAAAAGATCAAGAAGAAATTCAATCGACAGAAAGACAAAAATTAGAAACCCCAGAACAAGCTCAACCAAAAGAAAAGGAAAATAAAAGAACGTTAGAAATTGGTGAAGAAGGTGAAAGGGCAGTGCAAACAAAAAGAATCAGGATGGGTGATCACTGGCCAAGTGGAGTAAAAGCACTGAGATATGTTTTGAAAAGAAGAACAGGAAAAGGATTAGAACAAGTAAACGAAATTTCAAGTCAAACTGAAGAAGAACATCCAAGAAGAAAATCTTTACGAAAATCAACAAGAGTGAGAGCTCCAAATAGAAAATATAAGGCACCTGAATGGACCTATATTATCCTTGAGGACTTTGAGAATCTTGATCTAAACGAAGGACAAGAAAATGTCACTAATGAAAGAAGTGACGAAAGCAAATTGAGACCACCTTAAGAGAAAGACTGACACAGAAGGTGGAAATTTTACAAACAAGTAAAGAAGAGAATAAAAGAACCAGATGAAGAAAAGAAATTAAAGACAAAGGGGCAAAGCAAAATACAAAAAGCTGTTAAAGTGTGGGATCACACAACGATTTTATATATATATTTTAGTTTTAACATAAATTTAAGATATAAAAGATAAGTTAGAAATAGGTAAATTTAGAACACAAAAATGGCAGAAACGAAAGTGACTGAACATCCGAAATCTAGTTTAAAATAGAAGATGTGTTAAATGTTGTTTGTGCAGTATTTTAATATTAATGTTAGTATGGTTATTGCTAACAGTGGTGATACCTATTTTGATGGTAAATAACGACAGAAATAATACTAATACAAGTAATCAAGTGAATGCAGGTACTAAAGGAACAACTACCACTAATTTAGAACAAATAGATGAGACTATGTATCAACATGGCAGATCAAATAGTGATTCGTCATTAAATGTGTTTACTAAACTTCTTTATGAATATGTAGATACAATGGGCGTAAGTGATTGTTATGTTTGCATGAAATTACCTTTGTCTGTCTCGGAGGGGGTGACTTATCACCATCTTCCTTTAACATATGGTGTATCATGTAGTGTTGTGTCCAGTCTATTCTATAAAACAGGCAAATTGCAGTATTATTAATCTAACATGGATTTAGTATTCCCAGAGATTCCTATTAGAAGAAACCTAAACCCAGTGCTTAGTGCTAAAGATGCAGAATTTATGGGCGAGTTTTTCCTAACAACAAACCCAATAGACATAACATATGCGCATAAGAACAATTTAACCTGTATGTTACGAGATGAAGAAAAAGATTTCCTAAATTTAGTAGAGGAAAGAAGACAGGATTTTCAGAAGAAGGCAGTTGAACAGAAGTCACATGTACCTCCATGGGCTAATAAGGAAAGGGACTATAAGAAAGGCGAGACTCATGCTGCAATGTCCCTAGATTTGTCAAAGTTGGGAAAATTCTGTCTACATAGACTAAAAACAGACTATAACAACATTTTCATTGGTTCTAGTGGATGTGAACACACCTTCCTAATCATGGGGGGATGGGGACTAAAAGGGGGAACTGATCCCGTCTTTCCAGGAATATATTATGTGTGTGGTAAGAATGCCTATTATAGGTTGCCAACACAATGGTATGGTAGTTGTTATCGTGGGATAGTATTTCCAAAAGTGTACCACATTACTAAGGACAATGAAATGGATGTAATAAGTCAAGGACTAAATCAAACTAAAAGAACAAGCTTCTCAGAAATAGTAGGTGATATATTTGGTGCACTGATACCGTCAGTTGGAGTCATACTGAATTCACATAAGATACGCAAATTGTCAACAGTAGTTGATCGTCTATCAACAGATACTGCTGGGGGATTCTTAATGATTAATACCGAAATGATTGCAATTAGATCTTTGGTTTTGCAAAATCGACTTGCTCTTGATATATTATTGGCAAAAGAGGGTGGGGTCTGTGGCATGTTGAAAGTCCAACATTGCTGCACATATATCCCAGACAAAAGTAAAGGTATTGAGGGATATATTAGGAATATTACAAAGATTCATGATGATTTGACCCAACTGGAGCTTGACGGTGTTTGGGAAAGACTTAGTAAAGGTATTTCCACTATAGGTAGTTGGTTTTCCACTTTAGGGAGTAGTCTATTAGGGAAAATCCTAATACCAGTAATTACTATATTAATAGTAGGTCTGATGATGATAATGACATATAGATGTTGCAAGAATAAAATAAAAGCAAGAATGATAACCGAAATAAAGAATAAAAGAATGGGAAGAAAGAGAAACAGAGAAGAGATTGAATTAGAAGAGATGAAAGGGAGTCTATATGATAACATGAAAGGAGTAGGCATGAAAAGGAACATGGAAGAGTTAGAGGAAAGAAAGGAAGATACTAAAAATGTAAATGAATGAAGTTGGCACTTGGTAATGATGGGTATTTTTATGATGGCTCAAAAATGCCATCAGAGGGGTGATTGATGGAGCAAGGATTCGAGAAAATGAGACTTGCTCGATTGAATCCTCCATTAACTTTCACTAATCATTAATTAGTAGATGAGACAAAACTAACAAACACCCAACACAGATACACGGAGAGAAAAGCTTAAGCATGCTTGAATTAATGAGAAATAAATGCAGCACGATTAAAACCTGTGTTAACTTGCAAAAACGTTTTGCGCATGTGCAAAACACGAATTACGTATAAGTAACGTGACTAGATGGAGGGCGCTAGAGGGCGCACAGCGAGATGGCTGCGTTGTAGCGCAGCTCCACCGGACGGTGCCCATAACGTCCAATAATCCTGCTGTTCCTGCACAAAAAACACGGAGAAAAACTGCGGACCAGGTAGCGGACTGTCCCCTGCAGCTGTGGGGCTGTTGGTGCTGCTGGCGGAGACCCAGAACCGAGAGAATCTCACGAAGAGTGGAGCGGCCCGTTGATACCAAGATGGCGGCGCCATTATAACAAGCCTGGAATCGGCTGAGCTACGTGTGGGCAGAACCCTGTGACTGAGCCTGCTGAGACATTATTGTCGGTGCCGCCTGAACAGAACGCGGACCCGCTGCACGGGTGAGTGCTGCCAGCCCCTACACGACGCTGGGGCCGGATTACATCGGAGCGAAACTCGCAAGGCCCGCGCTGGAATCCCCGCGTCCCCACACTTCTCTCCCATCGCTGCTGCACGGGAGCTCACGTCGGCATATTGTTGAGTGGCGCGACGGACAGTGAACACTCTACAGGTGCACCAGTGCGCCCAGAACACAAACGCTGTTAATGCACACTAGCACGTTCATCGGGGCCTGATTGGCAACTGGAGGTGCACCGCACGGACCATCGGATGCGAGGGAGGCCTACACTGAGACACGGGACGGGCCACTGTGCTGAGGTACTGCGCAGCTGAGATCCGCGATACTCTAGACTCGTCGCACCGCTTATCACTGCCTGGGGTGTCCTCCCGACTGCGCTGCTTTGTGTTGCGGCCCTATCTGACGGGCCTGGTAGCACTGCCACTCGGTGACCAGCCCGGGAGCTTGGAAGGCGCCGTATTTGAGGTGCCATACCTGGTGACTGGCGGCACTGGATTGGGCTGATTCTGGTGCTCGATACCTGTCTGGGCTTGGACCGCCACAACACTCCCCACCCCTGAGGGGTGAAACCATAGCCGACAATGGGGAAAACAAATAGAAATCAGCCCCGTCTGAATTTCGAGCCCTGCAAATCCAGTAAATCAAGACGGAACGAGGCCTCGGACTCAGAGGCCGAGACCCCATTGGCCAGCCTCTCTGCCATTGAAAAGACACTTCTAGCGGTGCAAACTAGCCTACAATCCATCGACGGCAAGATAGATAGCCTGAACCTCAGAATGGACCATATGTCCACCAAATTGGACAAGCATGCCATGCGATTGGACGAAGCAGAGACCCGCAAATCTGAAACCGAGGACGGCCTACAACAAACCACTGCCAAAACTCTAGCCATGAAAAAGGTACTGGCCGTTATACAGACCAAGAACGAAGATTTGGAGGCCAGATCGAGACGTAACAATGTGCGCATTGCGGGACTGCCCGAATCGACCAACACGGGCCGTCTAGAACCCTACATTGAAGCCCTGCTGCAGACTATCTTCGGGGCGGAGAATTTCTCACGCATGCTGATCGTAGAAAGGGCACATAGGTCGCTGGCTCCCCGTCCGCAACCGGGCACACCGCCGCGCCCCATCATCGCGCGGCTGCTGAACTACAGGGATCGCGACACGGTACTGCGTTTAGCGCGAGAGACAGGCAACATCAATCATGAAGGGAACTCTCTGGCCTTCTACCCCGACTTCACGGTGGCTGTGCAGGCGGCGCGGAGGGAATATCAGCAGACCAAAAAACTCCTTGTGGCAGAGAAAATTCCGTATGCGATGCTGTACCCGGCACGTCTTCGTGTGGACATCGATGGGAAATCTAAGATCTTCATGACTCCCAAGACGGCGCTGGATTTCGCAAAATCTCTCCGACGGCGGGATAGGGGGCCCGCAACCCTGTGGCACAATGAAGAGGACGATGCATCGCAGCAAGGACCGGAATGACACACTTGGGGGCCGAGATCGTGCCGAGGCCCTTGCTCTTGTTATCTGCCATTGATCCCCCTTTCCCACGACTTTGTACAATGACACTGCGAACTAGTCCGAGACGGCGGCCGCTGAGAACATGGCAGAACTGGGCACTGGAGACACAGATAAGGATTTGATAATTACTCTTAAAAATGTTTCATATATCTTTGGATTGGCACACTAAAGAACGGGGTGGGAACGCTTGTAACATACCTCTCCGTCCACCTCCCGTTCTCTCTGGGAGGGTGAGTGTGCCCCGGCGCTCCCTGATGGGTATTCCCCTACACTGTTGGGATTCTATGTCACCTCCTTGGTGTATTTTGTTCGGGATTTATGTTTTTGTTCTAAGGGATGGGTTTGGCGAATTGGGACTGCTAAAGTGGGTGGGGGGTGGGGAATTGGAATGTTTTCATGGGGACTGTTATTCTGTGATTGCACCGACAGATTGGACACACCTTACGTACGAAGCGACAACTATGTGCTCCCTGACGAATACACCACTCTTTAACGACTGGCCCTATGTGGAACGTGGGTGATAGATACACATGCCTGACATGGAACGTTCGAGGGCTTAACTCCCCCCAAAAGATCAGGCGGGTGTTCGCCTATCTAGATAGACATGGAATCCAGATAGCTCTCCTACAGGAGACACATCTGACTACCAAAGCCGACAACAGGATTGCACGGAGGTGGGCTGGGTACAAGCTCGCCTCGTCTTACTCGACCTACTCTAGAGGGGTACACATCCTGGTCAAAAAAGGCATACCTTTTACACCTATCAAAACTTACACTGACGCTGAAGGGCGCTACGCTATGGTACATGGTATGCTGGGTCTGGCACTAGTCACCATTGTTAACGTATACGGCCACGTAGTAGACGACCCACAAGTGTTTCATCGTCTACTCAATGAGCTACGGGACTGGCCGGAGGCAGCCATCTTGTGGGGAGGGGACCTCAACACTCACCTGGACCCCACTAAAGATAAATCTAGCCCTCACGTCTCTCGCACATTAAAGGTAGCCCAATGCATCAGGAATGCCATGCTAGAGTTGGGGTTGGTGGATGCTTGGCGAATACGCAATGCTGAGACATGTACGGGCACTCACGCCACACCTGCGCACAACAGCTGGTCCCGCTTGGACTACTGGCTTCTGAATGAAAGGGCCAATAATTGGGTCACGGAGATTGGGACTTTACCTCGCACACTGTCTGATCACAACCCAGTACGACTCGCTCTTACTATTCCCACTAACCCACGTCGCCCCTTCACTTGGCGCTTTGCTGCAGAGGCCCTTCTAGACCCGATTTACACAGACACCATCCGCAAGGCGATAGTCCAGTATTTTGAGCTGAATGTAGGCACAGTCGACAGCGTATCCACCTTGTGGGAAGCTTTTAAAGTCACGATAAGGGGGACATGCATTAGCACCACAGCAGGTATACTGCGGGACATCAGGGGTCAATTGCATAAAGTAGAGGCTGCTTTGGCTGAGCTTGAGAAAGAGTACACATCCCAACCCAGCGTGTCCACGCTAGCTCGCATCCATGAACAACTAATAGAATATAATTCACTAGCACAAACTGAAACACAATATATCTCACGCAGGCACACTGCCAGATCATACGGAGAGGGTGGCCGACCGGGTAGGCAACTGGCGTCTAAACTTAAATTCCGGGACGAACATCACCATATCACAAAAATAGTAGATGCACAGGGGGACGAGCATTACGAGCCTCAGGATATAGTTGACCAATATCTACTGTTACGCTTCCATGTATGCCTCGCGCGGTGGCATGAACGATGAAGCCCTAGATGACTATCTTTCGGATATTGCCTGTGCGTGGCTTGGAGATGGCCAGCGTGAATACCTTAGCCTACCTGTGGATGAGATGGATGTGAGGGCCGCAATTCTATCCCTACCAAATAAAAAAGCTCCTGGGCCGGATGGCCTCACGGCGGAATTTTATAAAGCTTATGTTGACCTGCTGGCTCCCTACGTACTTGAGGTATATGCGGAAGCACATGAGACGGGTACATTGCCGCCCTCCCTCCAAAAAGCCATGATCATAGCCCTACTTAAAAAAGACAAACCCCCCTCTCAGCGTGACTCTTACCGCCCTCTCTCGCTGATCAATTTAGATGCGAAAATACTCGCTAGAATACTAGCCACCAAGCTCCAGCCGCTAATGCAACGTCTGATACTTCCGGATCAATCCGGTTTCATACCTGATAGATCCACGTCCCACAACTTACGGATCATTTTTGCTATGTTCCACAAGCTGAACCCCGATCTACCTGCAGCTGCAGTCATGCTTGACGCGGCTAAAGCATTCGATTCGATCGAATGGCCATACATGTTCCACATCCTGAATCGTATGGGGTTCCCATGTGTCTTTGTGGGATGGGTACGGCTATTGTACTCTGACCCGTCGGCCATGGTGCGCATTGGGGGATTCACCTCCAGGCCTTTCCGGATTGAGCGAGGCACTCGCCAGGGCTGCCCGCTATCGCCTCTATTGTTTGCTATTATGCTTGAGCCCCTCGCATGTGTGATCCAACAGCTTCACAGAGCATCAGCATTGAATTTTAGACACCGCCCAGTTGGCATATCTCTATATGCCGATGACATGGTATTGTTCATTTGTGAACCGCAACAGTACCTTGCCCCTGTTCTCCGGGAATAGATTCGCTTCGGATTGTTTTCCGGCCTCACAATCAACTGGGACAAATCAGTGGTAATACCACTAACAGCAATAGCCACCCCCCCCCGACCATGGAGTATCCCTTATCATGGTCTATGAAGCCGGTTAAATACCTGGGCGTGTGGGTGAACTGAGATCCTGAAGTGGTCGTGAGGGAGAACTACGGAAAGGCTTGTGTGGTCTTGGAACAACAAGTAGACAGATGGGTGTCCCTACCATTGTCCCTGGCGGACCGTATTGCTCTTATAAAGATGGTCATCCTGCCCCGGTTCCTATATTTATTCAGCAATATCCCTATAAAACTCACCACCCAATTTTTTAAGACTGTGCGTACCCAACTGCTCAGGCTAATCTGGGGGGGAAGACAAGCTAGAGTGGGATGGAACACGCTCACATTGCCTTATGACAGAGGTGGATTTAATGCTCCCGACTTCTATATTTACTATTTGTGCGCGCAGGCGCAATATGCATATCATTGGTATCACCCGCACGCATTCACACCACATGTTGCGGTGGAAGACGGTGACGCACATCCCATTCCGCTTGCGGGAATACTCGCACACTCACGCAGAGGAACACCTAGGTCCGAAATAAACACCCTAGACGCTACCATTGGTGCCTGGCAGGCAATCGGGAGACTCACGGACAGGCTCCCTCTATATGCTCCGGCCCTACCGTTGGCACATCATGCAGCACTCATGGTGACACAAGAACGAGGCTCGATGCGCTTACTCATAGAGGCTGGCATGGACCGCATGCAAGACATTTATCAGAAGGGACACTTTCTTACGGCTGATAACCTGCAGCACATTGTCAACCAATCCCCACTATTTCAGTTCACAATACACCGTTTGAAACTAGCAGTTAAAACGCATTACACAATGTTCCCCGCTGAACCGCCCCCACTGAAAGCCCTGCAGCTTCTGTTGGTAGCACCTACACGGCGTCAGATGGTCACCAAGCTGTACAAAGCAATACGTGAGGACCAAAAACGCGGCTCTGACAGTAGTCTGAATCGCTGGAATGAGAGACTTGACCCCCCTCTGACACCACTGATGTGGGAACATGTCTGCGCCCTTACTGGCAAACTAACTCCCAATGGCAATTTGAGAATTATCCATTTTAAGTACCTCCATCCAGGTGTACCACACACCCCTCAAATTATACACTTTTGGCCTTAGAGACACGAGTAATTGCAAGCGCAGCGGGTTATCAGGGGCGGACTTCTGGCACTTAGCATGGCAATGCCCACCGGTGGCTCAGTACTGGGGGGAAGTAACACACCGTATTCAGGAAATCTCAGGAGTTCTGGTGGAATGCACACCATTGATCTGCCTACTGGGCTATGTACCTCAGCTGAAGGGGGCGCTGGGTAAGTTCGTGAGAATTGCCCTCCTGCTAGCCAAGCGACGCATAGCACTGACATGGGAAAGCACCCTGAACCCCCGGGTACAGCATTGGGTCCGTGATATGGTATACTGTAAAGAAAATCTTGAGCTCTGGGCGGAGGAACTCCCGACGGCTTCCAAGCCCAGGGATATATGGGAGCCACTGCGTAGATATCTAATGGCGCAACATCAGGGGGACGAATCTGAAAGTTGAGAACTGTTAACCTGTGCATACACCATTAGGCACACCAATTACACAGGGACTTCACGGATGATACGTGCAAGAATACTCCATGTAAGGTCAATCACGATGTTTTTGTTGTTTTTATTATGTTGTCATTTGTTCGTCAACTGCAGTCGCCCTGCGTGGCGATGAAGGTAATTGTCTTTTTGAAAATCAATTAAAAAATTTTTTTTTAACAAACTAACGTGACTAACTTGCTTTGGGAGGGAAAACCTCACGCATGCGCAAGAAAGTCCAGAACGCGGTCTTGAGGTACCGCATGCCCGGCATATGCTTGCTTGATTTCAAAGAAAGCTGCTGCTATTAACGCTTTTGCCCAAGAGTAATAATAATATCATGGGATAGAGTAAAAGTGGGTGGTGAACAGTGAGATTTACATGTTTAAGAAAATAACATCTGTTTATGATTCTTTTATTAATAGTGTGCATTTGGGCCTGTTAATCCATGACTGAAAAAGAAAATGGCGAAAGCTGCGCATGCTCAATGAGTCCATGAAATGACCCGGTGACACAGAAAGAGCTGAATGTCTGCCAAGATCCAAGGACAGAAGGGATGGAAAAAGAAGAAGATGTATCGGTCAGCTATGAAGCCTGTATTAAGTGAATTATGGCATTTGCAACAAAATATGCATGTTTCAAATAAATTATATGAATGAGTAGAAGGGGCAGGGTTAACCAACAATAGGTTTTACTAATAAAATGAATACGTCAGCTTGGGATGATGAAGACACCCCTAACCCCGTCCAATCATATTCCGTAGTTTAGTAAAGCTGCAACACTTGAGGGTGGGACATGAAGAAATAAAGACTATAACTAGAGTGACTTGAGTTAAGAAAAATGAACGATGCTGACAACGCTGCTGGGAGCTGAGCACGAGAGAGAGCAGAGAGAGAGAGGACGAGAGTAGACTCAGAAGATCCAGACCACTGCCTGATTAGATTTGAAAATTGCGGAAGAATATCGAGGAGGGAGAAAGTGTAAGAGAGGGAATCGCCCTGGTGCGTCTGGTTGTAGAGAAGTCTAGTAAGTATCAGATCTGTCCTGATCCTATCCTTTAATCTTTGTCTCCTGATCCTAAGTCAGGGGACCCCCACCAGTCCTTTGGCCAGATGGGTGGTTTTCCAGTCTTCTTCAT
This sequence comes from Calotriton arnoldi, assembly GCA_963921515.1. Taxonomy (NCBI): domain Eukaryota; kingdom Metazoa; phylum Chordata; class Amphibia; order Caudata; family Salamandridae; genus Calotriton; species Calotriton arnoldi. The sequence goes on from CAWUFW010000954.1 coordinate 2,089,435, forward strand.
TAGGTAAATGTCATTCTATCCAGGATTTGCATATTTCTTTGCAAATGTATTATAAATGTGCCTTTTGTCTCTTCATCTATCCACTCTTATGCATTTGATTTTGTTGAATGAGCTTGTGTAATTGAATGTATTGTGCTATATGATTGTTCTCTCTCCCACTTAAAGAAAAATGGAGTTTGCACTGTGTACTTGTAATTGATGAGCGTTCAACTTAATGACTGAAATTTTAGATAAACTTATCATTATTATTATATTCAGAGTCTGTGGTTATTTCATTATGAACTCTAGTTAAGAAGTTGTTAATATCACCATCAACTAACTCAACTAATGGTCCATCGACCAGAGGAAGAGTGTTGATTCGTGAAGATTAGTTAGACATGATACTGTAATTGATTTGTGGTTACAGGGAAATAACTAATCAGAATTTGTGGAATTATATAGAACTAAAAAAAAACTTCCAGCGGGAAATTGGCCAAGGGGAATCCAAATAATCGGATTTGGATAAAGGTATATGGGCCCATTGAAAAGTTCAGTTTTGTGTGTAAAAATATCCAACCCTGGCCTCTTTGCGCTGGATCACGCTCAGGCATACATGCACACCGTGGCTAATCAGCTACCTTGTATGGAATTCGCTTCCAGTAGGGGAAACAAAGGAAGGACTAGTGATTCATGTGGGAAACAAAGGAAAGGCCCTGGGAGCATCTGTTATGTGGGAATAAAGAGAGGACTTGTGGAGCAGAACTACAGTTGATCTTGCTTATATTCGATCCTGTGTACAGCACTGTCATCACACTTCGTTTATATAACAAAGGATTACAAGTGTTACAGTTTGTTCTTGGTTGTATTCAGTCCTCTGAACAGCATTATCACTACACTTTGTTTATACAACAAAGGATTACAGGTGCATTCCATTTATTCAAGTTTTTTTGTTTTATTTATTGAAAACCATCTTTAATATTACCATGGATCAAGTTGCGATCACTACCCCACCACATTTTCTGCCTCATCAAGGGCCTCCAACCATTCAATAGGAAGACTGAATTGACATTTTTGATGATTACTTGTTGACTTTAAATGGTCAAACTTTTATTCCTGAGTGAAAAAAGGCCATCCTGTTGAGTTCTTTAAGGTGTGAGGGCCTACATGTATTTAAGTTTCTTCCTGAAGTATTGGATTAAAATGGACTAAAGATACCCGATGTCTATAAAGAGGCAAAAATGAGAATGGAGAGTAGATTTGCCAAAGAAGCGAATTAAGTAATGGCTAGGTATAATTTTTATACACAACCGTAGCGTTCTGGTGACTCAATTAATGAATTTGTCTCAAGATTACAAGAGTTGGTAATGAAATGTATATTTGGTGGTATGGGATAGGTGATCAATTAATTGTTCAATGTAAGAGTAAATAAATTCAGGAACAAACCCTACATTGAAGCACGCTATTGACATAGCAATTGACATAGCTAAAGTGGTGGAGGAATCAGAACATTGTATGAAGGAGAGGAGCAAGTGATGCCATCCTGTGTTGGGAGACAAGGGAGAGATTGTGGTTATTGGCGATGTAGAGGAGACAAGCAATTGTGTGGGTGCTGTGTCCAAAAATTATGTTAACTGTCAAAGATCTATGGGTAATAAGCAGGGTTCCAAAGTTTGCCATAGGTGTGGAAGTAATTTTAAATGGGGCGATTCAAAAACTTGTTACACAATTGGTAAAAAATTTAGGAATGGCGGATGGAAAGGTCATTTTTCAAGCATGTGTTAGGATTTTCCCAAATCTAGGGTGGCTGTCATGGAGGAGATTTCCGGGGCGAAAAATGAGTGATCCAGTGGTGAGTTTAGGTGAGGATGAAGGGTGGGAAATGAGAGAAAAACAGGCCCAAAGTTTTGTTCAAGGTGTTGGGCAGAGATATTAGCTGGACACAGGATCTAGGTATTCCATTATTACCAAGGATATGTTTACGAGATAATGATCTAATGTTAAGCTCCTTCCCAAGGACATTTGCCCAGGAGACTACCAAGGGGCGGAAATTCATTTTGTGGTATATGCCACCATTAAGTTCTTAACTAGAGAAACTGAAGGAAAAGTGTACATTGCAGAGAGTGGACCACCTATTCTGGATGGATGCATTAGTACAATTTGCATATTATTGTAAATCCCAGGTCTCCTGAACAGGTTAAGATTGTGAAAGAAATGAATGTTGATGAAATCTTAGAAAGTGTAAAAAGGAGTGTTTCGAGAGGAATTGGGAGAATTGAAGGGATATGTACATGAGATCATAGTCAAACCAGGGGCGGTACCAGTGAAACACAATTGAGAAAGGTCCCTTTGGTAGTCAGGGATGAGGTTACCCTGCGCAAAAAAAAATTTGTTTTCTTAACCAAAGGGATTGAACATTTGGGTCACACAATAACAGATGAAGGGGTGAAACCAAAAAGAGATCTTTTGGAGGCCATTAGGTCATCCCCCTCACCTCAAGACAAAGACTAATTAAGGTAATTTATGAGATTGAGTGAAAACTACTCCAAGTTTGTAGAAAATGTTGCCGTTAAAACAGCAGAGTTAAAATTGTTGCTAAGGAAGGGATGTGCATTCTGGTGGGGTGAGGAACAACACGTGTTTTGATGCAATCGAAAAAGAAATATGTTCAGCAGGAATTAGGGTTCATGTTGATCTTAAATTAAGTTCCATGTTGACTGTTGATGCCAGTGCCACAGGAATCAGTGCTGTTTTATCCCAGTTACACAATACTGTGGAGAAAACAGTAGCATTTACTTCATTGACAGAGACTGAGAAGAATTATTCTATCATTAAACGTGAAGCGTTGGCAGCTGCCTGGAGTACTGAATATTTTAAAACGTACTTGTGGGGTGTGAGATTTAAATTGTGTACCTACCACAAGCCTCTGGTGAAAGTTCAGACACCCCAGAGGTGGGGGCAAAGGCTCTGCGAGATTGGTTAAGTTGGCGGCCCAATTGCAAGAGTTTCAGTACACCAGTGAATATATATTCCTGGATGGTGAAATGCTCAAGTGGATGGTCTCTCTCGATTGCCTTTAGATTGGCATGTAGTGGATGAGGAGGCAATGATAGCCAAATAAAACGAAGGAGCAGGGGCGTGGTTGGAGGAGGTGGTTCGTAGTGATGTTGTGATATTTACCAAGGAGGAGTGGGTGCATGAAATGGAAATGGACGAAGTGCTGAAAGAGGTGTGCCATACAGTGGTAGAAGGTGGCCGCAGGGAGAGTGCTTTGACTTCATCGGTAAGGCCTTTAGTCAAAATCTTGGATGAGTTATCTATGAATGGAATTAGTGTTTTGATGAGGGTCAATAAATATGTTCCACTGGCGAATTTGATGAGGAGAATAATACAGTTAGCCCATGAGGGGCATTTGGGCCAAACTACGACAGAGAGGAGGGTCAAAGAGAAATTTTGGTGGCCAGGTATTGGTGTTAAAAGGGCTCAGTGGGTAGAGAGGTGCTCGGAGTGCAAGGAAAGTGAGAAGAGGCTTGAAGCTCGCTTACAGTCTGGAATGCAGGAGAAGCATGGCCTAGTGTTGGTATGGATTTTATTGGTCCATTCGCAGGAATGGACAGAGAGTTAAGATTTGCAATGGTGTTGGTGGATGTGTTTTTGAAGTGGGTGGAAGTCAGATTTATGTGTGGGATTTCCACAAAGAATACTATTACTGTTTTGAAAGAGATTTTTAGGACAGAGGGTTTTTCCCGATACACTAATCACTGATAACAGTACTCAACTTTCGTCAGCGGAGATAAAGACATTTTTGAATGGCAATCATATTAAGCATCATCACACAGCCTTATATAATTTTCAAGCCAATGGTATTGATGAAAGGACAAACCATGTGGTGAAAGGTGCAATTCAAATGGCAGTGCAAAATGGTTCTAGTGTGTGCAGTGCTGTTAATGAGTTAATATGGGCACATCGTACTATGGTAACTAGGGTGTTGCTACTTCCGCCATTTGAGGTTATGAGAGGTCAGGTCCTAGGACCAAATTGATACCAAGGTAGTTGGAGGAAGGTGAGCTAGAACGGGCATGTCTCAGTCGGCAGCTTCCTGTGCCACGTACTATTGAAGCTGGAGATTAGATAAAAGTTCAGGATGGACGTATAAGAAAAGGTCTCTTGAAGTTCAGAGGGCCTTTTAAGGTCAAGGATCTGCAAGATTGACATGTGGTGCTGCAGAATGGGAACAAATGGAACAAACGCATAGTAGCCGCTGTATCAAAAGAAAAGGAGGTGAGTGTGAAACGACTTATGGAGAAGAAAGTGTTTGCAGTGGTTTTATGGTAATTGGAGATGAGGAGCTGGGTGTGGGAGTTCCAGATTTGATTCCAGGAATGGAATGGAAGTAGAAGGTAGGGCATCTGGAGGTGGTGATTGTGGAGATGTAAAAAGTAGGCATGTGGATGAAGATGGGGGAATGAGAGAGGGTGGTGCAAGGAGAGAACGGGCACACACCCATATATCTGGAGGATGATGTCCAAGCGTAACTCACATAACTTGTTCTTTGTTTTTCATTTGCTCTGATTTTATTACTTGTATTTTATGTTCAGTTTATTTGCTATACTGTTTCTTATCTGGCTATTGCTTACTATTTTGTTTCCTTATTATGTGTTTAAATGTGAACAGGGAGGGATATGTAGTGTTTATGACATGCTGCGAATTCTCAGTTGGATTGTTCAGTTAGGAATGTATGTGGCGTGGGTTCTTTCTGTGTCAGTTACGAGTTGTGGCTGGCACAGGGAAAATCACACCAAGGCAGGCTAAATAAAGCTCTTCTTGACTTTAACTGAAGTGTGCCTAAACTCAATAGCTGTGCTGCCAGAAGATTTATCAAAACATGGATTACATGGTGATGAAGTGAGGGTGGTGAACAGTATCACTACTCCAAGGTATTGAAGTACTGAATGTACACTTGTGCTGTTGGTATCTGAGGGTTAAAATGCCTCTATCATGGCAGACTCTACCAAAACCCAAGCACACTGAGAAAGGGCGAACCAGGATGGATTCAGGAGGGCATTGCAGACTATATACAATAAAAAACCAATGACAACCATCACAAGAGACGTGCCCAAAAAGAAAATTTAGAAATTCATCGTTGAAAAGAAAAAAAAGGGAGAAAAGGGAAGAAAGACTCCCAAAGGCAAACCTGTGTAAACTGTCAAAACAACTTCAACACAGATAAATAAAAATTAATTGTGCAAATACTTTTGTGTTTTTGAAAAGATGAAATCAAATGTAGGTAATTATTACATTATAACACAAAACCATTACTCAAAAGGTGTATGAACAGACAAGGTTTAGGTGCAGGAATCAACCATTTCTTGGGTGTGGTTATAAATAACACTAAACAACACTTGATATATCCAGGCCAAGCGACTGCTGAAAATTAGCTATAACTTGATGTCAATTGCATATCTCGTTCAAAATGCTTGCTGCTCTAAGATGTCTGGTATCTGCCACTGTTGTTAAATGTTGTATTTATCTACATATTTTTAATGAGCAAATATTTTCTTTACCTCTGAGCTTGTCTGTATGTGTGTCTATGTCTGGGTTATTAATGCAGAGCAATTTAATTAAAACTTACCATGGGCTGACTGCGCAAATTTGCCCGGTACAGTGCAAAATTGCATCAACATTTCCACTGTCTGGTGGGAAAATGATGTTTGCACTATCTGACCAGAGCAAAAATTACCTTTTCTAACTTTTCTTGCACTAGTCCATTTATAAAATGTCATTTTCACACCGCTTGAATGGTGCAAATCTATATTACCCAGTCACTGGTTCCCAAAAAGATGTGAAAAACACACACTCTATTAGTCAAATGTAATGTGCCTATACATTTGTGTTTATATAGATAACAGGATAACGCAGTAACGTTTGCTATTATTCCAAGCTATAAAGGAATATGTTAAGGTGCAATTCTCAGAAAGTATCAGATGGCAACTGTGTAGGGGGAGATCCACAATAAACTGCCTGTGTCAGCAGCTGTAGCTTTACAGATGGTTAAAGAGGTTAGGAAGGAGGCAGGTAATAAAATACATAAAGCTGAAGCAAATACCTTACAGTTGTAGAATAATGCTTTACAAATCCCTACAAGTCCCAAAACTAATCTGCTACAAAATAATCATTTGGATGGACACATTTGTTCTTCTTCACCCTGTGCATAATAATACTGCATGTTAATGTGGAATTAGAATTCCCAGACCTGAGAAGCCTTTTTTATAATACACTGGCATTGATCTTTCTTTGTTTTATTCCCACAAAATAAATCTCTTGGACACCTTTTAGAAATCAGCCTGCTCTTTAATCTGCTCTTATTTGTTTGAATGCACTGTAAATTTACATGGTAATGAAAAACTCTCAGGCACTCTAATTTATTGGCAAAGAGAATATAAATGAAAGGAATGGGCTTGGGGATTTTAACACTGCTTCGAAATCTCCTATTGATCCAGGGAAAACAATATACTGTGCACCAAAGCAGAGGTTACATGTTGCAAAAATGAAAAAAGGTAAAAGATTTGCAGGCTAGTAAAAACATCACAGTGAAAAATATAATGTAAATCCTACTGAACTCTAAACCTGAAAAGGGACACTCATGGGTGGATTTTCAGAAAATTGCAATTTTGATTATCCTGAATATATGCTCAAACATTTCAAAGTAAATGAACATACAGGATGTCACATAAGAGGAGGATGTGCTGTGAAGCCTACAAGATTCCAACATCAATGGCACAAAAGGAACATTTATATTTTCTTTTACTATTCATTGACAGGAAAATAAAAACCTTTATTTAGAAGGATGATAACTACGGATCTGCACTCTGTATTTCAAGTTCTTCTACAATATACCTTCCAGCTTCAGGGGTAGAAAGCAGTTCACAAAATGGAACACAACAAATAAGAAAAAACACAGAAAACTAAAAATAAGGAGAGCAGAAAAAAATGCTTACTTGGAAATAAGGCAATTCAGAATATTGACAGTACAAGACTTTCTTCGAGGACCAGACCCTATCATTAGCATTGCTACCTTACTGGTCTATAGCCACGACCATTAACTATGGGGTCCCACACAGCTCCCTACTTTTGTCATAATTCTGTTTTATTAAGACAGAGAAAAATAAGCCGCAGCTACACAGCATGTCGCCTACAACCCTGTGGCGGACCGGCCGCAAAGTAAGATAAGCAAAAAAAGGGGGAGGCAATGGCATATCGATAAAGAAAACAGACATACATATTTAGTTACACAGCAAGTCGCCTACAACCCGCTTAGGGCCGGCCGCGTGATGTAATGATCAAAAGTGGCAGGCGTTCGTTTTACAACAGCTCCAAGAGCATTGAACCAGAACCAGAGAACAAACGCACACATTGTGCAAGAAACAAACAAGATAATAGAAGAAGAGAAAGAAAGACAAACAGAAAAGACCAGCTAGAGAAAGAAAGGAAGAAGGAACGGCGAGAAAGAAAGAAAGAGGGGGGGGCAGGAAAGAAGGAAGAATAGAAGAAAGGGGACAGAAGAAAGAGAGGTGTTGGAGGTGATCCTTGCAAAGAACGACAACCTGGTGGAACAGGGGCAGCTGGATGGCGTGGGGCTCAAGAGGGCACAGTGAAGGCAAAGGGAAGCAGCGCATCCTCAAAGATGCGTAACGCCCGGAGTTTCGGGGGCATAAAGCGAGCAGGCTCCATTCTACAAAAGTAAACGATTATTGGTGGCCAAAGCCTGGTAAAGCGAGTGTCTCGATCCTGCAAGCGCACTGTGAGGAGCTCCATGGCCATGGTATGCCATAGACGGGTGAACCAAGCCGTGATCGGGGGGGTCTCTGCTTTCTTCCAGTACAGGGCTATAAGTTGTTTCGCCGCACCCAGCATGTGGAGACAGACCTGCCAATCGCCACGCGTCAGTGCACGCAAATTAGTAGGCTTGATACCCAAAATGAGCGTAGCTGGAGTTTCAGGCAGGGGGAAGCCAAGAACCAGTTTGATGTGGCTGAGGATCTCCTTCCAGTAAGTGGCCAGGAGTGGACAGGACCACCAGATGTGAAGAAAGTCTCTGGGTGACGTCAAGCATCGCCAGCAAAGAGGGGAAGTCGTAGGGTACATTTTATGTAATCGTCGAGGGGTGTAATACCACTGAGACATTACTTTGTAAGCGGTTTCTCGCTGCGAGATACAGCGATAGACCTTCGGAATGTCCTGCCAAAGGCGCTCCCACTGCGCGGGCGCAATGTCCGTGGCCAGGTCCGACTGCCATCGAGTTTGATAGAGATGCGGAGTAAGTGGCGGGGGTGTTGGAGAATACGATAAGTGCGTGCAATAAGACCCCTGGAATTATCGAACGAACGGACCAGCCGCTCGAAGGGAGTGAGAGCACGTGTGGCCGCCGACGCCAAAGATGCATCGTGAACCCAATGCCGAAGTTGCAAGTACTGAAGCCGAGCCCCTTCAGGAAGTTGAAATTCCTGCTTGCATTGTTCAAAAGTCTTGAAGGTGGTACCGATAAAGAGGTCCCGTATCGTACGCCACCCGCCATCCAACCAGTCAATGAAGACGGTAGGGTTCAGAGCAGGAGGAAAGAGAGAATTGCCTGCGATGGGGGTGTGAAGGGAGGGGAAGGTGGTAAGACCCTTGGGTACAGCAATCCGGTCCCAGATGTCAAGGACAGTTTTGGTAGGAACGGCTATATAAGCACTGCGGGAGACCCGGGAGTGCCAGGGCAAATCCCATATGGAGCGCCCGGTCACCACCCTATCCATGTGAAACCACACCTTTTCACTCTCCCATGCCATCCATTCAGAGATGAAGCGAAGGTGCGCCGCCCAATAATAGTCCAACAGGTTCGGACAAGCCAAGCCCCCTCTATCCCGGGGTGACATGAGAATTTTGTTAGAAAAGCGCGGGCGACGACCCCCCCAGATAAACCTGGTGAATTCGCGCTGTAGGCTTAGAATCTGGTGGCGCGGGATAGGAGTGGGAAGTGATTGGAATACGTATAAGATGTTGGCCAAAATGGACATTTTGAGGGCATGGATACGGCCCAGCCAGGAGAGAGTGAGAGGCTTCCAGACCCGCAAGTCCTCCAGCACAAACCGACGACACTCCTGCCAGTTGGCTTGCGACCAGGTAGCAAGGGTAGGAGTCAAATTAAGCCCAAGATAGCGAATGGAACTTTGGGCCCATTTGTAGGGGACCAACGCTTGCAACGTCGAGAGCTCTGTTGCCGGGATGGTAAGGTTCAGGGCCCAGGATTTGTCATGATTAATCTTAAGGCCAGACGCCCGCTCGAATTGACACAAAAGATGGTAAAGGGCGGGAAGAGACGTGCGTGGATGCGACAGTGTGAGAAGGAGGTCGTCCACAAACAAGGCTACCTTGTGCTGTTGGCCTCCGAGAGGGATGCCATGTATGTCTGGCGCCTGGCGAATCAAGATGGCAAGCGGCTCGACCACAAGGGCAAACAAAAGAGGAGAGAGGGGGCAGCCCTGCCTCGTACCTCTATGTATAGAAATGGGGTGTGTGAGTTGGCCATTGACCCGGACTTGGGTCGTAGGGGGGAGATAAGGAGCCATGATGCGGGACACCATCAAGGGGCCAAGCCCGATTTTACAGAGCACCGCGCGGAGAAAGGTCCAGTCCACACGGTCGACCGCTTTCTCCGCGTCGAGAGACAGCAGGCAGGCAGGGATATTCCAGTGTTGGGCTTTCCCAACAAGATGGGCGATTCGACGCACATTGTCAGCCCCCTGTCGCTGCCGAATAAAACCGACCTGGTCGGGGTCGATCAGGCCCGGGAGGTGCGGATCCAGCCGTTTAGCTAAGATTTTGGTGTAGAGTTTAAGATCCGTATTGAGTAGGGCAATGGGGCGAAAGGAGGAACATAATGCGGGGTCCTTGCCTGGCTTTGGAAGTAGCGCTATTTCGGCTAATCCCACGGAAGCAGAGGGGCCCGTCGTGTCCGTGAAAGAATTGAAGAGACGGAGAAGATAGGGCTGAAGCTGCGGGAAGAAGACTCGATAGAAGGAAAGCAGCAGACCATCCGGGCCCGGTGATTTCCCAAGAGGGAGGTCCTTCAGAGCGCCCGCAAGTTCGCTCTGTGAAAGAGGGGCTTCCAGTAGTTGTGCATGATAAGGGGTTATCGGAGCCCAAGTGCAATTATCAAGGACAGCCTGGATCTGTTCCGGAGGAGGCGCCTCCTGAGCGTACAAAGACGAATAGTATGCATGAAACGCGTCAAGCTTAGCTTTTCCAGTAATGGCCCGGGTGCCATCAGGGCACTTAATATTAGCTATATGTGCTTTGGCTGCTCGTGTCCGCAATCGCCGGGCTACAACCGTACCTACCTTATCTCCTCCCTCATAATATCGCTGCTTGAGAGCCAATAAAGCCCGTTCAGCCTTGTTGGTGCGATGTACTCGGAGCTGGCCGCGCAGCACGGCCAGACGCCGCTTGTGAGCAGCCCGTGGCTGAGTCTGATCGAGGCGCTCCAGCGCCTTAATGTCACTGGAGAGTTTAACTTCAAGCAGGCGCGACTCTCTGGCCCGGGCACATGCTATAGAAGTGATATGGCCTTGTATAGTGGCCTTAAAGGCGTCCCAGACCACAGGAAAAGGGGTTTCTGGCAAGTCATTCGTCTCGAAGTAAGCGACAATAGCAGCCCGAAGTTCTTCAATATCAACCGGGTCACGAAGTATGTGGGCCGGAAGCCGCCACCGCGGTGGGCAGCTAGAGTGGGAAAACAGATCCCTAAAGAGGAGCTCAAGGTGCGCGTGATCTGAAATTGAAATGTCGGACATGGAGGCCGAGAGCGTTTCCCCGATGAGGGAATGTGAGACAAAGAGATAGTCGATGCGCGAATATGAGCGATGTACAGGAGAGTAATACGAGTAGTCGCGCGAATCGGGCGAGTGGTAGCGCCAGGCGTCTATTAGACCAAGCTCGGTCAATTGATTCTTGAGGGCAGAGGACATAGCCCCGGTTCCGTGGAAGGAACCGTCGATGCGATCGTCAGTGGCATTCCACACCAGATTGAAGTCACCCCCGAGGATAAGGAGGAGATCCGAGTTCGACACGTGTTCCCGCAAGGTCTCCCGGAGGAATGAGTCTTGCGCCTGATTGGGGGCATAAATGTTACAAAGGGTTAAGGACCTGTGGCCAAACCGAACCACCACCCGGAGGAACCTGCCATCTGGAGTGCGAACCGCCTTGGAGGCCCCCTGCTGAATGCCTGTTCGACAAAGTATTGCTACTCCAGCTACCTTGGAAGAGGTATAAGCCCAAAATTGGAGCGGAAAGCGAGGATGGGCCATGCGGGCGACATCCTCCTTAAGCAGGTGGGTCTCCTGAAGGAAGACAATGTCAGGATTCAATTGGAGAAGGTATCTCCAAATCTGTCGCCGCTTGTTGGGGGAGTTGAGTCCCTTCACATTGAGGGATACGAGTTTCAAACCAGGTGCGGTAGCCATAACTGGAAGAAAGAGACCAAGCGCGCGCAGCAGCTGATGGGGCAGCAGGTAGCAGCTAGGAGGGGAAGAGAAGAAGGGGAAAGGAGAGGGGAGACAGCGCTCAGCAAACACCACAGGACGGGCTAGGAACCCCAACGAGGGGAAGGTCAGCTGAGGCCCCACATAGGAGAGAGAGAGACACCCCACCAAGAGCGCCAACAGGGGAAGCATGCCAAGCACAGAGGGACAGGTCCCACCAGCCCCAAGCAGGGTGCCCCAACACCCCAAAGTCCCCCCAGAGCCAAGCCACCCCGCAGGATCAAGCAAGGACGTTGCTGAAAAGGGCCCAAAGCAGGGCAAGAAAGGAGAAAGCCAGAAATAGAAAAAGGAAAGAAGAAAATAAACTGGCCAACTGGGCCAAAGTAGTGCAGAGTCGGCGCGGAATAGCCCAGATCCCCGAAGGTAGGGCATTCCGGAGAAGTCACTCTCCCTCAGGACTCAGCAAGAAGAAGTAGGGGGAAGTGGTGGGCACACTATGGACGGGAGGCCTCCGCTACCAGTCCTCCGCCAAGCGACGGTAAGCATGCAACACATTTCAGCCTCCAGGCTCAGACAAAGGGCCCCCAGGAGCGAGGCCTCATCGGGAGCATTAACAAGCGCCATGCCGCAAGGGGAAGAGCATTCAAGGCCCCAGGGATGGGGAGGCGCTCAGGGAGCGGACATGATTGACAGCGTCCCGTTTGGCCTGCGTGGAGTCCATGTCCCTCGAGGAGCGTCCAGAGCGAGGCGGGGGAAGAGTGGACCACTCCGGCCGGAGCGAATCCGCGGGGCGAACACCAGAGGAGGGGGGATCATCAGAGTCTGAGTCCACAGGCAACCGAAGAAGGCGCAGCGCCTCTTGCAAGGACCGGATAACCCGTCGTCGACCCTCCCAGGAGAACATCAGGGCAAAGGGGTGGCCCCACTGGTATTTGATGTCCATGGCCCGCAATTTATCGGTGACAGGTTTAAAAGCTTTCCTCCGACGAAGCGTGGACGGTGCAAGATCCTGGAAGATTTGAATGGATAGGCCATTGTAGGAGACTGACCGGATCCCTTGCACTTTACGAAGAATGGCTTCTTTGTCCGCAAAGAAATGGATTCGGTGATAATGTCCGGCACAAAATTAGGGCGGTTGCGGGGACCCGGGACGCGATGGACTCTGTCCAGCATAGGAGGCGTGGTACCTTCCCCCTCGCGGATTGCATGTAGGAGGTTTGCGGTGTACGCCAAGGCATCAGATCCCTCTGTGCCCAATGGCACACCCCTAATACGGAGGTTGTTCCGCCGTCCGCGGTTCTCCAGATCCTCCTGCTTCAATTGTAAGGAGATATTCTGGTCCTCCAGTTCTGACATCTTCCTACAGAGGCCCTCGATGTCCTCCGTCCTGGCGTCCATCGTCCTCTCGAGACCGTCGACCCTATCACCAATTTCCACAACATCCCTGCGGACATCCTGCAACCCAGTTTTGAAGTCCTGCCGCAGGGAGCTGATCTCCGACTTGATTTCCTGCAGAAAGGATGTCATGTAGGCCTGAGTGATAGGGATAGCTTGAGCTGGCGTGTCCGAGAGCCCTGAAGAGACAGGGGGGCCCTCTTGCGTAGAGGGGGGCACCTTGGCCCACATGGAGGTCACCGGGTTATCGCGGGAGGCGGCCGCATCTGCATCCTTGTGAGCCCTGTGTTTAGGTGGCATGGCGGCGGGACTCCAAAAGACCAGTAGCCGCCGAAGTCAGGGCCAAGGGTGAGAATCGACGGGACAGCCGAGATGTGGGCCAGTCTGATCAGCCACGGGCAGGATCCAGGGGGGCCTCCCCTAGGCGGCAAGCGCGGCCGGCAGCGTGGAGGCAGGGCAGCTCAATTCCGTGGCCCCTCCAGAAGCAAGAGCGCCCCAAGCAAAGGGCTATTGTAGCAGGAGCGTTGGGGGGGACACTCAAGGCAGAGGGTAGGGGCAAGCAGCGTACACCAAACACCCAGCGGAGTCCAAGGGCAGCCCACGTCATGGCAGCCGTTAAGCAGAGTCCAAGGAGCCCAAGGCAAGCGCCAGTGAAGAGGCTCCCAAGGATGCGAGCGCCCCTCCACCCCTTCTCACAGGCACCACAATCCAGACAGGGGACCAGGGCAAGGGACCAGGGCAAGGCCAGCGCCGGGATGCCCCCCAAGGCAGGCAGGGTCGCAGCGGCGAGCTGGGCGTCAGGGGGCCCACATATGGGCGAAAAAGACCCCCCGACCCGGTACCTGCACCGCTCCAACCGCAGCTCGGTGGCCCTCGCCGGGCGACGCGCCGTCCAGGGTCTGCCAGGCAGGGAGAGGCCGTCGCCAGGCCCCGTGTGCTCCAGGGGGCCCACACCAGGATCAGCGATGTCGCGGGGCACCAGAGAGGCAGAGCGATCCACTGGCCAGAAGCGACTTCATGCACCCCCTCACAGGGAGCCGCCGCAGGCACCAACGGGCGCACGTCTTCTGCCGGGGCCCAAAATGGCGGCCGGCGGGCAGCAGATCCGGGCCAGCCGAAGAGAGAAGGCCGCAGGGATCCAGGCAGCGGCGTCCAGTCACCAGGCTGCAGCAGGCATCAGGCCCCCGTGTGCCCCCGCCGCCGGTATCGCTCCCAGCTCCCGGCCGGCGCAGCGCTCCCAGCGCCGCACGGAGCACCGCTGCGGCCAGGAGACAAGATGGCGGTCGCTGAAGGCTAGGCCAGGGCCGGCCAGAGAGAACCGGGAACACCAAGCCCCCAAAGGACCCCCGAGCCTCCAAACACTGCCCGGGGGGTCCCGGCCGGGATCGGAGCAAGCCCCAGGTGAAAGCGGAGCCCGGAGGCCAAGCTGAAGATACGGGCGAGAGGCGCTGGAGCGGAGACTCGATGATGCACGTCTCACTTCATGCGCGCCCAAGCCACGCCCCCAGCTCCCTACTTTTACTATTAAAGGCATACATGCAAACACTTACTCAGCTAGATGTCACCAATGTCTGACTGTGTCCTATGCTGATGATACTGTCTTCACTTTCTAGCTCTAAAGTCAACATATAACCTGACAGAATGTTGAAAGGGTAGAGAAACTATTGATATCATGTGACTTTCTCAGATTTCTTGCCGACAAGAAAGAGATTTTGCTGGTAGGCAACAACACTGACCTTTAGCAAAAACACATCTGGCCATCCTGTCTGGGTGATGCCCTCCTCCCCAGCCAAAAAAGTTAAATCCTTGCGAGTAATACTAGAGGTAACTCCCTTAAACTCATATGGATGTTGTCTGCTCGGCCTGTTTCCATAAACTGAATTGCTAATCCGCTCATTTCTACCACACAAATACCACACTCAAGTAGCCTATCCTTGTGTTTAGTTTAGGATTGACCACAGTAACATTGTCTACCTTGGTTTGACATCTTACAGTTTAGCAAAGCTGCAGAGGATAAAACATTTAAGGAAGAAATCTCAGATTAAATTCTAAACTTCTACTTGTTGTACCACCTTTACAAATTCTTGGTGTGGAAGGCTCTCCCTTAAAAGAAGGGCCCTTAACTATGGATTAATATAACACTCTACCTCACAACGATTCACTCACATCTTGAATTCAGGAAAGCCTTACAAAACCCTTTTAATGTTTTCAATTCTTACCCTCTACTCTTTTTACTGAGGATCTTTTCTTTTAAGTATGCATTTAGTTAACTTTTCCTGAATGCCATGATGCTTCTACAGGTGAATGTGAGAATAACATGATCAGTTTTCTAAATGGGTTTATGAACTACAGATGAAGGGGGAGGGCAGTTGATTTAGAAACTTAAACACGATGGATGCCAGAATGAAAGATCTACAAATTCTTGCTAAAGATTCAGTTTCTATGGGTTTTTTGGAATTTGACCTGTCTTCCACTGCACAAAATACCACAGTTTTGGTCTTGATACCAGAAGAGATATACTGCACTTCCCGAATTCTTAAAACAAGAGTATTGTCATTCACTTTGACAATTTTAGGAAGCATGACATTCCTTCTATATTTCATATGTTCACTAACAACAAATAAATAATAACATTTAATAAACAGAGTGAAGTAAATATTGTCAAGAAGTGATCAAATTAAAATATGTTGAATTAAACATAAAATTAACATTTAAAACTCTGCCATTACCTAATATTTAGTGCTGTATATGAAAACCATTCTGTAACTTTGATTACTGATCCTATAAGGTTCCTTTTTGTTCCCTCTTGTATCTCGGTTTGGGACAGATACCAATCGGTGACAAAAGTCTAGTTCACAGAACTCAAACAGTGAGGTAGAAATAATGGAGTTTGACTATGGATGATTGACGATGATGGCACCAATATATGGAAAAGAGTGAGAGTGGGAAAGACAACGTTTGTCATGCCAAAAGATCTAATGATTAGCATTATTTTAGCATTTCTATTCATCCGATTTGTAGGTAATGTATAATATATTTCCCATGGAAAAATGTGTTTGACATAGCCACAGCTTGATTTAAAATAGATGCATGTTGTTCGAGTTAAGAGGGCATATCTATCAGGAAGAAGGGCTGGAGGTTCTGCTTACCACTTTATGTGACCCATGTATGTGTGGAGACAGTACTGCAAATCTGTTTGCACTGGTTGCTTTTCAGCAAAGGAAAGGCTGGCAGTCATCTAGGAGTGCTGATGTTGTCTGGAGTGAAGCTGCGCCAATGTGAGAGACGTGCAATGCAGCAACATGCTGGTAGTGAACTACGATTCCCAATTAGCCAACCAACTCTAACATGGTTCCTGATAGATACATTTCCTCATGGTTCACAGTGTTCTTTGCTAGGCAATCGTGCTACAATGTTGCTGAAGTGAGGATTTAGTTACATGGATTCTGCATTTCCCGCTCAGAATCCCATTACTTCCGAAGGATTGTTTTTCTGGACCACTACATCATAGATAAATATCTTGAAGGTGTATTGTTGAATAAATTAACTTTAAACTATTCCCTTCAACATTAATGGGACCTCTGAAGGTTATATTCTACTGGGGGATTACCTAACGCATTCTGATTTCATGCTGTTGATGAAAACAAACTTTGAACTATTCTTCTGAATATTTATCTGAATTGTTCAAACTGGGGTTATATTCTATTGCCGTACCCTGTGAAGAAACAGGGAGAATGTTTTAAGTGGCTCACTCTATATGAGTTTACAATATCATGTATAAGGTATGAGAAATTTAGCAAAGACTTACCATTTCTAAGAATACGTAGCAGAAGGATATTAACAGTATTGATTATCTTTCATGTTTGACAGAAGGTAAATATAAACTATGACTCATCTCTCAAAAAAAAGTTCATTAGTTTATTATCCAAAACAGAGTATTACTAGCACACATGTACAAATGAGTGTATGTTTCGTTTTCGAGAACTGACTGTTGCACGTCTAAGTGCAAAAAGTGATTACACAGAGAAAGTGTTCAGGTATATCAATTCACAGTTGAAGTGTAGAATTTAGATAATAAAGTAGGTGGACTTTGCCACTGCTTTCCAACTGGGACTAGGGCTTTCCCTTTGCATAATCTGATTGAAACATTCTGATTAGTCCGAGGGTGAAATGTGAAAAAATCAAAAACAAATAGAAAACATACTAGGTACTGTATTAATGGTGGGGTCTGATTTTGTTGTGTTCAAAGTCTGTTTTTTTTTAATAATTCAGGCACTAGACCAGAAATTCTACGTCAAAACATTATCTGTTAATATATCAAATCAGACATCCCTAACACACAAAACCAGAGAAAGTCATTGTTTAGTCTGGAGCAATTGACTTCTTAAGAGCACAAGCATGTGTGCGAGGAATAGGGGTCCAGACTAAAGGAAAGATAGGAAGTTGTAGATGAAAGGTGAATGCTGAGTTTAAGAAACCAGATGATCCAGAGCTTAGATGCACCACTACACTAGCATATCTTTCCTCTAAAATAGCAGTTCATGGCATTGGATCAAGGGCGTTTGACTCTTATACAAGGTTTTCTGGTCTCTCAAATCAAAAGTAGGCCTGGGCAAAATTAGCATTATGCTTGCGTAATTCATGTAATTTCGGAAAATTTGTGTCACGCTTCTTAAATAAAATTCCTGAAATGACACTATCTTGTCACTTTGTGAAATTACAAGCCATTTGTGGTAAAAATGGACAGCAAAACGTACCATTTGCAGTAAAACTTTACAGCGAATGCCTGAGAATAACTGAACAACAGCAGCTTATGCTTGTGGAGGTTTTTTCTAAATGCATTTTGTGGTAAAATATAGCTAGAAATAAAGGATTTGCATTTTGCATAATGACAGCTAATTTTGTTGAAATTGGGTATAATTACACAAAAGCAAAGTATTTGAATTTTGCACACCCCTAACCAAAATGATTTAACTCTATAGCAGCAATCTACCTGTACATGACCAGAAACCACCTTTGTATGGGTTTAAAACAGATGTCTAGATTCCACCCAGATAATATTATTTGTAGCTTTTAAACTATCAAGTGCACTTGATGAACTATTCACATCAAGTACAATACCTCTACAATGCACGTGTCATGAACAGATTGTCTAGCGCATGCATTGCTAAAGAAAATCCATTTTCCAATGAAAATTAAATTATGGATGTTCTTTGATAACATTGTTATTGTGGACAATGGAAGTCCACTTGTTGCAATGCACACTGTAATGTATGTCTCAAAGGCTGAGGAATCTTTCTTCAACACCAACATTTATATGATTTTGTCTGATAAGCTTTCAAAGTATACATTAATCTGTTCAAGTAGACTCTATTGTGGAATTGACTAAGAGCCTAAATTGTACTGGTAGTAATTAGTGACCATGATTTAACTAAAATGGGACTTTTTTTTTTTTGATTGCTTATCCAATAGGGTTCCTTTTGTTCCCCACAAAACGTAGGCTGAACTGGCATAATTAAATCAAGACTGAACTAAAGCATTGACAAATGGGATTTTTAATTGGAAACTGTTGTTTGAGCAAATTCATTTTAAGACTTGCAGCTGGGCTAAACGGGTGTTGGCGATTTTGGTCATCTGACTGTCCACAGCTTAGAAGGAGTCTATGTAAATACCCTGATTTCTGACCACTTTGGCTGGGACAGGCCATGGGTTCATCACCCCTGGCCATATAGATTGCTCGACTGAGCAAGATCTGAGATTGTAAGCATAATATCTGCTCCTCTCGCCCCCATCGTCAGAACCTACGGACTCAACATTGTTTCATACGCAGACGACACCCAACTCAT
Source organism: Calotriton arnoldi (assembly GCA_963921515.1). Taxonomy (NCBI): domain Eukaryota; kingdom Metazoa; phylum Chordata; class Amphibia; order Caudata; family Salamandridae; genus Calotriton; species Calotriton arnoldi. The sequence continues at coordinate 2,108,174 of CAWUFW010000954.1, forward strand.
CCTCTCACTATCCAACGAAGCCAACGCAGCCAAACACAACTTCCAAGAAGGCATGGAAACTGTCGCCAAATGGATGAAAAGCAGCTGCCTAGAACTCAACACCGACAAAACAGAAGTGCTCATCATGGGCCCACACCCCGACGCCTGGATTGATACCTGGTGGCTCCCCACCCTCGGTAGCCCACCCACCCCCACGGACCACGCACGCAACCTTGGAATCATCCTGGACTCCGAGCTCAAAATGGACCGCCAGATCAACTCCGTCACATCCTCCTGCTTCCACATCTTCCGCAAGACCTTCAAATGGATCCCCCTCGAGCACAGAAAAACCGCCACCCACGCCCTCGCTACCAGCAGACTCGACTACGGCAACGCACTCTACGCCGGAATAAACAAAAACCTCACCCGCAAGCTACAAAACATCCAGAACGCCGCCGCAAGACTGGTCCTCAACCTACCAAGACACTGCCACATCTCCCAACACCTGCGCACACTCCACTTGCACCCCATCGAGGTGAGAATCACCTTCAAGATCCTCACCCACGCACACAAAGCCCTCCACAACACCAGACCAGCATACCTCAACAGCTGAATCAACTTCCACGCACCCCAAAGAACCCTACGATCAGCCCAGTTCTCCTACGCCGTGGTTCCCCGCACCAAAAAGACCAGATCAGGAGGCTGCTCCTTCTCCTTCCTCGCGGCCAAAGCATGGAACGCCCTTCCGCTCCACCTCAGGCAGACAACATCACTCCCCATCTTCATGAGAAACCTCAAAACCTGGCTCTTCGACAGACCCACTCCTTGATGGACTGGAACCTGCACCTCCCCTCCTCCCCAGCGCCTTGAGACCCTTACGGGTGAGTAGTCGCGCTTAACAAACCCGTGATTGATTTATTTTGGGTTGGGATTTAGAAAACTGACAGGCATCAACCAACGAATAACCAACAAGCACTTCGCCAGAGCCTCGAGTTCTTGACTGGTAGACTTTAAACATGAATGATGGGAGGCAACAAATATTCGTTGTCTTCCACATACATGTAAAAACAAGCCCCAAAACTATGGAATACTTTATCAAGGAGACACATATACAGATTGAACAAGAACATTGAACAAATTGACTATTATGAGACACAACAAGATACAATTGACTTAAATAGAAAACGAGGGAGCGCAACTACTTGTTCCCTTCTATCCAGGAAGTATTGGATCGATATTTAGATAATTACAGCAAACAACCTTTGTCCAACACTTTGTCATAGTTAAGATAAATAGGAGAGGTTTGTTAGATAGTTTCCTGAATCTTTCTGATCACTTTCAGTTCCATGATAACAGCCAATTCTGTATTTACAAAATTAAGTGCCTTTGAGGTTTCATCTATGTTTGCAAGGTAATTAGACTATTAACAGAATGGCATAAACACAAAAGCAATGCACAGATAACACATTTTACTGGTCACTAAACATTTTTTCCAGGAAACAATATTAGTCAAATGAGCTTTCATGTCATACAAGTGGTTGTAGTATGGCTGCTAAACTTGGGGTAATATATGTTTCAGTGATAATTCTGGTGAGTGAAATTGGGCACAGCATCCCAAAGGGGTTAAAATGATAAACTAGATTTAATGTGATTTATTTTGTTTATTTATTGGTTGTGTTTGAAAATCATTTTTAGGTACGCTTTCTTACCATTGAACTAGAATAGATGTGGAAAAAAAATTAATAGATTCACATGACACGAGGTGATAGGACTCTTTCTTTAGAGGGAAGGGGAAGGAAAGCTTAGTAACAGTGAACTATGTTGAAGGTTCAACACCAAGAGCAGGATTCACAGATATGGGACTATTTAACAGAGTGGAAAGCAGATTACTTATTTCAATTTTCTTGACCCATTGAGGAGAAATGATTAAATGTGTTTTAAAAGATTGTATGTCGTGCTGGTCTACCAATTCCCTGAATTAGACATATGTTATTTTATGTCCTAACAATACGTTTGTTCTTTACAACATGTGATGTAGTATATGAGCAAGATATTTATTATGCATTGCTAACATCACCAACAACTAGGCTTCTGAATTTACAAATTGTTGTCAGAAATATTAACTGCTGGTGAAAGCACCACTGTCCTGAAATGCACTGAGCTAGAGATTACATTACATTTTCTCAAATGACAGTGAACTAAGGGAAATCATTTAATTTTAGTATGATTGAGAATATGCAATACGTTTACACAGATAAAGCAATCAAAGTAATTTAAAATATTTGGTAGCATTGTGATCTTGTGGTTTTGCTACCACAAACTAATATTTGCAGGTAGAGCCAGTGGCGTCACTAGGGGGGGACACCTTCACATGGGGCGACACCTTTCTCAAATGAGACTATTTACTAAATAGTCTCATTTGGGAAAGGTGTCACCCCATGTGATGGTGTCATGGGGTAAGTTACCGCACTGGGTGACACCAACCCTAGTGATGCCGCTGGGTAGAGCTGTCACTGTGGTAGGCTATCCCAGTCCCCCGTGCTGCTAGGTGTAATTTGCATGTAAGAGGCAGTGGCAATAGTGGACAGGCAGACTAGATAAAATACCTTGTCCCAAATCATCCTGGAATGGTCAAAGGGGAAACTCAATATAAAGGAAAGCAAAACCCTTCAAAAGCAACTCATACTAATACCTGATGTTCCCTCCATTCTCATGCACACTCGTTGTCTCCAGAGGGATCCTGCAAGTGCTTAGGAGCATCACTTCACAACATCATTGCACAATACTTTTCCACCCTTTTACTATTTCAAATCCCACTCTTGCCAGCAGAATAAAACTTTTTCAAAAGGAACTGGAGAAGCAAATCCTAAACAGTAAAGCATCTATCATTCTATGCTAGACAGATCAACCTAAAATATTAGATAAGTGACATCTGTGAGAAGACCTTTTTAACCATTAAAAGTATCCTTTATCTGCTACTAAACTTGGCACTCTGGTCAACCAGTAAGATGATAGCAATCCAAGGCACACTTTAAAACTTTCATTGAAGGAAGTTTGTTTCTTTAATTCATGACAACATATCAACTAAGACAAAGTAGAGGCAATTCATTACTCGGCATGTGAGAGTGTGCAACCATGGATCCCCAACATAGACACAAACTGATGTCATCCTCATCTAAATCTACTGCCCTTCTCCAGTGATGATCTTCTAGGTGACTTGAACGATAAGACCATCTTTTAACAATGTCCAAACATAATACACAGTTACAGACCGATATTGAAGCTCATCTTAGCTCCTCTTTTATTCCAGTCACTAGAGGTCCTGGTTCTTTTCTTCCTAAATCTCCTATCATTCAACAGTTGAAGTCAGTGCTAATCATACTAAGTAGGGACTAGGGACACAAAGTATAGCTCACTAGACATCTTCAGCTCCAAACTCACTTCACCCCTATCTAGGAAATGTAAGACAGTAAATCCTGCAATAGAACACTGCAGCTCTGAAAAAAAAACTAACCAACAGCCTTGCGTCACTGTGAAGGAAAGGATTAAATGACAAAACCATGCTTAGATGGTACTTTGCCGAGCTTCAAAGTGAAAGACAAATCTTAAGCTCCATGGAATGCTGTGTCAAGGAATACTCGTTTTCAGCCCTAGAAGTCATTCTGACAGCTTCCAGGAAAATTTACAAAGAAAGCACATTTACATTCAAAGCCCTATTCTTCAAGAACCAACTAAATGAAGTGAAGCAAACTCCCCCCAAAAATATCTGCGATTCTCACAACCCTAATTTCATCCCAGCAGCAAACTTCTGCCATCACTAATGACAGTAGCTCAGAGCTTGCTACCTTTTTTCACCAAAACAATATTGACAAAATATAGAATACATAGTATCACTAGTTCCTTCCTTCATGGAATTCCCCACAGAAAATGGCCTTAGACTTCAAAAAATGGTTGCAGTTCTCCTTATTGATGTCCCTGGGACGTATTACCATGATCACTAGACATTCTAGCTGTCCTGCTGACCCTTCCCCCACCTCCCCAGTATAAGCCTTCGCACAGACATTCATCCCTTCCTGGATCTCCATCCTAAACCCCTGCCTCTCTCAAGGTATACTTCCTAACCTGCAAACAAAACAGGAATCATCCACTTCAAATTAAAAAAGCCAAGAGCTGATGCCAATTAAAATGACAACTATTTCCATATCTCTGGCAAACTGTTTATTGCAAAACTCTTAGAGGATTCTGTCACTGAACAACTGCAGAGCATGTTTTCAGCAGAGACTTCTTAGTAAGGATCTACCAATCTGGTTTCAGAGCTGGTCACATAAATGCATAAATGGTCATCAGTAAAGGGCATGCATGTCTACTTATGCTGCTGGATCACGCAGCAGCATTTGACACAGTTGACCAAAACATATTGTGCATAGCTATTGTTGATAGGTTTGGCGTTTAGGAATTACACTCTTGAATGCTCCAAAAACTGACACCATCTCTCAACCTCAACTCACCTGTATTCTAATTAATCTTTACTTTGAACCATTAGGTGATTTCCTGAATTCCCTCAATCTCACCTATACGAGGATGATATATCAGCCTAACCAAGAATAAATGACACAATCTAATGCCCATTTCAAAGAATGCCTAGATACTTTTCAAGGCTGGATTTGACAGAAAACCTTCAGATAGACCCTCCACAGAAGAAATACCTCCATATTACCTCAGACCCTCAAAATATCAGAGCATTAAAATGACGTGAGAGCCTAGAAAACATCAGATGCAAACCTAAAATTGCAACCAGTGACAAATCTCCTAGGGTCTCACTCGACAACAAGCTTAACTTGGACTGACACATCAAATCTATAGCTAAATTGGCGTGCCACTAGCCGCACATATAACAAATGTAATACGGCAACTCACTAGTCACTGGTCTGCCAGCATAATGTCTTACTCCTCTGACAGCTGTACTGCATGCGGCAGCGAGACTGATACCCAACAGCAGGAAGAATTAACTTATCACACACTTCCTAAATGCATTTTGATAGTTACCTCTTGTTATTAGAAGTGTATTCAATAATGTCTGCATTATCCACAAAGGTCTATGACTAAGCACCCTAAATTATCTTCCAACAAATTAATTATATACAGTGGTAAGAACGGTCTGGAACATAAATTTGTTGTCAGACCAAAACCACCTTGCCTCGGGAAAAGCTCCTCCTCATTCTTACTCATTCTATGGCAATGAATTAAAGACCTGGAATGCCCCCCCTCGGAAATCAGTCAACCCACAAATTGAGAAGTCTTTAAGTATGAGACAAAAACATTTGCTGATAAAACACTTTCAAAAATTAATCTTCTAGCAATAAGTACCTGAAAACAAACATAGCCACAGACACTGCATCCACGTCTACAGTGCAACAAATTTGTTAACACCTGTCCATGTGTTATACATGGGAAAAAGTACCACCTGCCCTTCATTATAAGGATACTGCAAGTTACCGAGGAGTTCCTTTAAATGGTTATGTAACTCTGAGGTGACTTGCAATATCATTATCATGTACAGCAGGGGATACCTTATTCCTTATAATACAGGGTCACACCATCACTGTCCCACAAACCACTTAAATCCTTGGTATGTAACTCTTTCACATGAAAGATTGAGCATTTTTTGTAAACATGAAAAATAAAAATAGAATCTCTAGTGCAAAATTAAATACATCAAAACGTTGTCAGATATTTTTTGCAAAAAGATATTCGAATCAGTTTAATGCAAGTCCCTTTTTATTTAAGAAAAGGTGCAGTAGAAACACGCAGAAAGATTCTAACTTGTCTATATTTACATAAGTAGTGCGAAAACATGTTGTCATACAGATCTGCTTTCTGCTTGTCAGTGTACAGCTCGAAAAATAAAGCAAAAGAAAGAAAAGCAGACTTTCCTTTTAGGTTCTTTAAAAAAAAATTAATTTTGCTCCACGGCCGGACGTGCCTTCCCTCTCAGCTGCTGGCTCTGACAGTAGGTATTATAATGGCAGAACTCAACTGTAATAAGATATTGCAGTCGAGCTCTAACTTAGTTTTTTTTTGTTTTATAATCAGTGACTCGGTGCATCACACATCGTCGATTATAAAGAAATTAGAGATAGGTTTTTAGAGAGGGGTTGCTGAATCCCATGTATTATATATGGGATGAAGTACCCCGTCGTACATTATAAGGATATTGCAAGTCACCAAAGAGTTACATGACCATATAAAGGAATAAGAACAAAGGCCAAGTTCTTTTGTAAGGTTATGGAAAGCCGAGATGACTTGCAATAACCTTATCATGTACAGCTTGGGGTACTTTATCTCTTATGACATATGGTCATACCATAACCTTTCCCACAAACCACGTAAACCCTTGGTGCATTGCTCTTTCATATGAAAGTAAGAGCATGTTTGCAAACCTGAAGAATAGACATAGAATCTCTAATGCAAAATTAAGCTCATGAAAAAATCTTTGATATTAGTTGCAAAATGATAGTGGAACCAGTTTAATGCAGGTCATTTTTTAATTTTTTTTATAGGAACAGTAGCTTTAATGTGTAGAAACATGCAGAAAGATTCTAACTTTTTTATTATGACCTAATGAGTGCACAAAATAAATCTACTACCTAAAATAACTCATTTCTGCTTGTCACTTTAGAGCATAAGAAAGAAAAGCCAATTTCCCTTTCACTTCTTTAAACAGCTGCTTTAATTATTTCCCATGACCTAACCTGCCTTGGCTGCAGGCTTTGTGAAGTCAGAACTTAACTGTAATAGATTATTAAAGTTGAGTTCTGATTTCATTTCTTTACAATCGGCGACTGGGTGCGTCACAAGTCACAGATTATAAACAAATTAGACATGTTTTATACAACGATTGCAGAATCCCATGTATTATAACGATATCAAACTCAAACCACATATCTATTGCATGCTAACCTTCTTCCCCAAATGCTGAAATATCCTATGAGGCGGTGTCCGCACTATAGACTTCAAAATAAAAATAAAATAGAGAATTGCTTTTAGCTTATTTGAGAGAATGTCTTTGCTCAGTTCTTAATGGTATACCAGGCTTAGGAGGGAAGCGCAGTGCAGGAGAGGTGAGGTTGTCACAGATAAAAAGAAGAAACCCAGAGGATTGAGATCAAAATAGATGTTGGACATGGGAGGAAAAAGAAAGAGCAGGGGAAAGCATGTGTGCGCCAGCCTGTGAGAGACAGTGTGTTCTATTAATGGTAAGGCCGGCTGTGGAAATGAAAGGGACACCACCAAAGACTTCTAGGATACAAGTTTGCAACAGTGCTGCTTTTAAAACATACTCCTTTGAGATACAATGCCTTGTTCTGGGGCTCTTGAAGGAACATGAAAAAAATCTAATTTTAGCATGCAAGTCTGGTTTGGTAGTGCAAAAAAGGTTTCTTTCAAAACCTTTTGGAAAACGCCTGCCACGTTACTTGTCAATTGTCAAATGCAATCATTGCTCATAGTCCATTTTAATAAGTAACATGTTAGTATGTATGACCCTATCCCCTTAAGATTTTGCTCGGGGAATCTAACAGAGGGATGACATTACATCCTGCTCTAATGTACAACAGCTGCTGTGACTGAAGCTGAACAATGAGCGTGTGAAAGGGCCTCCTTGAAGCATCCCAGATATATCCCTAAGGATCACCTTTATGTGCATGAACCAGGACTAACAAGAAAGCTGTTAATTTCCTTTCCAAAATATTCAAGAATAAATATTGGAACAAGCAGGGCATTTTATATCCTGCCACGACGCAGAGTAGCTTGAACAAAATGTATTTTTAAAGAAATTATCTGTAAATTATCCATGACGATAAAAAGTGCTTCTCACTTGGCATTCAAGGGGATGTCAAAGATGAGATGAGCAAATGAGACATAAATCTCACTGACAAAGAAGACAAGATAGGATAGATTTACAAATTTAAAATAATCCATTGGGGCTAAATCCTACTTTCACTGTAGGCAAGGTAGGATGGGCCTACAAATGTGATAGTTATTCTCATTAGACAAAGAACCTGCTCTCTTTGTGGTCAGGGCAGGATGGACCTGCAAAGATAAGAGACAGTTTTATAGGATTAAAGCTTGCTTACATAAAAGTCAAGGTAGGATGGCCCTCAAAAAATAAGGAACTTTGCGATTCAACCGAGAGTCAGCCATACAAACAGACAGGTCACCAACAGAGGTTTCAAATTGTGCACTATTTACAACCTATCTCTCATTTTGAGATAAGACCTAAGAGCTATCAGCTCACGTTGAAAAATCACCAGTCACAGGGTATTGCACAACGCCTTGCCTAATGATCGTTAATTAGGCAGGTTGCCATTTGTGACCCCCTCTGATTGGCTACAAACGCAGGAATGGTGGCCTGCAACGAACAGCAGACCATCCTGTCTGCATTTGCATTTCCAAATGGAAAACGTTTTTCTTTTTTGTGTAAAGCAGTCTGCGTTCCTTTAAGGAACTGGTGCTGCTTTTAAATAAAACATGTTTCCCGTATGGGAACAAACTAGGGGAGTCAGACAGTATGCATGTGGAGCATAGTTTGCTCCCTCTAATGTCAACTAACACAATTTGGGAGACCTCAGATGGAGCAGGCAGTAGTCCACAGGAATACTGACTCCTTAGCCTGATGTGTTCCCATATGAGAAGTGTTTTTGGAAGCTGTCCAACAGGCAAAGCTTCCCCTTTGTGAATAGGTTATCACCTTATTTGAGGAGCTGGTAACTTTTCAATGGTTTACGACCACATTTGTGGCATTTCATTACTATTCTCAGTTACAAGGGAATGCCTTTTCCTAACTGCGATTTGGAATGAGTCAGTAAAGCTTGTCTGCAATTAAGAAAGGCTTTACTGAATCTCAAAATGTGTTTACCACAAATCAAATAACCAACTTGTAGTTGTAAACTCCATGATTTTATGAATCGCAGGGTTTGGAACTGCAAAATGGCTTTATACAACAGGCCCAAAAATGCCTATTTACACGGTAAATTGTACCTGGAAAGACAAACAATAACTCAGTAGGAATAAATGCGGTTTATATGGCACTCAAGGGAGGATGAGGATATAAAGATGCAAAATGATCTCTAGTTTTTGCATAGTAACCTATTTATCAACTAGTACAGATATTAGACCAGTTTACATAGATTTTGGCAATACTTGTGCAATCAATCAATTCAAAACTTTATTCGTCAGCATTGCAGCAACAATACTTGTGCAATTTTGCATAGGCATATCCACCTTATATGGATTGTTCTGGTGCAATTTCGAGCAAATATTTGTATGAACCAACTGTTGAAAAATGCCGCGTTTAAATTTGTGAATGAATCTAACGTCAGTGAAACATTGCAACAAACCGAATACTAACTACATAATCTGGAAATTCTGGCACAAAATTGCACCAGCACTGACATCGTTGCAGTGGGGCCTTTATGTGCACATTAACATATCGCTCTAGGTACAGAGGAGAGCAGACAACACAAATATACAACTGAAGAAACTTCCCAGTTATCAGTGCCCGCATTAAGACCCTCATTAATGGCATTTTGGCCTAGGGCAGCCCAGCAAGGCACCTTGCTGCGCTGCCCTACGCCAAAGTGAAAGGGCAGGAATACACTGTATTTAAGCAATACTGTGCATACTTGTCCTTTCTGCCTGCACTGGTGCCGTTTCGGCAGCCGAGCACCAACATAGGCACCCTTGCACTATGGTGCTAGGGTACCTCAGTTGCAGGCAGGATTGTTTTTGTGCAGGAAGCGGCACTTTCCTGCACAAAAACAATCCTGCAAGGAGTTTTCCACTTTCTATGAGTGCTGCAGAATGCACCACACATGGAAAGAGGAAACAATTAGGAGAAATTAACATATTTCTCCTCGTTGCGCCTCACCTCGGGAGACGTATGGATTTGACGCTTCTCCAGTTTTATATCACCCTGTAAATCTGGGGCACCATCAAATTCTATGGGTGTTGCATGAAAAAACACACCCCAAAGCCCACGGAACGCCTTTCGGGTGCAGAATAAGGTGAAGCAACGATCTGCGCTGCGCGCCTTACTCATGATTTATGAGGCCACTCAAGGCCACGCAGGGTGGCTTTGCGTGGCTTAATTAATGCTTATGAGAGCCCTGCATCGCGCATGTACCACTTTAAGGGGTGCAAAAGTGACTCAGGGCTCACATAACTAAGCCAAACAATCTGTAAATTAGTGCATCCCTTTGGACTTTGGTATTAGGAAAAATTATCAGGAAACGCTACTCCTTGCTTCCAAAACAAGCCATTCCATTTGCAGCACTTACGCTAACTTGCAAAGTTACAACTAATGTGCGCAGCGCGCACTGTAAACAGTAAGATTTGTTCAAAAGCTGGCACAACGCCGCTGCACAGGCAGGGGTGTAGCTTGGTCAGTAAGATTGGGGAGGTTAGAGGGGGTGAGCTTCAGATTTTCCGACAACCGGGCTGGCATATGATGTTTAAATACATTATACGACAAGCAGAGTACATGAAATGGGCCTAAATGGCAATGGAAAAGGGGAGGAATGCGAACTGGTATGAGTACTAAGAGAGAGAAAACAACATTTTGTAACATAACCAAATATTTTTGAGAGTGACAGAGTGTGTTTTTTCTGTGTGTGTGTAAAAATGTGTGGTGAAACCCAACCGGCATCTCACTGAAAGCACCTGTACCCAACTATTTATCAAAAAATGCATTTATTAGGGGGGGTGTAACTCACAAAAAAGCTGAATAAAATAAAAAAAAAGTGCATTCAACTTTCTGCCGTCCTTTGTCCCTCTACGGCTAAAGCTGTGCACTTATCTTACACTAGAGATGTAAACGAACGATTCCTATTTGGATAAACTGATAATTTAAGGCATACGAAACTGAATTATGGACCTTAATTCAAATGTGCTGCACTTAAACGATACGTCTGAACGAAATCATGCTCAGTTTCTGATAAACACAAAGTGGACAGCAGTCCCGCCTCTGAGGAGAAAAGGCAGCGAAGGGTAGGGGGACTGCATTGGCCCAGCGGAAGGACTCGAGCTGAAAAAGAAGTCCCTTTGGAGCAATAACAGCTAGCTCGAAGAGGATAACGCAACCAGCAACAGGAGCGAAGCTTCCACAACTACAAACACAAAGATCACTCGGGGAGAACGGTTTCCTCAAAGTGATGAGAGACAGGCATGCCTTAAGAAAATATCACATTTCCCTTTAATGTTTATTTGACTGCCGCGATTTGCAAGGAATGTTTTGCGCATCAAGCAAGCTGATAAAAAACGCTGCTACATGACAGGACCACATTTTCAGAGGGCTGGAAGACGGGTATTTTTTGTCAGAGACATTTCAGGTGCACAGCTGCTGTTGATAAAAGTGCATCTTTGTAGAAACTGCTTAGTGTTAGAAGGGACTGCATGATTTTTTTTGGGTGCAAATTTTATATAGCGCGAACTCGACCCGAAGGAATTGGAGGCTTTATATTACAGGACGGATTCATTATTTGGTAGCTGCGGGGAGATTAAGTGATTTGCACAGAATCACAGGATGCTGAGCAACGCCGAGACTCGAACCCGGTTCCCCAGCTCCCAAGTCGGCGGCTCTAACCGTAAGGCTACATCCTCTCCATAATTTATGAAACCAGCACATTAGAGATATCATGCCATAGCCCTCTGTAAAACCGGCACCAAGGAAATAGAGAATTGCCATCGGTTTTAAAACGTAGAGGTGGGCGAGCCAACAAATTAACAGGGAGATCCGAGCCAAGGGTCTGGCTTGGCTCTCAGAGACCAAAGGGATTATTTATGAGAGGCTTGCGTCACTCTTTTTGACGTTCCGGTGGGGCAAGTCTTGCAATCATATCTGTGAGGCCACACAAAGCCACTTTGCGTGGCTTTGCATAGCCTCATCGATATGGAGTAGGCCAAAGCAGCGCAAGGCGCTACGTTGCCTTACTCTGCGCTCCATGGGCTTTGCAGTGGTTTTCCCATGCAACACCCATGGATTTTGGCACTGCCCCAGATTTACTTAATAATGTAAACCTGGGGCAGCGCCAAAACCTTACGCCTCGCTAGAACAGGCGTAACAAAGAGAAATAGTTTTATTTCTCCTAGTTTTTTCATCTTTCCTTGTGTGCTGCACATATAGAAAGAGGATAACGCCTCTCTGGATTGTTTTTGAGCAGGAAGGTCCCTTCCTTCAGGCAATCTACTAAGGTGGAGATTAGGCGGTCAAAGATGACTATCGCCTCCAGTTACATTTTGGTCCTGGAATTAATCCATAAAGGGTTAGACAGACTTTCTAGGTTTTTTATACAACATCTATACCACCACGCCAGACTAGATTTGCAAACAACAAACACAAAATATTTTGCTAGGTCACATCATTAATATGATAGAGGTTTGGCATGGAACTGATCCTAACCAGTGATCTTAATGAAATCCTAGATCTACAATGTTGAATTTCTGCCTCGTTGGCAGATCTTTCCATTTTTTTAGCATCCTGGATATGCTTTAGGCACAAAATCCAACTGGCAGATGCAATTCCTCTTTTTGGAAAAAACTGCTGAGCATTCCATAATCAATATAAATAGTTGTTTGGTCATCAATGTGCCGGCAAAACATACCCATCATCGGCATGGCAAAGAAAACATAACTGATTATTGGAGACATTGGTCTCCTTGGGCCTATTCGATCATATTGTTATGTTTGAAACAGTCCAGGGACCAGAGAGAGACCATCGGCCACAGGTCTTGTAAGGTAATAGGGGCCTTAATTATTACAACAGTTTACCAACGACTGCCGAACAATTTGACAATGCAAGTCATCAAAGGCTTAGATGGAATGCATATTGTGAAAAGAAGTATTGTGAGTGGGTCAGAACCAGCGGGGGGAGCCTTAGACCACTTCTGTCACCCTGGTTCGTGATTCAACTCCAGACAATGCTGGCCTGGGAGAATATTCTCACTTCATTAGTGGATTCCAGCTCCTCTAGGGAAAATCAGAGTTTTGACAACCAGAATCGGACCATTAATCAACTTGTATCTTCATAGTATCCTACTGAATTGAGAGCCATGAATGGGGATATTGGCCTCTTCTATAATATTTAGTGCTCGGGCCTCAATGGAGTTTCTGTCTCAGTTCTAAAAATGTAACTGGGAGAGAAGGAAAAACCCCTCTACCACCTTTTCACAAGCATAATGGAGACTGGGTAAATACCGGAATCTTGGAAAGGTGCTATTTTACATCCTGTTCACAAGAAGCCCTGTATAAGTGATCTAAAAAACCTTAAGGCAATTACACTATTGGATAGTGATGCAAAATCTTTGCACGCTTGTTGTTAGAGGTGCTGGAGAAATGGGTCAATACAAGGAAAAATGTACCAATCCACCAAACAAGTTTCAGAAAAGGCTCAGAGACCATAGATAATAATCTGAAAATTAACATGTGGAAGTTTGATATTAATATATCACGTTATAGCACTGCACTGAGAAGTACTCATTAAAAGTGATAGTTTCCAAACATGAACCATTAGTGAGCTAAGAGGCAACACGGTTGTCATGTAAACCCTGTATGTGGCCCAGATTATTATAGAGCAACATTATAGTCTATTAAATCAAACTGTGTTTTTGTACAACTGGTATTCTGAACTCACATATTTGACAGTGCTTTCATACGCAATAATGAAAAAAATAGGTTTTGGTGAAATAAAATATTTGCGAAAGATCACACAATTTAGGTAGGGAAGCCGCAATTTATCCAGGCTTTCTGGCTTCATTTGTACAAATCCATCACTATTTGTCTTTCTGTAAGTTAACTCTTTGCCTTTACCTATTTGTGCATTTTTCTGCAGTTTTTATATTGTGTGAACTCGACCTGAAGGTGTTGGAGCACTCCACATGAGCACTAGTTACATTACACAATAGGCATGGGGAAATTAAGTGATTTGCCAGAATTACAGGATGTTGAGCAGTCGCCGGACTCAAACCTGGTTCCCCAGTTCCAAAGTCGGCAGCCCTGGCCCTAAACGCCAGAACGTGGAGAGAGGGTGGCAGGCAGAGTCCACATGAAAGCTCGGCTCATTATGGGCTTGAGGCTCCAACAGGACCTCAAGCTGAGCCAGAGCCAGGCTTCAGGCTCGAACTTTCAGTCGCTCGCCCACCTCTAGTTAAATGATAGCAGGAAAATCGCAGTGCCACAATTTCATTTGGTACATTTGAGTTGTGGTACATTGATAATGTGATGCTGTAGTTAATATGCAAGTATTACAAGCTCTCTTTCAATTCATCTGATGCTGATAACAGAATAGCTGCATATATTAACCAGGGTGAAGAAAGGGTTAGCCTGAGGCAGAGCGGGACACATTTACTTTTGGAGGTACAAACTGGGCAATCATGGCGAGGAGGAGCTACATCCTGCAGTATTTCCTGTACATAAAAATATCTTCACTTCAGAGAAGTTAGAGCACTGAGTCAATTTTTGTGATTAAAATATGAGAACATGTGCAAAACTTTCCTTAAAGCAAAAACACATTGTAACTGGGTTGCACTAAACATATGTGCACATGCTAAAAAACATATCAACTGCAAAAGGAATTCTGCCTTCATTTTGGGTACTAATATTTTCACAGAAAAAGTAAATGGCCCTAGTCCAGTTGAAAACAAAATGTTACATTTCAGGTTATTTTCAGCAATAAAAGTTTCAACACTGACCTAAACAGTAAAGCACATTGAGAACGTAGAAGTGTCTGACACTCTTAGATTACTGTAGGCATACTCTAAAGAACACAGCTAATCCACTATGTGCAGACGTCCTTCTCATATATTAAATCCAAGGAAATAGGTGGTTATAGTTACATTTAGAAAGAACCACCCACATATTATCGAAATGTAATCAATGCATTTACTCATGTTAACTATATTTGCTTGGAAGCCATGTTTTCTAAAGTTGGCCTCACTTGTAACCTGGCCTGAGTTGCACACACTTCACTTTATAAAATGTTCTGCAAGTCACCTGTTTTTCTCCTTCTGCAGGTGTCTTATTGAGTTGCTCGTTATGTAGACTAGATTATTGTTATTGTACTGCAGCTGTTAGATGGCTAGAAATTAATTGGAATTTGGCTGTATTAGACCTGGCATCCTTAGGGTGGTGTTTTCCCAGACCTTTTGCCTTTCCTTTGTGCTGCTTCTATATGTTGTCCTTAGGACTCTGAGCGCTTTACCACTGCTAACCAGTGCTAAAGAGCATGTGCTTCTCCCCTAAACATGATGACATTGGTGTATACCTGACTGGCATATTTGTTGTATTGGTAAGTCACTTGTAAAGTGGTATACCATACACCCAGGGGCTGAACTTCAAATGCTACTAGCGGTCCTGCAGCACTCATTGTGTCACCCACATAAGTAGCCTTTCAAACCTGTCTCAGGCCTGCCACTGTAGTGCCTGTGTGTGCAGTTTACTGCCACTTTGACTTGGCATTTAAAACTACTTACCACGCCTTAAACCCCCCTTTTATTATATATACATGTCACCCCTAAGGTAGGCCCTAAGTAAGACTAAGGGGAGTGTGCTATGCAAGTAAAAGGTAGGACATGTATCTTTATGTTTTGCATGTCCTGGTAGTGACAAACAGCCTATTTTGTTTTTCACTACTGTGAGGCCTACCCCTCTTATAGGCCAGCATTTGGAATTTCTTAATATACTTTTAAACTATAATTCCTGATCAGAGAGGATTAGCTTCTTCATATTTGTTTGGAATGGTAATGATAATTCCTCCTCACTGGTGAAGTTGGATTTAACATGATTATTGTTTTAGAAATGCCAGTTTTAGAAAGTGGACATTTCTCTGTACTAACTGCTCCTTCTGCCTGACAGCCTGTCTCCAATACACGTCTGGGTTGGGTGACAGCTATACTTTGTACATTCCCTCTCGACAGCCACAAACATAGGAAGGTGAGGCTCATCTGCATTCTGAGCACTAATCTGCATTCTGATAGCCTTCCTGGGCAGGAAGGGGAAGAAGTGGCTCACACTTACATCTGAATAAGATGTGTCCTGTCCCCACACAAAGCACTGATTTACCCCCAAGGGTTAGCCTGGCAGACAGGACTGGACTGAAAGGGATCCTTGTGCACTTCAGAGAGTTCTTTTGAAGTTACTCCCTAAATCAAAGGCACTTTTGGGTATAAGTACTGGGGCTCTTGCCTCACCAAATCAGACAGATCCCTTCCTGGAAGAAACAAGAAGAAGGACTGCCCTGCTGAACCCCTGACCTGCACCAAGAGGACTGCACTCTGAAGGACTGCACGTGTTGCACACTTTGGGCTGCAGCAAAAGAAGGACTTTGCCTGACTCTAAAAGTTTGAGGAGTGGATTCTCTGAAAGTAACAGGTTAAAAGAGCTCCTCCTGCATCATCTCCACCAAGAAGAGCCTAGATGTAGAGCGTTCAGTGGACTTTTAAGGATTTGGCCAGGTTCATTGTGGGTCTTGTAGTCCCAATGGGCAACTCAGAGATTCTGGAACCTTGGATCGGTGTTGTGGACCCTTCAAGAGCCTAAAAGGGCCTTTTGGAAGAAGATTGAGAAGTTTGAAATCATTTGGAGAATTTTTGTGAAAAAGCTTCATAAGTTGATTGACCCGTGAAGAGTTGACCCGTCATCAAGAGTCAAGCCGCCGTTGTCAAACTGAGACCCTGCCTGAAATTCAGGTTTGTTCTGCTGAAAGCTCTGGAGCTCCAAGACCTCCAGGATTTCACTGAGGCCTTGTCCTGAAGTAAGCCGCCATTGTCGACTCACAAGCCGACATGATGAGAAACCTTGCTCAGAGTTGAGAGAAAAAGCTCCAAAAAAGTGACTAAGTCAAAAGGTAAAAACTTGACCGGGCCCTACCACTCACTGTAGCAGGCCACAGTCGGCCTGAAACTTTGACTTTGTCCCGGTCAAGCGCGACCAGATGTTCCAAGTTGGCGCTTTTTGCTTTTTGGCACTAGAAAGTATTTATTCTTTATAAATTCATATCTCCAGTTCCCTACATTGGATTTTTGTCATTTTGGTATCATTTTAATCATATAAATATGTCCTATGCTTATCAATTGGTGCCAGATTTTTATTATGTGTTGTGTCATACTTAATGTATTGGGGTTTCTAAAGGCTTTACACACCCGTCTCCTAAATTAAACCTGTCTGCTCGCAGCCAAGCTACCAAGGGTTGAGCAAGAGTTAATTTATTGAGAACTTGACTGGACCTTTCTTGTGATTGTGGTGTTATTAGTTGTAGGTACCTACCTGCACCTACTAATAAACCACCTACTAACATATAGTTTGTAGAACAACATCTTGAATATGGAATATTGAATTTGGAGGACTACAGTTTGTGGAAAAGAATTTCCAATGTGAAATGCTGCATGTAGAGAAGTATGGCTTATGCAAGATCATCTGGAACATGGAATATTGCATATGGAGATGCATAATTTGTGGAATACTAACTGCTGTACATGGAGGAATAGAGTTTGCAGGACGGCATCTCGAAAATAGAGTGCTGTATATGGAGAAGTGTAGTTTGGTAAAAAGGCTGAGACAAGACTAAAAAACCAGAACGTAAATAGTAGAAGGAAGGGAACATTTAATTTGGGTAGTACAAGAGAGCACATTGTAGGCTATGTTTTAACATGTTCTCTATATACATTTATTATTTGAGGAAATAAGCAAAAAATAGAACAAAAGTCCCCAGTTTCCAAAGTGAGAAGTATTGCCCCTAGAACATATCTCCTTTCAATAATGTGAAAAGCAAGCACTCCTGTTGTGTCATGTCTATATATTATTTATTATTGCCCATTAGTACCCATCTCTATGTATGGGGCTACCAAACCTCTTTTTTTTAGTTCAGTCACTCACATACACTTCATTTATGCCATTATGCTGATATAAATGTTCCTGTTTAGTCTTGTTAGCACTCCTTTATCAAATAGGTTAAGGCGCCCTGGTGAAGAAAAAGTAAAGATGCATTGTTTCCCTCAACCCAGACAACTAACCCAATTTTGTTATGAAGAGGTCCTCACCCACATGTTGCGGCATGCTTCATCATAGTATGATGATATATATGTGTAGGCTTTACCAGAAGTCTGGGAGCTCTTTGATATTGTAGGGATAAATAAGATATAAATTACCTAGGCTGTAACCATATAGAATGTATTACTGAGGATTGATGCCTGAGAGTGTTAATAATCTCTGCGTCACTTATTTCAGTCAACATGTTATGGCTGCCATTACACTGCCCATATGAGTCATGCGGCCTTGGTCAGGACCATATAGAGCCCTAAATAATATATGAGGAATCCATTAGTGATTTCCAGATTCTGTATTTTTTGATAGAATAAAAACATGCAGATGCTCATGCAGACCTACATACATGGTAGGACGCAATGGTAATCTAAAGCAGCAGAGTGGGAGAAGTAAAAAAAGTAATGAGGATAATAATAAAAACATGTATCTGTGTTTTTGTCTCTGTAGCTGTGAGGCACACAATAGTGATTCACTCCAAAGTGTGGTCACTACACACATTGCAAACATGAGAGTAATTGATATAGGTGGAACACGTCATATACACATAAAGTCAAAGACATAAGATTATTCAAAGCATGTTCTGTGGTAATATTTCAGTCAATAAACTTACCCCAAACAGGGGTATGTATTAACGCCAAGGAGTCCGGGTGGTTTACAAATAGAAAGGTAACAATTACAGTAGCGATCCGAATTTCATTAAAAAAAAGCCTTTGAGTGGCCAGGAGTCACAATAAGAGAATTTTTAAAATAATTTATGCCATAGTGCTTGTGGCACCAAACTAAGGGGCATATTTAACAAAAAGTCACGCAGCGCAGCAAGTCACCTTGCTGTACTGCCCTGCGTAAAAGAAAAGGGAAAGGGCAGGAATGCACCGTATTTAACATAATACGGCACATTCCTGTCTTTTCCCAGGGCTGGCAAACAATGTGCTGCCTAGCGCCAACGCAGGTCCCCTTGCACCATTGTGTAAGGGTGACTGTGTTGTAAGCAGGATTGTTTTGTGCAGGAATGGACACATTTCTGCAAAAAAAAATCCTGTGAGGCATTTTCCTCTTCCCATGTGTGTTGCAGAATTCAGCACACATAGAAAGACAAAAAACGAGGATATTTCTCCTCCTCATGCCTCCCCTAGTAAGGCGTAGGATTCTGACGCATTCCTAGGTCTACCAGTATTGGTAAATCTGAGAATGCTTCAAAATCCATGGGTGGAGCGTGGGAACTCCCACGCTCCACCCATGGAACGCCTTCCTAGGGCAGAGTAATGCAACGCAGTGATTTGCGCTGCGTTACTCTGCATTTATCAAGCCACTCAGGGCCACGCAAGGTGGCCTTGCGTGACTTGATAAATCAAACTTAAGGGTTGCGTCGCTTTTGCATCCCATTGAGTGGTGCAAAAGCGACACAACACTATCATAAATATGACCCAATCTGCATAAAGATTTTCAATCAGCTTGTATACCTAGAATGTCAATCAGCTTGTATACCTAGAATGTCATCCACCGTCCCTGCATATTGAGATGTTTGCGTGTTCACAGTGCTTTTAAAATGCTCTATGAAAGCATGTCTGGTGACCCGCGGCATATGTAAAAAATGTAGTTCTTTCATATCAACAAGCCACATAATGCAAACTAGCTGTACAAAATACAGTTATCTGCAATTTTTCATTTCATTTTCTGTCCTGCTCTTTTTGGTGACAAAAAACCCCATGAAGAACTAAAGAAACTATACCATGTGCCGCTGGTCCACTTTCTGTCATTTGTGGCCATCAGTCCAGACTGCCCCAGTGATGACTGCCTCTCTTGCTCACAGCGAGAGCCAGGGTACAGGTTACCCTGTATAAACAATATGTACACACTGTACAAACAATATGTTAACACTCACCAGCTCGACACTGAAATAGAGATCTAGGCCAGGGTTCACTATGAATCAAACATAATAAATTAAACATAAAACCCATTGATATACTAACAAAATAAAATAACAAAAAAAGAATATTTCTGTGATCATGTTTTATTAATTTTAAACTATCTTTCAACTCACATCAGCATCTACTACTTTCTTTTGAAGGATGATTATTTCTCCTTCAAAATGCTATATTCTACACTTACCTAATTCTTACCAACTGTAGGTGAATTGTAGATGTAGTCAAATTTACGAGGACA
Source organism: Calotriton arnoldi (assembly GCA_963921515.1). Taxonomy (NCBI): domain Eukaryota; kingdom Metazoa; phylum Chordata; class Amphibia; order Caudata; family Salamandridae; genus Calotriton; species Calotriton arnoldi. The sequence goes on from CAWUFW010000954.1 coordinate 2,128,409, forward strand.
ATCTGCTATTTTCTGAATGTTCATGAAATAACTGATGCGTAGCAGGTTAGTGCATTATGCACAGCAGTTGCATTTTATTTATTTATAAAGTGCTAACAAATACCAGAAGAGTATCAAGTTTCACAGCACCTCATTAAAAAATAAATAAAGGTAAAACCATCAATGCAGCAGTAAGGCTAGGGAAAAGGGAGGGAAGGAGGGAAAAGGGAGAGAAGTGGGCAAAGGGAAAGTGATGTCCAGAGTAATCATACATGAGACTGGGGGGGAAACTGATCAGTTTATAATGATGATAGGCATGACAAAGTGGACTTAGTTGGGCCAGGTCGGATGAATGAGAAATACATTTTCAGTGTTATCTTGAACCTGCTTAGTTTGGAGGCATCTCTGCAAGAGCTGAATAGCTTGTTCCACAGTGCGTCTCCTGCCATTGTTCGCCATTTTTCGCTAAGTCTGTTTTGGTATAACTTGATAATGGTAACTTTAGGGTTTTCAGTGGAGTGTAAGTAATTTAGATTGATGGAAAATATAAATTATTTTTTTGCCAGAAAATATAAGCTCAATAGTGATTTGTCGTATTTATAATGTGATACTCCCAAATAACATTGTCACAATGGTGAATTTTTCACATATTTGCATAAATGCCAAAACTCAGCAACAATTACAAGTGACAAAGCCAACACTGTCAAAGTTAAGCAACAAAGGAAAATATAAATACATATGTTTAGCCTGTTTAATACATTGGGAAAGTATTTTTTATGACTCTGTCCCTCAATAGGAGCATAACACAGGCATGACACAGACACTGGCCTTAGTGAGGCAAGTAACTGGATCACTCCGTTGCTGAAAATAGGGAGATTGTATGCTTCCCCCACCCCGATGCCCTGCTCGTGCCCGCCCACACGCATCACCTGCCGGGAAGAGCCGCGAGGGAAGGTCACAGCTGCTGAGTTGCTACTTGATGATTAAGCAGTCCCCCAAATCCTCTGGGGCTGTTTTGTGCTGGCATACGCAGTTGTTTTGCGGCTGCTCGCCCGCCATGACCTCGCTTCACTCAGGTGAGGCCGAACTCACCCTGATTACCATTGAGGCTTCCCATCACGGTAGCTACTGCTGACACTGTTGCTACTGCTTTTGTCCGCCCTCACTGCACCTGGCTCGCTCGTGGAGGCAGGTGGGTATGGGCCAATGGCATGGTGGTAGGGCAGCGGGGCTGCAGGTGTTGTGTTGGGTTGTGCTGTGGTGGCGGCCAGGGAGCTCCCTGTGGCGCCCTTTGTGGCAATTGTGGTATAATGAGGGTTGTGACTGTGGGGTTCCCAACTCCCCTAGGCACAGCCATCAAGTTATCATCAAACTATTATGAGCGGGTCATCAGCACTGTGGTTAGAGACCCCTACAACCTCAATTATCATCTGCCATCCTTCATAGTTTTGGTGTGGGTGGAGACGACAGCTTCAGCAAGACCAGGTGGATGAGGTAAGTGGACAACTGCTGCTGTGTTGTTACATTGCCTAAGTGTACCATTGGCCTTGTCATCATGGTTTTTGACTTTACTCTTCCCTATACCTTGCTCTTTGCAAATACTACCCCCACCCTTAACTGCTTGGTTCCAAAAAAAACAAGCCATTCTATTCCTGCTGGTAGAGTAATGTCAGGCGTTGTGTCTCCCTTTGTACACCTGCTGTCCCCCCTTATTGGTTACATCTCTTTTGAATTTTTTAGTTCACAAACTATTCTTTCAAACCAAATTGTCTTAAAGGTCCAAGTTTCTTTATTTAAGTTTTATTTGCGTTCTTTTAGTTGATCTTTAAAAATATTCACACCAAAATAATGATCTTCAATTACACATGGTTCAATCCAAACAGTATTTATGTAATGATCCTCAAAGCATTTTTGACCTATTTGGTCCTTCATCAGGAGACAATATTCTAAGAAACAGAAGTGAGTAAAGTGGGTGAATTTATCCATCCAACCAAAAATTATAATGTCAAGGACCCGTCAAGTTAAATGCTGGTGTTCTTACCCGAATTCCAAGTGTGATATATAAAAGATGTTTCAATTCTTCAAGATGTTCTTGATGTAAGTAACCATCAAATAGAATCTTATCCTGCGCTCTATCCAACATTCAGCATGCTTATGAAGGCATCTCACCATATAAAGTAAAGTGTGGATCTACAATGAATGTATTACCATATTATATATATGAGCAATGATGTCCAAAATGTATGGTTCCCACATATTGTAACAAGTGCAATGACAGTGATTCCATCACCAAGAAATCACTGTAAAAAGGTAGTGCTATGCTTAATGCTACATCATAATTGCACTAACCTGGCCATCACAGTTATACATTTCTATAATAATGTTTTTGATTCATCAAACGTGGAGGTGGTCAGCACCTTTGAAACAGATATAGAACTTTTTACTGACCAGAATTATTTTATAATTTGGGCAGTGGATTTCAATATTTCAGAATGCCCTAGTATGTCCAAACCAATATGTGGGTACAAGGATCTTTGGGGGAATACCCTAGCACATTTGTTTTACACAGCCTATATGGTCTAGCACTTAATAATTTGATTTTAAAATTTAATCTGAAACTAGCCAAACATTGCTGTACCATCGATAACCCCCTTTACCTAAGTTTACGGGAAGAGGCATTAGTAGCTATATTGACCTTATTCTCATTACAGATTCCAGCAGGGGAACCATCTTTGATTTATGGGTAGGGTCCATCTGTATTGGTGATCATAATCCAGTGATTTTTAGGTTTTAATTTTAACCTCCAAAAGATCCTGGACTCAGGGAAAATTGTTTATATCGCTCCTGTAGGTTGGAATGGTGTTGAAATTAAAAGGGCAGGTGTTAATCGTGATAGCTTCCTAAAGAATCTGGCGGTTAAGAACCTGGACCAAATGTTGATAGGGCCAGCATCAGAAACTAACCACAGGAAGACACAGGATGCCAATATTATAACATCAAACTCCATTAATCAATCACTGACAACAAGGTCTAATTCTCGTGGGAAGGAAAGAAAGGGCTGGTTTGATGGCAAATGCACAAATGCCAGGAATAATGTTATCAACATTTTAAATTAACACCCTAGGGACACTAAGGCAGTCCAGGCAGCTAGAGCCAATTATAATAACGCCATAAAAAATAGGAAGAAATCCCTGAAAGGGGATGCTTGGGCAAACCTTATACATGCTGCTGAAACCAAAGATAGTATTCTAATTTGGAAAACCTTAAATGTCTCTTTGTTTACCAAGGGAATAGACCCTGACTTGGAATCTGCGATTACCCCTGTCCAATGGGTGAAGCATTTTGGCTCGATTTTCTCCCAGTCCAGTTCAGATGAGGGAGACCTTTGCCTCTGGACAGTCGATCAACTCACCAGAGTAGCATTCACCTTAGATGAGGTGGTGAGGGCTACTAATAATAGTCCGGAGGGGAAGGCTGCGGGCCATGACGGGGTCCCAATGGATGTATATGGAGCTGAACCCAACTTATGGACCCCAACGTGGCAGGAGCCAACTACGTACTTTCTACTTGGCCAACCTCCCTTATCATAACCATTTCAAGAAAGGTTCTAGAAACAACCCGAAATGCTACCGGCCTACCTCACTACTTGACTCTTCCGCTAAATTATTGGGGAGAGTCTTGCTAGAGAGATTGGAACTATGGCCAGAAGAGAATAAAATTCTCTCAAGCGCCCAGTATGGGTTTAGAAAAGGTTTGGAGACAGTCGAGCAATCGCTCAACTAGAACCCACTAATGGGGAAGTATACTCAAGCCATGGATGGGTCATTATACATCTGTTTCATCAATTTAGGCAGTGCATTCGACTTAGTCGATCACAGGAAACTCTGGGAATGTTGAGATAAAAAGGGGGCCACTAAGGAGATAACTCATTTTTGGCCCACTTTTATAATGATTTAAAAGCCAAAGTTCGATTTGGCATACAGGATGAGTTGACCGCACTTTTTTTTAATAACAACAGGGGTCCATCAGGGGTGTGTCCTGGGGCCCTTCCTCTTCTCTTTATAAATAAATGATGTGGAAGAAACGCTTCAGGCGGTGGGTGCAGATATACCCAGGATTGGGAGGCGGCAGATCCCAATACTCCTGTATGCTGGCAATGCGGCTGTCTTAGCACGTACCCCAAAAAGTCTACAGCTTTTAATAGATTAATTCACAGATTTTATGGAAAGGAGGAGTATAAAAATCAATATTGCCAAAACTTATACAAAGAGCTGTGGTCGTGCAAAAGGGAAACAACACACATTTTTTATTAAAGGGAAGAAATTACAAAATACCAATACTTTTAGTTATCTGGGGGTCCAATTCTCTATCTAAACTGGACTGGAAGCGCCAAAGGGAGATTTGCGTATCAAACATGATCAGGAATAATGAAGGGTTGATGAGGTTTGAGTCAAAGTTAAGCAACAAACCAGATGCTCACCCTTTATAACGCTAAAGCAATTTCAACAGGAGTGTATGGCACAGGGATCCGGCTACAAGGGACATGGGTGTTCTACAAAAAATAGAAAATGCTTTCTACGGAAACTCCTGGCAGTAGCCCGCTCTACCTCGGCATCCATTGTTCACTGAGAATTGGGTGTTGATTTCCTTTCGGAAACCCTTGAAACTAAACCCATACTATTATGGCAATCTGTTTGGTCCAAACAAGAAACTTTGTTTACTAAATCATTTCTCAAGGATTGTATGGGCCTAGATATGATGAATAGAATCCCCAGGCTACTAAATAGAAAGAAGGCCCTGTTGGGATTGGGCCAGACAGAGAGGGACTTATGACCTCACTCAAAGGAAATTTTAAGGTATTCCAAAAGACATATAAAAGAGCATGTGTTTGAGGTCTGCCGTGGGAAGAGGGTACAAGTAGACCTCCCCAAGGTAACAGTGGGGCGATATATAGTATGGAACGATCAGCCTAGATGTAAAGTGTACCTCACCATAACCAATAATGCACAGCATAAGTAACTTTTAACTCATTTTCACCTTCTTACTTTCCATTATCTAACTTTAGTCCCAAAAAATGAAGCTGGGGGTAGAATCACCCGAAAATGCCCCTGTGAAAGTCGGTCGGAGCAGGCTTCTCAGCACTAAGCACTTTTTTGTAAGTTTTACCTGACTCCCAGGAAATCACTTCTTAAACTCCTCTTCCTACAAGAAAGAATTAGTCATCACCAGTCGCCCTTTAAACGTTTGTATGAACTAGGGGACATGCAAGTATGCCATAGGGTTGGCCTGCTTCTTTCCAAAGTAATCCATATTTGAGCTCTAGTAGTGATTCAGGGAATACAGTCAGTTAAATGGATTAAGGCCCTTATTTATACCCCATGCCTCATTTTGCTGTCACTACCCTTAGTGGTCTAATGGTTACCTCCAAATAGTGTTAGATTACTCTAATTTTAACTGTAATGGCTATTGCATCACTTTGGTGTAAATTTGCTAGATGTTTGTATCCCATTGTATTTTTTACTTTTATTTTATGTTTTATTTTAACTGTCTTGGCGCTGTGTGAATTTCGGTTTCTTGAGATGCATGTTTTTAACTACATTATATTATGTTTTATTGCATTAACTTTTTGCTTTCATGGTTCACATAATTTGTGGCGAATAAATCCTTTTCACTTGACTTGGCTCTGGCCCTAAATACCGAGCCTGCATGAAACCTTCGCAAACAGGTGCCAAGTTTCTTGTGATTGAGCTTGTTAAATGTAGTGTAGATTTTACAATGGGAAAGCTATAATTGTGGGAGCAGGATCTACCGTTTATCTGTTCCGTAATAGAGCAATAATTGCTGGATAAACCTGTGGCAGAAGTGGAACAGAAGACAGCATTTGGTTTGATGTAGCCTCTTGATTAGCAAGGTGTAAATCATGTGATTGTTTTTTAAAGTAAGTGTACAGATAATCTACCAGAGGGGTTCATGAGACTGTTCACAATTTAAAATTTGAATCTGAGCTGAGAATCTGAATTCATGTCTCATCTCATAGTGAGAACGTCTTGAAGTGGAGTAGCAAAAGCCTGCATAAACAGACACCAAAAGTTGTAATAAAAATACATAGAACTAATTTTTGTAAATAATGTTAGTATTTTATTCGATCATCCAAATTGCTTCATTGTGTACTTTGTAATCAATAACAAATAATCAATGATAAATAATCAAAAGATTCAGTGTAAAAACAAATGTGCAAAAGTTTGAAAATGAAATTGAACGAGAGTCAGAAAAAGGCTGAAGCAGCTCATTGGCAGATGCGAACTCAAGGTAGCAATATATATTGGCTTCTGTAAAGAACCCTCAATTACATTACTAATTAAAACCTGTGCCTTGTTGCCACTTAATGTTCTTCATCATGATAGACTCTGCTTAATCTACAAATAAAAAAAAAAACAATACAGGCCGGGGTGTGGTTGAGGAGTCAAACATGGCAGACACATTTTTTTTTTTTTGTATAAATCTATTTTATTTTTCATACAAAGAACAAAGAAAGGGTCTATGTATACATAGCACAAGGCCCACAACCCTATGTAGGGCCGGCCGCGCAGGTTAGGGGAGATACGGGTGAGTTTAGAAAAGCATGCCGAAGTAGATTTTACACAGCATGTCGCCTACAACCCTTGTTGGGCCGGCCGCGTGTTGCATATGCCATAACATTGGATTGCAATCATGGGGGAATTTCAAGACCCATGCTTAACATATACCTTATCATAACGAGGGAAAGGGAAGAAGGGGAAGGCAAGAGGCCTATAAAAAGGGAGAAAATAAAGAATAAATAGAGAAAGAGCAGCAAGAGGGCTATAAGGCCAAGGAGAAGAAAAGTTTCTATGCCAAGGGAGCTATGTTAAGACAGTGGTGATGGGGAAAAGGATGGCGGACAGGGGGGGAGGCAAGGGGAGCCAGCGGTGTTCACCAATCAGGCCATTGACCGGTGCATGTGACATGCGGAGCAATGGGCAGGGCCATTACGGTTATACAGTCAGTCTGTCGGGTTCAATTGGGGCTACAGCATCTTCGAAGAGGCGTAGGGCTCGGAGTTTCGGGGGCAGGAGACGCACGTGTTCTATTTTACAGAGATATTTAACCAATGGCTGCCAAATTTTGGTGAAGCGTGTGTCGCGGGACTGCAGGCGCGCTGTGAAGAGTTCCATAGTCACTACGTGCCATAGGCGCACGAACCAAGCAGCCGTGGGGGGGGTTTCTGTTTTTTTCCAATATAGTGCTATGAGTTGTTTAGCAGCCCCTAGCATATGGAGAGAAATGTACCAGTCACTAAGGGTGAGCGCTCTTAAATTGTCGGGTTTGAGGCCTAGAAGAACCGTGGTTGCAGAATCAGGCAGAGGTGTTAAAGATTGCAGGAATCGCTGTTAGCATGAGCTGAAAGCCATTTTGTACTTGGCAGCCATTTTAGTTAGCCATGTGCTCGCCATGTGCTTTCTCCCTCTTCCAGAGTCTTGCACATGCTCAGAGAGGCCTAGCTGGTAGAATGCACCTGCTCCTAGTATAGAACTGTCAGGCTATTCTTACTCATGTAAGCAGTTTAGTCTCCCTCCCACTTTGTGGAGCAAGCAAATTTTGTATACCCATATTAGTCAATAAGCATGCTTGTATGTGCTAGGACCTCCCTTGATTTTATGCTGACTATATAACAAATGCATACATAAGGACCCTGTTCTCTGCACTCATTAGAATGCCTCCTACAGTGGCCTGCGGGTACCGTAAGATGCAATCTCCCTCATCTGAGGTTAATAAAACATGTTTTTTGATATTACAGCTTCTGTGCCAATCTCTTCTTTGTTGGTCTTAAGGACCAGATGTATCAGTGAACCCCTAAGAAGGTTTTTATTTCTACAAATGGCGCCCGAAAGTGGACCTCATCTGTGCAGCGGCTATCCAAGGGAGTGGTCTTGAAGGGAGACAGGAATCTACTGAGGAGTACAGGACAGGAATCTACTGAGGAGGTACCCTGCGCACGGAGATTGTTTGTCTTCCAGCCCAGTATATTTCTGGTCTTCCTGATCTGATCCTCCAAGTGTTTGCCGCTCCCGACTGAGAACTTCTTTGGCGTGAGTATTTTAAAACGACCGTTAGGTCACTCAGAACTTGGCAGTTGGAACCTGGACACCATTTGATTGGTAAGAGCCGTTTTGCGGCACTTGCTGTTGGTTTGATGCCTTTGATTGGTAAGGTAGTTTTAGTAACACTTACTGTGGCTTTGTTTGTATGATTGGCCAATTTTGGAATTTGTTTTGTAATTATATATGCATTGCAATACATATAGGCGGGTAATGAGGAGATTTTTCTCTATTTGAAATTGTTTGAACAGCGCAACGTACAAAGAGTACCTTAAGCACTACTTTGATTATAATACTGCATATTCTGCACTATTTTTGGCATGCCTGTTTCCAGTACACTTCGCAGAAAGTGTTGCTGTTTTGGAGGTACCGATATGGATTTAGTAAGTACTTAGTTGACTCCCTCAGAGGGGATACCTAAATAGGTTTACGTATAGTAAAAAGATATTTCTTCCTTGGTGACTAAGTACCCCATGGAACTAAATATGTACATAAAACGGATCCGGATCTGCGCACTTAGTAACATTCATAAGTGGTGATATGCAGAGCGCTTTTTGAGTGTTCTACCAGCCAAAACTGGCGAATTTGGTGTATTTTGGCTTCTTGACCATGGAACAGTTTTTGGGCTACTTTTGAGAGCTCTTCTTGTAAATATGACTTACAATTAGTATTTACAAATAGGTTGGTCTTGCGTACTGTTTGTAAGCTGTCTTAAAGTCCCAAGTATTGATTTGTGGGTTAAATGTGTGTTTAAATGTCTATGTGGGGTTTGTGGTTTGACATTGGTATACTTGTGTGAGTACTCTTTGTGTAAGAATGGCTAGCTTTAAGCGCGCTGTGTTGTGTGCTCTGTGTATATGACCCCCTTCTGTAAATGTCTGAATGAGCTCAATGAGTTTGTTTATGTTTTTTGCTGTCATCATTCTGTTATGCAAAATGTCATTTAGTTACTTACATATTAAATAAAAATCCAGAAATGAATTATATAACATAGGCTAAACAGCTGCATGTTACTATTAAATTGACAGAGTAAGACACTGTACATGTGTGCAAATTGCCACAATGCTAAAGATAAAATTAGAATTCATATTCAATAGGATTAAAATAGGCCTCATACAGAGGAAGGAAAACGAAATTGTGTGTTTTGTAATCAATAGACTAAAATACACATGTTACAGCATTTTCCTTAAATACATTGTATTAGACATTAAAAGGCATGCACATCATATGAGTGAATTTGGTCGTTGCTGAACTAAATACACATTATAGAAAGATAGATTTGACTGCATTGAAATGCCTCAGTTTTTAAATAGACTGTGACATGCTTTTCTTTCAGCACCCGAGAAAAACGCTTTCCAACAGCTGTGTTTAAACTGACTAACTGAAAAGAAACTGTTTGACACAGCAAATGGGGATTTAACTCTGTCAGGGTATTTCAAATAATAAAGGGGTTTTTTCCTGAGAAAGGCGTGAAAATTCGACGCCTGCTGACAAACAACAGCTGCATAAATAGCATATGGCTATTCCTGATCACGGCCACAGACAGGAATGCTGAGTCAGCGAAATTTTAAGTCAGTGTACAACTGGTATACAGGCCTGCATTATTTTAAAAGTTTCAAAACACCAGTTTCATTATTTTGGATAACAGAGAACAAAAATTGAAAGTAGGGATTTCCTTTCTTAATGCCTTCTTTACATAAGTACATCTGTGGTTCTGATGTTAAATGATAACTGTCCTTTTAAAAAGTGGCGCAGACTTTTCCTGTTTCAAGTAAGGCTTCTGTGCTTAGGGTTATGAATGAATGCGTTTAAATATAATAGGCTACGAATGAAGCTTGCTTTTCCAATATGGAATCATCAAAATGGATGGTTTTGATTAAAAAAAAAAAATTTATTATATGAAAAAAATATATTGTTAAACATAAATGCTTTAAATTCGTTTTTTCATCTTTATAAAGCCTAATCATCATACTGTGAATTCCTAGTATCAAAGTTGAATTTAAGCAGTGCTGTACCACAATAAGAAGGGAACTTAAATGTGAAATGTCACTTTACCCAGCCGTACAAAACTCATTTTTATAAGGGTATATCTTATACATTTCTGATTTCCCATTCCTGGGCTATCTAGAGAACACTCTGGGGGTTCCTATTATGCAAAAATATTGTAGGATATTCATTTTTAAGTGCCCCTACCACCAAAGTCGAAATTGAGCTAAATTCACAATTTTACAAGCAGTTCTACCACTCAAGGCAGTTTTAACGTGCTCTCAGGCTTCAATAAAGTATATGCAAGTATAAAACAAACAGCTGATCTCTGTATTACTAGACTGCACACCACACACTGTACACAAATGAAAATAAGTATACAGAAACCAGCAGACGTTATTATCCTACCTTCAAATTGCTGGCAAACACATCGGACAGGACTGCCTTTGAGCTGTGATTCTCCAGAGTTGCTTTGCATTACGACAACAGCATGGCAAGCCTTGCACACAAAAATGAACAGCTGCTGAACGGGTCAAAGGTCGGAGTTCTGCATTTAGCAACTTAGCAGGGTGAAGGGTAATGTTTGCTGGGACACTTCGACCTTCGAAAAGTTTTTGAAAGACGAGATGATAGCGCAAAGAGAGAAAGAGAAGCTTTGCTTCCTATTTTTGGCAAACACACGTTTTGCGCAGTCATATGAAACGAAGGAAAGGCAGCCTTCAGTTGAGCATTGATCTGCCATGTATATAAAAATAATGGTTTTAGTTTAAAGAATACTGTGTAGGGGCTACGATAAGGAGGAAATGGATTTTAGTTTGCATTCATGCGCCCTCATGTTAATCTAGTACAATTGCTCAAGAAATTGATACATTGGTTTGTTTGTGCCCAGTTGCTACAAATAGGGGTTGAAAGTGTTGACAGAAGTAAAACCTGTTTCAGGTTTTCCTACTGTCAAAATGGGGGAAGGAGGCTAGCTCCTCTACAAATTAAGGGTAGGCAAAATTATGTTTTCTCTCTTCTTTTTCTTACTTTTATTTAGTCTGTCTAAGCTGTCTGTGAAATAGCCATGAGACATTTCATTGGCTATTCAGTAATACTGTTTTAAAAATTGTTAGCATTAATAAAATGATAAAATCTATGTTATGTTACTGCCCATCCTGTATGAAAGAATGAGTAGAACAGATTGATGTTCCCTTATTTGATCTTTAAGGGGAACTGTATAGTGGGGGTTTCTGTTCAAAAATCTCAGGTGGCAACACTATTATTGTTTATGTTATTCTCATGTTCTATACAGTTTTGCAAGGGCATTGCTAGTCTTTTATTAGCTAGTCTCTGTCAATAAGCTGACAGCCCTTATTAGAGCTGGAGATAGGGTTTTTTTCCTTTTGAAAATGATGTTGCATAGTCCAGATCGTGAAAAGTACAATGCAGGAAAGACGCTCATGTGATCCTTAGCAAACATTTTGAAGGAAAATATTGTTTTATAGGAGTTTGTTTGTCATAACATGTTCTGCTGGAGAAAATGTACTCACTATGTTGAAGTTTAGTTCTTTTTGCAATAAGAATCCCTGTTAAATTAGCAGTTTTAGATTTTCCTGCTGCACCTATAACATGAGAGCATGGTCCTAAGCATAACATGTAAGAGAAATTATTTTACAAGTGTCTGCAGTCCTGTACAAGTAATGTAAAATCTATGAGTAAAAGTGTAGAACATTTCCTTTTTCTTGAGGGTTCTTCAGATTGGTAATATAGGAATACACCAATGTAAGTATTTGGAGTATGTCTGTATTGTTTTTCTCTTTTCCTCAGAATTTAGTAAATGAACACAGACTTCCTTGGCTGTTTGGGATTGGGTGATGTATTACTCTTGTCAGTTCACCAAAACGTTCCTTTTATACTTGTCAATAGGTCCAGGGTTTTCTACTCTCAGATAGATGAAGTGGCTCTTGGGTGCCTTGCTAATGTATGGGGCGCCCGAGACTAAGGAAGTATTCTGAGACTATCCTCTCTGTTGTTAGATTATTTCTGTGCCTTGTCTAAAGACCTCTTGTTCTGTCCACCAATAGATATTTGCTGCCTTACAACCATTGCCAGAGGGGCCCGGACATCAGATCCAGCCTGGGAGTCAGCACCAGTCCAGCCTACAGTCAAAACGAAAGGAACCAGCATAGGCGTTGCTGGCAACTAGGACCTCAGTGAAGGCGGAAGCACTGGGACGTGAAGTGTGTACCCCTGCCACTGTCTTGGGCGAAAGACGGGTTACAAATCAGGATGGAGAAATCTTTGTGTGGATCCAGTTTTTGATGCCCAGCTGAGAGAGTCACAGAACGACAAGGACGGCAAGGAGGCTTTGCTTGAGGTGACCCCCTTTGAAACAAGGGTTGCTTCAGGCCTTTGAGTCCTGGTCCCAAGTGAATGCAAGTCTACGCCTTTGTTTGTTGATCAAGAGATGCCCGAGCACACTGGGTACAATTTGTGGCCCTAACAAAAGAGCAGTGCGCCAGAGGTGCAATACAGGAGCTAGGGAAGGACTTGGGTACAGGTGCTGTGCCCTTGGTGCCTGTTAGATTAAAGTGAAGAAAACTGGTGCACTGCCTGAGACACTGGACAGGATCATTGAGGGTATTTGCCCTGGGGGGTGATTGCCCTATCCTGAAAGAAAGACTTTTCCTTCTCCGTGATTCTTGAGTTGCGAGTTGTGCAGCTCCACCGTGGGAACAACAAGAGCCTGCCTGTGAGGCTCAAAACGGACACAGGGAGAAGACTCCCCTCTGGTTGGTTGGTTCTAGAAATTCCCAAGGACTCTTTTTTTGTTAGTAATGTACCCCTTTGGTCGTCCCATTTTTGAGGAGGAGCAGCCCTTTGCGGCTCCTTGTCCTAATTCCTATGGCCCTGTGTGGTCCTCCTGGTCCCCCGGAGCCAGGATTGTTTTTGTAATAATATGTCTGATTGCTTTAATATTTTTTAAGAGTAATGTTTATTCTGCACGAGAAAAGTTCATCTGAGCATGTTACTTTACTCTTTCCTTAAGTATATTAATTGATAATTTAGCCCTCATAAAAAATACTGAGAAAGTCTATTGAAAATGTTTTTATTAGGTATGTGCTGTTGGCTATTTTGAAATTGACATAAATAGTCACTGAAATACATCAGAGCCCTGGAACTTAAAATTAGACTAGATGGTTTTGGTATTTGCTTTCTGCTTAGGGTTGGAAAATATTGAGATTTCTGTTTGAGATAATAGTCATTATTCTCTCTTGCTACCTATATGACCCAATGCTCTGTTCACTTTGTACTCCTGCTTATACCTTGTATATACCTGCTTAATGAAATGTTTAGAATGTAAATGCCCACCTAGCATAGGATATTGATGAATTTATGAGAAGAAAATGTGCAAAATATTTTCTATGTCTCTACTAGATCATGGGAATGTCTTTAGCTCATGCTAAAAGGATCATCTGTTAAAGATTGCAGGAATCGCTGTTAGCATGAGCTGAAAGCCATTTTGTACTTGGCAGCCATTTTAGTTAGCCATGTGCTCGCCATGTGCTTTCTCCCTCTTCCAGAGTCTTGCACATGCTCAGAGAGGCCTAGCTGGTAGAATGCACCTGCTCCTAGTATAGAACTGTCAGGCTATTCTTACTCATGTAAGCAGTTTAGTCTCCCCTCCCACTTTGTGGAGCAAGCAAATTTTGTATACCCATATTAGTCAATAAGCATGCTTGTATGTGCTAGGACCTCCCCTTAATTTTATGCTGACTATATAACAAATGCATATATAAGGACCCTGTTCTCTGCACTCATTAGAATGCCTCCTACAGTGGCCTGCGGGTACCGTAAGATGCAATCTCCCTCATCTGAGGTTAATAAAACATGTTTTTTGATATTACAGCTTCTGTGCCAATCTCTTCTTTGTTGGTCTTAAGGACCAGATGTATCAGTGAACCCCTAAGAAGGTTTTTATTTCTACAGAGGGAAGCCAAGTACCTCCTTAATATGGCTAAGGATCTCTTTCCAGAACAGGGCCAGGAGTGGACATGCCCACCAAATGTGTATAAAGTCCCCCGGAGTGCTCGAACATCTCCAGCACAGCGGGGAAGATGTGGGAAACATCCTGTGCAATCGAGTGGGTGTATAGTACCACTGTATCATGATCTTATAAGCAGTTTCTCGTTGTGATACGCTGCGATAGACCTACGGTATGTCCCGCCACAGGCGGCTCCATTGAGCAGGTGTAATTTCAGTAGAAGACGCCAACTGCCATGAACGTTGGTACGGGTGAGTGGCTACCAGCGGGGGGTGTTGCAGAATCTGGTAAGTCCGAGAGATAAGTCCCTTGGACTCGTCAAAGGAGCGAACCAGTCGCTCGAAGGGGGTGAATGGGCGGGTGGCTGCCTGTCGCATCTCGGGCGTGGACAGCCAGTGCCGTAGCTGCATATACTGGAGCCTAGCTCCCTCCGGGAGTTGAAACTCCTCTTTGCATTGGGCGAAAGTTTTGAGTGCATCCCCGGCGTACAGATCGCGAATCGTTTTGCATCCACCCTCCAGCCATTTAGAGAACGCTTGCGGCGGAAAGAACGGGTTACCTGCGAGGGGAGTGTGAGGGGAAGGGAAGGTCGTGAGCCCCTTGGATACGGCTACTCTGTCCCAGATGTCCAGCACCGTCTTGGTGGGCACCGCGATATAGGCGCTGCGGGAGCGTGCAGCCCGATGGAGCCAGATAAGGTCCCAGGTGGTCCGTCCGGTTACCGCCCTGTCCATATGAAACCAGACCTTTTCACTCTCAATCGCTGCCCACTCTGAGACGATGCGAAGGTGGGAGGCCCAGTAGTATTCTAGGAGGTTAGGGCACGCTATTCCTCCTCTATCCCGCGGAAGCATGAGAACCTTGTTGGAAAAGCGAGGTCTACGCCCACCCCAAATGAAACCAGTGATGTCTCGCTGAAGGCTCTGAATCTGGCGCTGCGGGATGGGGGTGGGTAGGCATTGGAACAGGTACAGAAGTTTTGGGAGCACCAACATTTTGACAGCGTTTAGACGGCCCAACCAGGAGGGGGTCAGGGATTTCCAACCCCTCAGGTCGTCCAAAACCGTTTTCCTACACTCCCGCCAATTTGTTTGGGTCCATGTGGCAAGTGAGGAAGTCAGTTGAAGCCCCAAATATCGAATGGAGCTAGTGGCCCACTGGTAAGGGGTGAGGGCTTGCAGGGCCGATATCTCCTCCTCAGGGATCGTAAGATTCAGTGCCCAGGATTTCCCATGGTTGATTTTAAGACCTGAGGCCACCTCAAAGGATTGCAGCAAGGAGTGTAGCGCCGGAAGGGAGACGTGCGGGCGAGATAATGTGAGTATAAGATCATCCGCAAAGAGCGCCACTTTGTTTTGCTGTCCTGCGAAGCGGATGCCATGTATTTCCGCATCCTGCTGAATCATCATAGCCAAAGGTTCTACCACGAGGGCAAACAACAGAGGGGACAAGGGGCAGCCCTGCCGCGTGCCCCTGTGTATGAAGATGGGGTTTGTGAGTTGGCCATTGACTCGCACCCGGGCCTGCGGAGATCCTAGCTATCATGTTCTGGCCTAGCCCGATTTTATTCAGCACAGCTCGTAGGAAGGTCCAGTCGACTCGATCGAACGCCTTCTCCGCGTCAAGCGATAAAAGGCATGCCGGTATGTTCCAATGTTGTGCTTTCCCCACAAGATGGGCAATTCTGCGCACATTGTCTGCTCCCTGGCGATTCCGAATAAAGCCGACCTGGTCCGGTTCCACAAGGCCGGGCATATGTGGGTCAAGGCGCTTTGCCAGCACTTTGGTGTAAATTTTAAGGTCTGTGTTCAAGAGGGCTATGGGTCGAAAGGAGGAGCACAGGGTGGGGTCTTTACCCGGCTTGGGGATGAGGGCTATTTCCGCCATTCCCATAGAGGAGGACGGCCCCTCCTTGTCGAAGAAGGAGTTGAACAGTCGTAGGAGGCGGGGCTGGAGTTGCGGCAGGAATAGGCGATAGAAAGCCAATGGGAGGCCATCAGGGCCCGGTGATTTCCCGAGGGGGAGGTCCTTCAACGCACCTGCCAGCTCCTCTTTTGTGAGGGGTTCTTCCAGCTGCTTGGCATGGTGGGGGCTGATTGGCGTCCAGGGGCATTTATCTAGGATATCTTTTACCCGGTTCGGGGGCGGCTCATCCGCGGTATAAAGGGCTGAGTAATATGCCTGGAAGGCATCGCGTTTGGGCCGCTCTGTGGTGGCCCTCTCGCCGTCAGCAGCTTGAATGTTAGCTATATGTGCTTTTGCAATACGCACCCGCAAGCGTCTCGCCAATATCTTACCCACCTTGTCCCCCCCCTCAAAGTGTCACTGTTTCAACGTTAATAAGGCTCTCTCAGCCTTGTTGGTTCGGAGAGAACGGAGTTGCCCCCGAAGGTTAGCGAGGCGGCGTTTGCATGCAAGTGTGGGGTGTCCCTGGTCCTGCCTCTCCAAGTCCTTAATGTCTTTGGACAGATTATCCTCAAGGAGACGGGCCTCATGCGCCCGTGCAATTGCAAGAGAGATGATATGGCCGCGGATCGTGGCCTTGAATGCATCCCATACTACAGGGAAGGGAGTTTCGGGAATATCATTGATCACAAAGTAGGAGTCGATAGCCGTCCGTATGCTCTCCACATCTACCGGATCCCGCAGAAGATGCGGCGGTAGCCGCCATCATGGGGTACGGGAGGAGCACGTGGCCGGGTCCTGCAGGAGGAGTTCGAGATGCACGTGATCGGAGATCGAGATAGCAGACATGGATGCCGATAGCGTATCGCTGATCAAGGTTTGAGAAATAAAAATATAATCTATGCGCGAATACGAGCTATGTACATGTGAGTAATACGAATAGTCGCGCACCTCAGGGGAGTGGTATCGCCAGGTATCCAGTAAACCAAGATCTGTTATTTGCCTCCGGAGGGCCGAGGACATAGCCCCCGTCCCATGGGAGGAGGTAGCACTGCGGTCCATGTTAGGGTCCCATGCCATGTTGAAATCTCCCCCTACGATTAGCGAGGGGTTGTCTTGTGGGACGTGCTCCCGCAAGATCGTCCGGAGATAAAGGTCTTGCGCCTGGTTGGGTGCATACACATTGCACAGTGTAAAGAGGCGTCGTCCAATCTGAACCTCAGCTCTGAGAAAGCGGCCATCCGGACTACGGAAGACCCTAGATTCCCCCTGCCTGATGCCAGCTCTGCAAAGGATTGCCACCCCAGCCGTTTTTGTAGGCGCCGTAGCCCAGAATTGAAGAGGGTATCTAGGATGGGCCATGCGAGGGATATCAGCTTTTAGAAGATGAGTCTCCTGAAGGAGGATGATGTCTGGATTATGTTGCAAAAGGTAGCGCCATGTTTGATGTTGTTTGTTGGGGGAGTTAAGGCCCTTAACATTGAGGGATAAAATCTTCAGGGGGCAAGCAGCAGCCATGGTTGGGTCAAAACCTGGGGTAGTCGGTCATGCCACTGTAGGAAGCGAGATGGGATATTAGGAGGGAGACGCAGGGGCTTGTCACTCCTGTCAAAGGAAGGGCACCGTCTGGAGGGTATTCCCCGCCCGCCCTGTCGAAGAGTATAGAGAAAGTAGGAAGGAAGGGAGAAAAGAATACAAATATGGACAAACCAAGAGTATATAACCAACATTGGCCAACCGGGCCACAATGTCCTGTTCCAGTCGTGGGTCAGCCTAGACCTTAAGGCTCGGGTGATCCTGGAGAAGTCACTCTCCCAAGAACAGATAGGGGGCGGGTCGTCAGCCGCTCGTGGAGACATCTGGGTGGATAATCCAGTACCAACAACACTGCAGGTAGGGAGCTGGGGTATGGTCGATTCCAGAGGTTGAGCGCCAACCCCATTGGGCTCTGAGACGGAATCTGAGGTCGGCGTACCCTGCCATGTGCGGAGGTGAGGTTACAGTCAGTCAAGGGGATGGGGGACGGGAGCTCGCTGCAGACTTCTCCCCCTCCAAGGACCGGATATGTTGAATAATGTCATTCTTGACTTGCAAGGACGACTGCTCATCAGGGCGTGGGGAGCCGCCGGAGGCGGCAAACGGTAGACCATGATGGCCTGGCAGGGGCCCGCGCGAGGGGCGGAGGACGTGTAGGGCTGGGGGGCGGCGTGGAGGAGAGGTGAAGGAGCTGCGCCGCTTCTTTAAAAGACCTTACCACCCGGCGCTTGGACTCCCACTGAAAAATGAGGGCGAATGGGTGGCCCCACTGGTATGGAATATCCATGCTTCGTAGTTTATCCGTCACAGGTCTAAAATCTCGACGTCTCCAGAGGGTATTGGGTGCAAGGTCTTGATAGATCTGGATCTTGACTCCGTTGTAGGTGAGGTCCGGCTTGGAGCGTGCTGCCTTAAGTATAGCCTCTTTTTCTGTAAAGAAGTGGACTCGGGTCAGGATGTCTGGGAGAATACCCGGTCTGCCAGCAGGGCCGAATACCCGATGGGCCCGATCCAGGGCCGGCAGAGAGGCATCATCATCTCCCCAGACCTCGTGTAGGAGCTGCGCCACGTAGGTCATGATGTCATTCCCCTCCGCCCCGAGAGGAACCCCCCGGATGCGGAGGTTGTTCCGGCGACCCCGGTTTTCCAGGTCCTCCTGTTTCAATTGCAGCTCTATATGTTGTTCCTCCAGTGTGGTAAGGCGCTGCCAGAGTTGTTCCTGGTCCTCGGTTCTGGCATCCACGATCTTCTCCAGGCCATCCACTCTTTCCCCGAGATCCGTGACCTCCTTCTTAAGCTCCCGGACACAGGAGTGGACCTCGGTACGCAAGCAGCCAATCTCAGTTTTAAGCTCCGCCATGAAGGTAGCCATAAAAGCCTGGGTGACCGGTGGCGAGTCCCCTCCATGCTGTGGGGCCACCTCCCCAGAGGTCGGTGCGCCAGCCTTGCCCCACATCGCGGCAACAGGATTGTCTTTTGGGGTTGCCGCTGAGTCCTTCCCTACTTTGGTGCGCGTCATCTCCGGAGTGCGACCGTCTCCCAACAGTGCCAGGCGAATGAGCTAGTGAGTGACTGAGGGGCCACTCGAGAGTAGGTTTGGGTGGCCAGAGCACCTGTTTTGCCTCAGTCAGCGGGGACCGAAGCGTGTCACCCTGGGCTCTGCAATTGACGGTGGGGCGTAGGCCAGGTGAGGTTCTCAGGATCTCCGAACACCGGGGTGGGCTCGCCCCCGCTCCTCACCTGCTCAAGAGGTGTGCCTCTCCAGGAGTCCAGTAGGGAGCAATACGTGCAGGGCAGGGAGAGGTGCACGTTCGCGCCCAGCCACGAGCCCGCCAGGCCGGGAGGCCTCCACCTAGATGCCGGAGCCCACGTGGGCACAGTCAGCCCCACCCAAGGCCGACGGTCTCTATCTTCATCCACTCGCCCACTAGACCCATCTGCGCTAGTGGGCGTATGCTCCGTCGTCGGTATGTTGTCAGGGCTTGCAGCGCGGGCTTTTCAACGCCCCAGTAGAGGAGTCAACCGGCAGGGGTTAGACTGGGTGAAGCCCCTATGTTCGCAGGCCTCACACCCGCGTCCGGAAGAGGGCACTGAGCAGAGGGTGTACGGTCCTGGGTGTGCTTGTCGTCTAGGTTCAGCGCGAGGAGGAACAGAGGTCGTGGGTCATGCAGGCATCCCGGGCAGGGCCGTGGAGGCCAACCTCACCAGCGCCCGCAGAGGGTCCACCAGTGGTAGGGAGGCCAGGTACTGGGGGGCCCCCCATCGTCAGGCCGATCGAGCCGGCAGTCGCCTAGAGGGCAGTCCGCTGAGATAGGCCTCAGGCAGGCGCAAAGGCAGTGGGGCTGCGCGGGGTCCGTGAGGTGCAGGGGCCCGGGGGTGTGACATGAGGTGGCAGTTCAACAAAGGGCACCCCCACCCCTTACACCTCACCTGCGTTATGCCTCAGTGCTGCCAGGGTCCAGTAGCAGAGCAGGGTGAGCCGGGCGTGTATGAGTGAGGGCCCACACCAGACCGCAGGCCCATCAGTCCGGGATGCCGCCGCTGCTAGTGCGCCGCTAAGTCCTCCAAGCGCCCGTAGTCGGCAGATGTGTCCCAGCTTCGCCCCGTCGCCCAGCCAACCAATGCAGGACGGGGCCGCCGCCTCAGGGCCCCGTGCCCACCACTCGTCACCTCACGCCAGTTCCAGGGGGGAGGGGGAAGCCCAGGGCGACAGGCAGACACATTTTAGAAACGCTATGACACCGACCTGCAGCATCCTTCATCATTTTGCTGCTAAGAGGCATTTTCTCTGCTATTCTCAGTGTGCTGACTGTTTTGGAGGTCCCACAATTGATCTGAGCAGATCTTTGGTTGCTCCCTGGCCATTGAGGGGTGGCCACACAGATCCCACGCCTGAAGAAGCCTACTCAGGAGGTAGTTGGTGCAAGTCAGCAGCCTGGAGAAGGGTGAGGCGTGGATCATGACGCTGTAGTGAGTGACAGCCATCCTTGCTTCTGTAGGGTGGTACGGCCTGGGGCACGCTGCAACAATGAGTACTGTCCTTCTACGAAGGCCTGGGGGTTGCAAGCCGCTGGTGCTGCCATTAGATTTGCACCATTAACGGTAAGGAAGCTTGTGACCCAGGTGCCAGCTGTATCGGCGAGATCATATTGCCCTCCAGTTGTGGCAGTGCCCCTTAAAACTCTGTCCCCATGGCTGTGGGAACTGCAGGGTCTCCTGGAGCCCCAAGATCTATGGTGCCGCAGATAGTGCAACTGTGCTCTGGAGTGAACAGCTGTGTGGAGTGCGAGTGGCTAGTGAGAGGTCTTGGGTGCACTGTCATCTGCAACCCTGGGCACAATAAGCTGTGTGCGTCATGAAAAGTCTGTGGTTTGGGCTACGTTTGTGCGTCGGGTCACTCTGGGAGCAGATCCACTTTCCATCTACTAATCTTAATAGCAGAGATACACCTGAGGGAGAAATGAACCTACAAGACCTTGATATTCCTTTTTGGGTACTTGGACTTCTCTGCAGATGCTCCTTAACACTTGGGCTGGTGGGTGCACCTTGAGGGGCCTTCGTGCGGAAGTGGTGCCCTGGTTATTCGATCCTGGGGATGAGGGGCACACTCTACTGCTATACCTGACTCCAACACGAGAGCCTTGGTGACTTGTGGACAGCATCTTTTTGGGGGGCCCCCCTTCCTGGATCCACACTGGAACGCTGCTATCGGGGGGTTGGAAAAGACCAGCTATGACCCTTGCTGGAGCCCTGCTGAGGCCTGGGGCCCCCGCCTCCTCCGGGATACACTGCGCCCTGTGCTGGTCTGCTAGGTGACAACTGGACTCTCAGTACCTATGGGGGAAAATACCACTTAACATTGCAGCCGATGCCTCCGACCAAAGAATTATCGCAATCGGCCTCCAAACAGAAAACAATTAACAGGTACAACACACCACTGCCCTCTGGGGCCTGCACAACTGACGGGACCCCAATCCTCCACATCTCAAATTCTACACGCAATAAAAGACTCTAAAGCGACCCTCGAGCCGATGATAGGGAAGGTCCGCTCCAATGTATCCTCAATCCGTCATGACCTTTGCAACACTGTCGAGAGGGTGACCAAAGTGGAAGGGTGGATATCGGAGCTGGAAGACAGTGAAGGATCTCAAACAACACTGACCTGCCTTGTAACAGAAGCCAAAGATCTAGTTTTTCGAGTAGAAGTCACTGAAGGCCACTGTCACAGGAACAATCTCCATTTCATTGCTTTCCAGAAAGCACTGAGGGGGATAACCCTGTTTGTTTCCTGTCATAGTGACTTTATTTCCCGAGACAAGAATTACCTCAGTGGCTTGTCTTCAAACAAGTGCATCAAGCACTGGGGCTCCGCCTGCATTCTGACATCCCTCAAGGGCCATTAGCGCAAGATTCCTCAATTACCAGGATCAGGACCTGGTCTTGCGCACGATTATAACCCAAAAGGAAGTCAAATATATTTCCAATAGCATCACAAAATTTCTAGATTACACAAGACTGTTGCAAAAACAATGCAAAACATTTGATTCAGTGAAACAGAACCCCAAAACAATGGGACTTCCGTATGTGCTACTCTTTCCGGCGAAGCATAGAGCTATTCACCAGTCCAAATCATACTTCCTCTACTCTCTCGAACAGGCATGGTGATGGGTGGAAGAGGGGCCCTCTCAGTCAGACCTTCACCGACAGAAACAAGACACCAGAAGGGGAGGACCCATGATGTGCAGATGACCCGGGGGTGGCTTTAGCCCAATAGGGAGGAGGCGAGGGCAGAGATGTGGCCCTCCCCAGTCATTCAATAGGTCAGCCACCGATGGGGAGCAAGCGGAGTCCGAGCAGACGCAAGAAAGGTACTCGGCGCGCTCAATAAGATGACCAGTACACTCCTCACCAACGGACTTGGACCTGGTTGTTAAAGTACAGCCAGAGTAAGCCAGTGAGGGAGAGATCTGTTGGACTGCCAGGGTATCTAGCCTGGCCTTTACCCTACCTAGACTCCCCAATGGTGACCATGTCAGGAGTTGCTACAATTTCTCTTTTGGCTGCGCATGTTCTTTGTTTACTGGCCTGGATCTGGCATGACCTCAGACATATATGCTATGCCTGCCCTCACTGTTAGTTGGAGGTTTCAGTTTTTGGGGTTGGCCAGATGGTGGAGATGTCCTCATTGTTGTCTGGTTGAGGGACATCATTCCCAGTTGTTAGACAGGTACTTCATAATGCCTAGGTTCCTAGTGTGTTTAGTGGAGGTAGGAGTAGGTCAGAGTTCTGAGGGCCACCAGGATGAATCCCATGGGGAGCTTTTGTTTCCGAAAATCAGTACCTCTGTCTTGTGTGTGTTGAGCTGCCTTGGAGCGACTCGGAGGATGGGACTCCCTTCCCATCTCTTCCCTAAGCCAAACAGTCAACCCAACAGAGATGCAATGCTTTCAGGACCTCCCAGTGGAGTTTCGGCTAGAGAACTCACAACTTATCCAGTATTTGCAACTTAAGCATTAGCTTGGCCCCTACCTTCAGACTTAACTGTACTTCCCAATCATAACCCACTAGAACTCAATCTCACAATGTCTTGTTTGCATAATTGGCACCAAGGTTCTATTATTTATAAGGCACTGGGTCATCCACAATCCAGGCACCATTTAGAACAACAAGCAGGAGCAGGATTTGGGCCCACTCGATGATTGGGAATGGAAACTAGCATGCATGGCTCATCGAGAAGCCACTATTTCGGCCTACTTCAGATTGATCCAATTTAAACATCTGGAGATATCTACTTGACTCCACACTGACTTTGGAGCATGAATATAAGTACTATGGCCCACTGCCTCTATAGTAAGGCAGCGGAAGGTGACATATTTCACGTTGTATAGAGTTGCAGGGCACTCTGTTCCTTTTGAGACTCCTTACAGCAAGTGCTTACTGCAGTATGGCGTAGACCACTTGACCTTACTCCCCAAATGGCTCTACTATACATACTGGATGGCAAGGGGTCTATGCATGCGTAACAAACGGGTTTACGCATGGGTAAAAAACATTAATCATACTGGACCTTGTAGTAGGAAAGAGACATTGCTCAGCGGTAGCCACAATCCAACCCGCTCACAGGATCTGGTTGGAGGGCATGTACGGCTTTATGTTGTATTCAAGAAAAAACAATTTCTGCAGCCTGCAGATGACCCCAATGAAGCACTAAAGGGTGTGGGACGCCAGGATGGGATACAGGGGAACTTTGCAGGTATGGTAGACTCTGTCATTTTTTTAAATTTTATGTTTGTGCATATGATATATTTATTACACATACTGTTCTTGGAACAAACAACTATGATAGTGTTAGCAAAGTATTATATATTCTGTCTGTATTAGTTATTTTGTTTTAGCCTCTATTAGGTGAGTGTTAATATTTCTATCTGCTAAAGTCTAATAAAACAGAATTATTTAAAAAATGTAGCACAGGCAGAGGCCACTCTAATCTGTACCATTTGTAAAAGGTGGAATTGTCAACTCGTAGTGTGCACATCGTCACCCCTTGACCCCCTACATGAATGATGTAAGACCACATTTCACTATGCAGATGACAAAATACACATAACAGAATGGACTCTGATAAAACATATGAGCCCAATTAAACCTGCTTTCAAGTAATTACCACCTACAGTCCATATTTGGGAAAGTGCCAGTAAAATGAAAAGGCTTGTACAATCCTCAATGCTGCAGAAAGAGGGATTAGATCCAAGATCAAGGTTGAGTTACTGACCAAAAACAGTTGTTGAAGGGACCCTGCCATGTTTATGCCCGAAGTAATACAGGGGCAAATGGACCAAACAAGTGGAATTTCCATCTGTACTTGGGGGTACAAATCACCACCGATAGCAGGCCAGCTGCTAGAACAGGGAATGTTGCGCCCGTACGTGCAGCTATCTGACAAGACACGCAGCAGTGGTCCTACCTGCCCCTCTCCACCCTAGAAGTAAAAAAATATACTTTTATGAAACAAAATTGCTGAAACTGCAATTTTTCTATTACTAAAGATGGCTTCAATCTGGCATCTTCTGGAGGTGGTGTAGGGAGGGCACTCAATTCCCTCCTTTTCTGAAAACCAGATGCCCATTTGCACAAATGCATTTGCATGGTGTGACATCAGTTTTTCTCGTGAGACGTGCACAGACTTCCGAGGGGCCCCTCACATTTTATTTAAATAAATCCTTTGCCAATTAAGTATGCAACTGACCTTTTGAGGAATATGTTCCTTTGCCACTGTCTTACATTTTAGACTTTAAGGAAAAAAAATACATGTTCTCAAAAAAAAATTCTAGCAAATTATTTGTAATAGAGGTGTTAGTGTAGCAGGTCAGTTGTGTATGGGCTGTACTTAAGTGGGCACAATATGCATTTCCATGACCGCATGCTGCCTCTAAGATTTGCGCATGCCAGCTGTATAAAGAAATAAGTTAATGCTTCTATCTTAAGGTTAAACAAATGAAACCTGGAGTCACACGCCGCATTCTAATCGCTTTTAGAGAAGCACGCTGCCCCAAGACCTCATAAAATGATCAATGAAAAACACAAAAAATGTAGCAACTTTGCAGAGTTAGGCTTGCAGCCAGACAAATCTAATGACATCTGTATATACATTATGGCGGAAATTGGGAATTTCTCTCCGGCATTATGAATATTTTAAATAAATTACATTCTGGTGGTTTATGATGAACAAGAAAGGCTTCTGGCTTTGAAATCCTTCACTCACTACTGAAATGCATATTTGAAAAAATGGCTAATTAATTAGTAACTATTATGGCATAAAAGAACAGGTTAATTATCAGCTCCTCTGGTCATTTTTAAAATGAATATGTTAACGATCTAGAAACTAGGTGCAGCGTGACAGTAATATTGTCCTCGTTCTTGCCTCTTCAAATGATGAGATGTATGAATTATTATCAGAAGATTAAGGATTTCACTTATTGTAATGTGACTCAAAAGTGTATGCCTGTTTCAGTGAGTCAGTAGATCTTAATTCAATATTTCACTTAGCAAAACATAAAAAAAACTAGATCATTATTATTAGCAGGAATAACACATACAGCATGAAACTTCCCAACTTTATGTTCAGTCTGCATTAGAGTATAAGTGGTCATTGTCAAAGCTGCATCATTTAGGGAGGGGACTGTAAAGTCTCACAGATTTAGATTTTATTTTAAGTGTAGCAGTATTTGCAACTAGAGTGTCCCTACACCAGAAATAAAACTAATTGAAGAGTTTCCCTCCCTGGATCCAAAGCGTAAGAAGAAGAACACAATAAAGTGCTAGAACGGTTCTACTGCATCATTCAATAGTTCTTGTTATTCTTCCATTGCGCATGGATATTCCCAAAAGTTGGAAAATCTCTAATTAAGTATATTTAAATTAATTGGTGTAAATCAGACCTAGTGTAGTGTCACCTCTCCCCTTCAAAGGCATGACAAAACTGGAAGACTGCAATCCACTGTCATATAATTGAGCTTAATAAAATAGCAAAGGTGGTACCAATAATACCATTGGTGATGGAAAAGGCAGAAACAACTCCTGCGCATAAGTGGTTCTCATATACCGCTTAGGACATCTCAGTGAAGTTTAAAGAAACTACTTTCTGTGCGTTGAACGTGTTGCAGGTGATGCCCCTGAGCCTTATTTGATGGCGTCCTCTCATATATATCAAAAAGGGTACTGTGCCCCCTTTCATGGCACAAAAAAGATCCCTGTGTACTAGTATTTTCAAGTGCTCGACTAAGAAACAATAATGCACTGTCACACTCAGATGCCCAAACATATTTACTTTTAAGTGCTGTCTGATTTAATGCCAACATGGGAGCATGTAGCTTGAGGGATGGCAACAAAAAAGGGCTGTGATATCCAGGATGAGTGATGAAAAAAGAGTGCACGTGCACCAGAAAGCAAGCGTGAGTAATTAAGTGTGTGTGTGCATGCTTGTGGACACCAGGGGTGACTCCTCCGCTAAGGTGGAGCGTTGCCCCACTGCTCTATGAGCAGTTCGAAAAGGAAAAATAAAATGATAATACCTTAGTTATTATCATTTTATTTTTCCGTCCTGGCTCTGCTGGGGCGGGCTGGGCTGTCACAGGAGGAGGGGTGGGCACTCGCTTAAGTGCGCATAATGCTTTGGCCGGCAGTCTTAGGCTGGCCAAACAGTCATGCGCACTTAGCATGTTCTCCACCCGACTGTATTGCACAGCCAGGGTGGAGAACATGCAGAGACTCCCAGTCCCTGTCTGAGCGCTAATCCACTGTGCTCAGACAATCACGACTCTGCTGTCATGGTGACAGCAGAGTCGTGATTCGCTAGGGGAGCCTGGGAGCTTCCTGTCTCCTGCTTCCTGCGTTTAGGTCCGAGAGGCGGCCTGAAAGTAAGTGGATTTTTTTTCTCACCTTCCTCTCCCCCTCCCTCGCCCCGCCACCCCTGTTAAGCATCACCTGCCACTGGTGGACACCAAGATTGTGTACACAGTCTCCATGAGCCAGTGCTAGCGTTTAGTTTGGAATAAAACTGTGCAGGCAGATATAGAATGTTTAAATCTAGAATGTTTCCCTAATCGCTGCATGGATATAGTGTTAGTTGACAGTTAGAAGCACTAAGGGTTGAAGGGTGTGTTGGATGTGATGCTTTCTATTGGTTTTAATCATTATGGATCTACTCTCATACCTTTTTGGGAGTACAATCATTTGAAACATTCAAAGGCTGTTCTTTGAATAACAAAAAAAATAGCTTTGTCCGAATCCACAAGACTTAATTATCATAACATCTTATCAGAAGCTTTCAAAGACTGCCTGGAGCATAGATGTCAGAGACGATATTAACAAATGTGCCCTCGAAGTTTAACAGGCAATTACACCAATCTCTGCACTGCTGTGTAGAGACCAGAATGCAGTTATTCATTCATTCCCTTCTGTAATAGCAATTGTGGGGATTGAAAGATGAGACAGCGATTTAACAGCAAGGAGATATTCCACCATTTACTTAGGGGCAAGGCCCTAGGCAAGAAATGCAAGCAAAGGAATACATTTACATTTTACCTAATGCATGTGCTTGATAAATTGAAAGGATGTGCATGGCTATAAAGGTACTGGAGACATATTCCACTAGGTCTTAATTTGGTGTGAAATTGTTTGATGCAATGGGCCATAGTCTTTTGAAGAAGAATATCTCCCAATTAGATGACCCTTAGCCTCAATGTAGTGAGATGCCATCTCAATGTTAAACAGCTTTTTCACTGATCCAGTGATAGTTATGAGCTGTTCTACTAGGTATGGATACTGATAAGAAAAGTTTAGTTTCTTTGATGATTTGGGTGGATTTTGACATAGATAAAACCTTAAATCAAAAAAAGTTTCATAGCTACCAAAGACATTAAAGCAGCAATAGTAGGAGTCCCAACAGCACAAGTATGACATAAAAAAGCTTAAAACCAATCAAATGCCACGCACCTGCTAATATCAAGGAAAAAGTTACCACAACCTAATAAAAAAAATGGGACCCTCTTAAACTTTTAGACCATGTGTTAACGGAATAGTTAAAAAGAAAGTGTGGGAGCAAAATAAAATGTAAACAGTGGTGGGTGGAAACCCGAGAGAGCAAGAGAAACAACGGTTTATGGTATTTCTACCAAAATTAGGTACAATCAATCTGATCTATTAGTTTGCCAATAATCTTCCATCTTGCAGTGGTCATTCAGCAATGGAGTTACATAGATCAGTAACCGTTCCAATGTGACCCTCGAGATGTTGTTCTTTTTTTTTTTTTTAAAGTCCAGCCTATTGAAACAATTAAGAAGTTTATATATCCACTTCATCTGTTTTTTATCAGTAATATTTCAAGGTTTCCACTACTTGGTCTGACTGAAAAATGTCTCTGCCTGTATGCCCTTTCCTCTGAAAATGCAACAGCTGGGGGGAAATCTCTTTTCCGCCTCTGAGCAATGATCTGCATTTTTTTTTTTCATTTTATGGCTTTATTGTTAGATAAATACAGCAGATTATAACTACAGCAACTTGCATATATGACATATATTTCGTTTTACGCGTACCTTTTCATGTTTACTTTTTTATTATTGTTGATGAATATAAAAACTATATAATCCTCACATTTAGATGGGGAGGTCAGCAGGCTCCAGGAATCTGATTACTACAATCTTCATTTTCTTTTGTTTTATTGGATCAGATGAAACTGTAATTACTATTCCTGTTTTGTGCAAAAATATGTTTTGGACTAGCATTTTCAGGATTCATAATATGCCAATTGTTCTTGTAAGGTTCAGCGAGCTTGATTGAAAAAAGGCAGGCATACACTGTTCCTTCTTCATGTTTTTTTTTTGTATATCCAGAAATGTGTTTTTTGTTGATGGCAGGTAAGGGTGAACATTAAGGCTTGTGCTCAGCAAGGGCATTTGGGAGTATGAACATATCTGGAGATGCCAAGATGCAAATGTGCAAGCACTGAAGTTAGATTTATTCCACTGGATATAGTGCTTGAGTTAACAAGATCTTGAAAAAAGAAAATTACATTGGGACACCTGGCTTAATAAAGAATGATTTCACAGATGACTGTGTTCCCATGAGTGAAGGTTATAAGGTAAAGCTTAGACTGTAATGTGGAATGCATTTGCGTTGCTCTGCAACAAACATATTAAAGATATTGATGATGTAAAAAGTGACCCAAAGAAGAGTGCATCCTGAGAAAAGTGACAAGAGTCCACAGAAATGCTGCAGTGAAAGTTATCATATGAACTCACTGCTTCCTGATCTCGGTTGAAAGGATACAGATCCTGATATAGGAATTAAAATATAGAAATGTTTTTGATGTGAGGATAGTGTAGATGAATACATGAATGAATGGAGATTTATGCAGTAGGTATTATAAATGAGATGTATATGCTATGGTTAATGGAGACAATTATAGATTTATTAAAAAACAATTTGCATCAACTTTGTAATAGAAAGGTGATGCAGCACAATGAGCAATGTGCTATATTAATGTACAAGGACCAGTGAATGGGTAGAAAGGGTCTGTACATAGCCATCCAATGAACACAAGCAAGACATGCCTCCCTTGAAAGGAAGGAATTTCACAAAATGGTGTAAAGGGATAACAGTAAGAATTTTTTTTTGGCAGGACACAGAGTAGGAATCACACATCACAGAAAAAGAAGCAATGCTTGCCACATTTCCCCTATCAACCACACACCAACTCTGGGGAAAGAATTTAAGACTTTGGGAGACTGGGCAGTGGAGGCTGGGAAGAAAGACTAGATGGTTAACTGGCAAAGAGATACTCTGGCTTAGGTATCCACTCCACCTCCCTCCCGCCTGAATCTCAGAGTGTTGAGCCCATTTGGAATGTTTAGAGGAGTTCATGCTTAAGCCTTCATTATATTTTTCTACAAAAGGTTTTCTAGCAAAATTTGCATCCTTTCTTTTCCACATCTTAGGGGACGAAAATAGCCAAATTTCAGCTGTGCAATAAAGCATATTTTGGAAATAGATTTTCTAGGCCCTCTTGTAACCAGGACTTGGTCAAAGTATCATCCTGAAACAGAAAACCTGATGGACTCCAACCACCCACAAACCCACTGTGCTGTACTTGAGTGAGATGCGTTCTAGATAATGATCAAGAGATTTAACAGAGATAGGTATTTCAACCAAACCATGTTTCATCATGGAAAGGCACACTCAAGAACACTAGTTAAACCAGAAACGTATTCAAGATTTATTTAAAATCAAAATCCTATCCTAGTGCATACAATACAATCCGAATAGTAACTATTATAAAAGCAAGCAAAATAGTGGCAACGATACTTATCAGGAGGGTGATAAAGAAAAAATATTGTAACATTGTGATAATATCACAAAGCTTCTTTATATCAATATCTCCAACCCCAACTTCCCCTAACCTAAGTAATCTAAATTTAGCACCACAAAAGGGACTACTTTGGGTTTCAGAGATAGAGCACACCTGCATACTACTTCTGAGCAATAGAACCAATGTTCAGCAAAGAAACTGCATCTGCTTTTTTCCTATGTTATGTTATAAAGGATTTATAAAGCGCACGTACACCGGTTGGTTTCATGGCGCTGGGTTTAGGATTAGCCGCGTCCAGTGGAGAGATTATTCATAGGCCTGCACAAACAGCCATGTTTTGAGAGTTTTCCTGAAACTCAGTAGGTCAGTGCATGACCGGATCTCCAAGGGGAAGGAATTCCACAGTCTTGGAGCCAGAGAGGCGAACCTGCATCCTCCCTGACGTTTTAGCTTAAAGGTGGGGGTAGTCAGTAGCAGGAGATGAGCTGAGCGTAGGTTACGTGAGGGAGTGTACCTTAATATAAGATCGTCTATAAATTTGGGGCTGCAGCCGTATAGAGATTTAAAGATCAAGCAGCCTGTTTTAAAAGTGCAGCTTTGGGGAATGGGAAGCCAATGAAGTTTCTTTAAAAGAGGGGAGGCAGATTGCCACCTAGGTTGCCGATGAATCAGTCTGGCCGCTTGGTTCTGAACCATCTGCAACCGCTTGGTAAGAAAGAGTGGCATGCCCAGGTAGACCGAGTTAGCATAGTCCAAGTGTGACAGCACCGTGGCTATCACGACCTGTATCAGAGCTCCTTGTGTGAGTAATCTGCTGATCTTTCTGATCTTTCGCAGCTGAAAGAAGCAGGTCGAGATCACCGATCCGACTTGCGTTCTTAGTGACAGGTCATTATTTAGAGTGACACCAAGGGTTTTGGCAGAGGAGGAGGGGATCGGGGGGGCAAATAAGCCCACGGAGTGAAGCCTGGATATGCCTTCCCTGATGCCTTCAGAAAAGGAAGGTGATTTTAGATCTGTACGATCCTCAGTCTCGAGTTTCAGGTACAAAGTTGCTCTCTGTCAAATTGCACGCTGTTCTTAGTTTATATATTGTATCTGAGAACATTTTCAGAATAAACAATTAGTAGTTAAACCTGGCAGCCTTTCACTTATTGACATTCCATGCAACCTTTCCTACTGTTTAAAAACAGTAAATGAGAAGTAAAGATATACAATTTTTATTAAACCATCTTCATTATTTGAAACAATCACTGGAAAAGAAAATTCAATCCATACAGAAAAGCAAAAATATTTTCAAGCAGACTTAATTATCACGTTGCAAGGAATAGAATAAATGTGCCTTTATATTTGAAATCCACATCCCAAAAATAGCATACATAATTCAAGAAAGGGGATGACTAGAAGAGAAAATAACTAATGATTATAACAGTAAAATCTAATGAATAAAAAATGGTTTTGAAGGATACCTTTGTATTTTTAAAAAGTGCACATGATACAGATTTTAGGAATAGCGGGTATCTGTACAACTCTGAATATGGGGTTAGGCATACCATCATGTGAGTAAGAGGGCAATTCACAAAATGTCCTCTTTCTTGCACATTGACGTACATTTGGAAGCCAATAATGGAGAGAAATTCAATTCATAACAACAAATGTTATACTATTCTGTTTTTGCACACGTCTCCTGAAAAAACACTACTCGACTTGTGAGGGTCCGCTTAGTGCCCGTGACACAAAAGGTCCAAAAATACAACATGGAGACAATCATTTACTGTAAAAAATTACCTGTTTTGGTTATGGGAGTAGCTGCAGTATATGAATCTGGACTCGGCCACCACCCAGGAAAATCTAACAAACTCAGACATTTTTTAAAACTAAACACACATTGGAGTCCTCTGCGGTCTGGCTTGCATAGCTTGCCCTGTCTTTTCTTACCCACAATGCCCTTCAAACCTCAAACCTTAGCACAAAACACACATTTTCCTCATATATCTGTACAAGAATGTTCCAGAATCTGTGGGAATCCACACATTTACTACCAACCGGTGATTTCACACTTGTCCCAATAATAACAGTACCTCAATTGATGGGTTGACCTAGCATCCATGATAAGAAAGGGCCAAAATGCAACATGGACAAATCAAATAGTTCCACTCAAAACCAATCCTTTTTTGCAATGTGGGTAGCTGTAGGGTTTGAGCCTGGACTCTGCTGCCACCCAGGAAAGCCTACTACACCCAGACATTACTGAAAACTTGACACCCAGGTGAATTACAGGTGGATCACCCTACCTTTTGTTTACCCACAGTGCCCTTCAAATCTCAAACCTGGCCTAAAAAACATTCCTTTTCCTTACATTTCTATGGAAGGAAGTTGTAGAATCTGTGAACATCCACAAATGTCCTACCACCCAGCATTGCCACAGTACCCCATTTTAGTGGGGTTGCCTAGTGCTGGCAACAGGGAAGGCCCTAAAACATAACATGGGTAGATCAACTTTCTCCAACTAAACCCAACCCATTTTTTGCAATGTGGGGGGCTGTGAACATTGGGCCCTGGCTCGGCCACCAACCAAGGAAGCCTACCAAACTCATACATGTTTAAAAACTAGACATATGTTCTTTAAACCTCAAATGTTGCTTAAAGTGACACATTTTCCTCAGATTTCTGTGACAAACGTCTGGAATCTGCAGGGATCCATAACATTCCTA
This sequence comes from Calotriton arnoldi, assembly GCA_963921515.1. Classification (NCBI taxonomy): domain Eukaryota; kingdom Metazoa; phylum Chordata; class Amphibia; order Caudata; family Salamandridae; genus Calotriton; species Calotriton arnoldi. The sequence goes on from CAWUFW010000954.1 coordinate 2,161,538, forward strand.
CCCATCCAGGATTCATACACTGCACACAAAAATGCTACCCTACTAGTGTAAGGAAACTTTGATTTTAGCCAAGGTTTAAGGTCATTGTGAGTCAGAAAACATAGTGGGATCCATGCAAGTCACACCCTCATGGACTCCCCTGGGTATCTAGTTTTCAGAAATAGTTCCCAGCTGACCCCAAGCCCAATAGTGCTGCCATTCAGCATAGCAAAATTAAATGAAATTGTGATTTACCCCATCTCTGCTGGACAATACATTACAACTACGCACAAAAGAATCAAAATTTCACCCATTTGCCATTGAGATGTGGATGCTCCAGGTCCCAGGAGGGCACAGAAACTGTTGGTGCTTTAAAAGTGAGGTCTGGGCCGGCTAACCTCAAAATAAATAAATTAATTAATTAATATATATATAGATATATATATCGGGCTAAGATTGGGTGTAAACTTCCAATCCACCCTCTGGAGGGGCAGAAAGACTGTTGCACCTATTCTAGGGTGGGGACATGGCCCGATACCTGGTTGGTTGGTCTCAATCCTTCTTTTTTTTGATGGGGGGTTTCTATTTTTTTCCTGGTGTCTATTGGGCTTTCTGCCTTCTGGGAGCAGATTGGGTTTTCTCTGTGTTTATGTGTTGGTTAGTGTTTCCTACTAATTACTGAAACCTTTGTGTTCTCCGCCTGTTCCTGGTTGGTGCAAGAGCGCATTACTGCTACATCCACCCTTGAGTTTGGTAAGTCATTAAAATCAGTCTCTCACAAAAGATACACATAACTCCTAAGTATCAGGCCTAACATTGTGCTTCCTTTCCCTTACTGTGCTAACCACGATTCCAAAGACCCTGTGATGGACCTGCCCTCACTAATGACTGGCTCCTATGTCTAGTTCCCTTCTCCACACCCAAGGTTGGCAGTTATTTAGTGTACGTTATGAGAAGAGGAGACTTGGTTTATATTAAATATTTTACATATGCTCCCCCTTTCAGTGAAAAAAATAGATTTAGTAGTAAACAGAAACAGAAAACAGAGAGGACTGTGCAATGTTTGATTCTCATGCAGGGCCGGACTGGCCGTAGCGGGCACCTGGCATTTTCCCAGTCGGCCGGATTGGTGGGGGCATGTTGTTGACAAGTGGGAGCCAGTTTTGCAGCAGTGCTGCAATTTCGGCCCCCTGTAATAAAAGCGGCAGCGGTGCTTAACACTAGCACCCCCCCCTCCGGGCCGGTCCAGCAGAATTGCCGGGGCTGGTTTCTGTTCCCAGTCCAGCCGTGTCTCATGTATTGTTGAGAGGGTTTATTGGTACTAAAAATATTTTTTCCTTCTCTTCAAATGGAGCCCTGAAGAGGTTGCCAAGATTTGAGGCAAAAGAAGCGCCTACGGGTACCGCCTAGATCTGTAGACAGTATTCAGCTTTAACCCTGAAGAAATACCTTGTAAATTTGCTCTATCAGCAAGGTACAAGCAAATTGAGTCTAGACAGCATCAGGAATGACTTCTCGTTAGTGCACAGTGTAAATAACCTCATGATGTGCTTCTAATTCTATGCACGTCACTATTACTAACATGTACTGTACAACGATTCTCCATAAACGTTGCATTTGATTATATTTGCGAAGGAAATATTATTTTTGCAGTCATCTGTAGATTTTACGAAGATATGACATATCACAAACAAATGCACAGTGAATACTATACATTTTTTGTCCTGTCTCTAAATTTAACAATGGAGTTCACTATTTTCAGACCCACAGCCAGTGGTATTTGTTTATGTGGCTATGGGGCATTGACCCCAAGTAGTGGCAACAACCTAAAGGTTGAGCACTGTCAGTGAATTCTGACCATGAACTTCGCAGTGCAAAAGTATTATTTGTTGTAGTTATAAGAACAAAATCCATGTTTCTGTTTTGAATATTGGTGCTCTGTTCAAATGAACAGTTGCATGCATAGTGGGCCACTGTCAATAGCCAAAAGCTGATGAGCCTTAAAGGCCACTTTACAAGAAACTTTGTGGGTCTCCCTCAAGGAAGTGCTTAGATAATCAGTGCTTAATTAAACATTTGAAGGCGCAGTGAACAAGTAATAATATCATCAACCTAATATGCTTTAAACACAACAAAAGACTTAAACTGACATTACATTAGGGTCACAGGTGTTCCTTTCTTCTAGTTTCTGGTCACCAGTGTGCATTCAGGTGTGTTTGGGGGCCAGACACGGTCTTTGACCGAGGGAGGACCTCGGGAAATGCAGCAGAACCTTTCCTGATGCGGTAAACGTGCCCGAATTTCCCCTGTGCGGCTGCTTGCATATTTTCCTGGAGGACTTCTCTGCTGTGACGGGATCTCCTCAGCGCACAAAATGGCAGTCGGCGGCTGCCTTCTATGGTTGGCACGCACCTTGCGCTTTGATCGGCACCTTTTGATGTGTGCATTCGGTGGCGGTTTGTTCAACACTTCGGCGGGGGGACAGTGTTTCCCGCCCTATGTCTCCCTGCTGGCATCTGTTGTTCCGGAATGAAAGATTACACCGTTCATAGCGGTAAGGCTTGCTGCAGCAGTTTTCTCTTCAACGCAGTAGCTCCCGCTACTCTCAGCAGGCCCCTGGCACACTAATCCTCCCAAATTTGTTCTTGCCTGCATGAGGTATTTCTGGATATACCCTGAGGTGCATTTACACCTGCGAGCTGTAAAATCCAAAATGCTAAAGAGGGAATAATTCAATAAGGGGCCAAGATCTACACTCTTGATACTTGGAGAGGGAAATGCCTGCGCATTTCTGAGAGGACCGGTTCTGTGGTGAGCGCCTCGAATTGCAAAGGGATGCTTTGCTGAGAGAAGCTTTGATGTTTTCACCTATCCTCCCTGCCAGACTTACATGTTTATTCTATAGTGAATGCTAGGGGCCTCCTTCCCTTTTCACAAGTAAAGTACCTGCCTGGTCTAACGAGTTTTGTTTTTTCATTAAATGAATAAAGAAAAGTGCTGCTTCTTTTTGAAAGGGACTGCATCAACAGACCTCTGAGGACTAAATAGCGGGTTTGATGCTGAATTACTGATCTTGGCCTGGGGTGAACTTTCATCAGTAATGCGTTTTCTGACACGGCCTGCAGTGAATTATCTTATATTGACCTGCTTTTCTGGCATTACTAAAACTATCATTAGGGAGGGCTGAGATCACTTGCTCTATTCGTGTCAGAACGTTTATAACCTTTCTCTCAAATAACACATTGATATATCAAGGGCTCCCAACATATAGATATTAGGCTCCGTTTTTGAACCCTCATTTTTTCTACCTGAGAAGGAGGTCAACCCTGCGGTCTTTTTAGATATACCTGTGTGCTTTTGTCTTTAGAGCTCTGGTTTACTACTCCTCATTGCGTGACTGTAACTGTCTTGCATCTTGAAGGCTCTACTTTTTTTATGCAACATAAGCTGTGCTCTATTACCTCCTTTTCTCTTATATGGGGAGATTAAAGAACCGTAAGCTTTCAACTTCAGTCAAATATACTGCACTCTCTGATTCAGACTCTGTATACAACGACATGGAGGATAACTCTCCTCACAAAACTGAACCTCTTCCAGGCGCTATTCCAAAATCGCACCTCTCAAGCAAGATGCCAGTGGGATCCACTAAACGACCAAAAAAAGATCCCCTGTCTCCAGTGCGCTCCTTTTCAGCCTCCATGGATATGATTCTTGAGGAAATTTGTTCATTAAAACCATTCATGGAGGAAACTAATAAAACTCTACAACTTCTGAACGACAAATGGTATTCATGTGTGCTTGTTGTGGAACAAAAAACGGAATCACTTCAATCTACTTGCTCTCGCATCTCTTTTCTGGAATCTGAAATATCTCTTCTTAAAAAGCACACTGAGGACTTGGAAAATCGAATCCGCAGAAATAACCTCCGCATTTACGGACTCCCTGAAAATATAGAGGGTTCTAATCCGACAGTTTACTTTCAGACCTTTTTGCCCAAGCTTTTGGACATGTCTACTACTGATCCTCTCAGACTAAACGAAACCACGTGGTGTCATCATGTTTTTCCTGCAATATACTGACTTATTACAAGTCTTGTCAGCTGTCAAATCAAAAAAACAAATTTACTGGGAGGGTCATTGACTGTTTTTCTCTCAGGATGTTACTAAAGCCACTGCAGACGGTCGGAAAAAATTCCTGGATCTTCGTCCTCAGCTAAGAGCTATAAATGCCAGATATGGTCTAACCCACACGTGCCTCTTTAAAGTTACTTATAAGGAAAAGACTACCACTTTTGATGAGCCGACTGCACTACAGGAATTTCTTCAGCAACATGGAGCGGATGTCATGGACACTTCAAAGTCTACCTGACTGTCATCTTGTTTTGTCCTATATGGCTGTTTCCATTTCTGTATAACTCTTTGAATATTGTTCCGGTCTTGTTTAATTTTTAAGATGCTTATTCACTAGTTTATTTTCTCTTCTTTCTCCTTTTCTTCTCTTTATAAAGAATGTTATTTATATTGTCTCTCCTCTTCCTATTACAGGTGTATTTTTCGCATCCCGTCTGCTAAATGGTCTTCTCCAGATGTTGATATCCTTACCTATCCAAGGCTACCCTGACCTCCGGTGGGACTCGAGTGCTGTCGTCGTCATCTCCTGGTGTCACCAACCCCATTTTGTCTTTGTTTTCTGTAGGTATGTTCTTCAATCGTCATTCGTATGACTTGTACTGTCTTTTTGTTTCTTGTTCTATTTCCCCCTTGTTCGTGTTTTTCTATGTGGTTCTTTTTTATCATTTTCATTTTCCTCTTATCTTCTTTATCACTCCTTTTTTCCTTCTTTTTCTTACTAAACAAACGCTTTATTCCTATCATTTTTCTCTTTCATTTTTGTTTTATCCTAACCTCAATCTCGCTACTGTAAGCATATTGATTGTTCATGTACTTATCTTAAAGTTACATTCCGGGTTACTACATGGAATATTAAAGGGCTAGGTAACCCTAAGACAATGGTCGTTATCTCATTTAACCAAATTAAAAACTGACATTGCAATGCTGCAGGAATCACATCTTTCTAAATCTGAAGCTTCCAAGTTGAAGAAATGTTGGGTGGGTCCTGTGTTACATTCTCCTGCTTTATGTAAGAAGAATAGGGTTCTAATTCTTTGCCATAAGAAATTGCATGTTTCAGTTGTTCATCAAGAATCTGACACAGAAGGTCGGTGGGTTGTTGTTAAACTCCTTGTTGATAGGATACCTTTAGTTATTTTCAATGTATATGGTCCAGTCTCTGTCGATAAGGTTTTCTGGACAGGAATCTCTGACAAACTGTTTTTATATGATGATGACTATATTATATTCAGTGGTGACTGTAATCAAATTCATGACCCCATATTGGATAGGCACTCACTCAGTCAGCAAAGAAACTTGCCGCAGACATAGCCGACCTCATCTTAAACCAGGAAATCGTCGTAACTATTCTAACTGAATCATGGCTATCTGATTCATCCTCCCCATGCCTAGATCTATTAGACCCCCCAAACTACTGCATTGTGAGACTAGACAGGCCAAACAAAAATGGCGGAGGCATCGCCTGTATACATAGAGCTGACATTGCCATTACGAAAGTACAATCAGACCCCTTAGAGCCTTGTGAATATCTCGGTCTGTCCTTAAGATCCTTAGACAATCAAATTTGCAAACTTCACGCATTTTACCACCCCCCCAGGCAAAAACACCATGTTCATAGACCAGCTGATAGAAATCATCACAGCAAACTCTACTCCCCATTCCAATGATATTTTCTTAGGAGACTTCAATCTTCACTGGGAGGATCATACTGACAATCAGATCAATCTACTCAAAGCCTACCTTGAAGATCAATCACTGGTTCAAGAATGCCATCTACCAACCCACTCTAAAGGTTCTACCTTAGACTGGATCATCTCTAAAGAAAAAGCTGTCGATAAAATCGAGATCATCCCATGCGACTGGTCTGATCATCACATCATTACCTTCCAAATACCCCACATAAAAACGAAAACCTCCTCACAATCAATAAAACCCAGGAAATGGCTTTGTGACACCAGAGGGCTCAATATGGAAAATCTCGCAGCACGCTGTGAGAAAGAACTGCAACCTCCTAATAAGCTGGTAGATGTCATGGACCTCACGGATTATTACAACAATACGATGACGAGCATAATAGAGGACATAGCCCCATTAAAACTCAAAAGAGTCCCTGACAAAGATAAAAACCCCTGGTTTAACGGATCCCTCAATGAAGAAAGACGATCACTCAGACTCATAGAGCGGAAATGGCGACAACACCTTTCCTCACCCCATTCAATCCAACTAAGACAGGCCAGAAAGGCCTACAATAAAAGCATTTTAAATTCAAAAAAAGACTTCTTTAGAAAAGAACTGGATAATGCAAAAAACAGATCGAGGAAACTCTTTGAACTGCTAAAAGATCAATCCAACAAAACGGCCAAATCTGCACCAACAGCTACAAAATCGTACATAAGCAGCGAAGAATTCTCCTCCTTCTTTACAGCCAAAACCAAATCGATGGAGGTGTAGCTTAAAAAGGCAGCTGAATGCCCTTTGAGCAAAAAGAGCTCCCCAGCTAAGCCTCAAGATCTACCAGATCTAGAAATGCCTAAAAATAATGCTTTATGGTCTGAATTCAAGCCTTTCATTGACATAGATATTGAAAAGATTATCTCGACCATAAGACCAAACAATCACTTCAACAATCCTCTACCTGCAAATTGTTGGTCTACAATAAACCATTAGCTCATCCCCTCATGGACAAAGATTATTAACGCGTCGCTATCGCAAGGCTCACTACCGGACTGCCTAAAAACAGGGCAAGTCACGCCAATCTTAAAAAAACCAACAGAGAACCCCTCAGACCTTAACAACTTTAGACCAGTAACTAACATTCCCATGCTAGCCAAAGTCCTGGAAAAATGTGTACAACAACAACTGAGCCAACACATCTCTGAATCCAAACTGCTGAACGACTTCCAATCTGGATTTAGACCAAACCACAGTACTGAAACAGCAATTCTGCACATCGTGGACGACGCTCTACTTGCCCTCGACCGCAACGAAACCTGTCTCCTAATCCTGCTCGACCTCTCATCCGCATTTGACACTGTAAACCATGCTAAAATACTAGATCGCCTGAAAATAAGGATGGGCTTAGAGGGTACCGTCCTAAAGTGGTTTAGTTCGTTCTTAGAGAACAGATCGCAAAAATTCATAGTGAACCAAACACTATCTGCATCATCCAGAAATTTTATTGGAGTACCACAGGGCTCAACACTATCCCCTGCTCTATTCAATCTGTACGTAGAGCCACTCACAGAAATCTTACAGCAATCAAACATCTCCTTCCACATGTACGCAGATGATACACAGCTTTACATCAAGATCACATCGACAGAAGAGATCGGTATCATGAACCAGGCACTACAGAGAACCGTCCATTGGTTAACTAGTAATCACCTCAAGCTTAACCCGCATAAAACTGAATTCCTTCTGATTTCCCCCCAGAAAAGCGCCACGAATATCTCGGAGTGGACCAAACTGATCACGGGCTAAACTGTACTCCGAAGATAGTAGATTCAACCAAATCCCTGGGAATTATGCTAGACAAAAACCTGAACATGCTAACACATATTAACACGATGGCAAAAAACGCCAGTTTCCATTTAAGCTACCTCAGAAAACTGAAACCTTTCGTAAATAACTCAGACCTTAAAACAGCAGTCCAGGCACTGGTCATTTCGAGGATCGAGCACGGTTGTACAACTCTAGCCGGTCTTCCCAAGATTTTAACAGCACCACTAAAAGCCTGTCTTAATGTGGCCACAAGACTCATAACGGGCTCTAGAAAATTCGACCACATCACCCCTCATCTGAAAGCGCTCAACTGGCTGCCTTACGAAGCAAGAATACAACTAAAAATGGCATGTATCACTCACAAAGCGATACACTACAAAACACCAATGTACCTGGCCCAGAAAATCACACCATCAGGTGGATGCCCTGTTTCCCGGAGTCATGGAGATCTATTATTGAAACCAGCCCTCTTCCGAAAGAAAAGAACTTATGACCGAGCTTTCTCTGGTGCAGCACCAAGAATTTGGAACGCTCTCCCCCCTAACATTAGAAGAATTTCGCCCATCTCGGCTTTAAAAAATGAAGCCAAATCCTTTTTTATGAGCAAATTCCTTCCATAATTTCAGCAGACTTGTCATTATCGGAGGACGTTCTTGTTCATACACATGCTACTACACATCGACCATTAACCTCATTTGGATCTTGTATATATGAATGTTAAAGCACAAATGTTTCTTAACAAATTATTGTACAATTACTTATGACCTTTAGCATAACTGTTTCTAGCAACTTGATGTACACTGATTATTTTTACTAAATCTGCATGGCATTCGTGTTGTTCTAAGTTTAAATATATGTAAATTTAAAACGCTCTGATACCCTACTTAGGGTCATGTTCGCGCTATATAAAACACCAAATAAAATAAAATAAAATATACTCACTCGACAGTTAAATTTGTTCCCTCTAAAATGCACTCACACTTTACTTCCACAATACGACGTAAATCGTTAGTTGATATATGGCGACTCTGCCATCCAGACCTCCGGGAGTACAGTTTTTACTCAGCTCCACACCATTCACAATCCCGTATTGATTATCTTTTCCTGAGCAAATCTTTAGCTCAACATGCTCTTCAAGCTGAGATAGGATCAATTTTAATATCAGATCACGCTCCAGTACATGTGGATTTAGACCTTATCCCTTTTTCTCCACGCTCAGGTAGCTGGCGCTTTAACAACTCCTTACTCTTAGTTCCTAAATTTAACCAACAATGTAATTCCTTTATCTCAGAATTTTTCGCTATCTACTCAACTTCAGACTCCGCCTTCGTAATGATTTGGGAGTCCTTCAAGGCTGCCGCCAGAGCTTTTATAATAAACTTTGTCTCACAAAAGAAAAAATCTCTTGACTCCCAATCTACCCAACTACTTAATAAAATGAAACAGCTAGAATATACTTACTATCACTCCCATGATGAGTCTTCCTTGAATAACCTTATTGACCACAAACTCACTTTTAATAGGTTATCTACGGATGCCGCTTCTTCCTATCTATTGAAAAGTAGTGCTCGCTACTATGGGGGCCAGAATTAAATGGGGAAAATGCTGGCTAATTATTTAAAAATAAGAAGAGACAGAACTAGAATAGAATCTTTACAGGGTCCTGTGGGGGTGCCTCTTTTTAAAGACAACAATATTCTAAATTAATTTGTTTCTTTTTATACAAATTTATATTCTCCAGAAATGCAGCCAGAGCAGTCGGACCTCTCCACTTATTTTCAGTCCACTCCTTCTCCTCCTTCCCATCACATTGATTTTGATTAATTAGAAACTGATTTTTCTTTAGCAGAAATCACTCATGCAGTTTCGGTGTTATGTCGAGAGAAGGCTCCTGGGCCTGATGGCTTTACTGTTGAATTTTATGATCATTTTGCAAACCTCCTACTACCCAATCTTTTACTTCTATTTAATTCATTTACTCATAAAGGTGTATCTCAAGGCACATTCCAAGAAGCCATGATTTGTTTAATTCCAAAGGAGAATAAAGATCACTCTCTTTGTAAGAACTATCGTCCCATCTCTTTAGTTAATACTGACTATAAGATCTTTGCCAAGATTCTGGCATTGCGCATTGACCCCATCCTGCCTGATCTGATAGGCCCTGAGCGATCAGGCTTTGTTAAGGGACGATTAGCCTCTGACAATTCCCGAGTCTTTTTTAATATCCTCAGCAAGGCCTCTTCCTTAGATCACCCTATTGCTGCTATTGCTTTGGACGCAGACAAAGCTTTCGACAGGATTGGATGGGACTTTATGTTCTCTGCATTAAGATGGATTGTTTTTTCACCTAAATTGATTGCTTTGGTCTCTCTATTATATTCAGGTCCTAAGGCCTCAATTTTTGTTAATGATAGAACCTCAGAATATTTTCCCTTGCTTAGAGGGGTACGGCAAGGGTGTCCTTTATCACCTCTATTGTTTGTCATTGTGTTGGAACCTTTTCTAACCAAAATCAGACAGGATGCTCGTATTTCAGGTTTCCAATTTGGTTCTCATCAGGTTAAAATGTCCGTCTACGCTGATGACATTCTCTGATATTGCTCTAACCCTATAACCTCTCTCCCCCCTTTTCTTCAACAAGTCAATACATTTTCTCAGCTATCAGGATATCAGCCTAATACCGATAAGTGTGAAGTTTTACCCTTAAATGTTTTATGTCAAAAAAATATTTTTGTTCACACAGGATTCTCTTGTCAACCCTCTAAAATAAAATATTTGGGCCTGTGGTTTTCTCCGACAATTCCTGAGACATTAAAATTAAACTTCGATCACATTACCAAAACATTAAATGACACTATTACACGTTGGCATCCTCTTTTTCTCTCCTGGTGGGGCTGAATGGATTCAATTAAAATGATGCTCACCACACTGATATTATATATTATTTCCATGGTTCCGGTTCACATTCCTGGGTACTATTTTAAGAAAATTGATTCTCTCTTAACAAAATTTCTATGGAAAAACAAACCCCCTCGCATAGCTTTGTCTTCTTTAAAAAAGGATAAACCTAACGGAGGTCTTAGGTTTCCAGATTTCAAAACATATCATTCTGCCTATTACCTAAAACAAGCTGCCCGGTGGCTCGCTTTGGAACTCCACGCGTATCCTCCCTTGTGGGTACAATTAGAGAAATCTCCTATATCCCCCTTTGATTTTCAGGAAATCCTTGCTTTTACTACTAATATCTCATTATTACGTTCTCCTATCCTTTCTCACTCCCGTAAACTTTTGATTCCTCTCCTACCATCATCATATCCATCACTTAATTCTTATCAACGGCAACCCATTTGGCATAATAAATCGATACAAATTAAGAATCGTACCATATATTAGAAAACTTGGCGTTCTAAGGGCTTGCGATGGATATCTCAACTTCTATTTGACAATCAACCCCTATTATTTACTGATCTTCAAACAAAACTTTCCTTACCAACTACCTTTAGATCACAATATGATCTTCTATGTCCTGCCCTCAATCAATATCTTCTTGCATTACCGAATACTTCAAATCCTCCTGCAAAATGCACTTCCCTTTCTCCATTATTAGATACTTCCCCTTCTGCATTCACTATATACAAGACCTTACAATTAGCCCCGGACAGACTCAAATCCAAGACTGAACTGGCCTGGGAAAAAGATTTATCACAATGCTGGCCAACTGAAACATTGGACAAGTTATGGTTTAAGCTTCACAAAACCTCACGAGCTGCTAATACCACACAAACCCTTTATTTTGTTTACTGAAGGGCGTTATTTTCTCCAATGACTTTAGCGTTTTTCTCATCAAATATGCCTTCTACTTGTTGGTCCTGTCCCTGCTCTAGTGCCCATTCAAAACACATGTTATTTGAGTGCCCCCCCCCATCCATCAGTTTTGGCAGTTGGTTTGGTTCCAAATTAGGAAGATTTTTAAAGTTAATGTTCCCTTTTCTCTAACCAATATATTCCTAGGCTCCTTGTCACCCCAATGGCCGCAGTCACCTTCGAGTTTTAAGCTGTTAGATCTATTGTTAGCTGTAGCTTTTCATTTAATAACCTCAAATTGGAAACAAGCTGATAAAGTCACTTTTGGATCTTGGTGGAATGCTGTATGTTTCCATCATAGATTAGACACTAATTATGTTTCCCCTATATCTCTAGCGATTAAAAGAGACCTCTTCTGGCTTCCATTAACTACATACTTATCCTTATCTGCCTCTTCTGCTGTTAAAGTCATTACTGTATCAGATGATGTATGGAAGCCGCCTTAAATCCACCCTTTGTCTCTTTTTCAGATTATTAGTAGATTTTTGTACCCTTGTATTTGTACTATGCTATATAGTTTTTCTTATCGTTCTGCTTACAGTGTTAAATCATTTATTATTTATGTTTTTTATTCGTAATATTATAAGGTATTATATATTGTTCTTTTCCCCTTTCCCTTCCCTTTATTGTCTATATAGTGTGTATTTTTTCTTTATATACAGCTTGATAATTATAACCTTCATATATTCATGTTTCCCCTACAATCATTATGTTAAATAGGACTTTTGTATTCATTGCTTTGCTGTCCTTTTTACTTGTTCTTCTCAATAAAATCAAACTAAAATAAATATAAAAAAATAGCAGTTTTATAGAGATGTGTGAGACTGTTCTGCTAAAACAGAACAGTTCTGCTGAGAAATGCCTTATACGTCCCAATACAAATGTTTAATACAATGTATGAATGCCTTGCTGATGGAACGTTCTGACAAGGTCTAATACAGTAGCTCTACTATGATGTGTTTGTACTGCCCCATTGAAAATACAGTATCCCTAATACGAGATGCTGGTATATTGCCATTTAAATCTTAGTGGCCTTGCTACTGGTTCTGCCCTTTAAATGCATTGCAGTTCTTTCCAGACACCTCTCTGTTGTCCCAGAGAAAGTTATTTTACGAATCGTATTTATCAATTTTTAGACAAACAGTAGCTATTGGTATAATTGCTATGGTAGCAAGTAATAGTCAGGAGAAATTATTTTAATGGAAGGTCCTGATTGTCATGTAGTGAGTCGTGTAATGAGGGGGTTTGCTTGCATGTCAGATCACAGATTCCTACAGCCTTGAAGTTCAAACACTCCACAAAATTTACTGCCTGCGGATGAGATGAGGATGGGCAGGAAATGAGAGGGCAGTGCACTTTAAGCTTGTACTGGTGCACCATACTGAAAAGCCAGCTCCCCCAGAAGCAGAACAAGTATAGATGAGCGCATATAGTTAATAAATAGTGTATCAAGAGTATGTATACAATTTGACACATTCGCTGTCAGAGACTTACAGGCACAACACATTGGTAACAAAGGCGACTCTAATGAAAAGTGCCAGTTTTTGCTCTAGCTGATGTTTTATGCCTTGTTGGCTGCAGGTACGTAAGTGCAACTCAATGGCATTCCAGTGGCAATCGGAGGTAAGGGACTGCAAGAATGGGTTCACTAGCACCACCAGTTGTGGCACTTGCAACACCGTGTGTGCTTGGTAGAGTGCCTTGTGAAATGTCCAATATGTGTAGCTAAGGAATGTGACCTTGTGTCATCTGTCTGAAGCATTGGAGCCAGAAAGTTCAGGCCACACATGTCAAATTGCTGGGGTGCTGTCACTGTTATGGGGGAGGTGGGGTTCACACAAGTTCTTTACTGCCATTCCCATGCTCTACAAACCCTCAGTTTTCATCACTCTAAACCTTATGCAACCTCGAAAGCCATATTAGAGTCAAGTGATATCCACCTGTATGTGCACATCCTCTACAATCACTGGGAGTCGGAAGAAAGTCACAATAACTCCTACAAAGTCTCACCATCCAAAAAATCTAACAAAGGCTTTATGCCTATCTGCAATATTTATAAAACGTGATGTAGTCGAAAAAGTTTAATAGCAAGAAAAGCCAATTGAATAGTTGAATGTTCTGTTATCTTCCTGAAAGACAGCAGTGGGCATCCAACAAGGAAGCATATGGGAACCACTGCAAGAAGGAGTGGTTTCAAAAAGAAGTAAGTTAATAACACCAACACTTTCTAATACAGGCAAATGTGGTGGTCTCTTGGAATGGTGAAGGGACAGAGAAGTGCATACAACTCATAACCTGTAGAAGGGTGTACATGGACCTTTCTACTCAACCACTCTAAAAACAAAAATTGACAAACTGAAAATGATATAGACTCCCCAGTTCGGGTCCTAATCTGCATGTACAGAGAATGGTGATTTCATACTTTAGAATCCTGAGATTAAATCATATAAAATCACAAAGTACATTAGATACTCCTTAGGATGTCCCTCAAATTTCGGTATCAGATTGCCTTGCTGAAGACCTCCAGAAAATTCAGAACATGGAGTTGAAATGTCAGTGTTTTGGCCCTCAAAGGGTTCAAGAGATGTTGACTTACGTTTAAGAAAATTAGATTACCCATACTGCTGCTTGTCTGAGAAGTGGAGAACTACTAACGTTTCGATAATGTGCAGATCTCTGGAGTAGGAACGTTAACCTACTCGGCTATCTACCCAATACTTGAACCTGGGTTCTGCAAATTAAATTAATTCTGTAGCAACCTTAATAACCATTTAGCAACAGGACGGTTCCTCTGGAGAGACTGCAGGCCTGGAGCAGTGGCAATCAAATGTAGGTTGCTTCTGGCTTGTACCCGACTGTGAACAAATATATACGAGTGAATCTTCACTCGATCTCTGATTGCACAGCGTGTGATACACTTCCTCACGCAATCAAAAAAGAAAACACTCAATATACAATACAGAATCTGGGGAATTAAACAAAAATATGTGATTGTTAGACACTTATATTTTGGCCTTTATTTGGCTCGTTATTCTTTAAGAAAATTGATGCTTTCAAACAACATTTAAATACACAATGGCACGAACTTCAATAAAACATAAACATGACATTGTACATTGATAAACATAAATAACAAGTCTCCATTTAATGATATGCCCAATGCATTTCGGGATTATCAAATCTCTTCTTCAGGGGCCTCTGTGAAAAGGAGGAAAAAATGAAAAACAAATTACACGGCAAACAAAGCTTCATGTTCAACGTACAGGGACAAATAGTGCTGCACCAAAGATGCACATGAACATGGCAACAAATGAAAGAACGAAAAAACGTGTCTGTGAAAAGAGTGTCAAGCCCCATGAACAAGAACACAGTGGAGAAAAGAAAAAGTACACCTCGTGCCACCGACAATGCAGGACGCGTAGGCAAATCTAGCCCTTTATCACAATGTAGAAATAACTGCTCCAAAGCAAAAAAGTAAAAAACTGCACCCATGATATGTCCAGTAAACTCGATATCCATGGTGAACTAACTATGCACTTACGAAATGACTGTCAAGATCTTACAAGACTGGAGTTAAAGACTCTGTGGTACAATCTGTGGAAATATAAATCGCATCCACTAATCAGAAAGACGTGGATCATACAATGAAGATAAACCGTTGAATGGTGAAGTGCCCTACCTCTCTGTACGTGGACACGACCCACGCTGTGACACCTCAAAGACTCACTAGACGGTAACTGCCGGTTTCATGCCATCGTAAAAAAGGTGCCCCTATTGTGAAACCAAGAGGGAGGTAAATACAATACAAAGATAATCGTGACAAATATGCAAGTTCTCAGTTGCCAGAAATTACCTTCACAAGCGACTATAGCGCTTAGATCAGAAAACGATACGTCGGTGTCCTGTAGACCCGGGTAATGCCAGTAGCCTCTACGCTTAGAAGTTACTGCAAAAAACACACATAGTTCAACATGAGCAGATCATCTAAAAATGCCGGAACAGAACAAACTGCCTGCCGCATATGAAACTGCTTACCATTAAACAGCTAAAGAGTGTCCTGCGCCAACAAGCGCGTAAACGGTTCTCCACACAACCGGAAACAGGAAAGCCTGTGATAAATACGTAGTGCACAGTGACACTGAAAACGGACTAAACGCATCTGACCTGAAGAGACGCCATGATGGAACGGGCGCTGTGAGATATTAAATGTACTCCAAGTGTGGTAAAATCTCCATGGTGTTCTAAACAACAGCTTAATCGCATCGCCAACAAGTAATCAGTCGGAAATAGCTACGAAAAGGAGAAATCCAAAGCTAAAAAATCTGAAAGATAACAGACCTAATCATCAATGAATGAGTCACTGGAACTAAAGCCACACTGACAGAGTAAAAGACAATGGTCTTTGAATGATGGTCGAGTACGCCCAAGTATAACAGGAACCTAATGATCGGTGCATAAAAGATGCAACCAGGATTAAAAGAGTGAATAAAGTGAACAAAACATTAACAAAGAAAAGTCAAGAAGCTATGCAAAAGTGCTCATTCAAGAAAACAATGGTGCTTAGTTGCCATGAATTTATACATTTACAATATGTAAACAGTAGAATGAGAGAACAACAGCATATAGACAACTCTCTGGAATGATGAAACAACAGTATCAGAAGGTCATGACATACATAGTACAAGAGTCAGATGTATAAAGTAAGCATGTCTACCAACTCAATCAACAAGACAAGGTTGAAGAAAAACATCCCTTATAGAAAGCATATCATGTCTATTTTGTCGTTCAAACCTGATGGAGTCATGGTGTGAAGCGACTTGATCCACCAAACTTCGCGCTGTGATAACTGTTTGACATTATCTCTACCAATTCTAGTCTGCAATAACTCTAAGATTGTTAATCTTAATTGTGCTATGGTGTGGTGGTGTTCTAACCAATGTGTGACTAAATTGGACTTCATACTTTGCGTTCTAATTGTACTTTTATGTTCTGTGATCCTGATTTTTATTTTCCACTCAGTTTTTCTCACATAAAGTAAACCGCATGGGCATTTTATGCAATAGATAACAAATGAAGAATTACAATCTCCTGAGTATCTGAGGTGAATCAATTTGCCCGAGTGAGGATGGTTGATCGTGTTCCCTAGTATCACATTGTTGCAGTTGACACAGTTGTGACACTTGCGCATTCCAGATTCTATGTTCTTAATAGTCGATTTAGGCTGTGTCAACATTTCTTTCAGATTACGACTCCTAGTATGAGCAAACAGGGGTTGTTGTTCGAACAACCCATTGAATTCTGGTTCTGTCTGTAACAACTCCCATCTTGACTTGATGATTTTCTTAATCACCATTGATTTGGTGGAGTATTTGGACACAAAGACCATCCGGTTTTGAGGTGTCTTGATTTTTGGTGAAAATAAATCCTGTCTGTGCATGGTAGCAACTCTCGACGCAGCTTCAGACAAAATCGACGCTGGATACCCTCTATGTTTGAAGTTCGAGATTTGGTTGTCTATGGCCTCATTCAATAATTCTTCAGTTGATGCTATTCTTTTAATTCTCAGCATCTGGGAGAATGGTAAATTCTGCAACAAAGTAGGTGGATGGAAGATCGAAAATAACAGCAGGTTGTTTCTGTCTGTCTGTTTTTTGAACATGGTGGTTTCCAGTTTATGGAGACCTCGAGTTATTGACACATCCAGGAACGACAAGCTTGTTGTACTGATGGAATGAGTAAACTGTATGCGGGGATTCTTCTGGTTTAGCTCTTGAATTCTAAGTTCCAATTGGGTTGATGAGTCATTCCAAATTAGGAAGATATCGTCGATGAACCTGCCATAAAAAATTAGATTTGAACACCAACGTGTGTCTGAAAAAATGTAGTTGTGTTCAAATTTGGCCATGAAAACGTTGGTGTAGGCCGGTGCCCCAGAATCCATGGGTTTTTCTGCTGAGAATAGCTTTTTCCACTGCTCATCAATGTGATTTACACCTTTTCCAAAGGATTGTGACAGTGACTCAAAATACCCTACACAGTCCCAAACAGTGGTCAATAGAACAAATGTCCAAATCTCGCTCCTCTGTAGAGGGTGTATGTCAGAATTTTGTTAGTAAAAAATGTAGTGTGACAGAAGTATTGTCCCATTGGGCCTAGATTTTTTATTATTAACTTCAATGGGGTGATCTTTATGTAAACAGTATTCAGCACACCGTATTTCTGGCAAATGATATTCTGGTGCCATACATCTGCAGAATAATTTTGCTTCTTAAAGCTTAACGTCAAATAGAGCTTCCGCTCGCTTGCTCTCAATTAGACTATTCTAAGGGAATCTGTTGTGGCCTCTGCAACAAACTGATTAACTGGCTTCAAAGATTAAACATTCAGACATCCAAATTGTGTCTTCGCTTTTGGGAGTGAGCCCACACGAAGACAGCCTTGAAAGCTCCACTGGGTTTCCACTTTACTCTCTGCACAGAGCATACTGATGAAAAGGTGCTAGCTCTCTACAAAAACTGGCTCTGCACTATGACCTATCCAAAAAACGTAACGTCTTGTGTACGTACCTGCTCAATAAATATTGTTAAAAATATAAATCCACGGCGAAAGATCCTTGGGGATACAAGAAGTTCAGTTATGGGTCAACCTCAACACATGGCTTTATTAGGAAGCATCTTACATTCAGAATATCTTGAAAAATCAACTCTTCAAACAGGCCTTCAACAAAACCATTCATCAACATGGAGTGATTAAAAGGTGTCTAGAACCATCCTACACATCTGGCTGGACTCCAGTTCTCTTGAATTATTAACTGCTCAGTGGCTTTGTGTGTTCAGTGATCAGAAAAGCCTAAGTAACATTTTGCACTTTTAAAAATTCCTAAATATTTTTTTTAAAAACTCAGCATATTTGAGACTGCACACAAATAAAACGAAAATACAGTTAATGTTTATTTAAATACATGTTACTTCATATCAGTATTTTATAAGCACTCCAAATGCTTTCCTTAGCACATGGAGATAAAGTGATATGCCTAAGATCAAACAGTGTGGTTGAATGGAGAAACCTAGATTACAACACAGGGAGTTAACCTTACCACGACAGCACATTATAATCACCATCCTACAAAACCCAGAACATAATGCATCCTGATACACAAGAATAAAAGTATTTCATGCCTCATGCCTCTTTAACTATTTCTCCTTTATTTCTTTCCTTTCGCTAGTCGCATTTCTGGACTGAACTGGATGTTTTAAGAGCTGTGTATGTGAATTCTGCTGTTCCCAGCCACTCATAAGTAATGCAGAAACAACTTAAAAAAATTAATTAAAAAACGTTAATGGTATTAACGGAGGTGAGAAACCAAACTCCTTTCAGTGAAATGAGGGCGCGCCACATTGCATATACTCATTCTTCCACAGACGAAAAAACCCTGGTTGCAAAGCGGGTCTTTTCTTATGCATGCTGTACTTATTCCAAGGTGAAAATGGTACATTAAAAAAACTGTTTTCACATGATAGTCTAAATTCCAAATACATGCACACATCTTATATATATATATATATATCTATATACATATATATTTCTCCACAACGACTATCCACTCCAATCCGGTTAGTCCAGCCGCACTTTCCCCCGTTTCCAAACAAAAACAGCGTAGCACCAGGTCCAAGTGCTTGATGAATTTTATTGCATTTTAAAGTGCCTCAGCAACACCCCACAAGAAAAAGCCTACGCGGTTCGGCTCACTCCTTCAACCCGGGTATCCCATCTACCCCACAAACAGTGTTTAAAAAGCAACAAGGGAAACATTAGTCCACATCCTGCACTTCCTGTTGGCAATATCTAGATTGTTCAATAGGTACTATCGTCACAGGGTTTCGGCCATCTTGGAGTTCCAAAGGGCAATTCCAGAACAGTCACATTGATTCAAATTTCAAATATTAAATCCGTCAACATGGGAAATAGAGGGAGGGAAAATAGAATAACAAACACTCAAATAATTTACTGTAGAACTGGAAAATTAAATTCTGCCATTAATATCCAAAGTAAGCATGTAAGACCACATGGGCGATATATATATAAATAGACAGTCTGCCAGCTCCCAGGACTAGGGTCAGGGTCATTGTGGGGGGGGGGGCACATCAACATGGGTTCTCCCCTCCCATCATTTACTCCCCCAGGTTACAACATTCCATTCTTGTAAAGATCTCAAACCAATAGTTTCTGTACCAAATCGCTGCAAAGTGGGATAAAACATTAGGGAGAAACAGCAATACATGACATGCAAAACAGACAGAAGTTACTAGAAAAAACATTAAGCCTTGAGAAGTATAAAAATGTTTCATATGATGTCAAAGCCTTGACCTGAGAGCAAAGTGATCAAAAGACCGTCTTGGGCATCTCACTGTCTGTAATAGTAGAAGGTCTGTGGTGGGTCAGGCAGAAAACCGGCTTACGTCAGCACAACCTAGGCCATAAAAGGAGTTGAACGGTGAGGTGTCTTCTTCGTTTCAGTGGCTGAGGAAGTTGCACAAGCTAGTGCCCTGCACTCATTTTTTTTAAGCTTAGGGGAATGGGTAGCCAGGAGATTAACATAGGAGGATCACTGCCTGAGAGGATGGTAAGGCTGAAAAGTTAACATAGCTATCAAGGTGCACAACCATGAATAGACTAGTGAGTGTAGCACAGGGTTTTAAGGTGGGATCCCATTCGAAGATTGTTTCAAGTCAGATTCGCCCACACGGGCAAAACAATGCTTCTTTCTTGACCAACAAAAAAAAAATATATAGCTGGCAGTAAATGCTGCAAAAGTGTACTGGACTCTGTTATAATTAATTTCTTTTATGTGCTTCCTATCTACCCTTTTCATTCCCATTTTCCTATCCGATGTCTCCCCCTTGGCACTTACGCTTTTGGTATGTTCCATAGAACGTTGAGAGAGGCAGTTGATCTCAGAGGAAAATGATGATATTTATCTTGTGACGATGACCTGTTACTAAAGCAGTCAACCTTTTGAGGTGAACTGTTTTGTATTTATAGCACACTCCAATCTGAAAACATCCAGTGATATGCCTTCCAGCTTGTGTGCAGGCTGCAGGTATCACAGCGTGGGCCAGTTTATTTTCAGACACAATTATTCTTTTCAGTGATTAGTCAAACTTAAACATTGGCTCTGCAGTGCTGTGTTATTTAGTCTACAGACAGGAAATGCTAATAGCAGTGCCTTGTTTGTCTTAGCCATCTGCATGGCTGGCATATGACCATGCCTGGAGGGCATGAAATTTATCTCAGCCACCCTCAGAACATTATGATGAAGTAAAGCGAGTTAGTTAACAGTTGTCTCATTTCAAACTGTAACTTAAAACAACTTACCTTAGGGTTACATTTCCCAATTCTACACAAAAGTGTTACCACTGTGAAAAAATCAAGGGCATATGCCATCCAATGTGATCCCTCTGGTTGCAAAAACAACAAAGCCGTTTGAAGCTAGAATCCAATTGAAGATAGCTTACATGACTCACAAGGCCAACCACCACAACACACCTGTCTACCTGACTAAAAAACGTGAACTGTCGGGTGGTAGTCGCTCCTCAAAAGGCTCTAACTCCCTGCTGCTGAAGCCACAGAAGGTCAACAAAAAGAAGACTTACAACCGCTCCTTCTCTAGTCTAGCCCCAAGAATATGGAACGCACTGCCCCCAGAAATTAGGACAAACCTCTCCTCTACCTTCTTAAAAAAAGAAGTAAAAAAAGCTCACTCAGCTTGATCTTTGTCATGTGGACTCACCCGGATCCACCAAGCCGCTGTGGTTTTCTGTATCTGTTTCAGCGTTTTGCATTGCTCCCTATCTTTCCTTCCGTGCATTTTACCCGGTTATGTATGACGTGAATGCTATATGTCCAACACTCTGATACCCGGAAGGGTCATGTTCGCTCTTTATAAAACTCCACAAATAAATAAAAAATAAATAAGAAAGTCCTACCAGAGATCATCCATTTTTGATGTCTTCAGCAGAGAAATTGAAACGGATCTGCAATGCTCCTGTGGGAAGCTGTTAGCAGACTCTGCTTGTAGCTTTCGAAAAGGCACAAAACAACATGTTGTCAGAGCAATAGACACGAGAATCCTGTACAACACCACAGATATGTTTCCACAGCAGGTGTTTAGTACAAACATTTCTTTGTCGCAAAAACTCCATTTCATTTCCAGGGCTTAATCATGTCTAGTGAAGACATGGAATAACAGGAAAAAGCAGCAGCTGACTACAGATGAAATATTTGCATACATATATTTAGAAAAATAACTAAATATTAAAGTGGGCTGAGAAACTATTTGGAAATACTGAACATTTATCTCATAATGACAAAAACCTGGATCTCAAGAACAATTGTTCAAGTTCTTTTATGCAAACAAATACAAAGGAAGGTAAAAATATGTAGAAAAATTTAGTTCACCATCACCTTTGGCCCAGTTAATTAGTTAAAAGCAGAGCAGAAATGTCCCAATAAAAGCTAATGAAATGCCATAAAAAATGCATGAAGACAGCTTATGGGCAGTGGCGTTAGATGGACAACGGGCATCACTTATGCAAAGAGTTTTCTCTACAAAGAATGACATTGTGCTTGAGCCATGAAATGGCACACAGTATTGAAACATTTACAAGTAAGAAACTGCTCTCATACGTTCCCTTTTAGTGTCCCCAAATGAACTACGACCTCGGGCCTTGAAATCAGACCTGGCTTCTGTGTGGATGGTGCCAGATGCGACAATCATTGTTGGTGACCCCCCCCCCCAACCCCTCATGTCCTCCTCTTTCAAGGATTCCCTCACTACCACCATCCAGTGTTTCCCCTCATCTCTCTTCAGGCCTTCCTTCACATATATATATTGTATAGTACTACTCATCCCAATGTAGACTGTAAGAGCGTTTTACATCTCAAACATATTATATAGAGACAATGAGTCATACAAGTGTGTAAGTCAACGTATAGGAAATGTTACTTAAGACAATGAGGAATAAAAGGCGTAAAAGTCACATGTCATCCATATTTGTAGGAATTATATGTTAAAAGTGCTTGTGCTGGAGAAACAAAGGTTCAGATTAACTAATTTTTCACAATGCGTGAAAAGGGGAGAGTACAAGAGCACCATTAGTCGTATTACACAAGGGCCCCGGGGGTGCAACGGGCATTTGCACCCGCTTTCGGCACCCCCGGGGCACTTTGGTATTGCAGAAGGGGCCGCCAAATGCTTTTGCAGCCCCTTCTGTAATATAGATAGCGCTAGTGCACACATAGCGCCAGCTCAATTGTTAGAGGGTGTTCCCCTACAAATGAGGGAATCCCTTTGCCTCTGCACCCACGCCGTATTACTGACGGGAGGACAGAGGCAAACATGCCTTTAGAAGGTGCACTGAAAGTGCACCACAAAAAGGTGGCACACTTTTAGTGCGCCTTCTAAATTTTGCCCTCTAAAGGAATGGAAGGGGGTCCTATGGACATCACCTTGCAAGCGGGTGCAGACACTCAATGCACCTGCCTGCAAGGGGATCTCTAATCCCTTTTAAAAGTGCAGAGAGGTTGCCGCCTGCACAGAGAAACACAGAGCAGCTTTAAAACAGCTGCTCAGTATTTCTCCTGAATGCACCGCCCTGGGGACAGAGAGAGTTCGCAGCTGCCCCGAGGGCAGCAGATTCTTCTTGATAGGGCACACTTTCTATGTTTGCAGCTGGTACACCTGCTTTAAAGTGCACCATGGCGCAAACATGGAAAGTGCGCCTTATCTGTAATGCGGGCCCATATGAACTAACATTTGCTGTTGTTCCTCTCTCCTCTAGTGCTGGCGTACCTAAGGCTGCCTTGCCGCAATGCATACATCCTTGCACCATAGTGTAAGGCTGTTTGTGTGATTTTAAGCTTAGGTTTTATACTGCAAAGGTACCATTTCGCACAAAAGTCTATGCTTTGACAAAGTTAATCAATTTATATGTATGCTGTACGGTGCAGCACACATGCAAAGTTGGAAAGGTTTGGAGAAAATAAATCTTTTCTCCAACTTTACGCCTGTCTTAAGGAGATGTAATTTTTATGCAAATCCCCTTCTACCAAAGACAGTAGATAAGGATTAGTGACAAAATGCATGGGAATGGTCATGTACCACCCATAGTATGACTCCTTGCCTTGAAGTAGCTAATAGTGCAACTTTCTGTTACGTTTGGCAACTGTCCAATGCAATTCAGGATCTGCGCTGGAAATTAAAACCGCAAACAACACCTTGCACTAGGTATGCATCACGTCCGTGACACAAACCAGGTGCAAAGTGTTATTAAATCTACCCCATAAACATAACATGATTGGGTGTCATACTAAGAAAACTGTATTCATTTTGTATTGTTCGGTAGTTCAAGGGAAACTGGGGTAACGTACGGCTTAAGTGAAGGTACTTTTACGATGAGTAGGGAGAATTTTGTGGGATATATCTAGCACATAGGCCAGGAGGGATATTCTGAATACGTGGTACATACATTTTATTTTAGCAGCATAATGGTTCAAAGACCAATTTCCATACCGCATGGAAAAGGCTGTGGCTCATGATGATAAACGTGACACCTCAAATTTGCTCAATTTTAAGGTTCCCAATGAAGGGTAATAAATGGTGACCAGAGGACTCAACGTCACTTCAACACAGCAACAGTTGCTACTCGGCTTGCATTTAAAAATTAGTATATTCCAGGAGGATTAGTCTTGGCTCACATTATTACACCAAATGGACTAACACAACTGATAACAAAGATTTGTAAAGAACAAAGCCCAGAACTGGAAACAAAGTATACTGATGGATTGGAGCCACCTGGTCTCCTTACTCCTATGGAACTATGTGAAAAGTCAGAAAGAGCAGTTTAATGCTTGTTGGGAATAATGTAATGGCTAAAATGGTACTCTGGACAAATGAGCAACTCCCATGTTGATAGCATAAGCATTTTCTTGCTTATACTGATGGCTTTTCGCTCACTCATGAGAGCAATTTTGTCTCCTGGTTATTTAAGGAACTTCCAATATTTTGTGAGGGCAATGACATTGCTCCTATGTAGTACTTCTCAGTTGTCCTCTGAGGACCTTCATGTCACTTGCATAGCCAATTTATATTGTAAATGGGCACTATTTTGTTGCTCATCTGGGACATTGATTAGCAATAGTGGTGGCAAACCTAAGATATGTATGAGGAGATTTCATAGTTTGTATGGATAAATATCATTCTTTTTTATAAATATAATGCTTTTCCTGGTTTATGTTTATTAATTACGCAGTTTTCTATAGCATAGACAAGACCTCAGGGTGTCAGAGTGCTTTACAATTAAATAAGTAAATAAATGTAATGCAGCATCATTAAACTGATTGCAACCAATACGCAGTTCATCTGCGGCGTACCCCAAGGCTCCTCCCTCAGCCCAACGCTGTTCAACATCTACATGGCACCCCTCGCCCACGTCGCCCGACAGCACAACCTCAACATCATCGCCGACGACACCCAGCTGATCCTCTCCCTCACCAAAGACCCTCACACCGCCAAAGCCCACCTCCACGAAGGAATGAAGGCCGTCGCCGAATGGATGAGGACCAGCCGCCTGAAGCTGAACTCGGACAAGACGGAGGTCCTCATCCTTGGTTCCAACCCTTCAGCCTGGGACGACTCCTGGTGGCCAACATCACTGGGAACAGCCCCGGCACCCACCGACCACGTACGCAACCTAGGGGTCATCCTCGACCCCACCCTCTCCATGACTAAGCAGGTCAACGCCGTTTCCTCATCCTGCTTCAACATCCTCCGAATGCTCCGCAGGATCTTCCAAGTGGATCCCCACCGAAACAAGAAAACAGTCACCCAGGCCCTCGTCACCAGCAGGCTGGACTACGGAAACGCCCTCTACGCAGGAACGACGGCTAAGCTCCTGAGACGGCTGCAACGCATCCAGAACGCCTCTGCACGTCTTATCCTCGACATCCCCCGACGCAGCCACATCACACCCCACCTGAGAGACCTGCACTGGCTCCCTGTCAACAAGAGGATAACCTTCAAGCTCCTCACCCACGCACACAAAGCACTCCACAACTCCGGACCAGCCTACCTCAACAGACGACTCAGCTTCTACACCCCCACCCGCCAGCTCCGCTCGACCAGCCTCGCCCTCGCCACAGTCCCCGCATCCGGAAAACGACCGCAGGCGGCAGATCCTTCTCCCACCTCGCCGCCAAGACCTGGAACACCCTCCCCACCAACCTCCGACAGACCCAAGACCTACTGGCCTTCAGAAGACTCCTCAAGACCTGGCTCTTCGATCAGTAGCAGCACCACCCCCCTCTTCCCCCAGCGCCTTGAGACCCTCGCGGGTATGTAGTGCGCTTTATAAATGACATGATTGATTGATTGATTGAGCTCAAACACATGTTGATATACAATGAAGGATACAATACCTACATGATAGTTACATGACCAATTAGTTTAGAGATGGAAAGATGACCTTGTGAGTACCTATCTCAAGGTAAGTGGATTGGAGGATTAACTATCAAGTCAGCTGTTTTCAGGATGGTTTGGCTCAGCCTATACATCAATTTGAGAGTACCATTTTAGAATCCAATCCCTCTTCTGGCTCGGAGAAACAGCGTTGTGCATGGTGGGAGAGGGAGTTTCAACAGTAGGTTTATCAGTTGTATTATAAATAGATCACAAAAGGGTACTGTTCTGATCTCCAGTGGGGCGGAGTTCCGTAGTTTGGGCGCATTACCTGAAAAGAACCATTTAATCGTCTTGGATTTCTTCATCTTTGGAAATTTGTGACTCTGAGCTTATTAGTCATCATAACAAATCTACTATATGTAGTTTCCTCACGATATAACTTGGAGTGTCTTTGTGTACAGCTTTGCGCATGATGCAAGCAAGACTGAAACTGTGCATCTGAATTCTGCAGCATGGTTCAGATGGGGAACTTCGATGCACACAATGCCAGGCCAATAGCTTAAACAAATATATAGCACACATTGATACATTTCTCAAATCAAATTTTAGCTACTTTCCAAGTCAGATTCAACACTCAAATTTGTTCTGTTGCCCAGTTCATGATTCACATGGAGCAATACCTTGGTTCACATGGACAGATTGTTATTGACTTATATGATAGAAAATTCATGACTCATTTCTTTTCACAGATAGTTGGAGAAAAGGTCATATAAATGTCATATAATGTTCAATTATGGCTGGTTTAAATGTGCTTTTTCAATCCCAGCATAATAGTTAAACAAGTGATAACTTATTTTAATGGTGTTTTTTCTGCACTTACAAAATTAGGTTCTGTTTCGCAGGGTTGCGCCCATCAGTTTTGGTCATATTAGCTAATCTAAGTTGATTCTTTGAGTTGAAGTCCTTTCATCACACTTGTTGGGATAGGAATGTCCCCTGTATGGTAAAATGGACGTGTACCCCTGCCAAGAGGCCGGGCTGCATGTGAAACTAGTATCCTGACTATTATTGTAGCCCTGAAGTCTGACAATCTACCGTTTGAGCAGAAGCATAAGCCAGTCTAGGACAGTGAGAGGTCCAAGACCTGGCCTGTGGCCTGGAAAGGCGCAGCAAGCATGACCTCGTATCAGACAATGGAATACGGTTCTCACACTGGGTATGTCACGTAAAGCGGTGGTGGTAGTGTACCTTATTTTGACAATTGATAGTGTGACCAGACCTTTTTCTCTGTGCCAGTAAGAACTTGGTCTACTGACCTTCTTTTATAAAGTTCTGCTGTTTTGTGAAATAAAGACCCTTGCACTGACATTTCCTGTGCATGACAAGTGTGTGAATATGTGCAAAGCTTGCATAGGGCAAGTTTGGTAGTAGGGTTCTGCATATTGTATGACTGGAGTACTGGGGCCAGCTTGAACCATTTTGGATGCCCCTGGTTTAGCATTGCACAAGATAAAGCCAGTGGAAGAATACAGCCTGTATTCCTGTGGCTGCAGGGTGGAGACACAGACAATGAAGGATGGAGAGAGGGTTCCCTCTATAAATTCCATGAGGACCTTGTTAGCAAAGGACTACTGATTAGTTTTTTCAGAGCACTCCCCTTTTATGGATGTTAGGGGCGAGGATGGGACTGCAGTGTCTGTTTTTCAATTGATCAGCTTTCTAGGCAGGGCTGCCCTTTTGTCTGTGTCTGATTACTACTTTGGAAAGACTGAGGACAGTCAAATGCAGGGAACTCACCCTTCAAGGTGCCCTTTTTTTTCAGTACTCCTGTTTAGAGTCAACCCCCCTTGTTACTTGCTGCAAGATACATCGATTCGCACAAAGGATGTGCCTGGAACACAGCCTGGAAATACCATGTAAATGAGAACCAATCTAAATCAGCTCTGAAGCCTTAGTCAGTGGATCCACATCCCCTGCCTGAAAAAATGTGTGTAAAAGTGGGATCCAAAATACACCACTTTTTTCAGTCACAAGTTCTTCTAGACCAAGAAAGGGAGTGCTACACAGACTTCTCAAAGAGCTGCTATGCATCAGGGCTGGTGTCTCCCAGTTTCCAAGAGAGAAGGGTCCATCCCCTTAAGTTAACACTTGGTGCTGGAAGACCTGTGGATCTGCCAGAAGAGCCTATGAGCCTGCCTGGCTTCCTACTCAAAGAGGGAAGAGTGTGTCTGGCACTGCTGGAGTAAAGACTGTCCAGGAGGAGATGTCCAGCTCCTGGTGTGAGGAGCACCAAGAAGAAGGTGACGGCCCCAAGGGCGAACCAGCAGTGACTAATTTGGTGAAGGGGTTCCCCCGATCTCCTTAAACTGTTCTTGAGCTGCAAAAAACTGCATCAAAGCTTGTAATCCTGTGTTGCCAGACAGCTTGCTAAGGGCTTGAGAGGCTTGTGGTGCCAATAGGGAGAATAAGACTGAGTGGCAGTCGTAGTCCTGATCGGCCCAACTGCCACAAAGACACCACCATAAGAAGACTTGGCATAGAGGACGCACCTGGCACAAGTTTAGTGCCAGTCTCCCACAGCAGAGTCAATGCCTTGAGGGCAGGAACACTGCCCTTGTCCTCCACACAGCAGGTTAACCTACTTGGCCTGCATTTGTGGAGGAGAGACAGAGGGGCACCAGCTAATTTGCCACACATTCTTGAGACTTTTTGCAAAAGAACAGCAAAATATGAGTTGCCCATTTAATGTGTGAGAACCTTGATCTATATTCATGTGCGTCCAATCCTGACTGTGCCCGTAATGTACTGGAAATGGTAACAGCGAGAGAAGGTACGTTAAGGAGAGGGAAGGGGGTGTGTAGTGCTTCATGGTTAAAACGCATCTTACAGCAACCATGTTTGATATATTCCATGGATTATGTAGTATTAATTTCTGCAGTGAGATTAAAATACTTTATTTTTTCATAAAAGATAAGCACTGGCTCATCATTACGATATTGTCTCTGTTGGTTGACTGTTGAGTTGTGAACTCTTGTCCACCACACTGTCTCCCTCAGAAGCCTGTAACAGACTGCCCTTGCTACTCTGACAGACAACTGCGGAAAACGTTGTACTTGGCCCAGTTTGTAGAGCCATGGTAGGACTGACCCCAGAACATCAGTTCTTAACTACCTCAACCACCATGTTTGCATCTCAGTAGTTCCTAACTGCCTTGTGGCAACCTGAACAGGGTCAAAAGACTCTCATATCATAAGGTAAAAAGGCCTTATTGCATAAGAGTCTATACTGTTCCTGGTAGTATGCATTTTGCTTTTTCTAAAAGATAGTAGGATTATGAATTGCTGCCACAGCAATGAAATGGAGAACTAATTTATGATTTATCTAACTCAAACAGTTAAAATGGACAGTCACTAATTGTTGGACCTGCCCTCTCTGCAGGGTCACCCCCAAACGTTTTGCTTTGACCCCTCCTGTATTTCTGAATTTGTTTTTGCTGGCGTTACGACTCTCTGCACTTTACCAGTGGTAAAGTGCTTGTGCTCTCTCCCTAACACATCGTTAAATTGGCCTACATCTGATTGCCACAATTATTTTACTTAATTAATTTTCTAGACCCTAGTACATGGTACTATATGTACCCAGGGCTTGTAAATTAAATGCTACTAGTGGGCCTGCAGCACTCATTGTGCCACCCGTTAAAGAAGCACTTTAAACCTTGTTTCAGCCCACCACTTCACTGCAACCTGTAGTTCAGTTTTAATCTTCCAATTCAACCTGGAAATATAAACCTTAGGTTCAGATTTTTACACACATAAAACCATATAAATTCCACAGTTATAGTTATCTCAAGTAACTATAATTTGTGCCCTAATGTAACTATAACTCGCACCCTCGCCATGCACTGCTAATTACTCCACATATTACATCACTCATAACATCTTCTATAACATCTTTGATAATATCACTGCTACATTTGTTGTAAAATTATTGATGAGAAAACTGTGCCTGGCGGTGGCACGCATTATAGTTACCTTAGGGAATGAGTTATAGTTACTTGAGATAACTTAAACTGCAGAATTTCTATGGTTTTGTGTGTGTAAAATCTGAACTTAACTATAACGCCCCTGTAACCTTTTTTGTGTGAATTCTATATATATGTGTATGTATATATAAATATTACCTACTGGTGGTCGCCAGTAGAAAGTTGTAGTTAGGACCTACTTTCCATAGGAAAAGTGTTTTTTGACTTGCCTATTACTTTGGTGCCGTTTGACGAATCTTCACGAAATTTTCCCAAAAAAGTGCGCCATTGATTTTAGTTGTGCATGGAAAGTTCTAGGGTGATCCGTCAAGCGGGGGCCGAGGACAAAGGGGATTAAAAAAAGTGTGTTTCCCATGTTAATTCCCATAGAGATTTTAGGCGCGACTACAGCCCGAAATGCTGGACGGAATTACACCAAATTTGGCAGAAAGCAGTGCTTAACTTAAGCCGGTGGTTTCCGGTGCTCGGCACCGGCACTGAACTGTCAACACCCCCACTTATGACATTCTGCAACAAGGTGGCTCTGTTCCCTAATACAGAGACGGATACAATAATAGTTATTTATAAAATTTAATACACATTAAATATGAATAATACCTGCGGCCCAAGCCACTATTATAGCTTTGGGGGCCTGGAGTTGACGGAAATGACACTTTTGTAGGAGTATGATGGCTAGCAATTCTGTTTGTACTGTTATTGGCAGAGCTGGCCAGGGCAATGGGGGGTGCAAGCTGCAGTGGCCTCCTGACGAGGGCCCTGGCACTTATTTTTTTACAAATTAAGCACTGGCAGAAAAGTAGCGCTTGGTCCACAAAACGCTCTTTGTCACGAAGCCTCTGCAAATATTGCCGATCTCGTGCAGGATCGGCTGCCAAAACTTGAACCTGGAAGCGTTGGTAGACATCTTGGAACTTGTCCCCCAGGCACCCCGCCAGGGTAAAAAAGCATTTTTTTAAAAAACATTTTGCCACAAAACTGCGATTATTTTCAAATTTGTGGCAAAAAAAAAAAAAAAAAAGTGAGGGCTCCTGCGCTTGTTTACTATTAGCCTCCAGGTGGGCCAGGTCCCGGGGAGATATATATATATATCTATATATATATATATATATAATGGGGAGGGGGCGCATGTGGCTTCCCTCCCCATGGCCAATCTGGGCCTCGGGGTCCACCACCTCCCAAGGGAAGGCTGATGTAATTTAACCTAGAGGGGGTCATGCGGCCCCCCTCCTGAGGCTTTTAAGAGCCCCGGGGACCACCACTTCCCCGGGGCTTTAAAAAAATTGGAGTGGGTGCAGAGCAGACATCACTGATAACATCTCAAATGACATCACGGTCACATGTGATGAGTGATGTAATATGTGCGGTCATAAGAAGTGCATTGTGGGGGCGTAAGTATGCTCAGTTTGCTCAGGAAAGTATAACTGCCAAATTTCAATGGTTTTGTATGAGTGAAATCTGAGCCTCTCTTTAATGTCCCTGTAACCTTTCATTTTTTCAGTGAATATATATATATATATATATATATATATATATATATATATATATATATAGAGAGAGAGAGAGAGAGAGAGAGAGCGTGAGGGGGAGAGAGAGAAGGTTTTTGTTTTTTTAATAGAAAAACGATTTAATTAGTAAAATATTCTTTATTCTTCAGAAACCATGCATTTTTTGTATCTGTATATTTTGGAATTTTTAAAACCTTATTCTCTTCTTGGAACTGGATACACTACTTTGTGTGATTTTTATCGTATATTCACTTGCTGATTTAATGTAGTTTCTACATTTCTAAATACCATATTAATGTTGTTTAGTTATTCCAATTCTTTATTTTTATGTAATTTGTTGTTTACTTGTATTTCCTTAAAATTTATTTTCTATGATTTGGTTTCCTGCAATGTTTTTTCCCAGTTTTTGTTTTTCCATTACTACACATACGTCAAGCTTAGTTGTTCCTCATCTCCTTTTTGACTGGAATCCGAGCTGAAGATTACACAAATTTCTCTACTACATTTACAATAATTGATTTGGCTACCGTACCAGCAAAAGGTGTAGAAAGTAGTTGAAGTGTTCATTGTGTGACTACTAAGTACCTTTCAATGATGCCAGACTGTCTTGACATAGAGAGATTTCTGAAGGGTCAATACATTTAAAGATCTCTAGGTCCGGGAACTCTCTTCATTTTTTATATTATCCACTCACATTTTATTTATTCTTATCAACTTTAAAATAATAACACTTAGCATTAGCACTAAACCACTGAACTGTTCTCCTGCAGCGTATATTTTGCTGTTTTATCCTGGATGCCTCTAGAACCTTAGCTCGTGCCCTTCCCCACCTCTTAAGACACTTCCTTCAAACCTTCATCCATCATTCTGTCTTTCTCTCCCTGCAGCCTTTCTCCTCTAAATAAAATTAGATTTGTAAATAGTTGCAAGAGTTTTTTCACCCAAGTCTGAATTCCCCATTATGATTCATGGTTTGCAATTTTTTCTGTTGCTCCATATTCTCAAAGCCAAATTCAGTAGCCTGAACCACGTGTGAGAACCTGCGATTCATCTAAAACTCGAGGAGATATTTGTTGAACTCCTGCACAAAATGAATAAAAGATTTCTCCAGCTATAGGAAGGACGTGCATAGTGCTATAAGTCTGTATGCCCAAACAAGGTCTTAACTATGGAAGACAGATAATTTCACCCTAGTTTAAGCACAATACATCATTGATTGCACTGTGGTACATGTTTAGAAAATGTATAGGTACTTCTGGGTAACCATTTTGCTCATGTGGGCAATCATGTAGTCGCTTTGTTGAATCCAATGCTGCATTCAACTGCATCAACTGAGTCCTACTACTGAGGACGTTGTGCTTTATACCAAGACTGGTAAACATGATATGCCTTTGCCGTGCCCAAAACTGTGTCGAAGTATAGCTGGGCCCAGAATGGGAGTGCACAGATGGGATTCCACTCCAAAATACATTCAAACACGGGTATGTTCATGCCTTGTAACATTGCTGGATTAGTTGCCCTTTAAAGCTATCCCAGTCATGTGTTAAAGTCTTACAATATGTTGATAACGTCATGATTCTGGACATGACAGCAGTTGAACTCCAGAGACAACAAATGATCCTAGAGCTTTACATCTATCTAAACCATCTGGGGGACAATACCTGTAAGATGCATATCCTAATAGATGGATAGAAGCAGTCAGGCCACTTCTCTAGCGCCTCTGGAGCTCAGGTGCAGCGAGGTAATCCTTGTAACAAGCATTGCAGCCGTCCCTGGAACCACAGAAGTCTGGTTCTACTGCAAACACACTGAATGCCAAGGCTGCCCGGGGGGCCACGTAGGGGACCCTCCAACAGGGCGGCCGCCTTAGTGCCACAGGAAGGCACAGAAGGCACAGAAGCACCCCCCCACCCTTTCTGACGGTTAGGTGTTGGGTGTGTGGTGGCCGGGCCGGGTTGGCGTCCCGGGGAGATTAACGACCCGGGAAGAGTAACCCCACGGCCCATTTGGCCGACCCCATGGCAGTCGATGTTAACTCACAACCCCTGCGACCGGCCAGTGTCCTAGCGTCACAACCCCCCCTTGCGCCCGGGGTCCGTGCAGTGGGCGTCCTGCAAAGAACGTCCCCGGTGTCGCTGAGCAGCCGGCCAGCACGTGCCTCCGGCGTGGGTGCACAGTTTGAAGTTGGCAAGGAGGTGGCGTCCCGGTTACGACGGCCCGACAGATGGCAGGAACGAGGCTGGGGAAAGCATGTATGTTGGGGACACGGTAGCTCCCCCCCTCCCCCCTCCAGAGTGTAAATACCCCGACCAGCGTCTCCGTGGGGACCTTCTGGCGCTCGGGGTTCGTGCAGTGGGCGCCTCGCTGCTCTCGTCCCGGCCCCGCTGCACAGCCGGCCGGCACGGGCCTCCCGTGTGTTAGGGTCTGGATTGCGGGAGGGGCTGCGTGGGATGTGCGCAACCCCACCCCTCTACCCATGCAGCCACGTGGGCTGCGAGTTTTACCGAGGTCCTGGGGGAGCTTTTGGTTAGGGTTGGAAAGGCGCTTCAAGGCCCGGCGGCTGCCCGCACCAGAGCTCCAATTCATCAGAGTAACTATCAGCAGCCCGAGCCAAAGACCCGGCCACTGTTTGCTGTAGCTCAATAGGTTGCGGCCCGTGCGGACAACTAAGCAGCATTCGTGGGGCGATGATTGGAGAGCCGAGACCCCTGCCCGAGTGCTGCACATTTCCCCACCTTGCTCCTGGGCGAGCGCATTCCTTACTGCCGGCCTCGGGGACTTGTGGCTGCGCGGTGGGGGAGGGGGGGGCGAGCGTCGCGTGGCTCCCTCCGTGACTGTATTCCGGGTGAGTTGGACCGGGGCCCCGGCCCGAGTGGGCCGGAAGTGGCGTGGTGGGAGAGGGCGGTGCAAGGTTCCCCTCTGCTCTTTGCCTCGGGCATAGTGCCGTGCTCAAGAGCGGCTCTCTGAGCCAGAGGATGTGGCATTTGGGTGAGCCGGCATTCATGCTGGGGGGGCAGCGAGGTCGCGTTGCTCCCTCCGCTGTTTAGTTCACGGCGGAGCAAATTTTGAGCCCTGGGCCGGATGTTGCAGGGGGGGGGCAGTGGGCTCCGCGCTGCTCCCTCCTCCACTGCCACCAAAATGATGGTTGTCAGGGCGTTCTATCAGGCTTAATTCAATTATGTGTGTGTGCCCCTCCGATTATCTACAGCCTTGTATAAAAAGTTTGCCTGAACCGGAGCTTGATATTTGTGTGTGCGAGGTTGTCTTGAAGGTAGCGCCACTGAGCCTCATTCTTCCACATACCAGGAACTTCTCGCAGCATTGGGTGCTCCATGCCCCGCCAGCACAAATGAAATACACATGAAAAGACCACTAGCTGGGGCTCATGTAAAACGAGGGGGATGGCTCCCCTAAAGGATCTGGCTGCAGAGGCCTCGATTTTCTGATCGCAGAGCCTCGCCCCGGCCAGAACCGTTTGCCAGAGGCCCATCGACTACATGTGGGCTAAATAGTGTTGAATGGGCACCCTAATATGCCTAATATTCCGCACAATAAAAGGCATAGCAGTTGCAAAAAGGCAAATGCTGAAATATTCTCCATCTGCTGTTAGAAAACTATGGACGTAATTAAATTCTTTTTTTCTTTTCCATGAAAGACATGGTGGTCATAAGTAAGAAGAATACAGCATCGTCCTCCATGCACTGTTAGTAAACGCTCAGAGTTGTTTTGAAAACAAGGACAGTTGCTATCAGTTCGCCATTACTTCCGGCCTGTAAATAACCGTCTGTTTTCTGCGTAATGATCCTATGCTGAACGACGAGCACAGAGACAACATAATTTGTCACAAAACTCCTGGTTTCTCACAAATGTGTAAAAGCAAAAAACGTTGCAAACTTTAGGGGGTTTTGAGGTTTCCCTGGGAACTTTACATGGATGCAAACATTTTACAGCTTTTGCACTCTGTCCCTGTGATCACAGCGGCATCAGTATCAGCCCACCAACATCTGCCCACGCAGGGGGCCCCCATAAGAGGGTGGCCGCCTTAGTGCCACAGGCAATATAGAACTGTGGTGAGCTATATAATTAATCACACAGACCGCAACGCAGGGGGGGGGCGTTTGGCGAGGAAAACTTCCCACCAGTGACCCGCGTGCAGACATGTGAATCACACTGCGTTAACCTGTCCCATAATGGATTGACATTGTGATGTACAATGATGACTTTCCGTCACTTAATTGTCTACACCGGCGCTGGTGACAATCCGCCACAAGTTGGCGCGGTCTGTCTATTTTAGAGATTACCACAACAACAGGCTGAAAAGCACAACGGGCCGGTACCCAGGCCCCGCCCGCATAGGCAGAAGGTTGTGGGCTGGGGGGAGGGGAGGGCCGCGAGGCCCCTCCTCCTACCCACGTGCATGTTGGGATTCGGACAGTGGCGCATGGCGGCAACATGCTCCTGACCTAGGACAATGTATTTGCACAGTAAGGAATTATAATGTCTTTGCTGGCCCGGTATTCTGCCTCTTGCGGTGTGGCTTCTGGCAGAGCGCATCAGGGGCCGTGTGCCTGGCACGGGGCAGCGGCTCACGGGCAGGGCGAACCCTGAGACAAAGCGTGAGTCAGTGCGGCACCCGGATGGTGAGATTGGAAAGTAATATAAGTGACGAGTCTTGGAAGTTACAGCTACAGCGATGAAAGGTGGCACTGCAGGGAAGTCGGGTTTTATCAATTGAAAGGTTACAATGTGCTTTGTAAGGTGGGGGTAGGGCCGAAGCCTGTGTTTGGTACGGGTATGCCTGCGCACTACCCACCACTAATGATTTGCGCAGCTAGCAGGGAGATATGTGGATACGTGGGGCGGATCACACAGACAACAGCAGCTCCCGTCCCATCTACCAATGAGTCCAGTGCCTCCTCAGGGAACCGCAGGCTAGCGTCTTCTGACTCTCTGCACTATGCAGCATGCGCTCTTCCAGCGCCAGTGTAGCGGGGCATCGGCTGCCTGAGTAGTGACCCTTGAATGAGTGTTACCAGCGTGCCCTGTCCTTGCGCCGGAGTGCG
Organism: Calotriton arnoldi; assembly: GCA_963921515.1. NCBI lineage: Eukaryota > Metazoa > Chordata > Amphibia > Caudata > Salamandridae > Calotriton > Calotriton arnoldi. Next base: position 2,198,080 of record CAWUFW010000954.1, read on the forward strand.
TCTGTATTGTTTACCTTATTTTAAATTTCATATAGCGCGGGCTAGGCCCGAAGGCAGCAGGGCTTTACAACGATAGCAGGATAACAAGGTACTGCGAGTCGGGGCCTACCAATACACACAAGCTAATGTTTGCTTTGGCCACTAGGGGTATTCTGCCTTGGAGCCACTGGCCGACGTTGATGGGTCCTCTGTTTGAGTCTGACACTGAGCGGGCGGGGAGTCTCGTGCTCGGCAGCAAACATATGGCCTGTAGAACATGCTGCTGTGGGACGCTTGATTTTCAAGCAGCGCCCTTGGCAATGTGTGTGGTAGGTGTCACAGTCGTGTGACTGAACAGTGGGAGTGCGTGCGCAATCCCGCAAGCTATGCGTGAGGGAAGAATATGGAGGGTTCTGGCCTTCTGTTGTGGGATAGCATGGCAATACTTTAGATCACTTTGCTTAGTGTATTAGTAGTCTGTGTCTGTTATGCACGGATACTAACAAAGGGGGCGTAGGGTGCCTCCTTCCAGCACAATTACGTGGGGTGCAGCAGTACTTGGAACACCCAGTTGGGTGGGAGAGATGCTGCGGCCAGTCTTGTTGGTATCGCATCTCACACTAGGGGCACCTTTCATCTGGATTTTAATGGAGGGAGGTGACCGAGCCTCGCACTACATGTGCCATCAACAGTGGTACTCTACCGCACACGATCGTGGCGGCCAGACGCTGATCCCAGCGTCCCCTTGTTTTTCCAGGATCCACTCCTAACCACAAGATCTCCCCCATCGGTACCGATTCACGGTACACTGAGGAGCTCCCTTAATTGTTGTCCAGCCGCCGATGTTTTGTCCGTGACACGGCATCAGCTACCACGCTCTTTTGACGTGGATTGCTCCCAGGATCTCCTTTCTTGGAAACCTGATGTACACTGCATTCGTTATCCTACCCCCCTGGGACACGGGACTGTGTCCTTCTCAGCACCGCTAATATACAGCAACTCGGTCCTGAAGATGATCCTGAGTCATAGGATCGAAACGTCGTCAACCCCTCAGCGCATTACCCTTTTGTGGTTCAACAAAAAATTACCGCCTCTATTATAAATTGAAAATTACTGTTGTGAACCACATATACTCACTGTATATATCAGTTCACGAATTGCACTTTGCGCCGTTTTCGCTGATTACACATTGTCACTTGCGTCGCCACTTTGTGTGTCACAAACACAATTCAGCACCAAGTCCAATTCGGGTTGCTTTTGCATTTCATTGCCTACAGTGCTGCTACAACTGTACCTGCATTATTGTGTTCTTAAAATATATGATGCCAAGTGCACTTTTCAAAAAATTTCTTTCAGAGTCTCCGTCTTTCCGTTTTGTAATGTTTTGTACATGCAATTCTAACTGCCCTTACTAATTATACCGGTTGAGATATTGTTGTTTAACCTTATCAACAGTGGTAAGGCAGCTCCTCTCAGCCAGGTCACTGGAACTATGCAATGACACGCCTTATGGCCTATATCCATGGACCTGCTGCAAATTCCGTCATCTCCAGCACAATTTGCAGTTAAATGAAATAAAGTCAGAGATGTTACAGCTCACACAGAGCAACAGTCTAAAACGCATCAACGGGGGGTCACACGCAGTGGAAGGCCCATGGCTAGGTGCACTGGAAATCTGTGTACCCTTATACAGTTATTTATTTAGTATTTAAACACGTACTAAGGTGGGGATACCTTTGGCATTATTTTCATGCCTGAACGTACGTAGTGATGAAGTAAGTGTCCCAAGTTGCACAACATGATACACTTGTGTATAGGAAGCTTGTTAAAAGCTTCATTTGGTCTAACAGTGCCAGGTTATTGGGGACCCTTGTACAAGAAACAAACAGGAGTGGTTACCCAACCTGTGGGTTAGAAGGGATGTTGCCAAGAGCAGTACTCAAACTAATTAGCTTTAAACACATGATCAAGACGATTTAAGTGACATGCCTAAAAGCTGTAAAAGTTGTGCTAAAGGGATGGCATGCCAAGGGAGATATCTTCCAGATTTCACGGGATCCCCTCAATCCAACATCCCTAAAGTAAGCGGAGGATGCCTGATGGATTTGTTAGACCTGTTATTAGTTTTATTAAACACACCAGGTACCATGAAGTAGTGACAAATGTACTGTAATCATAGGTACTTCCAGGACACTGGTCGTTCAATACACACACCTCCAGACAGGACTGGCCTCCCCCCCCCCCCTTGAGCAAAAGGAAGTAAAACATGATAGGGGTTAGCATGCTTTTACAGACGTTTGTGGCAAGCTCGCACATGTGGGTGTCCCGCTGAGTTTGGGGGCAGGTTAGCAGGCTTCATCTGGTCACTGCTCTGTCAGAGCCAGCAGACCCCTAGGGTGACAGCGCGCTAAAATACATGTCATGTTGGAGGTAGGTCCAGGATAAAAGGTCGTGCTTGGTGAGGCTCAAATCCAAGCGGTTGGGGTAACTTTCAAAGGGGCACATCGGGTTGGGCAGTACAACAATTTTCAAGTGCAACTAGGGATCTCCTCATTTATGTCAGATCCTGCTCATTTGTTGTTTCCGCAGAGTTTGGGGCAGGGTAACGGGCCGCACCTTGTCTCTGTGGGTTTGATGTGTGGCCGGGTCTTTTGACCGAGTAGAAGCATTATCGTTGGGTATTCTGGGCATGAAGGAATGCCAGGCAAGAATCGAGCGAAGGCAAGTAGCGGTACTTATGGGGCATGTGATGTATTGTCTCTCTGGCAGGCCGCCATGCAAGGGGACTGTCTTAGGTCACGCACATCAGGCAGAGGTGCCCAGTGGAAGCACATGAGGGGGCCTACACAGAACAGGACACTGCACAGGTTAGATGCCGGCGAATGGTGGCTGCACTACTGCACAGGGCAAAGTAAACCTGGACTGCGTCTCATGCGGGGTGTGGTGGTGGTGGTGGTAGCTACCTCATTTCACAGGATCACTCCCTGTTGGGTCTATCGATCATCTCAATGGGCATTAAATTTACAGCCTCTCTTGTCTCTGCCATGCTGTGAGTAGGTTAGTCATGGACTTTAATAAAGTGCTGCAATGGCCCTCTATTGCTATAGTACAACATCTAGTTTACCGGTGCTTACTGGACCATCATTAGCACCAGCAGCGACTCACACAGGCAGCAGTATAGCTTCCTTGTATTTCGCCTGGGATTGGGGCTGGCAGGGTCATCAAACTTTGCAGCCAGAAACAGAATAGGCAAAGATAGGCATACCTGGGATTGTACAACGCGCACTCAGCAGTAGGTTTCAGCATAATCCTGGTATACCGTTGGTAAAAAACGTAAGGTTATGGGCTACACACGAATAGGCACTTTCTGTCAGCTGGGGCATGAGTGTGCCATTCCCAAGAGGGTGCGGGTTGCCTTGATAGTACTGATATGGAGGGGATGGAGCACTAATACGGACAACTACGAGAGCACATTCTGCAGTCATAGTTATGGTTAAATTGATTGCATGTTACCAGTTGCTTCAGTAAGCAATTTTCCTTGGGAGTTGTCAGCAAACATTCGGACTGCAATTTTGGTGGTTAGCCGGTTGGCAGGCCTTTTAGATGTGTGTTTCTAGCTCAGGCATGTCCAAGTATGGGTTAAGGTGCTTGAAGTCTGCCCTGGGAGACAAGTTCACAGGCATGTGGAGCGGTAGAACTGAAAGGGGCTTGGGTTCGACCCTGGTCACAGGTTCAGATCCTGGTAGGTCCACTTAGCATTTCATCCTTCTGAGGTCGATATATCGAGTACCATTGAGTTGAGTAACAATAAACATGTGCAAATTCTCCCGCCCTTTAGCCTTGGCTGGCAGCCATGCAGGTTGTGGAAGTTGTCATCCAACAAGTGTGCTTTGGTCCATAGATTGGGGAAACCCCCCCCCCCCCCTGAACACTTGAACCAAGAACACTTGGCATTCCCAGTATTCAAAAAAGGGCAGGTATTTATACATATGGTTCCCCCCGGTTCACACTGTCCTGTCTGCTCCCTGGTATACTATCAGAAGTTTGGGAGGGCAAGGCATCACCTAGGGTGGTGACTGGCTGAATTCGATGGACATACTCCGACAAGCGCTATACACAGATAACTGGGTGAGAGGAAGTAAGGCGGGCTTGACAACTCTTACTTCTACCCGCATTGGCACACCTTGTCAGGAGTGGCTTGTCAAAGGTATTGCTCTTCAGCCAGGCAATGTTAACATTGAACCAACACCAAACTAATTGTTTTAGGTCACCCTGGGCGCATATACACTCGCTGGGTAGGGACACCAGGGGGGCAACAACACCGGTTGGCAGTCACCATTATACTAAATGGGGGGGCCAGGTCGATCCTACTGTCTCTTTTTCAGGGCAGCACTAAAGGGCTGGGCGAGGCGAGTACCACGGATACTGTGTACCCCTTCGAGTTTCAGACTCGGCAGGACATGCTTGCAGGTGGGGCGATGGGAATCCCTCTGCCTGGGGATTGCGGGGTACTTCCTGGTGCATGAGGACGGGTCTCCGGTTACAAAGTTTCAAGTAGACCACATCATGCAGGCATGCTTGCAATTGTCAGGACAGACAGGGGGAGACAAGAGATTCAGCAGCCACTCCTTCAGGATTGGGGCGGCAACCACAGCCTTCCTATCAGGGATGCCGCCAGAGCGAATTAAGCAGGTAGGGCGCTGGGAGTCGCAATGCTACAAACGATATATAAGGCCTTGAGCGGAAGGATATGGCGAGAGGACTCTTAGGTCCTATGTTGCAACCGACAGTCAGGTGTTTAAAGGTGTACGGTTTTGGCCCGGATTGCCAAATGATGTTGCAGTGATGTGGTTTTGTTGTGCAATTGTAGACTATTAGAATATAAACGTTACAATAAATATGGTTTTCAAACACAACATCTCTTTATTTACCAGGAACCAAGGTCTGGGTAATTGGCCATTCAAGCATCGTTAGAGTGGCACGGTGGGCTGAGATAAGAAAGTGGCGTCATGGCTTCTCCGCCACAGAGATAACGTGGCTAGGTTACCCGGGTATGCGCTGGAACGAGCTGATGAGGAAGCTGCAGCAGACACTTGGGATCGGTCCACCTCATATTCTGGTCATACACTTGGGAGGGAATGACCTGACGACTCTGGGGAGGAGAGTACTGCTCCAAGACATGAGGGACATCAGGTGTCAGTTGAGTAATCAGCTGGGGGCATGTGAACTGTGGTGGTCTGAAATTTTACCTTGCCCAGTTTGGCAAGGAGCCCGATCTGGAGACGCCATTGAGATATCACGTAGGAGAGTGAACAGCGCCATGCGTAAATTCACGGAACAAAGGGGATTTGGCTTCATCAGGCATGGTTTACTTCAGGCCAAGTCTACTGGATGCTGGGAAGTGGATGGGGTTCACCTCTCAAGGGTAGGCATGGACTTAATTTTGCTGGACCTTGGGGAGGCCTTGGAAGCAACAGGATGTAGGTAGGAATATCTGCCTTGGTGGGGGGGCCCTGGTGGTGACGGTGGCCACCCCCAGAGCTGTGGAGGAGTTCAGGGCGATCCAGAGTCTGCAAGGTACAGAAGGGTACTATATTGCAGCAGCACAACAAGGGTGCTAAGCCAAGGATACCCAGGGATGTCTTAGCGTGTCCCCTGGAAGAACTACGGCGCCCCGTTAGTCCTACGGGCGGTTGTGGGTCTGAGCAACTGGGGGCTGCCTGGAACGCTCCGCCCACCTGTTGGGGGCGTGAGTAAGGAGTGGACTGGCGGTCCACTGATGGGAGGGGTGGCCTCTCCCAATAATTGGTAACCACCGATTGGCGACGGCCACGGTGCAATTTGGCTCATCAGGCGGGCAGGCGGCATAGGGGCTGGCCTGCCCTGGGATCGCCCGTAAGATAACCCACCATGTTGGCATATTGGTTATGCAAATAAACCTGCAGCAAATTTCTCCACTAAAAAGGTGTTGTGTGGTTTATTTATGTATGTTACTGTATGAGAACTGAGGAGTGTTGCCGATATTGGCACTATGCCAAGGCTGCCCGGGGGGCCACGTAGGGGACCCTCCAACAGGGCGGCCGCCTTAGTGCCACAGGAAGGCACAGAAGTCTGCGGACTAGGCTCCCTGGGCTAGGGACCAGGGGGTCTGCTGGCCGCATCACTTCCGGCCGTGGCAGGGGGACAGGGGTACAAAAGCCTTCCCCCGCCCACTGTACGGTCTCTTGACCGCTGCCCGTCTCGCTGTTTCCCGCCCTACCGCTTACCCTGCGGACGGCCAAAGGGTAGTACGGGGAGGGGAAGAATCTAACTTATTGTTTTGTGTTGCAGGAGGAGTTACAGGGCGATCCAGAGTCTGCAAGGTACAGAAGGGTACTATATTGCAGCAGCACAACAATGGTGCTAAGCCAAGGATACCCAGGGATGTCTTAGCGTGTCCCCTGGAAGAACTACGGCGCCCCGTTAGTCCTACGGGCGGTTGTGGGTCTGAGCAACCGGGGCTGCCTGGAACGCTCCGCCCACCTGTTGGGGGCGTGAGTAGGGAGTGGACTGGCGGTCCACTGATGGGAGGGGTGGCCGCTCCCAATAATTGGTAACCACCGATTGGCGACGGCCACAGTGCAATTTGGCTCATCAGGCGGGCAGGCGGCATAGGGGCTGGCCTGCCCTGGGATCGCCCGTAAGATAACCCACCATGTTGGCATATTGGTTATGCAAATAAACCTGCAGCAAATTTCTCCACTAAAAAGGTGTCATGTGGTTTATTTATGTATGTTACTGTATGAGAACTGAGGAGTGTTGCCGATATTGGCACTATTGCCAGTGAGATCTCACTGTCAAACGCCAGTTTACTGCTCAAACAATACATCTCAAAGTAGGCCATGTTGCCTTGGTGTTTGAAGCTGAAGCAATGGCCTTGAACCATGGGCTACACCAGATGACCACATTAGATATTCAGTAGAGAGGATGTGGTGGAACGACTTAAAGCACAGTGACTTGAGGTGGCATATGCCAAGAATAAGGGCAGTAGGCAATCTTTGTGCCAAGTTAGACTTTAACAATTGCAGTGACCAAGGTGTCTAAGCTTTCGAAGTAAAAGGTTGCCTGAAAAAAGGAGTAGATAGCATCGATATAGCGGTCTGTGCTGTCATGGAACAAATCGATACGAAAGGGGATGATGGACGGAGCGTTTGAGTTAATCAAACACTCACCCCCAGTCAACTGATCTGGGTTTAATCCATCATCATTCTTTAGCTCACTCCACCACCCCAGTTCAGACATGGCCATATGCAAATCAGTCTGACCCTGTGCCTCATGGGAACAGTCCAGCCCGAACTGCCAAGCCATGTCTTCCCTGGACCGGAAACAAGCATCCTGGGACCGGTTTCTGGCTATTCAGCCGTCATCAGCCAGGCTAGCTTGAATCCAGTGGCAAAGTGAGCAAGGGACCCACGTCTGGGCATACCCTGCCAACTAAGGGCGAACAAAGCGATACCAAAGGGGATGATGGACGGAGCGTTTGAGCTAATCAAAAACACTCACCCCCAGTCAACTGATCTGGGTTTAATCCATCATCATTCTTTAGCTCACTCCACCACCCCAGTTCAGCATGGCCATATGCAAATCAGTCTGACCCTGTGCCTCATGGGAACAGTCCAGCCCGAACTGCCAAGCCATGTCTTCCCTGGACCGGAAACAAGCATCCTGGGACCGGTTTCTGGCTATTCAGCCGTCATCAGCCAGGCTAGCTTGAATCCAGTGGCAAAGTGAGCAAGGGATCCACGTCTGGGCATACCCTGCCAACTAAGGGCGAACAAAGCGATACCAAAGGGGATGATGGACGGAGCGCTTGAGCTAATCAAACACTCACCCCCAGTCAACTGATCTGGGTTTAATCCATCATCATTCTTTAGCTCACTCCACCACCCCAGTTCAGACATGGCCATATGCAAATCAGTCTGACCCTGTGCCTCATGGGAACAGTCCAGCCCGAACTGCCAAGCCATGTCTTCCCTGGACCGGAAACAAGCATCCTGGGACCGGTTTCTGGCTATTCAGCCGTCATCAGCCAGGCTAGCTTGAATCCAGTGGCAAAGTGAGCAAGGGACCCACGTCTGGGCATACCCTGCCAACTAAGGGCGAACAAAGCGATACCAAAGGGGATGATGGACGGAGCGTTTGAGCTAATCAAACACTCACCCCCAGTCAACTGATCTGGGTTTAATCCATCATCATTCTTTAGCTCACTCCACCACCCCAGTTCAGAACAAATGGCAGGTAAGAAGACATCTAGTAAAACAGTGGAGAACAAAACCCTGTTCTGCTTACCTCCTAATTTTGAAATTATGTCTTGGCTTCCAGGAAAGGTGCAAGCACATTAAGGAATACCGGTGAGTGTGCTAAAATGAACGCAGGGGATAGCCAGTGCCTATAATGTTTATAATAAAATAGAGCGCTGGCCTTTCGAACGTATCCCATTTTTCTCCTGATCAGGAGAAAGTACACAAAACCCTTACTTTAACTCTCACTGTGGACTGTTTAAAGTTGATACAACGGAAATTTACGGAGTACTTGCAGCTTTTTGTGGCAAGTTACACAAATGGGGAAATAAAATGTATTAACTCGGATGATTTTAGCTACAAACCTCTGTAAGATTATATTGATGAAAAATGATTTTGCTTCGATCCATTTTTGTCAAAGAGAAGGCCTTAACTTTAACGAAATTGATCATTAAAGCACCGATTTGTAATTTTTATTGGCACTCCTAAATTGAATTTATGTTTGCTATGGAATATACTCACAAATGGATTTACTCACATATAAAATGTAATATGCTCAGTAAGAATCTTAGCTCATGGGCCAGGGAGTGTTTATTCCAGGCAAAGAATGCCTTAAAGTTAGGCGAGCGCCCTCACACTTGTTTGTAGGCTTTTTAAGGCATTCTCACCCCCGAACGTTCTAGGATTTACATTTGTGCTTGGAATAGGGAGAGACAAACCCAAAATTGGCAGAGGTGTAAGGTAAGGGGATTATCCACGCAAATATATTCTGACTATGTAGCAAAGTGCAGTCCCATTTGCAAGTATTCACGCATGCCTAAATGTAAACCCTGTTACATTTATGGATGCGTAAAAACGTACACATGCAATTACTTCAGGGAAGTTGCCACAATTGAAGCTTCTGAAGCGTAATACTGAAATTCTTCGTGAATTCTATTATACTCCAAAATTTACTCCAAATAGAGGTAAATGCATATCTATTTTTAATGTGGTCCTTTAAATTTGGATTGCTATCTTTGACTGCTGTATGAAGTTTTTAACTGTTAAAACTGTCTATACTTATATGCATGCACATCCTGAATTAATTTGGCATTTAATAATAATAATTACAGATAATCACATTTAGACTGGAATTTGGATGATATAGGATAGGCTTTTATTTTCTCTTTGATACAATCAGTAGAAAATCAGAACAATGGTATTGCTATGACTGTATCAACGAGCCAATAACACATTTATATTTTTGAGTATGCCTCCCTAAAAACACCACACTATTAATTACATTACTCTCCACACTGCAAAATAGTACACAAAATAAAACATTCTACTTTCATACACCAATGTTTCAAATAGATTTCGTATGTCTATGCTTGTTTTTATTTTCCACCAATACAATATAATTTAAGACCATAAAACAAACGGGAGAAGAACACCACAAGTCACAGTAGTTTTAATTTATTTCTCTTGAAAGAAAGAAATATGTATTGCATATGTTTTATTTCTGTGATGCTGCCGTCTGAAGCTGTCTCTGTGCTGCCTTAAGCCATAAACAACGGTGTGCAAGCGCATTAATATTCAGTATTTCAGGCTCTCGGTGTAAATCTCTCATAGTCCCTCATTAACTTGTTTTAAATTAAAGGATTTCTTAAAAACACTAGTGTACGGAGTTCATTCAGGCTGTGGTACCCGAACAGCATTACATGACCTGTAATCAGCATTTTTAGGTGCAGTAAAAAAAAATGATAACAAAGGTTATTATAATTTTATTTGTCCTCGCTTACTTCCTGCAGCTGAGCCGAGGGCGAGCCCTTCCATTTCGACACGTCAACACAGCCGCAAGAAGGATGAGTGGTGGCTTTGCTTCAAGTGAGCATGACAGTTTGGCTAGCTGAGTCGGCAATGCGGCGAGAGCAAAGTAAGTGGTTTTATTTATTTAATGTTACCTATCCTGTCATCTGTCTACTTCCCCCCACCATCCCGCCCCGTACCCGTCCCACCGCTCTAACCTGTGCCGGCCGCACCGGTTGTGACTGTATGAAGGAGTCCTACTGGATATGGTATTTATCAGACTCTACTATTTATGCTCATTGGTTTGAGAAGAGTTGGCAGTAGAGTTAAGGCTCATCCAAACACCTTACTCCACGCACACCCATCATCTGAGATAGAGGTCTGAAAGGAGGGCCCAACCCCTTCCCACACCCTACTATGCACACCTATTATTAAAGAGAGAAGTCTCAGCAGAGAGACCAGTCCCTCCACAAACCTTGCTATGCACAACCGTCATCTGAGAGGGTGGTCTGAAGAGGAGAGGGCAATCCCTCCTCACACCCTACTACACACACCAGTCATCTGAGAGAGAGGTCTAAAAGGAGAAGGCAGTCCCTCCCACACCTTACTACACACACTAGTCATCTGAGAGAGAGGTCTAAAAGGAGAAGGCAGTCCCTCCCCACACCCTACTATGCACACCTGTCATTACAGAGAGAGGTCTCAGCAGATAGGCCAGTCCCTTCACACACCCTACTATGCACACCCATCATCTGAGAGACAGGTCTGAAAGGAGAGCCCAGTGCCTCCCCACACCCTCCCAGCACATGTATCATTACAGAGAGCTCAGTACAGAGGTTTGTCCCTGCACACACCCTACTATGCACAACAGTTATCTGTGGGAGGTCTAAAAGGAGAGGGCTCGCCCTACCCACACCCTACTACACACACCCATTATCACAGAGAACGGTCTCAGCAGAGAGGCTAGTCTCTCCCCACACCCTACTACGCACACCCATTATTACAGAGAGCGGCCTCAGCAAAGAGACCAGTCCCTCCACGCATCCTACTATATACATCCATCATCTGAGAGAGAGGCCAGTCTCTTCACACACCCTAGTACGCACACACCCGTCATCTAAGAGAGGTCTCAAAGGAGAAGCTAGTCCACCCATACAACCAACTACGCACACCCGTTAACTGAGAGAGAGGTCTTAACGGAGAGGCCAGTCCATCCACATACCCTATTACGCACCCCCTGTCATCTGAGAGAGAGGTCTGAAAGCAGAGCCCAGTCCCTCTAGACACCCTACTATGCTCACTCAAAGAGAGGTCTCAGCAGAGAGGTCAGTCCCTCAACACACCCTACTACGCACACCCATCATCTGAGAGAGAGGTGTGAAAGGACAGCCCAGTCCCTCCTCATACCCTGCTAAGCACACCTGTCATTACAGAGAGAGGTCGTAGCAGAGAAGCCAGTCCCTCCACACACCCTATTACGCACACCCGTCATCTGATAGAGACGTCTAAAAGGTGAGGGTAGTCCCTCCCCACACCCTTCTACACACACCCGTCATCGGAGATAGAGTTCTGAAAGGGGAGTCCAGTCCCACTCCACACCCTACTACACACACCCATTACTGCAGAGAGAGGTCACAGCAGAGGTCAGTCCCTCTACACACCCTACTACGCAAACCCATCATTGCGGGATTAATTTAATGACACCTCAAAAATAATTGCTGGTGACATGTCGACATCAGAGTTACAATAACTGAGCAAATAAACATTTTCTATTGAATGTTTATCTGTTTAATACTCCCACACATCTTAAAAAGATTTTGGAACTGTGAACCATATTCTGTTTTGTTACAATAAAAAATATTTTTACTAAAATAACATCAGAACACAAAATATATTTTAAAATCATTCTACCATACATACGCTCACAAAAAAAATTAATTTACTTGAAAAAAAACGTATAAATTCACTGAAAAAACTAATGTTAAAGTAACATCCTAGTTATGTGTAATGAAAATATCTATTTCCCTTTAAAGAAATCCTTAGAAATTCATTGAAAAAAGCAAAGGTTAAAGTAACCCTATAGTTAGGTGAATTTGTCAGTGTGAACATTAATGTTTTGAACTAAAAAACATAGTAATTCACCAGTAATTGTTAGCAGCGCTAACTATAACTTGTGCCCAAATATGTCCTTTCAGTCTTGGAGAGAGGGCAGTTGTTTGGTCCTGGAGGATCAGTACACGAATGACACTTTCATTACATCTGAACAGGCATGCGAGGGGTTCGACCTGGGGCAGGGGCAGTACCTGCAGTATGCGGGCCTTGTGGAACTGGTTAGGGTCACATGGCCTACATACCCAAACATACCACAAACGACTGAGACACTGGACATGTTGCTTACATGTGGCAGTGGGAGCAGGTTGGTGTCACTATTGTACAAGGCTATGAGGGCGGATTCGGTGTCCCCATCGCTCAAGGCACGGGATGCATGGAACGAGGAACTACAACCGCCATTGCCGGAGAAAGGATGGGTGGGGACCTGCACATTGGCATGCACGGTATCCTGTACCGCACGCTTAAAATTAATTCACTTCAATTTCCTACAGCAGGTGTACATGACCCCCATGAGACTACATCGCATAGACCCGACTCATCCCCACGAATGCCCTAGATGTAACAGGGCTCAAGTAGGGTTCCTGCATTTGGCACTGGAATGTACAGAGGTACAGCAATACTAGGAAAGTGTGGTTGCGAAAGTGAGTGGGGGAATTGGTATTCATGTGGAGTCTAGTCCAGCTCATTGTCTCTTGGGGAAAGTCCAGAGGCCCAAGAAATGCAAAACGGCATACAAATTACTGCAACTGACGTTGGTATTAGACAAACGGAGGGTAGCTTTAGGTTGGATGAGTACACGAGCGCCAACATTGGAGAGTTGGATGAGGGATGTGCGCGAATGGTCTCTTGCCGAAGAGCTACATATGAAAGCATGTAGAAAAGACGAAAGACTGGCAGAGGACATTGCAAACTGGAGAGAACTATGTAGAAAACTTCTTAACCCAGTGGGAAATGGAACTGGACAGATGGAATCCACTGATAGTGATAGCCGAATGTACAGTAAGGACCTAATTGTAATGTAATGTTGCGTGGTGTATGGCTCCCCCATATTTACTAGAATGATACCCTACATAACATGCTGTTGTTGATGGATGTTCATGATTAATGTGTCACTGGATTCTGCTACTCTATGGAACCTGTGTTGATTAAGTTCTGCTGAAGTCTGTGTACAACCACACAGTTTTTTAAATTATAACTTGCACCCAGCCATGCACTATTTATTTATTACCTCACATATGACATTACTCATGACATGTTCTATGACATTTATGACATCACTCATGACATCTCAAACAGCATCTCTGATGAAATCATTCAAGCTTCGTTTTCCTGACTATTGCTCTACAAATTGCTATGGCTTTACACACAGCATAGTTCACATTAACAATCAAGCACAGATATATGGGAAACCCTCATTGAGTATGGTGTTAAATCTGTAAACAACTGTTCAGAGAAAGCCAAAACAAATGCCCTACTACGGACAGCTTTTATCTATATTAAACCCTTGACACACACTGACCCTACATTAAGAAATAAAGTTGATATCAGTAGAGAACTGAGTACTGTAAACAGTGCTCACTCTATAGAGTTTACTTTATACAACACTGTTTGCAAACACTGAAACTTTCATAAGAAATACACCACAGACTATTAAAAAATATCTACTAAGAACAGTGCACTCTCTATGCAACAACTGTCAAAAAAGAAACTATTTACTAAAAATAACCAAGATCTGAAGGTGCTAAACTTTCTACTACCTGCACCGTGTATAATATGGTGAAAACTTCAGATAGCCCATATTCTGAAGCACACCTACATAGGATTGTAACTGGTGCACACAGTCATCTATGTTAAGTAGAAATTGTCATGCTGACAAAATTCTCTTCAGTAACTCAAGGCTGCTTACAATACTATGTATGTAGTATGTAGGATCTTTGTCTAGCTGGAAACTTTTTCTGCAGTACCAAAATACTTATGTGGAACATATTGAACACAAGTCTACTGTCACCTGTACACAGAGTTACTCTTGAATACAAAGATTTACAATATGTTCAATACCTCTATACAGCTATGGTGCATTAGGAGGACATGCATTTTCTAAATACTTACATCCTTGAGCTGGACCCAAAGTCAGTGGTGCCTGGCTTATACCGAAGGTGGTGGTGGGGGCTGGAGGAGGCACACAAAAAAATTCATTTACCTTGGCTGTGCGATGTTCTCGTCCCTCAGGTGTCTTCCTAGAAGCTCCCAATGCAGGGAACTGCACTACCCAATCCTGGCGCTGCTTTCACAGCACAAAAGCAGATGGTTGGCCAAAGAGACTTACGCATTTTTAAGTGCACAGCTCCCTGCTGCTGCCACTCGGCAGCGCTGGCCCCGCCCCGTCCTGACACTTAGTTCGGGACAGGTTGCTGAAAAATAAAATGGTAATAAATAAACTTTATTACCATTTTATTTTTCAGCTCTGGGGCTTGTGGGGGGACTCTCCCTCGCTCAAATGGAGGAGCAGCCCCTGCCCAAAGTGTACAAAATTAAGTGAAAAAGAATTTTAGTAGTTATCCACCACAAATTAAACTATAACACAAATGAGGACAATCATTGGATGATGTCATCAATTATGTAATTTGAGAGGTCATCAGTGAAGTCATAAATGATGTCATATAACATGTCATGAGTGGTCATATGTGAGGTCATAAGCAGCGCATGGATGGGCACAAGTTATAGTTAGCGCTGCAAACTATAACTGGTGAATTTCTATTTTTGTTTTCAAAATGTTGATGTTCACACTGACAAATTCAACTAACTAAAACGTTACTTTAACCTTCGTTTTTTTCAGTGAATATATATATATATATATCCAAATACAATTAGATAGAGCGCACACTCAAACGACCTCTGCTAGTGCAAAAATAAATGTATTCCTCAGTTACTGAGGAATACATTTCTTTTTGCACTAGCAGAGGTCGTTTAAGTGTGCGCTTTATCTAATTGTATTTGGATTACCATTGTCCGGCAGTGGTTCCGCCGGTACCGCGCACCACCTGACCACGGGCTCGATTCCAGGAGGAACCCTTCTCTTTTGGTGATATATATATATATATATATATGTTTCCATTTGTGTCCAAAATTGAAGCCACACTCCCCAGCAGGTTGATTTTCACTGTTGGCAAAACCGGCAATTGCAGGAGCACATATTCACCTGCCCTACGCGTTTCGGACTGTCATAATCCTTGATCACGGGCTGACTTTGCTGCCCAGTAAAGGTCAATAAATAACAATGATGGAAGAAATGAGTTGTCTGCAGCAATTAAGGTGCCGCAAAGTCAGCCTGTGATCAAGGACTCATTGTCAGTGAAATTGCTCCCCTTCGCAGCTCCACCATTAAGTGAGGCCTGCCCCTGCACTCTCGAGTGTTTGGTGCTCGAGGCCCTCCTCCACCCGCAGGTTCACCTGCGCCTCATCCCTGGTGGTCCAGTGGACCTCTATCTCCTTTCTCTCACCCCGTTTTTCACTCGCTTTTCTACCCTCATTTTTATTCTCCTTTCTGCACTTTTCTGCATTTCTGCTCTTTTTCTGAGTATTTCCACTCTATTTCCTCTTCCTTTATTCCTCCTTTCCCGCCCGCTCTCCCCGCCGCTGCTGCCCCAGCGGCCCCTCCCCCAGCACGACCAGCGCGACCAATACAGCTCCCTCCCCGCTCCCGCCTCCCAGCTGTCCAGCCCTCCCCAACCCCTACTTAATGGCGGCCGCTGCGGGGACAGGCGAGCAAGACCACTGACTCATTGTCAGTGAAATTGCTCCCCTCCCTCGCAGCTCCACCATTAAGTGAGGCCTGCCCCTGCACTCTCGAGTGTTTGGTGCTCGAGGCCCTCCTCCACCCGCAGGTTCACCTGCGCCTCATCCCTGGTGGTCCAGTGGACCTCTATCTCCTTTCTCTCACCCCGTTTTTCACTCGTTTTTCACTCGATTTTCTACCCTCATTTTTATTCTCCTTTCTGCACTTTTCTGCATTTCTGCTCTTTTTCTGAGTATTTCCACTCTATTTCCTCTTCCTTTATTCCTCCTTTTTCCCTCCTTTCCCGCCCGCTCTCCCTGCCAATGCTGCCCCCGTGGCCCCTCCCCCCAGCACGACCAGCGCGACCAATCCAGCTCCTCCCCGCCTCCCAGCTGTCCAGTCCTCCCCGACCCCTACTTAAAGGCGGCCGCGCCACTGGCGCGCCAAAGGCGCACCAAAGGCAAGCCCGTCTACGACCCGACCGCGACCAGCGCCAGGAACCCTGGACCTCCGCACCACCAACGCTATGACCCAGCAGTACTCCATGCACTTAACCCAGGCCGCAACAACAACTGCAAGCTAGCCTCACCAGCGGACACCCACGGACCCTTCAGCTGTCACCGCTGCCAACAAACCCACAGCACCGCAAGGAACACAGACCCAGCACAACCCGACCGCAAGAACACACCCAAGCTGAAGACCCTGCAATGCATCCTCCTCAACGTCCGATCCCTCCACAAACACACCACAGAAATCTGGGACCTCCTCGACAGCACCACCCCGGACGTAGCATTCTTCACCGATACCTGGACCAACACCACCTCGGGACCGGACATCGCCATCGCCATCCCCCAAGGATACAAGATCTCCAGGAAGGACCGCCCCACCCGCCCGGGAGGAGGAATCGCCATCGTCCACAAATCCACCCTCCGCCTGAGCACACCCCCCGACGAGCACACAGACCTGATGGAACACCTTCACTTCAAGATACTGGCCAGCCCCACCGCCACCCTCCGAGGAACCCTCATCTACCGACCCCGCAGACCCTTCGCCAACTCCATCACGGACATCATCTCCCCGCAGACCATCGCATCCACCAACTACACCCTGCTGGGAGACCTCAACTTCCACCTCGACAACCAACTGGACCCCAACACCACATCCCTTCTGGACAATCTCCACAACATCGGACTTCGCCAGATCGTGACCGAGCCCACGCACTCAGCAGGACACACCCTCGACCCCCTCTTCACTACAGGAAACTCCATCACCTTCAGCCACACCACCGAACTCCCATGGACCGACCATCGTTGCGTCCACTTCACCTTCAGAACACCCACCAGACACCAGCACCTGCTCCCACGAAGAAACTGGACCAGAATCACCGACGACCAGCTCACCTCCTCACTCAACAACTCCACCCCAACCATCGCGGAAAACGACGACCCCAACACCGCAGACCGAACCCTGCATAGATGGATCTCGGACAGCGTCAACACCATAGCCCCCTCAAGAAAAACAACAATACCCACGCCAAGAAAGCCAGATGGTTTACCACCGAACTTTGAGAGTCCAGACGCACTTGCCGCTGCCTCGAAAAGGCCTGGAGGAACACTAAATCCACAGAAGCCCATAACAACTTCAGAGCCGCCACCAACGCCCACCACCAACTCATCAGAGAAACAAGGAAAAAGCGATTGAAGACAGAATCCCCACCCACGCGCACAACAGCAAGGAACTCTTCAACATCATCAAGGAGTTCGCCCAACCCACCAGCGAGTCTACTGACATCCCTCCCTCACAAGACCTCTGCGACAAACTCAGCACCTTTTTCCACCACAAAATCAAGAGCATTCACGACAACTTCGACGAAGACAACCAACACACTGAACCCTCACCAACCACCGCCGACACCTGGAAACCAGCGATTGACAACTGGACAGCCCTCACCACCCAAGACACACTGAAGACAATGAAGTCAATCCACTCAGGAGCCCCCACGGACCCCTGCCCCACCACATCTTCAACAGAACCACTGACACCATCGCACCCATGCTCCGCCACACCATCAACCGCTCCCTGGCGACCGCCTGCTCCCCGACGACTGGAAACACGCCGAGGTCAACCCCTCCTGAAGAAACCTCGGCGGACCCCACCGACCTCAAAAACTCCCTGCTCCCCTTCCCAGCGAAAGTCATTGAGAAAGACATCAACAGCCAACTCGCCACATTCATCGAAGAGCACAACATCCTCGACTCCTCCCAATCCGGATTCAGAAAAAACCACAGTACGGAAACCGCCCTCCTCGCCGCAACAGACGACATCCGCACCCTACTGGACAAAGGTTAAACAGTAGCGCTCATCCTCCTCGACCTCTCAGCGGCGTTCGACACAGTCTCTCACCGCACCCTAATACGCAGACTCCACGACGCAGGAATCCAGGACAAGGCCCTCGACTGGATCCGCTCCCTCCTCTCCGGCAGAACGCAGAGGGTCAGACTCCCCCCATTCCTCTCGGACCCTACACCTACCGAGTCCCCCAGGGCTCCTCCCTCAGCCCGACACTCTTCAACGTCTACATGGCTACACTCGCCCCCATCGTCAGGACCTACGGACTGAACATTGTGTCATACGCAGACGACACCCAACTCATCCTCTCCCTATCCAACGAACCCAACACCGCCAGACACAACTTTCAAGAAGGCATGGAAGTCGTCGCCAAATGGATGAAAAACAGCTGCCTACAACTAAACACCAACAAAACAGAAGTTCTCATCATGGGCCCAAACCCCGACGCCTGGAGCGACACCTGGTGGCCCCCCACCCTCGGAAACCCGCCAACCCCCACGGACCACGCACACAACCTGGGAATCATCCTGGACTCCGAGCTCAAAATGGACCGCCATATCAACTCCGTCTCGTCTTCCTGCTTCCACACCCTCCGCCTCCTTCGTAAGACCTTCAAATGGATCCCCTCGAACATAGAAACACCGTCACTCACGCCCTGGTCACCAGCAGACTCGACTACGGCAACGCACTCTACGCCAGAATAAACAAAAACCTGACCAGCAAGCTACAGAACATCCAGAACGCCGCCGCAAGACTGGTCCTCAACCTGCCAAAACACCGCCACATCTCCCAGCACCTGCACACACTCCACTGGCTCACCGTCGAGGCGAGAATCACCTTCAAGATACTCACACACGCACAGAAGGCCCTCCACGGCACCGGACCAGCATACCTGAACAGCCGACTCAAATTCCACGCACCCCAAAAGACCCTACGATCAGCCCAGCTCTCCTATGCCATGGTCCCCCACACCAGAAAGACCAGATCGGGAGGCCGCTCCTTCTCCTTCCTCGCAGCCAAAGCCTGGAACGCCCTTCCGCTCCACCTCAGACAGACAACATCGCTCCCCATCTTCGCAAGAAACCTCAAAACCTGGCTCTTCGACAGACCCCCTCCTTGATGGGATGGATCCTGCACCCTCCCTACCCCTAGCGCCTTGAGACTCTTACGGGTGAGTAGCTGCGCTTACCAAACTTTTGATTGATTGATTGAGTCCGAAACGCCAGGGAGTGTTTATTCCAGGCAAAGAATGCCTTAAAGTTAGGCGAGCGCCCTCACACTTGTTTGTAGGCTTTTTAAGGCATTCTCACCCCCGAACGTTCTAGGATTTACATTTGTGCTTGGAATAGGGAGAGACAAACCCAAAATTGGCAGAGGTGTAAGGTAAGGGGATTATCCACGCAAATATATTCTGACTATGTAGCAAAGTGCAGTCCCATTTGCAAGTATTCATGCATGCCTAAATGTAAACCCTGTTACATTTATGGATGCGTAAAACGTACACATGCAATTACTTCAGGGAAGTTGCCACAATTGAAGCTTCTGAAGCGTAATACTGAAATTCTTCGTGAATTCTATTATACTCCAAAATTTACTCCAAATAGAGGTAAATGCATATCTATTTTTAATGTGGTCCTTTAAATTTGGATTGCTATCTTTGACTGCTGTATGAAGTTTTTAACTGTTAAAACTGTCTATACTTATATGCATGCACATCCTGAATTAATTTGGCATTTAATAATAATAATTACAGATAATCACATTTAGACTGGAATTTGGATGATATAGGATAGGCTTTTATTTTCTCTTTGATACAATCAGTAGAAAATCAGAACAATGGTATTGCTATGACTGTATCAACGAGCCAATAACACATTTATATTTTTGAGTATGCCTCCCTAAAAACACCACACTATTAATTACATTACTCTCCACACTGCAAAATAGTACACAAAATAAAACATTCTACTTTCATACACCAATGTTTCAAATAGATTTCGTATGTCTATGCTTGTTTTTATTTTCCACCAATACAATATAATTTAAGACCATAAAACAAACGGGAGAAGAACACCACAAGTCACAGTAGTTTTAATTTATTTCTCTTGAAAGAAAGAAATATGTATTGCATATGTTTTATTTCTGTGATGCTGCCGTCTGAAGCTGTCTCTGTGCTGCCTTAAGCCATAAACAACGGTGTGCAAGCGCATTAATATTCAGTATTTCAGGCTCTCGGTGTAAATCTCTCATAGTCCCTCATTAACTTGTTTTAAATTAAAGGATTTCTTAAAAACACTAGTGTACGGAGTTCATTCAGGCTGTGGTACCCGAACAGCATTACATGACCTGTAATCAGCATTTTTAGGTGCAGTAAAAAAAAATGATAACAAAGGTTATTATAATTTTATTTGTCCTCGCTTACTTCCTGCAGCTGAGCCGAGGGCGAGCCCTTCCATTTCGACACGTCAACACAGCCGCAAGAAGGATGAGTGGTGGCTTTGCTTCAAGTGAGCATGACAGTTTGGCTAGCTGAGTCGGCAATGCGGCGAGAGCAAAGTAAGTGGTTTTATTTATTTAATGTTACCTATCCTGTCATCTGTCTACTTCCCCCCACCATCCCGCCCCGTACCCGTCCCACCGCTCTAACCTGTGCCAGCCGCACCGGTTGTGACTGTATGAAGGAGTCCTACTGGATATGGTATTTATCAGACTCTACTATTTATGCTCATTGGTTTGAGAAGAGTTGGCAGTAGAGTTAAGGCTCATCCAAACACCTTACTCCACGCACACCCATCATCTGAGATAGAGGTCTGAAAGGAGGGCCCAACCCCTTCCCACACCCTACTATGCACACCTATTATTAAAGAGAGAAGTCTCAGCAGAGAGACCAGTCCCTCCACAAACCTTGCTATGCACAACCGTCATCTGAGAGGGTGGTCTGAAGAGGAGAGGGCAATCCCTCCTCACACCCTACTACACACACCAGTCATCTGAGAGAGAGGTCTAAAAGGAGAAGGCAGTCCCTCCCACACCTTACTACACACACTAGTCATCTGAGAGAGAGGTCTAAAAGGAGAAGGCAGTCCCTCCCCACACCCTACTATGCACACCTGTCATTACAGAGAGAGGTCTCAGCAGATAGGCCAGTCCCTTCACACACCCTACTATGCACACCCATCATCTGAGAGACAGGTCTGAAAGGAGAGCCCAGTGCCTCCCCACACCCTCCCAGCACATGTATCATTACATAGAGCTCAGTACAGAGGTTTGTCCCTGCACACACCCTACTATGCACAACAGTTATCTGTGGGAGGTCTAAAAGGAGAGGGCTCGCCCTACCCACACCCTACTACACACACCCATTATCACAGAGAACGGTCTCAGCAGAGAGGCTAGTCTCTCCCCACACCCTACTACGCACACCCATTATTACAGAGAGCGGCCTCAGCAAAGAGACCAGTCCCTCCACGCATCCTACTATATACATCCATCATCTGAGAGAGAGGCCAGTCTCTTCACACACCCTAGTACGCACACACCCGTCATCTAAGAGAGGTCTCAAAGGAGAAGCTAGTCCACCCATACAACCAACTACGCACACCCGTTAACTGAGAGAGAGGTCTTAACGGAGAGGCCAGTCCATCCACATACCCTATTACGCACCCCCTGTCATCTGAGAGAGAGGTCTGAAAGCAGAGCCCAGTCCCTCTAGACACCCTACTATGCTCACTCAAAGAGAGGTCTCAGCAGAGAGGTCAGTCCCTCAACACACCCTACTACGCACACCCATCATCTGAGAGAGAGGTGTGAAAGGACAGCCCAGTCCCTCCTCATACCCTGCTAAGCACACCTGTCATTACAGAGAGAGGTCGTAGCAGAGAAGCCAGTCCCTCCACACACCCTATTACGCACACCCGTCATCTGATAGAGACGTCTAAAAGGTGAGGGTAGTCCCTCCCCACACCCTTCTACACACACCCGTCATCGGAGATAGAGTTCTGAAAGGGGAGTCCAGTCCCACTCCACACCCTACTACACACACCCATTACTGCAGAGAGAGGTCACAGCAGAGGTCAGTCCCTCTACACACCCTACTACGCAAACCCATCATTGCGGGATTAATTTAATGACACCTCAAAAATAATTGCTGGTTACATGTCGACATCAGAGTTACAATAACTGAGCAAATAAACATTTTCTATTGAATGTTTATCTGTTTAATACTCCCACACATCTTAAAAAGATTTTGGAACTGTGAACCATATTCTGTTTTGTTACAATAAAAAATATTTTTTACTAAAATAACATCAGAACACAAAATATATTTTAAAATCATTCTACCATACATACGCTCACAAAAAAAATTAATTTACTTGAAAAAAACGTATAAATTCACTGAAAAAACTAATGTTAAAGTAACATCCTAGTTATGTGTAATGAAAATATCTATTTCCCTTTAAAGAAATCCTTAGAAATTCATTGAAAAAAGCAAAGGTTAAAGTAACCCTATAGTTAGGTGAATTTGTCAGTGTGAACATTAATGTTTTGAACTAAAAAACATAGTAATTCACCAGTAATTGTTAGCAGCGCTAACTATAACTTGTGCCCAAATATGTCCTTTCAGTCTTGGAGAGAGGGCAGTTGTTTGGTCCTGGAGGATCAGTACACGAATGACACTTTCATTACATCTGAACAGGCATGCGAGGGGTTCGACCTGGGGCAGGGGCAGTACCTGCAGTATGCGGGCCTTGTGGAACTGGTTAGGGTCACATGGCCTACATACCCAAACATACCACAAACGACTGAGACACTGGACATGTTGCTTACATGTGGCAGTGGGAGCAGGTTGGTGTCACTATTGTACAAGGCTATGAGGGCGGATTCGGTGTCCCCATCGCTCAAGGCACGGGATGCATGGAACGAGGAACTACAACCGCCATTGCCGGAGAAAGGATGGGTGGGGACCTGCACATTGGCATGCACGGTATCCTGTACCGCACGCTTAAAATTAATTCACTTCAATTTCCTACAGCAGGTGTACATGACCCCCATGAGACTACATCGCATAGACCCGACTCATCCCCACGAATGCCCTAGATGTAACAGGGCTCAAGTAGGGTTCCTGCATTTGGCACTGGAATGTACAGAGGTACAGCAATACTAGGAAAGTGTGGTTGCGAAAGTGAGTGGGGGAATTGGTATTCATGTGGAGTCTAGTCCAGCTCATTGTCTCTTGGGGAAAGTCCAGAGGCCCAAGAAATGCAAAACGGCATACAAATTACTGCAACTGACGTTGGTATTAGACAAACGGAGGGTAGCTTTAGGTTGGATGAGTACACGAGCGCCAACATTGGAGAGTTGGATGAGGGATGTGCGCGAATGGTCTCTTGCCGAAGAGCTACATATGAAAGCATGTAGAAAAGACGAAAGACTGGCAGAGGACATTGCAAACTGGAGAGAACTATGTAGAAAACTTCTTAACCCAGTGGGAAATGGAACTGGACAGATGGAATCCACTGATAGTGATAGCCGAATGTACAGTAAGGACCTAATTGTAATGTAATGTTGCGTGGTGTATGGCTCCCCCATATTTACTAGAATGATACCTACATAACATGCTGTTGTTGATGGATGTTCATGATTAATGTGTCACTGGATTCTGCTACTCTATGGAACCTGTGTTGATTAAGTTCTGCTGAAGTCTGTGTACAACCACACAGTTTTTTAAATTATAACTTGCACCCAGCCATGCACTATTTATTTATTACCTCACATATGACATTACTCATGACATGTTCTATGACATTTATGACATCACTCATGACATCTCAAACAGCATCTCTGATGAAATCATTCAAGCTTCGTTTTCCTGACTATTGCTCTACAAATTGCTATGGCTTTACACACAGCATAGTTCACATTAACAATCAAGCACAGATATATGGGAAACCCTCATTGAGTATGGTGTTAAATCTGTAAACAACTGTTCAGAGAAAGCCAAAACAAATGCCCTACTACGGACAGCTTTTATCTATATTAAACCCTTGACACACACTGACCCTACATTAAGAAATAAAGTTGATATCAGTAGAGAACTGAGTACTGTAAACAGTGCTCACTCTATAGAGTTTACTTTATACAACACTGTTTGCAAACACTGAAACTTTCATAAGAAATACACCACAGACTATTAAAAAATATCTACTAAGAACAGTGCACTCTCTATGCAACAACTGTCAAAAAAGAAACTATTT
This sequence comes from Calotriton arnoldi, assembly GCA_963921515.1. Taxonomy (NCBI): domain Eukaryota; kingdom Metazoa; phylum Chordata; class Amphibia; order Caudata; family Salamandridae; genus Calotriton; species Calotriton arnoldi. Next base: position 2,222,616 of record CAWUFW010000954.1, read on the forward strand.
ACTAAAAATAACCAAGATCTGAAGGTGCTAAACTTTCTACTACCTGCACCGTGTATAATATGGTGAAAACTTCAGATAGCCCATATTCTGAAGCACACCTACATAGGATTGTAACTGGTGCACACAGTCATCTATGTTAAGTAGAAATTGTCATGCTGACAAAATTCTCTTCAGTAACTCAAGGCTGCTTACAATACTATGTATGTAGTATGTAGGATCTTTGTCTAGCTGGAAACTTTTTCTGCAGTACCAAAATACTTATGTGGAACATATTGAACACAAGTCTACTGTCACCTGTACACAGAGTTACTCTTGAATACAAAGATTTACAATATGTTCAATACCTCTATACAGCTATGGTGCATTAGGAGGACATGCATTTTCTAAATACTTACATCCTTGAGCTGGACCCAAAGTCAGTGGTGCCTGGCTTATACCGAAGGTGGTGGTGGGGGCTGGAGGAGGCACACAAAAAAATTCATTTACCTTGGCTGTGCGATGTTCTCGTCCCTCAGGTGTCTTCCTAGAAGCTCCCAATGCAGGGAACTGCACTACCCAATCCTGGCGCTGCTTTCACAGCACAAAAGCAGATGGTTGGCCAAAGAGACTTACGCATTTTTAAGTGCACAGCTCCCTGCTGCTGCCACTCGGCAGCGCTGGCCCCGCCCCGTCCTGACACTTAGTTCGGGACAGGTTGCTGAAAAATAAAATGGTAATAAATAAACTTTATTACCATTTTATTTTTCAGCTCTGGAGCTTGTGGGGGACTCTCCTCGCTCAAATGGAGGAGCAGCCCCTGCCCAAAGTGTACAAAATTAAGTGAAAAAGAATTTTAGTAGTTATCCACCACAAATTAAACTATAACACAAATGAGGACAATCATTGGATGATGTCATCAATTATGTAATTTGAGAGGTCATCAGTGAAGTCATAAATGATGTCATATAACATGTCATGAGTGGTCATATGTGAGGTCATAAGCAGCGCATGGATGGGCACAAGTTATAGTTAGCGCTGCAAACTATAACTGGTGAATTTCTATTTTTGTTTTCAAAATGTTGATGTTCACACTGACAAATTCAACTAACTAAAACGTTACTTTAACCTTCGTTTTTTTCAGTGAATATATATATATATATATCCAAATACAATTAGATAGAGCGCACATCAAACGACCTCTGCTAGTGCAAAAATAAATGTATTCCTCAGTTACTGAGGAATACATTTCTTTTGCACTAGCAGAGGTCGTTTAAGTGTGCGCTTTATCTAATTGTATTTGGATTACCATTGTCCGGCAGTGGTTCCGCCGGTACCGCGCACCACCTGACCACGGGCTCGATTCCAGGAGGAACCCTTCTCTTTTGGTGATATATATATATATATATATATGTTTCCATTTGTGTCCAAAATTGAAGCCACACTCCCCAGCAGGTTGATTTTCACTGTTGGCAAACCGGCAATTGCAGGAGCACATATTCACCTGCCCTACGCGTTTCGGACTGTCATAATCCTTGATCACGGGCTGACTTTGCTGCCCAGTAAAGGTCAATAAATAACAATGATGGAAGAAATGAGTTGTCTGCAGCAATTAAGGTGCCGCAAAGTCAGCCTGTGATCAAGGACTCATTGTCAGTGAAATTGCTCCCCCTTCGCAGCTCCACCATTAAGTGAGGCCTGCCCCTGCACTCTCGAGTGTTTGGTGCTCGAGGCCCTCCTCCACCCGCAGGTTCACCTGCGCCTCATCCCTGGTGGTCCAGTGGACCTCTATCTCCTTTCTCTCACCCCGTTTTTCACTCGTTTTTCTACCCTCATTTTTATTCTCCTTTCTGCACTTTTCTGCATTTCTGCTCTTTTTCTGAGTATTTCCACTCTATTTCCTCTTCCTTTATTCCTCCTTTCCCGCCCGCTCTCCCCGCCGCTGCTGCCCCAGCGGCCCCTCCCCCCCAGCACGACCAGCGCGACCAATACAGCTCCCCTCCCCGCTCCCGCCTCCCAGCTGTCCAGCCCTCCCCAACCCCTACTTAATGGCGGCCGCTGCGGGGACAGGCGAGCAAGACCACTGACTCATTGTCAGTGAAATTGCTCCCCCTCCCTCGCAGCTCCACCATTAAGTGAGGCCTGCCCCTGCACTCTCGAGTGTTTGGTGCTCGAGGCCCTCCTCCACCCGCAGGTTCACCTGCGCCTCATCCCTGGTGGTCCAGTGGACCTCTATCTCCTTTCTCTCACCCCGTTTTTCACTCGTTTTTCACTCGATTTTCTACCCTCATTTTTATTCTCCTTTCTGCACTTTTCTGCATTTCTGCTCTTTTTCTGAGTATTTCCACTCTATTTCCTCTTCCTTTATTCCTCCTTTTTCCCTCCTTTCCCGCCCGCTCTCCCTGCCAATGCTGCCCCCATGGCCCCTCCCCCCCAGCACGACCAGCGCGACCAATCCAGCTCCCCTCCCCGCCTCCCAGCTGTCCAGTCCTCCCCGACCCCTACTTAAAGGCGGCCGCGCCACTGGCGCGCCAAAGGCGCACCAAAGGCAAGCCCGTCTACGACCCGACCGCGACCAGCGCCAGGAACCCTGGACCTCCGCACCACCAACGCTATGACCCAGCAGTACTCCATGCACTTAACCCAGGCCGCAACAACAACTGCAAGCTAGCCTCACCAGCGGACACCCACGGACCCTTCAGCTGTCACCGCTGCCAACAAACCCACAGCACCGCAAGGAACACAGACCCAGCACAACCCGACCGCAAGAACACACCCAAGCTGAAGACCCTGCAATGCATCCTCCTCAACGTCCGATCCCTCCACAAACACACCACAGAAATCTGGGACCTCCTCGACAGCACCACCCCGGACGTAGCATTCTTCACCGATACCTGGACCAACACCACCTCGGGACCGGACATCGCCATCGCCATCCCCCAAGGATACAAGATCTCCAGGAAGGACCGCCCCACCCGCCCGGGAGGAGGAATCGCCATCGTCCACAAATCCACCCTCCGCCTGAGCACACCCCCCGACGAGCACACAGACCTGATGGAACACCTTCACTTCAAGATACTGGCCAGCCCCACCGCCACCCTCCGAGGAACCCTCATCTACCGACCCCGCAGACCCTTCGCCAACTCCATCACGGACATCATCTCCCCGCAGACCATCGCATCCACCAACTACACCCTGCTGGGAGACCTCAACTTCCACCTCGACAACCAACTGGACCCCAACACCACATCCCTTCTGGACAATCTCCACAACATCGGACTTCGCCAGATCGTGACCGAGCCCACGCACTCAGCAGGACACACCCTCGACCCCCTCTTCACTACAGGAAACTCCATCACCTTCAGCCACACCACCGAACTCCCATGGACCGACCATCGTTGCGTCCACTTCACCTTCAGAACACCCACCAGACACCAGCACCTGCTCCCACGAAGAAACTGGACCAGAATCACCGACGACCAGCTCACCTCCTCACTCAACAACTCCACCCCAACCATCGCGGAAAACGACGACCCCAACACCGCAGACCGAACCCTGCATAGATGGATCTCGGACAGCGTCAACACCATAGCCCCCTCAAGAAAAACAACAATACCCACGCCAAGAAAGCCAGATGGTTTACCACCGAACTTTGAGAGTCCAGACGCACTTGCCGCTGCCTCGAAAAGGCCTGGAGGAACACTAAATCCACAGAAGCCCATAACAACTTCAGAGCCGCCACCAACGCCCACCACCAACTCATCAGAGAAACAAGGAAAAAAGCGATTGAAGACAGAATCCCCACCCACGCGCACAACAGCAAGGAACTCTTCAACATCATCAAGGAGTTCGCCCAACCCACCAGCGAGTCTACTGACATCCCTCCCTCACAAGACCTCTGCGACAAACTCAGCACCTTTTTCCACCACAAAATCAAGAGCATTCACGACAACTTCGACGAAGACAACCAACACACTGAACCCTCACCAACCACCGCCGACACCTGGAAACCAGCGATTGACAACTGGACAGCCCTCACCACCCAAGACACACTGAAGACAATGAAGTCAATCCACTCAGGAGCCCCCACGGACCCCTGCCCCACCACATCTTCAACAGAACCACTGACACCATCGCACCCATGCTCCGCCACACCATCAACCGCTCCCTGGCGACCGCCTCGTTCCCCGACGACTGGAAACACGCCGAGGTCAACCCCCTCCTGAAGAAACCCTCGGCGGACCCCACCGACCTCAAAAACTCCCTGCTCCCCTTCCCAGCGAAAGTCATTGAGAAAGACATCAACAGCCAACTCGCCACATTCATCGAAGAGCACAACATCCTCGACTCCTCCCAATCCGGATTCAGAAAAAACCACAGTACGGAAACCGCCCTCCTCGCCGCAACAGACGACATCCGCACCCTACTGGACAAAGGTTAAACAGTAGCGCTCATCCTCCTCGACCTCTCAGCGGCGTTCGACACAGTCTCTCACCGCACCCTAATACGCAGACTCCACGACGCAGGAATCCAGGACAAGGCCCTCGACTGGATCCGCTCCCTCCTCTCCGGCAGAACGCAGAGGGTCAGACTCCCCCCATTCCTCTCGGACCCTACACCTACCGAGTCCCCCTGGGCTCCTCCCTCAGCCCGACACTCTTCAACGTCTACATGGCTACACTCGCCCCCATCGTCAGGACCTACGGACTGAACATTGTGTCATACGCAGACGACACCCAACTCATCCTCTCCCTATCCAACGAACCCAACACCGCCAGACACAACTTTCAAGAAGGCATGGAAGTCGTCGCCAAATGGATGAAAAACAGCTGCCTACAACTAAACACCAACAAAACAGAAGTTCTCATCATGGGCCCAAACCCCGACGCCTGGAGCGACACCTGGTGGCCCCCCACCCTCGGAAACCCGCCAACCCCCACGGACCACGCACACAACCTGGGAATCATCCTGGACTCCGAGCTCAAAATGGACCGCCATATCAACTCCGTCTCGTCTTCCTGCTTCCACACCCTCCGCCTCCTTCGTAAGACCTTCAAATGGATCCCCCTCGAACATAGAAACACCGTCACTCACGCCCTGGTCACCAGCAGACTCGACTACGGCAACGCACTCTACGCCAGAATAAACAAAAACCTGACCAGCAAGCTACAGAACATCCAGAACACCGCCGCAAGACTGGTCCTCAACCTGCCAAAACACCGCCACATCTCCCAGCACCTGCACACACTCCACTGGCTCACCGTCGAGGCGAGAATCACCTTCAAGATACTCACACACGCACAGAAGGCCCTCCACGGCACCGGACCAGCATACCTGAACAGCCGACTCAAATTCCACGCACCCCAAAAGACCCTACGATCAGCCCAGCTCTCCTATGCCATGGTCCCCCACACCAGAAAGACCAGATCGGGAGGCCGCTCCTTCTCCTTCCTCGCAGCCAAAGCCTGGAACGCCCTTCCGCTCCACCTCAGACAGACAACATCGCTCCCCATCTTCGCAAGAAACCTCAAAACCTGGCTCTTCGACAGACCCCCTCCTTGATGGGATGGATCCTGCACCCTCCCTACCCCTAGCGCCTTGAGACTCTTACGGGTGAGTAGCTGCGCTTACCAAACTTTTGATTGATTGATTGAGTCCGAAACGCGTACGGCAGGTGAAATTGTGCTCCTGCAATTGCCGGATTTGCCAACAGTGAAAATCAGCCTGCTGTGGAGTGCGGTTTCAATTTTGGACACAAATGGAAACATAGTGATGGCCGTCCAGCCGAGAAGCAAACCCGACCGCATGATGGTAAGAGCTGGTCCGCGTTCTGGACTTCCGAGACCGTGCACGGAACAGCAACGTTCTACAAATGTAAACCGTGCAAACTGTATGGGCGGCCCACTGGAGGGCAAAAATAGAAATAATTAGGATTAGCGGCATCCAAGAAACCCACTGGTGGGATAAAAGAAGGCTGCAGAAACTTCAAATACCAGTATGCATTGTGTCACTAAGGACAGCCCACTAGAGGTCAATAAAGAGCAATGATGGAAGAAATTAATTGTCTGCGGCAATTAAGGTGCCACGAAGTCACCCCGTGATCAAGGACTATGGCACTCCGAAACGCGTAGGGCAGGTAAAGTTGTGCTCCTGCAATTGCCGGTTTTGCCAACATGGAAAATCAACCTGCTGGGGAGTGCGGCTTCAATTTTGGACACAAATGGAAACATAGTGACAGCCGTCCGGCCGAGAAGCAAGCACCACCGCATGATGGTAAGAGTGGGTCCACGGTCTGGACTTCTGAGACCCTGCACGGAACGGCAAGGTTCTACAAATGTAAACAGTGCCAACTGTACAGGCGGCACACTGGAGGGTGAAAATAGAAATAATTATGATTAGCGGCATCCAAGATACCCACTGGTGGGATCAAAGAAGGCTGCAGAAACTCCAAATACCTGTATGCATTGTGTCACTAAGGACAGCCCACTAGAGGTCAATAAAGAGCAATGATGGAAGAAATGAGTTGTCTGCAGCAATTAAGGTGCCGCGAAGTCAGCCTGTGATCAAGTACTATGGCAGTCTGAAACGCGTAGGGCAGGTGAAATTGTGCTCCTGCAATTGCCGGTTTTGCCAACAGTGAAAATATACCTGCTGGGGAGTGCGGCTTCAATTTTGATCACAAATGGAAACATAGTAACAGCCATCCGGCCGAGAAGCATGCACCACCGCATGATGTTAAGAGCGGGTCCGCAGTCTGGATTTCCGAGACCGTGCACAGAACAGCAAGGTTCTACAAATGTAAACCGTGCAAACTGTATGGGCGACCCACTGGAGGGCGAAAATAGAAATAATTATGATTAGTGGCATCCAAGAAACCCACTGGTGGGATAAAAGAAGGCTGCAGAAACTCCAAATACCAGTATGCATTGTGTCACTAAGGACAGCCCACTAGAGGTCAATAAAGAGCAATGATGGAAGAAATTAGTTGTCTGCAGCAATATAGGTGCCACAAAGTCAGCCCGTGATCAAGGACTATGGCAGTTCGAAATGCGTAGGGCAGGTGAAATTGTGTTCCTGCAATTGTCGGTTTTGCCAACAGTGAAAATCAACCTACTGGGGAGCGCGGCTTCAATTCTGGACACAAATGGAAACATATATATATACATATATATCACTGCTCCAAGGTTGTCCACCTGTAAGTAGCACTCGAGCAACAGCTTGATTCATGTGTAGGTAAGGACGGGGAACCGCCCGTAGGAGCCGCTCCATAGTGGTATTGCCTGACGCGTTTCGAAGCACCATATGCTTCTCTTCAGAGGCTTTAATGGAACGGTGTGCGCAACCGCTGACCCACTTCTGACACACACCCCCGATGGGAGGTTCGAATGAAACTGTGCCTTCTGGGAAGTGTAGTGCGGGTAGCACATAATCAAGTCCTGTATGGACCCCACAGGTGGGCCCGTCCACGATCCTATGTACAGCTGCTGTTCCACTTTCGTGGCCCCCAATCTTACGGGGTGGTGCACACTCCGCGGCTGGACTGCCGCGTTATAAATCACTGCTCCAAGGTTGTCCACCTGTAAGTAGCACTCGAGCAACAGCTTGATTCATGTGTAGGTAAGGACGGGGAACCGCCCGTAGGAGCCGCTCCATAGTGGTATTGCCTGACGCGTTTCGAAGCACCATATGCTTCTCTTCAGAGGCTTTAATGGAACGGTGTGCGCAACCGCTGACCCACTTCTGACACACACCCCCAATGGGAGGTTCGAATGAAACTGTGCCTTCTGGGAAGTGTAGTGCGGGTAGCACATAATCATGTCCTGTATGGACCCCACAGGTGGGCCCGTCCACGATCCTATGTACAGCTGCTGTTCCACTTTCGTGGCCCCCAATCTTACGGGGTGGTGCACACTCCGCGGCTGGTCTGCCGCGTTATAAATCACTGCTCCAAGGTTGTCCACCTGTAAGTAGCACTCGAGCAACAGCTTGATTCATGTGTAGGTAAGGATGGGAAACCGCCCGTAGGAGCCCCTCCATAGTGGTATTGCCTGACGCGTTTCGAAGCACCATATGCTTCTCTTCAGAGGCTTATATGGAACGGTGTGCGCAACCGCTGACCCACTTCTGACACACCCCCCCGATGGGAGGTTCGAATGAAACTGTGCCTTCTGGTGATCGAGTGCTACTCACCTGGTGGACAACCTTTGGAGCAGAATGTAATACGCGGCCGTCCTGCCGCGGAGTGTGCACCACCCCGTAATGTCATGGGGGCTACGTGGGTCAGCAGCCGCAAACAGGATTGAGGACGAGTCCACTTGCAGGGTCCATATAGGACAAGATTTGTGTGCTATCCGGACCACATTTCCCACAATGCACAGTCTCATTTGAGCTTCCCATTGGTGGGTGTGCAATATGAAAATGGCGAAGTGGGTTTAGCGTTTGCACACACTGTCTCCGTTCAAGCCTCTGAAGAGAAGCATATGGAGCTTCGAAACGCGTCAGGCATTTCCATTACGGAGCAGCTTCTACAAGCGGATCCTCGTCCCTGCCTTTCATAAACAAAGCTGCTGATCGAGTGCTACTCACCTTGTGGACAACCTTTGGAGCAGAATATACATATATATATATACACACTAAAAAAAAGTTTGCACATGCACAAAACCATAGAAATTCAGCAGTTATAGTTACCTGAGCTAGCCCCTGCAAAGCAATGCTTATGACCTCACATATTACATTGCTAATGACCTGGTCAGTGACATCACTGATGACATCAGTGATGATATCTCAAATGATATCACTGATGACATCACTGATGGTATCATCCAGTGAGTGTAAGTGTTCTGTAAACGTTTTTGAGACCTAAAGGTTTATACTTAATTACTGCACAAGTTAAATTACTATTCTTTCTGTACTACTGAGTGATACTATTTCTAACATATGTCGTCTGAGCGACTGTGTGACTGTCTGTATCAGTGTGTGAGGGAGTGTCTGAGTGGCTATGTGGGTGTGTGAGTGGCTGTATGGGTCTGTCAGTGACTGTGTGAGTGGCTGTATAGGTCTGTCAATGGGAATGTGAGTGGCTTTATGGGTCTGTGAATGGGTTTGTGAGTGGGTTACTGGGTGTGTGAGTGGTTGTGTGGGTGTGTGAGTAGTTGTATGGGTGGCTGTATGGGTGCATGAGTGGTTGTATGGGTGTGTGAATAGGTGTCTGAGTAGCTGTGTGGGTGGTTGAATGGGTGTGTGAGCAGTTGTATGGGTATATGAGTGGTTGTGCAGGTGTGTGAGTGGTTGTGCTGGTAAGTGAGTGGTTGTGCGGATAAGTGAGTGGTTGTGCGGGTAAGTGAGTGGTTGTGCGGGTAAGTGAGTGGTTGTGCGGGTAAGTGAGTGGTTGTGTGGGTAAGTGAGTGGTTGTGTGGATATGTGAGTGGGTGTATGGATCTGTAAGTGGGTGTGTGAGTGGTTGTATGGATCTGTGAGTGGCTGTGTGAGTGTTTGTATGAGTGTGGGAGTGGTTGTGTGAGTTTGTGAGTGTTTGTGTGGGTTTGTGAGTGTTTGTGTGGGTGTGTGAATGGTTCTGTGGATGATTTAATCAATGATGTAATCAGTGATCTTATTTAAGATGTCATCAGTGATGTCACTCACCATGTCATGAGGAACGTAATATGTGAGGTCATAAGCAGTGCATTGTGGGGACATAAGTTATAGTTATTTATTTTAAAAGTTTTATATAGCGCGAACGTGACCCTAGAGGGTATCAGAGCACTTTACAGATGAGTTGCAGAACATATAGGTGAATAATTGTGGGAGAAAATCAATGATATATAGGAATAACAACAAGTACATAATGACATAATAGAGGCAGGCATTGGGACCATACAATTGCAAAGTAGCAAATTAAGCAGCGGTACATGATAGGAGACAAAAAGACAAAAAGCTACTAACTCAGTGACGTGCTCATCAGTTAGTTCAGGTAACTATAACTGCTGAATTTCTATGGTTTTGTGCATGTGAAATCTGAGCCTAACTATAACCTCCCTGCAACCTTTTTTTCAGTGAATTTCTATGTTTTTTAATGTTCCTAACTATAACTTCCCTGAAACCTTTGGTTCTTATAGTGAATTTCAAAGTTTTTATAAAATGTTAATTCCTAACTGGAACCTGTAACCTTTGAGAGTGGGTGTGTGAGTGGATGTATGGGTGTGTGAGTGGATGTATGGGTGTGTGAGTGGATGTATGGGTGTGTGAGTGGCTGTATGGGTCTGTGAGTGGACGTGCGAGTGGTTTTGTGGGTGTGTGAATGGCTGTATGGGTCTGTGAGTGGGTGTGTGAGTGTCTGTAGGGGTGTCTGAGTGGGTGGGTGAATAGTTTTTAGGGTGTGTGAGTGGATTTGTGAGTTGGTGTGTGAGTGGCTGTATGGGTCTGTGAGTGGGTGTGCAAGTGGCTGTATGGATCTGTTAGTAGGTACATGAGTGGCTGTATGGGTATGTGAGTGGCTGTATGGGTCTGTGAGTGGGTGTGTGAGTGGCTGCATGGATCTATAAGTGGCTGTGTGAGTGGTTGTATGGGTGTGTGAGTGACTGTATGGGTTTGTGAGTGGCTTTGTGGGTGGGTGAGAAACTGTATGGGTGTGTAAATGGGTATGTGAGTGGTTGTGTGGGTCTGTGAGCAGATGTGAGATTGGCTGAATGGGTGTGTGAGTGGGTGTCCAAGTATCTGTGTGGGTATGTCAGCAGCTGTGTGAGTAACTGGGCCAGAACAGAACCTCACCTGCCCCTTTATCCAACAAGAGTCCACAGTTTTGCGCAAAATGTCTATCCCACTGGAGTACTTTCTACTGGTTAATTAGTAAGTGCTAACTTAGTTAGGTAAATGTCTAGAGCATATTCTACTCTACAGCTGTGTAATGGACCAGGAAGAAATGTCTCCAGTGATCTTCTGCACGTTTAATTTTGGCAATGTGATTGTTCCTCGTGCGTCTTCTTCCAGAAATCTGTAATAACATGAATTCTCCTATAGAAGAGACAAGACTACAAAGCGGCGACTCTCCACCAAACAAGGGTTCTTCTATAAAGTAAGTGCTTCCTTGTTTGGTGGAGATGTCCTCATATTCATCACATCAAGAAGGCATCAATAAAATTTGCGGGAAAAGCGATGTGGGACCCTATTGGTAAGCTGCCCATCATACTGGCAAAAGGCGGGAAGACCTTTGCATAATACTACTGTGGATCGGGCGGGGCCAAACGGGCGAGGCTTCCAGGTGATTTTGCACATTTGCATACTCGTAGTAATTTAAAGGGAGAACCATGAACTCTGCTCTCATCAGGAGAGGCCAAGAAAGAACCCAATCATCACAGTCACTACAGATTGCGTTCCGATAGATTAACAATGCATTCACCTCCACAAAGGATTTCAGATCATTTTTCATTTGGAATTGCAGAGAAAACACAATTGATTTGCCTTCGCAAAGCCCAGCAAGTTAGGGTCATTTATTCGTTACAGAAGGGGAGGGTGGCCACATGGCCCCCCTCAAATTTCCCAGGGCCCGGCGTCTTGATGCTGGGTGCTCTGGAGCACTGTTGGGGACAGAGGGGGGAGCCCCAATGCCCCCACGGTCCCTGCCAGCTCCCCGCCTCTATCGGGAGCCAGCACTGCTCCCACATGCAGGGAGCAACAAAAAATGCGGGAGCAGTTTTCCTGCTTTCGCCTGCTGGGAGCGGACTTACTGTTTGTCTCACTTGGCGGGAGCTCAACAGATCTGCATGAAAATTTCCAAAGAAAATTTCAGACCCCTTAGGCTCAGCATGGCAATTTTCCCTACAGATTTCTTAAGAGGGATAACAAGGGGGGGGGGGTCAAAAAGTGGCATTTTCCATCTTAACATCCATAGGAATCTTTGCTGTCAGCTAAAGAAAAGAATGTAGCCAAAATAGAAAACGTCAAACTTGGTGCAAAAGGAAAGCATTATTCAAGGAAGTGCCTTTGATTGGTTTGATCAGTAGTTTTCGAGAACTAGCTGGCCTCGACCATCACTGGACTTTGGGCCCTGGGCAGGCTGAAAATTATAGGGGGGTGTTCTATCCCCCACCCTGCTGTTCCTCAAGACACATCCCTGCTTAGTTTCAGATATCGAAAGTGAGACCGAGCTGTCAAACGTCTTTCTTGTGACCATAAATGTAGCTCTGGTCAACCCCAAACAGTTTTAGTTGTCGGGTATTTTGGTCTCTTATACAGAGCTTAATTTAGCAGGAGGAGCACCCTGGATTGAAACAAGTGACTGACAGAAAGCCAATGCAACTTCTTCAATACCTACATAGAGGGCATTACAAAAATACAGTTCGGGTACCAGCAGAGATTTAACACCTTATTACACACTAATGACATCTAGACATGTTCACTCTACACAATACTCCGTATTTGCAATGCTATGTGCAGAATGATAGTCGGTACAAGTTAACCTCCAGATGTCACTTTTCCCAACATAGCACCCACAGGTCAGTCTTCAGTCTGAATGAGTAAGGAAAACGTAAGCACAAGACACTCAAGGGTTGATTGTTGAGGACCAGGTAACTGTTCAGATGTTGATTTGCGATGCTTTCTTTCAGATACCCACTGTGAAGGGTTTAGTAACGGCTTGAAATATAACAGTTGTATTTTTATATCCTCTATACACTTGCTGGAGCTGTAAATCCCTATGAACTGCATTTGTCTACAAAGAAAATACCAATAAAGATTGAAACCAAGTTGCACACTAATGACATACTTACGATGCATGTAAATAGTGAACCTTGCTGTTGACAATGCTGATCTTAGAAGAAAAACACACAAAGTACCAGGGTTAGAGGCCTTAAACCCATCATAAGTTTGAGTGACATATTTTCAAAAAACAATTCTTGAAGCAATATCCATTCTCTTGCAACAAACCAACCATAAAGGCCATCCTGACTAGAAAGATTCCATGACCATTGGTTTGGAAGCAGTGGAGCAGGTCCAAAAGCACCAGTAATACACAATCACCAGAATGAAAAATATCACTGAGCTCATTAAGTACCACAGGTAATGCATCTCAGTACTGTGAGCCAGCCACAATCCAGACTGCAACTGATCCAAAATGTCAGCCTCATACAAATATTCTTACCATTGAGGCCCAACAAGATTGAAACACATCTGGAGTTGTTTGCTTTCCCAGTGTGGGCATTAGGAGTTCAATGCTCCCATTTGCTACTGTGTGACTGTTCTGTTCAAACGTCCTTGTGCCACTTGCCTTTCAGCATCCAGCCTGCACCGTCCCTCTAGTCTGGTTAATTTGGTGGGGTCCCATGCAGATTATCCTGTATGCATATAGTGGCAGCAGCACCACCACCCCCAGAACCAACTGATAGCAAGCAGTTTGTAGACCAGGCACACAACCTATGGCAAAACTTTGAAATCAACATATCAGTACATAAGATTCTCCTTTTACCTAGGATGCTCAGATTATGAGAGACTGGCCAGCCAGTACTCAGTAGTGCACTTCAACACTTCCAATTATTTCTGGTGGTGATGCACATATGGGCATCCTCGACACTGCAAAGGGAATCAGCCACAGGGATCTTACATGTGGCCCAAGATCGTCCCACAGATTGCATGCCAGGAACCTGTTCAGCAACATCAAGAATGTGTAAAAAACTGCTAACATTACAGAGAAACCTTCATGAACTGTGAAAATGAAATAAGCCATGAATGTATTATGCTTCTTTTGTGTCTCGCTCTGTTTAGTGATATCCTACAGTTAATATGCAGCCCAGAGACCTTATACACTGAACGCAGTGAACTATTAACTTAAGTTTAGGTAAAGCGGGCACTTTCCTAAAAAATTACGTAAAGGTATGTTTGTCCTAGATTGACTATTTTCTTGAAAATTCATAGAATTCCCATGGGAGTTTTTTGGGAAGATTTAAAGTATTTTTCTTCTTTCCTGTAAAACCATTTTTCTCCACAGAGAAAATACCATCATAACCCAGATATAGGGGTGTTATCATCCTGAGGAAAAACACGTAATTCTGATGGGTCTGGGAACAGCAGCTCCAGTCGTTTGGGAAGTATGCGATCCATGTGAGCACTGAGGATCTATTAACTTTCTCCAGGTGAAAGTTTGAGGCAAAAATGAGGCATTACAAGGATAATTGGACCCAGAATTACCGATTCACCTAGAAACTCCTCATTAGTTAGAAAGCTCTCAGAGTGCCAATTCTAAGAGGCTGGACATTCCACACTCTAGGATTTACCGGTACACATGGTATCAGTAACTACAGGGGTCGGAAAAATGTCGTCTCATTTAATGTACCACTTCGTGATGAGAGCCATAGACAACACTGTCCACAGGATTAAGTGTAAACTGGTATAAAAAAACAAGCATTTGCAATGCAATAGGTCTCACATTTACGCAAGTTTGAGCTATTGGCATTGTAAATGACAATGCCTTTTATTTATGTTTTGGTTTTTAAAACATAAATAAAAGACATTGTCCTTTACAATGCCAATAGCTTCAACTCGCGTAAATGAGAGACCTATTGCATTGCAAATGCTTGTTTCATCCCAGCTACTTGGCGCTGCCCTGCATGGGAATTCCTACCTGGAGAATGACAATGCTGTCCAGAACTGCCCATTCCTTCCTGACTTTGCCCAAATATTCTTCTGGGGGACAGTTCCATGGATTTACAACACAGTCAGTAAATCAAGGCCATTACACTACAAGTCTTTGCTCATAGACAGGACCACTGGAATAACGCAAAATTGTGGCTGCCGCGTTCTCGGATTATTTACATATTTTCCACACTTGCCGCATGATTCAGAACTTCTGTATCAGTTGCAAAGATTGATTCTAGCTTAGATGGATCAAAAGAGGCTTTAAAAAGCATCAGCCGTGGTCCCCCGGGGGGACAGACGCTTTGCAAAGATTAACTGTCACTATTTTGTTGCTGACGGCTGTATTCGGGTGTTAGAGTGCTGCTAATGAGGAGAAACGTTTGCCCAGACAGTACTACTGTGTTGTAAAATGACAAAATAGCAAAATATTGCGACAGAATGTGCCATATTACGCTGCATCATTGCACCTCTTCTGTGTCTGATTACGTTTGTACCTCTCCAGTCCCTGCAGCACCAGTTCGGACCTGGGTCTCAGGCTCTACAACAGCTCTGCTGACCTGGTTCTCTGGCTCTACAGCAGCTCTGCTGACCTGGTTCTCTGACTCTAGAGCAGCTCTGCTGACCTGGTTCTCTGGCTCAAGAGCAGGGCTGCTGACCTGGTTCTCTGGCTCTACAGCGGCTCTGCTGACCTGGTTCTCTGGCTCTACAGCAGGGCTGCTGACCTGGTTCTCTGGCTCTACAGCGGCTCTGCTGACCTGGTTCTCTGGCTCTACAGCAGCTCTGCTGACCTGGTTCTCTGGCTCTACAGCAGCTTTCCTGACCTGGTTCTCTGGCTCTACAGCAGCTTTCCTGACCTGGTTCTCTGGCTCTACAGCAGCTTTCCTGACCTGGTTCTCTGGCTCTACAGCAGATCTGCTGACCTGGTTCTCTGGCTCTACAGCAGCTTTGCTGACCTGGTTCTCTGGCTCTACAGCAGCTCTGCTGACCTGGTTCTCTGGCTCTAGAGCAGCTCTGCTGACCTGGTTCTCTGTCTCTAGAGCAGCTCTGCTGACCTGGTTCTCTGGCTCTAGAGCAGCTCTGCTGACCTGGTTCTCAGGCTTTAAAACAGCTCTGATGTCCCGGTTCTCTGGCTCTAGGGCGGCTCTGCTGACCTGGTTCTCTGGCTCTAGAGCGGCTCTGCTGGCCTGATTCTCTGGCTTTAGAGCGGCTCTGCTGACCTGGTTCTCTGGCTCTACAACGGCTCTGCTGACCTGGTTCTCTGGCTCTACAACGGCTCTGCTGACCTGGTTCTCAGGCTCTACAGCAGCTTGCTGACCTGGTTCTCTGGTTCTAGAGCAGCTCTGCTGGCATGGTTCTCTGGTTCTGCTGACCTGGTTCTCTGGCTCTAGAGCGACTCTGCTGACCTGGTTCTCTGGCTCTAGAGCGGCTCTGCTGACCCGGTTCTCTGGCTCTAGAGCGGCTCTACTGACCCGGTTCTCAGGCTCTAGAGCTTCTCTGCTGAACTGGTTCTCTGGCTCTAGAGCGGCTCTGCTGACCTGGTTCTCTGGCTCTAGAGTGGCTCTGATAACCTGGGTCTCGGGCTTTACAGCAGCTCTGCTGACCTGGTTCTCTGGCTCTAGCGCAGCTCTGCTGATCTGGTTCTCTGGCTCTAGAGCAGCTCTGCTGTACTGGTTTTCTGGCTCTAGAGCAGCTCTGCTGACCTGGTTCTCTGGCTCTAGAGCGGCTCTGCTGACCTGGTTCTCTGGCACTACAGGCTCTGCTGACCTGGTTATCAGGTTCTACAGCCGAGCGCTAAAACCCCGAATACAAATACCAGACAAGCTGTCGCCATTGTGAAAAAAATATAGTGCTTACCGACTAATGAAGGAGACAGTGTAACGCCGCAAGTAAAAGATCCAGTTCTGATGGGTTGTCCCAAAAGGAGACAGGGCGGTAACAAGGAGGGACTAAGAAGCCTCATTATCAATCTGAAGCCAGCATTTACCATGGACGATGACGCCAGCGAATGAAAAATATGGGCGGGGCTTCCACACCACTACTAAAGCATTCCCTAATACAGCATGCCTCGCAAAGCGAGCAGCGCATGCCCTGCAACGCTAGGCTCGACCTAACCAGTGCTTTGATTTTTTTGTTATTCTTTAAAGATAAACAGACTTTTTTCTAATTTAACTGTTTGTCTACCGTAGAGAGGTCTAGCTAGAAAACTTTGTACACTTTATGAAAATAAGTTGAAAACGGAAACACAGTTCTGCAAGAGAGAAAACATCAAGAGGTAATGAAGTAGGTATCTCTTTTTCTTTCTTTAACTAAATACATTGTGTGGTACATTTGCAGCCCGCAATTTTGCAGATTATTAGAAGGTGATTTTGGAAGGAAAGGAGTACTCAGCCTTGTCAAACAGTGGATGTGGCGTGTGGTAATTATGACCTAAAATAACTCATGTCACTGGTATAAGTTTGAACCCTCTTAATGGCAGCTCTTTAGAAGGAACAAAATAACTAAGCAGAGTTTCCTCTTATTAAATGAATTTTCACGATTAAACAAAGTAGTAATTTACTAATTATACCTCAGCAGAAAGAGAACAGAAGAAAGCAACAATTAAGAGGTTTCTGAAACACATGATACCTATAATTAACAAAAAGAATACAGCGTTGCATGTACGAGACCACAGGCCTTCCTTTTTTCCAGATACCTATATATGCGGATATTCACTACTGAATGTTGCACACAGTCAGTAGAAATGGGGAAAAAGAGGATAACGACGTCTACATAAGTTGTCATCACTGATTACCTTATCAGTAAGAAGTTAGTGTTAGTACTATTTGAATTTGTCAAAAACAGGGGCCTGCTCACAAACAGATTTGTGTTGGTTGCACAAGTTGTTAGCTGTGTAAACTCAATAACATTTTCTTTATTAAAAGCTGTTAGCTGTATCCTAGTTAGCCAGCTTAAATTAACATATCACACCATATAAAGTGTTTTGCACTATTACCAACGATATTTCAAACAATTTTGCAGCGCACAACAAATTTAAAAATACTGTGTTTATTTTTCAGCTGACTTTAGTAACTGAGTTCTACAAAGGGAAATTCAGAGTTCTGATATTTAATAGCAATTTCCTTAAAAGTCGTCACTCAATTTCACAGTATTTAATTAGGGATCAGAATATTTAAAAATCGAGCAAAGCTTTTGACATTTGTAACTCAATACATAGGGCACCAAGCCAGAAAAGTACGATTGGTGGAACAAGAAGAATACTTCTTGCTGCTGCTCTTGGGTATAAGAGGAATTGGTCCAGCAGGGTGATTTACTTTATTTGATGTCTTTAAGGGGCATTGAGTCTCCAAAGTAAGAGAAACCTACACTTGTGACTTGGGCTCAAGATTCCTGAACTCTTAAGAGGATCCATGCTGAAGGGATGAAAGTGATGCCTGCAGGGGGGAGACAGAGGTAAACCAGCAGATATAGGGCACACCGCCATATAAAACATGCCAAATTATAAGCACAGAGCAGCCTACAAATGCATGTGTATAGACTCCATTGTGTGAGATAAAATGGGGTCTTGCAGCATACTAAACAATGCACATGAACCCTACTTCTTAAGGCGCTCCAGGGTGTGTTGGTGCTCTTGTTACACAATTAAGTTTGCAGGATCACTCATCAGTTTCTTAATGAGTAGGAAGCAGTTTTTTTTCTGTTATACTAGTATGTTTTTGAATTTCCCAGTGTCTGTGTGTCAGTGAAAGGAATTTCTCAGCCATCAATTCCCTGAAGATATGTAAAAACTCCATCAATTCCCTGAAGATATGTAAAAACTCTGGCCAGCACTACAATGAAAGAAAAATCGATAGTCATTATGAATCTCCCACCTTTAGCACTTTCTCTTGCATGTATCATGTCAAGTAAGGAACCTAGACATTCCGGAAGGCACTTACTACGACACCAGACCATAACATGAGACCCTCAATCATATACACTATGACACATGAGACCCTCATTCATATACGCTATGACTGATGGGCTAGCCAATGTTTTCCATTCACAGAGGATGAGATGAGATGTGAGTAAGCAAAGTTCACGAGGCAGGATCACACGCTTGGTGCTGTACTTGGGTCTGTGAAAGCTATCAGATATCAGAATTTAATGAAATATCCACAAATCCAACTCTTCACCACACTGCACCATTGACAGTGCTACCAAGTAACTCAAAGAAACTGACAGAGGCAGCACATATCAATGATAGAGAGATTGGCACAAATTGCATCCTCATCACCATATGCCTTCACGGTACACGTTGTTGGTAAGTCAAAAGGCCCACTTGGATGAAGGTTACAGTGACAATAAAATGACCAAAAATAAGAACCTTGAATATACAAACACATTACACTCCTACGCCAATGATACCCAACTCATCCTCTCCCTGACGGACAAAACAACCACCACCAGAACCAAGTTCACGAACTGCATGACCATGGCAGCAGACTGGATATCAACCAACTGCCTGCAGCTCAACTCCGACAAGATGGAAGTCCTGGTCTTTGTCAACAAGACCTCATCATGGGACTCCACCTGGTGGCCATTGGAGCTAGGACACCCACAGACCATGCAAGAAATATAGGGATCATCCTAGATGACAAGCTCAACATAAAGGTTCAAGTCATCTCAGTGTGCACATCTTGCTTCAACATCCTACGCATGCTGCGAAAAATCTTCAAATGGTTGCATCTGAACACCAGATGGACTGTCATGCATGCACTCATTACCAGCAGGCTGGACTACAGCAACACTCTACATCAGAATCTCCAAACAACTCCAACACAGACTCCAGACCATCGCTGTAAGCCTCCAACTCGACCTACCATGCTGCACCCACATCACACCACACCTAATTAAGCATCACTGGCTCCCCATTCATAAGCGCAGCCAATTCAAATTTCTCAAGCACACATACAAAGCGATACACAACACAATACCAGAATACCTGAACAGCAGCATACACTTTCACCAACCGCCAGACAGCTATGCTCTGCCTCACTCTCTCTCGCACACATTCCCCTCATCCATAAAAGCAAAAAAGGAGGTCGCTCATTCTCCTGCAACGCACCCAAGACATGGAACAACCTCCCTCAACACATAATAGCCCCCTCCTCACTTCTTGAGTTCAGCAAGAAGCTGAAGACCTGGCTCTTCGTATAAGCACCTTGGGATCCACAAACCTACACACCTGCTCAAACGCCTGGATACCTTCTCAGGTGATTAGTGTGCTATACAAATCAATATAACATAACACATATGGGCTGAGGCAGAAGTCAACCTCATCACTATAAGTCAAGCCATAACCAGGCTATTAACTTCATAAAGTGTGAAGGGTCCTTGGAAATGGTGATCGCTGTGCTGCACAAAAACCTGGTCACTCTATATAACATTCCAAGTCACAATGTGAGGTGGTCAGTGCGGTAGAGAGCATATCAGAATTTATGAAGAATATTGTCACTGATTGGATGGCAAGGGGTAAGGTACTGGATCCATGTTAAAATATCGATGTTAAAAATATCGATGAAAAAAATATCGATGTAAAAATATCGATAACAAAAATATCGACTCCCTATACTCAAACAGGTAAGTACAATAATATCGACACAAAAATATCGATGTAAAAAATATAGAAGTAAAACATATTGACTTTAAAAAATCACATAACAAATAAAATTAATTAAATAATATTAATATTATTAACAAAATAAATGTAATATATTTTAACTAATTATAACAAATAAACTTAATTTAATAAATATAAACACAAAAAAATGTGTACATATACATATATTTACTTAAATACATTTTATTAACTATTATCTTTATTTAATTTATAAACTTTTTAAATTATATAAAAATAAAATATACACATATATAAATAATTTAAAATAAAAAAATATTCTATATTTAATTAACACAAACTATTAAAAAAAGAATAAAACATACATTTAATAACAAAATAAACACAATAGTAGTGAAAATGTTGGATAGCGAGGGGCTAAAAATTACTATTCCCACTCCAGTAAGTGCAACGTTAGAGAAAGCGCTGGATAGCGGAGGGGTAAAAATTACTATTCCCACTCCAGTGAGTGCAACAGTAGGGAAAGCGTTGGATAGCGGAGGGGTAAAAATTACTATTCCCACTCCAGTGAGTGCAACAGTAGGGAAAGCGTTGGATAGCGGAGGGGTAAAAATTACTATTCCCACTCCAGTGAGTGCAACAGTAGGGAAAGCGCTGGATAGCGGAGGGGTAAAAATTACTATTCCCACTCCAGTGACTGCAACAGTAGGGAAAGCGCTGGATAGTGGAGGGGTAAAAATTACTATTCCCACTCCAGTGAGTGCAACAGTAGGGAAAGCGTTGGATAGCGGAGAGGTAAAAATTACTATTCCCACTCCAGTGAGTGCAACAGTAGGGAAAGCGCTGGATAGTGGAGGGGTAAAAATTACTATTCCGACTCCAGTGAGTGCTACAGTAGGTAAAGCGCTGAATAGCGGAGGGGTAAAAATTAATATTCCCACTCCAGTGAGTGCAACAGTAGGGAAAGCGTTGGATAGCGGAGGGGTAAAAATTACTATTCCCACTCCAGTAAGTGCAACAGTAGGGAAAGCGCAGGAGCGGAGGGGTAAAAATTACTATTCCCACTCCAGTGAGTGCAACAGTAGGGAAAGTGCTGGATCCCACAACAATAAAAAACAAAAACAGCAACATTTTTATTAAATTTAATTTCCAATATTAACATAATTAATATTTAAATTTAAATATATTATTAACAAAGATAATAAAAAATCATTAATTACACATTAATTAACACTATAATATCCACAACACACACCTAAAATTAATTATAAACAATTAACATAATTATTAATTGATTAATTGAAATTAATTAACTAATTATCAAACAATTATAAATTAATCAATTAACACTTTTAACTCTATAAATTCACAATTATACATATTAATTATTCAATAAATGTTATATTATTAAATTACTTCCCACCCTATTCCCCTATAAACCCACAACCCGCTACAGAACTAAAAACACAAAATTAAACTTAAAATAAATTAATAACTAGTAAAATTTTAAAACATAATAAAATGACAAACAATTCTCATTAAAAACACTAAAATACATAACATTATTAATAATTCGATATTTTTGTCAACTATATTTTTGTAAACGATATTTAAGACGTCGATATTTTTGTAATCGATATTACTTACCTGTCAGTCGATATTCTTGTCAACTATATTTTTGTTGTCGATATTTCTTCCCCACGATATTTTTGCGGCGATATTTATGTCTCTCGATATTTTTGCGGCGATATTCCTGCTCTGCACCAAGGTACTACCAGCAGAAGAGATATTAAATAGTAACCCTAAGAGTAGGGCCAGTGGACTATGCACATGTTAGTGTTAGTTGTGGAAGAGCCACAGTTCTAGTATGTGTTGTCAAGGACTTCTAATGCGGAGCTAACCCAGAGCCATTAATAGATAAAACAACACTTCAGACCTCATAGTAAAACTGCAGAGATGAAACCTAACAATTACACTGACCTTCCACTTTTAGGTTCATACATGTAACAGACTCATCAAGATCGACAAATCAGTGGAGAATTCTGCACTGTTCACCGATGAAGCAATCTGTCTCTGTAGTTAATCTTTTTTCCAGCTCTGAGTTGTCACTGGTCAAAATGGGTAAAATTATGTATTATACTATCTTGGTGTGTTTTTTAACACTTAGCTAACTAGTTTTCTGTGCAGGATTTTAAACAGCATCACTTTTTAACAAAGAGACAAATACAATTTCAGAACTTTTGTTTCTGGAAACATATGCCTGCCTCCCTGCTCATTCATCCTGGTTGCCTTTTTTGGGTACAAACATCTGAACCCTCTGTACCATTGCTGTAATAATCCCATCTCAACCCGACAAACTGCCTAGTATCCAGCGATATGTCTGCAACCTAGGCATGTGACATTTTTGCTATTATTTTTTTAGGTAACCAGCTTAGCGAATTATGCAAGATGTATTCAAGAGAAGTTATCCACCCAACTTTGATGTCTAGGGCTAGATGTAGCAGTCAATCCTTCACCACTTTTTTAAGGGCTCTGAAGAAAGGAAAAGCCATTCCAGAAGTCACACTGTCTATCCCAGTTGTACCACAGGTTACAGAGAAGATGCATTTCTGGATAGTAGTGACTACGACTACTTGAATGAACAAGCTAGAGGCACAAAAAAAACAGAAGTGCTGGGTCCCGATAATGAGACAGCTCTTGCAATGCTAAAGTTTTGAATCTGGGAAAGACTAGGCCTGGGACGCAACTGAAGTAAAACTAGGACTGGTGCCAGGGCTGGAGCTGAGCTGAAGTAAGATCGGGATTGGAGCAGAGCTGAACACAGGCAAGCATGAAAGAGAGCTGAATTAAGACCAGGACTGGAACAGAGCCGGAGTAAGAGCAGGACTGCACCAAAGCTAAAGCTGGCAGGCCCAGAGCAGAGCTGAACTAAAGACCAAGACTGGATGAGACGTGTAGCTGAAGTTGGCAGGAACAGTGAGTAAGGCCAGGACTGGAGTTAAAAATCCAACAGTAGGAGCAAGCCAGAAGAGTTTCAACACACTAGTACTCCAATCAAAGGCTCTTTATACACTATTAGGATA
Organism: Calotriton arnoldi; assembly: GCA_963921515.1. NCBI lineage: Eukaryota > Metazoa > Chordata > Amphibia > Caudata > Salamandridae > Calotriton > Calotriton arnoldi. The sequence continues at coordinate 2,245,917 of CAWUFW010000954.1, forward strand.
GGTACCACCAGCCATGAAGGGACTGGCCTCAGAATGGAACTCACTGCAGAGTTGTTGAGGTTTGGTGGGCATTTGGGAGTGGAGTAGGTGTTTAGTGGTCATCTTGGAATGGAGTCTTACTAACAACTGACACTGACTATTTCACATGTGTAAGATTATCTTTTTTCGTATTCCCTATAAGTGAGGGTCTACACACATAATTTGGTTTCCATGTTAACCTGTTCTTACCCTATAAAAGGCTTAACAGTTGTTTGTTCCTTAAGGTTGTGATAAATGTTTTGTTTGTCAAGTTAATATTCACTTTCTACAGCTCTGCAGGTCTGAGGACAGAATGCAAATTGTTGATGTTGTTCCACAAGGGATGATGCTGAGACTCCCTAACAACCATTGCTGCAAAAAGTAGATATTAGGGGCCCCTCAACCTCAAATCTTAACAAAAAGAGAATTGGAATTGTAAAGACAAAGGAAAAATGAGAGCTGAACAGTGTGTGGGGGACTTTTGCCTTACACAGGTGATTAAAAGTAATTTTACAAAAACTGTTGAGTATGGCTAATGCCTGCAGTATCAGCAGCACTGGTTGAACAGATGAAAAAGATATAATAGTGGAGAAAAAGGAAGTTTTATTTTCATTCGAAATGATAAAAAACATTCTTCATTACAAAAAGTAAAGGGGCTACTAGACCATGCTAATGGAGTCAGAGTAGAACAGGCTTACATGCAGAGCCACAACCCTCCTATCTCAGAATTCACAGAAGATTGGGACTTGAAGAGCATGGGGTGAAACTGAAGGCAAGCAGTGCACCTAATTGTAAATAAAGAAATTACCTATAAAATAAATAGAGCAATAACTAAGGCGTAGAGCCTTGAGCTTAATGCCTGGTGCTTGGAATACACTCTAAAAATGTCAACGCAAAGGTTAGAAAAAGTGAGTAACTTGCCTAGGAAGGATGAGATTTGCACATGAACTATCTTTGGGCATTGGCAGGCAATAGAAACACTGGCTCACTCTTCAAACTCTTCATTGTCCAACAAATGACAAAGAGAAACAGGAAGGCAAGCAATTATAAAGTAGATGGTTCCTCCCAGAAGTGATGGAGACATACTTTATTGGAGAGTCATGAGTGATCGATGCATTACATTTTTTGTTGACTATAGTTGGAACGATGCCTGTAGATATAGGATTGTTATATGACAAGACATCTGCAAAACCGCCTTGGGTGCTCAGTGAAATGATGCGACAATTGCCAGGATCTGGTTTTGACTTAAATATCCCATGTTCGCAATTTGGAAGGCCTTCTAAGCCTGTCCTCCTCCTGAAGTTGATAGAACGATCATTGTTGCATCACAATAAACATCTGTAATCTGTGAATGGCGTCTAGAGATCACATGGATGATACACTTGTTATGTTATTGTAGCTCCTCACCACGCAGTGCAGAAAACATTCAAAAATACAATAGGTAAGCATAAAATACACTCTCGCCCCCCAATAAACAAGACTATATAGACGTGTTTTAATACACGAAAAGAACAAAGCATACGTGGCTCGTATCCCTGCTATCTGGAATGTAAACCCTTTTGAAACAGCCTGGCTGATCACTGGAAGTATAATTTTACTGGCAGTGTACCATTTTGGCATAACATTTTAGTAGCCTTCTCAGCAGGGCACAAGTCCTAAAAAAAGAAGTGGGGGGACGCTGACGTCACGACAGGAAGTGACGTCACGAAAGGTGGCTTGCACCATCAGACTCATTGCCTCCCCTCGCTCACCCCTTAGATGCTATTGCATCAGAGAAGCCAGCGCGTGAGCAGCAGCTCCGATCTCGCCCCAGAGAGGCCAAAGAGTGAATGTGTGGCTCCATTTGCTCCAGTTATCGAGCTCCCGGTAAAATAAGTGGGGGGACGCCGTCCACCCGCGTGGTACCCCGACTCGAGCCCTGCTTCTCGGACTGTCATTATGGATGGCCTGTTAATTCTAATGGTCCCTGTAACTCTGAAATTATAAATTTAGAGGGAACGCCGCTGGTGAGTGGTATTATCCTCAGAGATTTCACCCGCGGCAACGTTTCCGGTTGGTATACCAGAAAAAGCCACCTACGAATTGGCATGGTAAATCTGATCCCCGCTTGCTTCACCCCAAAAAATCTGAAGTTACAAGGAATACTGGGAACAGAAATAGTAGGAGAAGGGGGGGGTGGGGGGGGGGTTCCTGGTGTCATAACGATCCACTGAAAATGAGCGCCTTCAAATGTAATTCTTCATTCATGTTATCTTCGTCTGAGTCCCAGAGCCAGATGTAGTCACATTATAAGTTTCTAGCTGAGGACATGAGCCCTTATTTCCTATTTTCTAGGTCACAACGTGAAAGTCTAAATTCAGCCTTCCTGTGTCAGGCTTGCAGCGCGAGCCGGTGCCCAGGCGCAGCACGCGCGCACCTCCTGCTCGCCTCCTATTCCAGGCACGTCAAGCGTGCACCGGTGTGCAGCCGCTTAGAAATGCCGGTCACTGTATATCGACAGAGCAGTCACAGAGTTAACCATAGTCATTTACTGCTACACACCCGTCATTTGATGGTGGGGTCACGATTGCCAAAATAGCACAGAAGGAAAAAAGGTAGTTCCACACTTTGATCTGAAAAACCAACATGCTATTATGGAGTGAATGATGTTAAGCAAATCCTTCATGCAAACAGCAATCTGTGTTTTTTGAGCTGTAATTGAAACGCACTCTGTTTCCCGTGGAATTAACAGGTGACTGCGTCCATCAAACCTCTAGCGGAATAAATGGCCCTATTTGGAGAAAATCGTTGCTTGCAGCCGAATTCATCTAATGGCAGGTGAAAACGTTAACCAATGACTCTTGATTACTCACTTTGTCAAAAATCCTGAAACTTTTGCCCACCTTTTCCTACAAAATACGTATACCAGATTTATGTTTATGAGTTTATCCTTTATTTGACATGCCCTTTTCGTGATGTCAGAAAAATCATGGGTTTAACACATGAAAAATGGCTCTTTTAATCTTGAGGATTCTTTCATTCTTTAAGAGAAGTCTTCTGTTTGCAAGGAGTTACATAATGCAAAAATGCCACAGTTCCTTGGTGAAAATGTTCATTGCCAAAGCTCTATAGAAAGCCTGTACTTGAGTGTTGTGGGACGTGTATTCAGTGTTTTCTTTTCCATCACTAACTGTGGTGGATTTTTTGTTTGTTTGTGGTTTTTTCTTCTTTTTTTCCCACAAATTGAAAAGCTCGCCAAGCAATGAGATTGTGCTTTAGTATCCTTAACAGATTTTTGACATCTGTGGACATGACCGTCAATTCGGAGAATCTCTTTATAGATTAATTCTGTACAATAATAAGTCAAACATAAAAATAAACATGGCTTCAATGAAGACCCTCGCATCGTTTTACAAATGACAACGAGGAAGGAATACAAAAGGGACAATGAGAAACTGAGAAGTGAGCGCTTAAAAGAAGTGACAACTACAGAGATGAAACAGTGAAAGACCACGTGTGAGCATAAGAATGCATCTGTATTGAAGAGGGAACGGAGAGGTCCTAAGAGACAAGGGGGCATCAAGAGAAGGTAGAATATAAGACCAGCAGGAGGGCGTAGGCGGGGCAGAGATAAACAACAACGTTGACATAAGAAAGAGAGTAGGGTATAGCCATGAAAAATGATCTGTGAGAATAAGGCGGAGAATAAACAAGCAGTTTAATGAGACCAGATTATAAGCATTAGGAGAAGTTTAAGATCATTTTTTTTATATTATAAGAGAAGTGATGGTGCACAGAGTAGGAACAACTGACTTCGAAATTGTGGTCATACTGCCAGAAAAAGATTGGGCCACAGTGTGATTTTTTTAAATTCAAAGATTGATGAACAGATTTCGCACTTCTTAGAAACTGCTGGCCTTCAGATATTTGCAACCTATTGGTCGGACAAAGAGGATTGGCTTTGTGTAAAATGTTGGTGAGGGATTTTGGCCCTCTTATTAGGTAAACTAGCTCCAATGGGAAGCCATTGTAGCCTTAGTAAGATAGATGGTGATGTGGTTGAGTATTTAGCTTTCAATGAACAAGCAAGATGACACATGCATAGCTGCCCCTGAAGTTGCAGAGTGCACAGCCGGTCAAGGCAGAGCTGCCATAATCAGATCATGATAAAACATGGAATTGAATTATGGTCTTGAGGTCTTATTTGGGATGAACCTACTCATTCCCACAATAGTCAAAGTTGGAAGCCAAAGCCATAGCCATGGTCACTGGAATTATGCAGTAAGTGACGACCAAATTATGTGGCAGGGTTGGTTAAATTATGCAGCAGGAAAAAGCAAATTATGCGGCACATTTTGTGGCAGTGTTATTTCATTGGTATGTAATTATTACACGTGTTAACACTATCTGGGCAAAGGTTTCCTCTTCTAAGTGTCTGTTAGACACCTAAGTACAACAATCAACAAGTGAAAGGTAATGAGTTACTCTTTAGAAAGCACCTTCCACTGCGCAGCACCATGTGTGGCAACGTTTTTAGTACCTTTGAGTACCTGGAAAAAAAGGCAGCAGAAGATGGATTATTTGTCAAGTGCATCAAATCTATGATCATTCAGAAAACACAGTGGACTATCATAAATATGTGCAGGAGTTAAGAAATAAGTGCTGGTGTCTAGCACTGGCCAACACTGGCACAAATTAAGTACTAGAGCAAATCCACGCTGAGCATGGTATTAAAGAGTGTGCGCCTGTCAGCTGTGAACCAAAGTACACACCAGAGCTGCAGCCAGAGACCCAGCTCCAACTCAGCTACCAGACCAAGATGATGGATGGCTCCTTCACGAAGGGGGGTGCTTGCCTTAATTGACGTCCTCTAAAGTGGTAAAAGTCTGTGGAATCCTGTGGCCATCTTCCCAAAGCGCTGCTTCCTTTCCCCAAGAGAGGACTGTTGTTAAGCCGCTTCTAAACAATTCTGTTCCCCAGACTGCTATAGGTCTCCTAGAGCTATTGCTGTAAAGACTGAAAGAAGGCATTAGCTAGGAGAAAATGTAAGTGCTGCCATTTTAGTATTGCAGAAGGGACCTCGTGACCCTCTTCTGCAATACGAAATCTCTCTGGAGATGCCAGAGCGTGAACATCCGTTGGCAAATCCACAGCTTCTACTAATTTGTAATGCAAAAACAACAGTTGATGGACAGAATGCAGAACAATGTCATACATTCACCCCAGTACAGAGATCTGGGCCTAAATCCATCGTTTTTTTGCTCACCATGCCATTCCAGTTTGAACCCAGCCATATGCAAATCAGTCTTGACCCTGTGCCTCATGGGAACAGTCCAGCCCGAACTGCCAAGCCAGGTCCTCCCTGGACTGGAAACAAGCATCCTAGGACCGGTTTCGGGGTTTCACCCCTCTTCAGCCAGGATAGCTTGATTCCAGTGGCATGGAGAGCACGGGACCCACGTCTGGGCATACCCGTCCCACTCGGGTGACAAATGCAAAACAACAGTTGATGGACAGAATGCAGAACAATGTCATACATTCATCCCAGTACAGAGATCTGGGCCTAAATCCATCGTTTTTGCTCACCATGCCATTCCAGTTTGAACCCAGCCATATGCAAATCAGTCTTGACCCTGTGCCTCATGGGAACAGTCCAGCCCGAACTGCCAAGCCAGGTCCTCCCTGGACTGGAAACAAGCATCCTAGGACCGGTTTCGGGGTTTCACCCTCTTCAGCCAGGATAGCTTGATTCCAGTGGCATGGAGAGCACGGGACCCACGTCTGGGCATACCCGTCCCACTCGGGGTGACAAATGCAAAAACAACAGTTGATGGACAGAATGCAGAACAATGTCATACATTCACCCCAGTACAGAGATCTGGGCCTAAATCCATCGTTTTTTGCTCACCATGCCATTCCAGTTTGAACCCAGCCATATGCAAATCAGTCTTGACCCTGTGCCTCATGGGAACAGTCCAGCCCGAACTGCCAAGCCAGGTCCTCCCTGGACTGGAAACAAGCATCCTAGGACCGGTTTCGGGGTTTCACCCTCTTCAGCCAGGATAGCTTGATTCCAGTGGCATGGAGAGCACGGGACCCACGTCTGGGCATACCCGTCCCACTCGGGGTGACAAATGCAAAAACAACAGTTGATGGACAGAATGCAGAACAATGTCATACATTCACCCCAGTCCAGAGATCTGGGCCTAAATCCATCGTTTTTTTGCTCACCATGCCATTCCAGTTTGAACCCAGCCATATGCATTGTCCAGCATTCCGTCCATCAATTGTTTCTTTTGCATTTGTCGCCCTAAGTGGGAAGGGTATGCCCAGACGTGGGTCCCGTGCTCACTACACCACTGGATTCAAGCTAGCCTGGCTGAAGAAGGGTGATGCCCTGAAACCGGTCCCAGGATGCTTGTTTCCGGTCCAGGGAGGACCTGGCTTGGCAGTTCGGGCTGGACTGTTCCCACAAGGAACAGGGTCAAGACTGATTTGCATATGGCTGGGTCCAAACTGGGGTGGTGTGGTGAGCAAAAGAATGATGGATTTAACCCAGATCCTTGTGACTGGGGGTGAATGTTTGCATTGTCCAGCATTCCGTCCATCAATTGTTTCTTTTGCATTTGTCGCCCTAAGTGGGAAGGGTATGCCCAGACGTGGGTCCCGTGCTCACTACACCACTGGATTCAAGCTAGCCTGGCTGAAGAAGGGTGATGCCCTGAAACCGGTCCCAGGATGCTTGTTTCCGGTCCAGGGAGGACCTGGCTTGGCAGTTCGGGCTGGACTGTTCCCACAAGGAACAGGGTCAAGACTGATTTGCATATGGCTGGGTCCAAACTGGGGTGGTGTGGTGAGCAAAAGAATGATGGATTTAACCCAGATCCTTGTGACTGGGGGTGAATGTTTGCATTGTCCAGCATTCCGTCCATCAATTGTTTCTTTTGCATCTACTAATTTGTAAGGCAGGATTGATAACAGTGATTGAATGGAAATAGCTTTTAAGCGGATCTTAATTTGCAGCTCCTGAGAGATCTAATTGAAGATGTTGACTGTGTATGTGTTGGTATTAATACAACACAGTCCAAGACAGAGAGCAACAGAAAGCTGTCCATTAGTGAGGGCTTGGGAGACCATGGTGGGTTGTCCAACCCTACATTTCTTGGGGTAGCATGATCCATTTTTACATTACATTTTCCCAAAAATGTAGGTAGAAGGAAATTCAGTGATTTCCCCCAAATCTCACGATTTGAACAAGAGATGAAACTATGGTTAGCATCGAGTTCCCCAAGTCCCAAAATCAGCAGTTTAGCCACTAGACCACATCTTCTGAAAGCCACAAAAATATTGATATTACTTTCTTAGAGTAGCCACGTGTAACATCCTTGGAGTCCCCAGCAGTTCTTTTCACTGCAGCCTGTGAATCAATACATTAGCCATACATAACTTGATGAGGTATTAATTAATTTGCCAAAGTATTCATTAATTTGCCATACAGATCATAAATAATGCTTTGGCAACCACATTACCTTCATTGGTGTACTTATAAGTTCGTCACAGAAGTAGCAGAGTTAGTCTTTATATTTGTATGCATTTTTTCTATAGTGTGATTCTCGCCAACAGAAGACTTTACATGAACATGTGCCAAATGAACCTGATCGGGGAAAGTGACGATAAAGAAATTCGGCCCCAGTATTTGGAAAGAGCGGTATAAAAAATGCAGGGGCATATCAGCAAGGCGGCGCTATGAAATTATCGCCGCTTTTGCGTCCGTTTTCGGGCGAAAAGCGGCGATAATTTCATCGCCTTATCAGCAAAGACACGCTACCGCGTGTTTTGCTGATTTAGCGCCTACAACAACGCCCAGCTTTGCATCTCTAATGAGATGCAAAGTGGGCGTTCGATGTCAAAATAACTGGAGAAATGTCGCTAACCGACATTTCTCCAATTATCAAGCTGCACGCAAACAAGCAGAGCGATAAGAAAAGTAGCGATAACCACAGTTATCGCTACTTTCCTTACGCCTGCTTGTAATCTGACTTAGCCATGTAATCCAATGGGAGGTGGATTACATGGCTAAAACCACCCTACCCTATCAGCAAGGTATCGCTGGTCGCAGTGCGATTATCGCTGGATTTCCAGCGATAATCACACTGTTTTCCAGCTAACGCATGGATTCCTATCGCTTGGGAGATAAGCGTTGTTGATAGCACGCTATCTCCACGATAGAATCCAGCGTTAGCCTGCGATAATTATCCTCGCGCTAAAAGCGCTGAGCGATAATTATCTCAGTCCCTTGCTGATATGCCCCGCAGTTTACAAATCTGTTCCATCGGAGTACTCTAGCTGAAAGATGAACCATACCTGGTTCAGGGATATATGTGTTATCCAACAATACCAGATTACAATGTAAGGAAGATAAGACACCAGAAATTGTACCTACTAGAGGGATCTGTAAGTAATCTATTGGTAACTAATTCCGATCATAAAATCGATCAGGGCAGAACGTCACCTGCAGACATCAGATTGTAAATCACAGGCCTGGTATTCCAGTTCTAGTAAGGAAACTCATGGGGCGAATCCACTGCTTTAAGTGGAATGAAAAAGGTAGGTGGGGTCTGTAAAAGGGGTGTGGCCAAAAAAGCATAACAAGAAATCCTTTCTAAGAGTTGCCTATGTAATTAAGGGTGTGGCTTTTTAACCAATACAATTGCGCGCTTCTCACAGAGCGCCACCTGAACAGTAGCTGGGTCCCTAACTGAATTTTATGAAATTGCATCCAGTCATATAGCACAAAATAGACACACACTTAAAACAAGCAAGACCTATTGGCTTTCCCAATGCTTGTTAGCACTATCAAAGACATGAGCAACAACTATTGAAAAGATGAGACTCTGAATTAAACATTACTACAAAGCACTGCCTTTTCACTTCCTGTGAAGTCCATATTCCGACAGCTGTGGCTCCCTTTCAAACAATTACAATTTGCACATATGTGACAATCAATCTGTGCACTCTGCAGAGGCCAAGGACTGGATGTGCATGCAGTCTGCACATTTTTATGACCCACACACAGTCAGGCACATCCAAAGACTCGCACTGCCTTCATCCTCAGAGCTCTCAATCATGTTCCATTTAGAACACCACCAACAACTTGAAGTCACCCAGGTACATGGAAGTGACTCAGGTCACACATGCACTATACAAGATTCACATGTTGCACTAAAAAATACAGAAACACAGCATCTGGAAAAATCAAATAATCCTAGGTATTGCGACAAGAACTGAAACATGAAAAGTAAGCAGGGACTGTGCTAACGACATGGGTTAATTTAAAGGTGTTGACAGTGATTATTGAGAAATCAGGCAGTGTTTCTGCCCATAAAGATAAGGATCTCTTTCAAAGTCAGTCAATACCGGGCAGGGCCAGACTGGCTGTAGCAGGCAACCAGGGCCGTTTCTACCATTAGGCAAGACTAGGCGGCCGCCTAGGGCGGCAAAAGAGGGAGGGCGGCAAAATCCAAGTTCTTTTATATCTAATGCACAAAGCTGCCAAGGTTTCAGATTGCCATGTGGGCTAGGTAATTAACGAAAGAGTGAAGAAAGATTAAGAAATGAAGGGGCGGTCTATGAAAGAATGGTTAACGCAGCAGAGGAGGCGGGGTCAGGAGCGGGAGGGGTAACGCAGAGAAGGAGGAGATACAGGGAAAGGGGGAGAATGATGGAGGAGGCAAAGATAGCAATAAAGGGTAAGGCAGCGTGCAGGAGGCCTCCGAAGAAGTGGTATGCAAGAGAGGTGAAGCTGCACACGAGACGACAGCGCGTGAGGCAGAGGGCGAGAATGGGTCCGGCGCGCCTGAAGAAGTAGGGGTTTGCATGAGAGGTGAAGCTGCACGAGACGGCGTCGGCGGTCTGCAGCGCGTGAGGCAGAGAGCGAGGCTGGAGTCCGGCGCACTCTGCGCGAGGCCAGGATCTGGCGCGAGGCTGGAGCCCTGGAGCGAGGGCGGTTGGGAGGGAGGGCGCTAGATGGCCGCGTGGAGAGGACAAGGCTCGGGGACGTGCAGGAGGCACTGCGAGAGATGGCACAGCGGAGCGGGGATAACGGGAGGGAAAGGAGGGCGGAGGAGCCAGCTGAGGTGTTGCGGTGATTCGGGCGAGAGAGAGGGGAGGGGGTGAAGAGGGCACAGGAACTGTAGGGGCGGAGGGGGGTAAAAGAGGCATAAAAGACGGTTGGGGGCACACAGCCTATTTGTATGTATATGAGGCTAGCGCCGAGAGGGGCACTGGGGCAGGGGAGGCGCTGGAAGGGTGGGCAGAGAGGATCAGAGGAGGAGGGCTCAACGAAGGAGTCACGGAGAGGGACACACACCCGTGGGGGGCCACCCCTGTAATATAAATACTGAGGGAGAGTGGCTAGAGAGGAGGGAGAGCAAGAGAGGAGGCTGGAGAGAACGAGAGGGAAGGAGGTAGGGGCATACAGAGGGGGGCATACAGAGGAGGGGGAGGGGTGAAGGAGGCAGAGAGGCAGGACCTGGGAGAGGACAGGCCGTAGAAACATGGAGTAGGAAGAGCAGGGCAGTGTGGAAGACCTAGGAGCAGAGACCAGGGGAGGCGGGGGCTGAAGGTCTGTTGTGGATAGGACCGGCAGAGACATGTAGGCGGGTGGGAAGGAGGGTATGGGGCGTAGTGTGGCGGATGAAGGTTGCGGATGGGGTAGAAGGTAGGAGCAGTGGTGGCAAGGAGGAGGGCTGAAAGTTCAGGGGTAGAGTTCCGCCCCATTGAGCTAACCAACACAGTAGCTCTGTCTGTGAGACTCTGCAGCACATCTGGCCATGATGCTGCACGACTCATCCATACAGCGGAGGACTCATCAGCACACCCGGCCATCAGGACAGTAGGGATTCCCATAAAACCCTCCCACATACCTGGACATACCTTGGGGCTCATCATCATATCAGGGCTTCATGAAAGACGTATCCATACAGCATAGGAAACCCAAGAGTCATCAGCACGCCCAGGTATGCAGTTAGACTCGTCAGTAGCACCGGTCGGGCTCTAAGAGGCATTAGTATAACAGTGGACTGAGTAAAACTCATCAGCACTTCCAAACTCATCAGCTGGTAAATCGGCTGCGCCACAAGATTAACCAGCACAGCAGGGACACTGCGCGATATATCAGCAGAGCAGCCTGTGCTCCAAGACTTTTTAACATTGTTAACACAACCCAGCCTTCCAGGAGGACTCATCAGCACATATGGAGTTTCAGCTAGGTCCTTCAGTGGCAGGATATCGGATGTTGGCATGCGGTGCTGCCAATGCCATATTCATTGGCAGGCAGCAGGCCAGTGTGCGCCGTCAGTAGCATTAAGCCAGGTGGTTTGAGCCGGGTCGAGCCCATCACGGGAATCGCCAGTATTGGACCCTGATACCGCGGAGGGGCAAGGTGAGTTGCATTGCTCACTCTCGGCTTTGCAATCTAGGCACGCAGGTTATCGGTCCCGAGACCAAGCAGTGTGTGGCCTCCACCCTTATCCCTGCTGCCGTGCGGACCAGTTGCTTTGCCCCTTTGCCCCCTCACAGAGTTGGGGCAGCAGCACCTGCTCCAGTCCAGGCGCCCAAGGCAGGAGTCGATGAGCGGCTCAGCCAATCCCTGCAAGCGGTGCAATATAATCAGCCGCGGCCCTAGTCGCCACTACCCGTGGCTTCTCCCGTCTCACCTCCTATGCAGCGCATGGATGCACGCTGGGGGCCGCAGGCAGCAATATCATCAGCCCTCCCTCCGAATATCAGTTCTGGGGGTTGACGGCCTTGGTTGGGAGCCTCTACGGTCTTGCGGCCTTTGTTCCGATCGTAGTGTGGGACAGGCTCTGGCTGGCCCTCTCCGTTTGAGAAGCCTGAGATCTGCCCCTAACCTGCACTGCACAGCAGCAGCAGCCCAAACCTTTTGAAGAACTGCTGCGGCGACCCGCCTATTGTTTTAGAAACAACTCTGACTGTGACGTCTATTAATTACTTTGTACCACTTTGTAGGCCGAGCTCTAGCAGCTGAGCCAGAGCCCCCGAGCCTGTCAAGAGAACCACACTGCCACTGCAGCTGTAACTGGTGCATTATAGCAGCCCCCGCCCCCCCCTGCGCTTGACAGCTGAGGCACTATAAGGCGTGACATTGCATTTCAGTACGGTGATGCCGACCACCACACTGAAATGCGTTAGTCTAACGCCTGATGCGTGATTCTTGACAGGGCTGAATGCATTAATTCTTCTAGCCTGGATGACAGGAGGAGAGAGTGATGGTAGTAAAAGGGAGGGGGCGGCATTTTTCAATTCTCGCCTAGGGCGGCAAAACACCTAGAAACGGCCCTGCAGGCAACAGGCGTTTTTCCGGTGGCCCAGAAGGATGGTGGCCAGTTTTGTAGTGGTGGGGGCCGGTTTTGCAGAAGGGCGGCAATATTGGCCCCCTGTAACAAAAGCAGCAGTAGTGTTTCCCAACAGAAGATCTCCTCCCCCTGGGGCCAGTCCAACTTAATTGCCAGGGCTGGTTTGTGTTCTCAGTTCGGCCCTGCTGCCGGGACCGAGACTCGGCTTGAATCGCCACTTAAAGCCCCGAGATGAACGTGGTTTCAATCACAGTATGGTAGCTCAGTAAGTTAACACACCCATTGCAGAGATCTGCATGTGATCTGAGTCGATTAAGGCATGCAGGTTGTGCCTTCTTCCAGTTCCATTGAATTCAGCTCTTGTCAGCTCCCAGAAGCAGAGTGCTACGAAACCAGTCCGAGATTTACCAGACCAGCCCACAACTGTTCGGAATTTTCAACATCCAAAAGGAATATGGGGTCACGTTCCATTCATTTGTAGGCTGCGCCTTTGATATAACGAGGTATAATCAGGTGAGTAAAAAAATAAAGAAAGAATAAACATATTAAAAACAAAACTAGTGTTAGCCCTAGTGTAAACACTGACATCTGCCAGTTTTTGGGATTCTTGGTGAAATGTTATATGTACCCTAGTGCTCCCAGGACCACCTTAGACACATCACTGTGCACTAATTCTTATGCGCAGTGGCCTTCCTCTAACTTTCCTTAACAGAAGATGGCAAATGCTGTTTTCTACACTCTTCAGGAGCAATCCCACACAGTAGGGTCCAGATTTTCAAAGATTTTGCATCAGGTTTAGGTCACTTTTTTGACGCACGCCCGACGCAGAATCCTTTGTGGCATTTACAAAGCAAGGCAAATGGTTATTTGTGTTGCTTTGTAAAAAAGGCAGGGACAGTTCCTCCGCTTGAGCCAAAGAGCGCAATCCCACTAACCAAAATGCCACAAAAAAGCCCCAGAGATGAAAAATAAAATGGTAAAATAGTTAATTTATTACCATTATATTTTTCACCCTCCCCGTCCTGAACCGAGTGTCAGAACGGGGTGGGGCTTGTGGCGTCGTAGCAGAGAGGTGGGTGGGCTGCCTGTGCACTCTTCAAAGAGCCCATGTCTCCTTGGCCGGCCGTCTTAAGACAGCTGAGTTAGGGAAAATGCAGGGCTCCTGTGACCTAAGGAGAGGTAAAAGAGGCCGCTCCCTCCAATCCCGGCGCTGCCCTCATGCAGCATGAGAGCAGCGCCAGGATTGGTTAGGGGAGTTGTTGAGGGTCCCGTGCTGGATGAGAAGGTAAAAACTGGACCGGAGCACCGAGGACGTTCGTATAGGTAAGTGAGGTTTTTTTTCCTTTATTTAATGTGTCCCCCCACGCATTTGCCCGCCCCACCACTCTCTAGTGCTGCCAGCCGCGAATGAAAAAATGTAACGCAGAGCATTGCACTGTCTTGCGTCACTTTATGTCAAATAGGCATTCCATGGGTGGTGCATGGACGTTCCTGTGCATCCACCCATGGATTTTGATGCAAACCCATGTCCCCAATGACTTGTAGAAATGGATTTGTGGCAACATGCTGCACCAGCCTGAGGCTGGCGTATTGTGGAGAAATATCTTTATTTTTCCTCATTACTTCCTGTTTGCATGTGTGCTGTTGCATTCTGCAGCACACATATAAAGAGGGAATCGCCTCAAAGGAAAGTTTTTGTGCAGGTAGGTACCTGACCTGAATGGAAACACCCTTGCACAATGGCAAGTGCGCAAGCACACGGAGAGAGAAAAACCGAACCATTTCTTTGCAAATACGGGGCAGTTCTACTCTGTTCCGCTCACGCAATGCAGCGCAGCATTTTCGCTTGCTGCGCTGCGTTGCATGAACTCTTTGAAATGATACCCCTAGTTAAGTATGTTGGGAGGTTTCTTTGCGAGCATCGCCTAAGGCAGTATTAATTTAATTGTCAGCTGTTTAAACTTGAGTCTTGGTAAAGTTCTGTGTACAAACAGGCCCACTACTGTCATATTTCTGCAGCACTGCCTGTCAACAGCTGGCTGCGGCTGGAGGAGGTTCGCACCGCTGCCTACTCCCAATTGCACAGGCTCCTGGGAAGGGGGGGGGGGGGTCCTTCCAGGAGCCTGTGCAATCTGTGTGTGTCACCATCACGATTTCCCCAGCCATTGTTACTGACACGCCGTAGGTGGCTCCTAATGGAGAATACATTTCTCATCCAGCGACTTTCGAAATGTGTATCTGGAAATGTCATTTGCAAATCCGCTCGCACATTTGCCTCCATTCTTCCCGCTCCGCCATCCGTCATTTTCAGAGTCAAAGCATGCCTGCAACTTTCAGCGAGCTGTATTCACACCGCTACAAATTGCAGCCAGGGGAAAGGAACGCCAGGCAATTTTCTTGTTTGTTGGTAAGTATCATCTGCACCAGCCCTGGCGGGTGACATTTTCAAATAATGTTATTAGTATTTTCAATAGCTTCAATCTCCCTAAATATCCGAGACACGGCGAGAATTATGCAGGACTCACGAGCAGGCCGGCTGTCGCGAAAATGACGTATGTTCGGAACGTGCCAACCTGTGTGGGGGGGGGGGCAATCATGGCAAACACAAAGAACGGCATCAAAAGGCAGCAGCGCACTTTTGAGTTACTCGCATTACACGTGCACAGTACTGCAGGCCGGAAAGAGGTGTGCACGTATCCGGGTTTATTAAACGAACCAAGGAACGAAGGGGCTCCCGAGATAATGCAAGACTCCCCTCTTTGTACTTTATTTGCCATGGTTCTTTGGGGCTACAAAGCGCAACCTCCTCGGTGACGTAATGTAAAGTGCCCCCCCTCCCCCCCCCCAGTATAAAGCGATGCAGGCCCCTTGAGAACGCCACAGATCATATGTATCCATATAGGCCTTGGACTGAAAGGAAGACCCCCCCCCCCCCCCCTTCTGTCCCGCAAGAGCTTCTGATGTCTCTGCACACCTTATACATATAACTGATTAAAAAAAAAATCAGGGTTATTTTAATTTCAATTTTTAAATTGATGCTGTTTCGGATTTAATGTTTTCGTTCTGCCTTTCTTTTTGAGCATAATGTAAAAAGTTAACAATTCGATTTACTACCGCATATTTCAAAATGATGTACTTCTACAGAAAGTCAGTGCACTCATGGTCGCTTAACACAACTGAAGAAAGCACACACAATGCACTGAACAGAGCCTTATACTTGGAGTCACTTTCTGAAAATTATATTTTCTGCCTTAACTACGGGAAATGACCGGCGCCACCCGCACCTAGGGGCGTGGCGCCCTTAGTTGCATCTCGGGAGGGAGCCAGTCTGTTCTTTCTTTCCAGTTGGGGCCAGAGGGGGCCGGAAGCAAGGATAGTCTCTGACGTCATCAAAGGACGCAGGTGGTCCCCCCCCCCGGCAATGATAAAAGCGGCGGGAGAGGCAGGGAAACCCTCTTTTGTCCTCTCCAGCAGCTCCCGAGGCGGCCGACCAGCAGCAAGTTACCCACCCACCCATCCCTAAGGCTAAGGACAAGATTGGCGGAGTCCCGGGCAAGAAAAATGGTGTGGACTCCTTTTGGCATGGACTGTCTGACCCTGGAACAGGGCGAGCATTCAATGGGGGCTCCGGGCTGGCGGGAGGGGGGACTGACCTGCTGGTGGTCCTGGACTCTCCTGCCCTACCAGAGATGCCAGTAGGTGTGTTAAGAAACTTTGGAGGGGGTATCCGGTGTTCAGGAACCCCGGTAGGGCCAAGGCGTTAAGCAGTGCCCTGGTGGTAGAGCCTCTGGGATGGAGGACTGGAAGTTACTACTGATAAAAACAGTGCAAGTTGGGGCCTGCTGGCACAGCAAGCACAGGGGGATTCATTACCGAAGTGCATGTCTTGATATCCTGATGGGTAAGGCCATGTCTGGAATGTAAATACAATCTTTTGCTTAAATGTATTCTTTGGAAAAACCTACCTCTTTTGGCTACCATGTGTGTTGTTTGATTTACTTGTGCCTGAATAAATGGTCAAGCGTTTCAGTCAACAAACAATTAAAGATTACTTTACTTTATGGTGTAATAAAGGACTACGCCGTGATGGCCAACTATCTGCCTTATGTTTTTCTGTGGTGCAAAAGGGGGGAGGAGGGTAGGGACGTTGTTTTGCTGGGGCGACTCGCACGTTGTATGCACACTATAACTCGCACGATTCTAGAAGCCAGGCCCTTTACTCTGAAGTAGTGCTGTGAAGCCACAGCTGAAGTCTGATATCTCTACAAGGTCCCAGGGTCTTTGCAAATGCCTCATGTTTCCACACAAACGTATGGCCACTCTGCACAATACGGACGGCTGAAAGCGGAGAATCTGAACACAAAAAATAACCTCACAGCACAGTTGTGAAATATCTGTGCAGAAAGAGTCCGTAGCCATGATTGCAGTAGGCTCGGCCAAGCTTAGGCATGGGGCAAAGAAAGGACAGATAGTCCTTGACGGTATGTAAAACCGATATCTTCTAAAGCATGGATACTTGCAAACGTTTACGGGGGGTCAAAATGTATGGTCAGCGATGTAGCCGAGGGCCGCACCGATACCAGCATAGTAGCGGTGCCGCATTAGAGGGGGTTAGCGGTAAGGTGGGTGTAGAAGAAGCGAAGAATAAACATATGGTGGCTGAACTGCACAACGTGTAACCAGAAAACCTGGGATTAATCCCAGTTTCTCTACTTAACCAAATAGAGTGATCCTAGGCAACTGCTTAATTTCACATTCCCTCCTCTTTCTTCATAATCACATATAGGAGAACCTTGAAATGTATGACTTCAGGATGTGTGCTGTACAAAACTTCCCCCAGTGTTTGTTTGAATAAACTATGATGTTGTTCATGTATAATAATGGAACACAGGCCACCCAAAGAGTGCACATTACAACTGATTTACCTCCTAGTTCACGATTGGCATTGTTGTTGGGAGGGGGTGGGGGGGCGGGGAATAGAAGAACAAGTGTTACCAAATTCATGTTTGAAAACTATCCCTTTAAAAAAATACTCTGCAATGCACTGGTATAATCTATGTACTACGATGAAGCAGTTTTGCATGTTAATGAAAAATACTTTAGAATTTTGAAGAGACTTTTTCATACTTTTTCACGTATGCAGCAAGTTGTCTTTTAAAAATAACTTGTTTCTAAAGTTAAGAGGCTCAGGACACCCTATATACTTCCTTTTTTTAATTTGAATTAACTTTGAAATACACGTTTGCTTGCTTATTTAACATCTTTTTAATGTTAGTGCTGTGTTGAGTTAACAGCCCAGTGCTGCTGTTGACCAGGGGGACGCATGCAAAGGTCAGGAGGGCCGCATGCAGCCCCAGGGCCATACTTTGAGTATCACTGTTCTAGAGTACGCCACAAAACGGATACTCAGCGTTCCCGCTCTCAACAGGTATGCCCTTACTACTTTAAGTACATGTGGTGATCTTACCAACGCTTGTCTTAACAAACGTGGGAAGGCCTATTTCTTAAAAACTGATGGTCTTATACTCCTACAAATCAGACCGCTTTACGGAATGAGTGCTCATAATTCTCACAGTTCTACCTCTGTTTAACTCAATCTCCAAATTTAAGCTCTACAGTTAAATATATTGACTAGTGAAGCGCTTTACATGCTCAGCAATATATTCAGAACCAGAGTCTTAATGAGGAGTAACACCTTTGCTGACAGAAGTAGGAGGGATTGTCATAAGGGAGCGAGAAGCAGCAAGAGAAGAAAGACTTTGATGATCCACCCAAAGTAGTGCTGGAGAATGGAAGGCCAGCCTTCCTGGGCACAACTGTGTTAACACACCAGAATGTTTCTAGCCAGATTACACCTCCAGCTAAAACTGATAATGCTAATTGTTGTCGGTGAACACGTACCCTGTAAATGTATTGAAGTGCGAGCCAGAGAAAGTAGCACTGAAAGGAGAAACAATTAACAAAACCATCATTGTGTTTGGAAGGGAATGCTCATCTCTTATCGGCATGGCCTGCGGATTTTTCTTGTCCGTTTGCACAACTTCAGTTGCACAGGTTGCACTACCTCCCAGATACCAAGGGCATTACTTTGTTTAATAGTCCACAGAGAAGTCGACTGGGGTGATTGCTGCAGATTGGATGAGGCACAGCTAAACCATTCACCTATCTTGTCCATCACAAACCTCTCATCTCTGCTCCTACTGACCCTTACTGGCAGCCTACAGACCAGTGGTACATCTAAATATTTTCCAATAGACTTATGTATGATATTGTCTCGCTCTATTTATACCATAAAGAAACAAAGGCACCATATATTCCAGAAAGAAAACTGGGTACTAAACATATTTTGACAACAATGCTTCCCTGCAATATCATTTCAAACCAATCATTTCAAATCTTAAACTCACTAGGTCCATGATGCAATTGTATCAAGAGCAACCTTTTTTTTGTCCTTCAATATGTTTTAATGGTTCAATACGGAAGCACGTCACAAAGCACATCACTCAACATGCTTTCAAGAGGGGTGCAGGGACAGCTTGTCCTATTCTCCGCAGCGAATGATGACCACAGTCCCCTATTTTTTCCTGTATGGTACGTTCCATGCCCATCCCACACAGCCAATATTCCATTGGGTCTGTCAGTTCTTGCAGCACTTGCCTTCACCAGGCCAGTTCATGTTTGTCTACCTTGAACCTCCCAAGGGAGAGGTGTTCTGGCTGACTAGACTTTCCTTGTCCTGATGAAACCCACTGATGTTATCTGAAGGGTCGGAAAGTCGGCAAGGACCTTGTTTTGGAATGCTCAGTTGAAACCATTTCTTGTAGCCCAATGCACAATAAATGTGCGCTTCCACTGAGTGAACTGAACTCAGACTGTGATTTTTACACAATTTTATGCAGTGTGAACCAGTCTGCTAGTTCGTACAACCTCAGAGAATGCGTCACACTTCACTGTCAGTGCCTACATGGCGCTTCAAAAATACCATCTTTACATTTGTAGGCAAGTAACAATTTATCAAAACATAAAATCATCAATTATGAACGCAGACATTTTGTGGTATATTTTTCTTTGTGATATGCTTCCTTACTAAGTGATTGAGTCATTCAGCACAAAATAAGACATGTTTGAGACATATGTGTCATGAAGCTATCCAGATTATAATTTGAATGAAATGAAAGGTTTGCCATTATATCCTAAGAAACCATTTTGTCTCAATATCCCTCTATTTATAGGTACTTGTGCAGAGGCTCAATCATTTTCTGGGTTGAACCCTCAACATTCATAGCTTATGTGCATTACTTCCAGTAGACATATAATAATGTGGTAGTAGGTTGGATTAACTCACTTTTTCCAAGTGGAAACCAATGCTCCCTCACATGGGAAGATTAAGGGGCCGATTACGATGCGGTCGGAAAAGGCTCCGACTGTCGGTCTGAGCCTTTCCGACCGCATCGTAATATGTCGGTCAGATTCCTTTCCGACTGCCTCATTACGATGGAGGGAGTCGGAAAGGAATCCGATCGGTCATTCCGACTGGCTTCCGACGGGCTCGGAGAGCCCGCCTGCCAGTCGGAATGCGGCCAGTAATCCCAAGGGCGGCTCTTTCAGCCCGAGGGATTACGATGCTAGGTTTCGGCAGCCTTTCCGTGCTGGCCTTTTGACACAGAAAGGCTGTTGGAACTCGACTTTGGGGGCCCCCAGCAGGGCTCCCTTGGGTGCACGGCCTCCAGTTGGACGCCGAGGGGGCCCCTATGGTGCCCCCCTGTTGATCCCTGCACCCCGTGGCAGGCACCTTCCCCACCGGCCTCCAGCCCCCCTCCGTTTAAGCTGCATCGCCATGCTTCATATAAGGTGGGATATGATGGAGCTGGTAACCTGATAAACCAACCTTTGCTTCTCCAGAATGTGTACTTCCCTCGGGTCATTTTACATAAGCTCAAAAATGTTTAGTGAAATGTGAGATGTTTAGTTCACTTTGATGGCACTTGGTGCCAGAAAATAACGAATGGTGCTGCACAAACTTGGAGAGCTGCACCCCCATCATCTAATTTATTGGTGAATTTGTGTAGTAATGTGCTTAGGTAAGCCATTCTGTTGCCTTTCTTGACCTTTTTATTTGCATGCATTCTAGTGCCTTCTTATGCCACTTTGTTTGCAGACGCTCTGTTGCTTTTCTTGTTTAGCTTTAATGTTCTACATTCTATTCCTGACAGATGGCAGTTACCAACTCGGTCTGCTGGCTTCTGGATTGTCTGTGTGGGCTCACAAAGCCTTTTCCTCAACAATCAGGCTTAGATATTAGTTCAAGTATGGACCGAATGGAAAGTTCACTACTTGTGTTGCTAACTTAACCTACTGAAAAGGGTGCCTATTGATGTTGACAGCAGGGGGTCTGGCTAAAGCCATCCAATCCATAGGGCGCTTTCTGACGCAAGACTTCTATCACGGCCAGAGCCCTTTGCTGGCCGCACTAGTTTGGGTGGTTCATTGAAGTCTGTTTTCTTTGGGTGCTTTTTCTCCCTCTTTGGACATTCCACCATACTCTCTTCACCAAAAGTATTATTCCTCAATAATCAGGCACTTGCTACTCTAAAGAAGATGCAGACCTCAACAAGCGCATCCCCATGGCACTCAGCTATGTCCATGAGCCATGTTTCTCCTTCCTGTTAAAACTCCAGATAAATAACGTGTTTCGGCTTCTAACAGCAGTACTTACACCAAATGATCAAACGGCCACCAATAATGAAAACTAGAACCCAGTTGGGCCCACCTCAAAGGCTGCCCCTGACGTTCCATAACAGAAAAACTTTACTTCTTACCTTGGGAAGGATGATAAGTCATTCAATGACAGTGATACATTAAATATGCTTCCCTAATAGTATAATAAAATATTCATAAGCAAATTTTCAACAGAAAATGTGTAACATCCACCCCTAACCCTACATTTCCAGAGAAAAGTCAATACATTTATTTCATATGAATTTAGCTCTGAATATTCCTTATCACCATTTTCCCTTCAGTATGCTGATATGTGCTTGCATACACTTGGAGTCAACAGGACCAGTACTCCTCTGGGCAAAAAACAAATAAGTAAAATAAAAAATAGACATGCAGTCTACCACTGATGGCAGTGCTTTTTAAAAAAAAATTAAAGTGTGAAGGATTTGACTAGGGGAAAAAAAAATGTCCTACCATATTTAAAAGGAGACTTAATCTGCATTCAAACAGTGACTCTAACAAGTTTGAAATTGTGCATAAGTCACAGAGTACGTGAATTCATAAAGAAACATTCCTTAAAGCAGCAAGTCCTTTTTTAGGTAGAAATATATATATATATATATATGTGTGTGTGTATATATATGTGTACAAAATAATGCGTATCTGCCTTCTTGTTTAGCTTTAAGTAATCCCAGTATGCTATCAGAGCATATAGTGGTGATTCTACAAAAATATTACTAAGATATATAAAGTATTCAACACAACAACATCTACAAAAGAAAAAAAAAACAAGACATATGACACAGAACACATTATCAGTCGATTAAAATAAAGTATAGAATTTCGGATAATTTAATATGTTATAATCCTTCATATCTTTTCCTTACCATTAAAACTCTGGTATTAAAATTTGATACAGCACACCAAACATCAGGGGAACGCACTTGCAGCAGCTATAATAGAGTGATCCTGTGCTGTCTAAAACTCAAGTATGTCTTTATGGTGTAAAAATTTACTTCAGCATTCATTGATCTATAACTGATGAGGCAGAGTGATGCGTTATCTTTGTTTTCACTCTTATCCCATTCCCTTTTCCCCTCTTCTGTCACTGGCTCTCATGTTCTAATATATTGGTGGGGACGGTGAGGGACGGATAAGAACGTTGCTTCCTCTGGGTCTTGTACACAAGATTAGTGCAAAACTCCCCTGGGTCACACAGACATCAGACTGAAAGAGAATAGTGGATTACTGGAAACAACATTTTTAAATAAATTGATGAAGCAGAATAAATTGGAGATAACGCTCCTTGGCTATCCAACGTAATAAACAGAGTGAACTGGTCACAAATCCATCTTGTGTTGGCATAGCAGGGCAATAACAGATGCCAGCTACATGTAAGCACAGTGCACTGAGTTCAAGGGTGTGGAGATATCATTTTATTCACACACCAGCGAGCACAATGGCATCTCATTTAGGGATCTCTAGAGACACAGCAAGCTTCAAGTCTTCAAAGATCAGGCATGCTCTTAGCTAACACTTGAGGCAATGGCAATGTCTCTAGAAGGGAGCCTCATGGGGCCCATGTACCACTCTATTTGTCCTTTCCATGCCTTGGGCCCCCACCACAGATGCGGAATGCTCCTGGAAGCAACACAGATAAAACAAACAGACACTGCACCTTGCCACACACATTAATGTGCCCAACTATCTTTCAATGCAATGCAGTGTTGTTTGCTTAAAATATTTAAATCAGACTTTGTTTGTATGTGTTACACTTCTATATCTTAATATACATATACAGACACATACATCCAAAGCCATTTTTATACTGAAAAAAACAAAGGTTAAGGTAATGTTATAGTTAGGTCAAATGTTCAGTAACAATGTAACAGATTAAACAAAAAAAAACGCAGAGATTCACCAGTTATCTTAATTAACTATAACTCGTGCTCTAAGGTAACATGGCTTCCCTCTTTGAGCCTTAACGGTAGCAGGGACCTAATCCTCCAGGGGCAAAATTTAATTAAAAGGGGGAGGTGCGTGTGACCCCCAGCCTGAGCCTTATTAGGCCCTGGCGCCCTCATTCCCTAAGGGTGAGTAATTGATAAAGGGAGGGGTGTGCACAGCCCCCATCCCTGAGCCTAATTAGGCCCCAGGGACCCCATTCCCCATGGCCGAAATGTAAAATAAAGGGGAGGAGCTGTGTGGCCCCCACCCCTAGTCTTACTAGGTCCCAGAGACCCTATCCCCAGGGGCTGTTTTTTTTCTTTTTTTTAAGGGGAAGGGGACTGTGCAGCCGTCTCCCCAAATCTTCTCAGGCCCTAATCCTCCTCATCCATCTATTTATTTGCAAAAGGGGAGGGGCAGTGTGGACCCCCTCCCTGAGCCTCATTAGGCCCTGGGGACCCCATCCCACAGGGATGGATATATGTATATTTTTAAAAAGTGAAGCCCTTATGGCTCCCTCCCAAAGCATAATAGAGCTCCGGGGACCCCATCCCCCGGGGCCCGGCCTCTAGTCTGGGTGCCTTGGTCCCACCCAGGGCACCCAGACCCTTTGGTCCCTATTTTGATGTCGGTCGGAGGCTTTCCGACCGACATCTTCGGTTTCACTTTCGACCTGCGGTTGTAAGTGAAACCGGCCGGTCATTCCGTCTGGCTTCAGACAGGCACGGCTCAAGGAGCCCGTCGGCCAGTTGGAACCGGCAAGTAATCCCTTAAGGATGGCGTTTCCGCCGTCGGGATTATGATTTCGGTTTCCCACAGGTTTTTCATGTTGGGCTTTCCGACATGAAAAGCCTGTCGGAGAGCGACTTTGAGGGCCCCTCTTGCAAAAGTGGCCTCTGGTTTGGAGCCTGGGGGGCCATATGGTGCCCCCCTGTCAATCCCTGCACCGAGTGGCAGGCACCGTGTGGTGCCTGCCACGCGGTGCAGGGATTAACAAAAACTCCCATTTCTCTATGAGAGCTTGTGCTGCGGCCGGTTTACGGCCGCAGCACAAGCTTCCATAGAGAAATGGGAGTATGCAACCGCACCATGTGCGGTCACATTGTAATAGCAGTGTCCGGACCAAGGTCCCAAGCCGGCGACATCGTAATGAAGCCCTTTGTTGGGGACCGTGGGGGAGCCTGAAGGCTCCTGCGGTCCCTGCCGGCTCCCCGCGTCCTGCGGGAGCCGGCACTGCTTTTGGACAGAGGAAGCTACTGAACATGCAGCTCCCTCTGTCCAAAATCAATTCTGCTATGCTTCTGGTAAGCAAGAGCATTATTTATTCTCTTGCTTGCTAGAAGCAGAGCAGAGTTTGCTATGGCTTGGCAGGAAAAATAAAGTTTCCTAACATTTTGTGAAAGTAAGGCGGTACATGTCAATGACAAGGCATTATGTGATTGGCAGCCATGTTGTTTTAAGTACACTTTGGCTGTGCTCTGGGTTAGGGTCTTAGATATAGGTATTAGGTTTCCTATTTTTATCTACATATCACCACTTTATTAAACTGGTAATAAGTAGAGAAAATGATTTAAAGTTTTCTATATTTTTTTTAAATGTACGGTGAACTGCGGTACTTAAAAAAAAATTTAAACAACAAATGATGTTAAATAATTAACATTTACAGCAATACACTATATTTTGCATATAATTTCATGTTTATAGTGTACTCAAGTGTATTTTCAATTTTTTTTACATTTAATGTTTTTTTTAAATTTGTGCATTTCCGCATTGCTGCCTAGAAAGTACCACCCTACTTACAGAAATTTAAAAGATATAGATTTTTACAGTATCTTTTAAACTGTTGGCATATTTAATTTGAAAAAAATGTAACAAGTACTGTGCGAATACCTAGAAATTACTACACAACTTTAAAATAAAAAAGTGAGTACAAAATTAAATAAAAATAATATTACATTACATTTAAGGGGAAATATAGTGTAGTACAGAGTGCTTAATTTTTTTAAAATGTATCTACTACACTATATTTCACCTTGAAACACAATGCACCGTAAGCGTGGTGTAAACTATATTTTGCAGTTTTTAATTTGGAAGGGCAAAACATTATATACAACACATTTAGTCGGCGTTTTGGGTTTAAAGGAGAAATATTGTCTATTTCACTGTATTTAATATTTTTTTATTTTATTTAAAATTACCTACTACACTATATTTAACATTCAAACCCAGAACACACACTAAGTGCTGTCTACACAATATGTTAGTAACGCGGTACTCTGAAAAAGTACCTTTCCACACTTATAGAAACTGACTCATCACTTCCTATACACTTAGAAAACAGTAGGACACTACATTTAGACTAAAATATTAGAACGCAGCCAAAGTGCGGTCTAAATAATATGGCTGCCTTTTAGTTTTGAAAGGGCAGTCCTTAGCCAATCATGTACTTTTTTTTTTATATAATCGGCATGCACCGAAGTATACTGTGAAATTACAGCGGTATTTCACGGCCCAATGAGCACTACGTTTTTGTGCCATATGTGTTTTATTCACCTTAATAAGCTTACAGTTTATTATAAGTTTACCACTCTTTGGTCGACAGAAAAGCATTTCAGTGATAGTATCTTTACGACTGCCCTGTCAACACACATAAAAAGATAGGACTCTACTATCTTTTTTAGATGCAGAGACTCTGCAGTCCTAAAGATATTAATCTGAAAATACCTTTCAGGATAGCAACCAATCGTCAACTTCCACAAAAGTGTAAGTTTATCTTTCTGAATCAGGCCCTATAACTTTTAAAATACTGAAACAATTTAGATGAAATACCAAAAAGGACCGTTTACACCACATAATCTATATTTCTGGCACATTTCCTCTACACCTGTTCAAACATTTTCACACTACATCTCTCTAAAGAATACCCTACAACATAATATGCCACTCCACTCTACAACACCCAACTCCACTGTATGAAAGCCCACTCCACTCTATGACACTTCACGCCACTCAAGTCTAGGAGACGCCACTCCCACATATTGACATCTTTTGCCTCAGAATTTTAAAACATTCTTAATGCACCCTGTCATATTTTGTACCCTGCATGTCAGATGTAACACTGATATGACAAGGGCCCTTCCTCTGTAGTTTGTCAACTGTTATTTGCACTTTTATGGTTTTATTTCAAACTGAATAAAGATCTTAAATCGAAATCGAAACTACGGCAGACTTGTATGCAATTGTTTTACAGGGTTTAGCAGTATTAAACTGCCACTCGATGGCAAAAAGGGTGGTTTTTTTACTGGAAAAGCGAGGGCGGATTTTATCTGGGCAGAGAGAACGGATGAACAATGCTCTCCTGAGTGCCTCGTTGCATCAGTGGCAGTGCTGAATTGCGCTCGTCAGCTCCATTTTAATGCTAACACCGTGGATCGATAACAGGTGCTCATTGATTTGCTGCATTGCAATGGACGCTCGGTCACGGATGTGAAAGGATGCACGATTCAGAATGCGTGCATGACGCCGCAGGGCACAGACAGATAGACACCCCCCAGCAGCTGGACACCTTTGTGACCTCAAGCACACAGTCAAAGCGGTGTCTGCTGCTGGGGGAAAGAAAGGATCTTCTAAATTGGCCGTGTCAAGCAGATGGGTAACGGGAAATAAGTTCTATCGAAGTTTAGAAAAAAGTAATTAAAGTGGAGGGCATAAAAAAACACGTCCTGTCAGATAATTAAAGGGAAAGTTCAAAAACAAACGTAAGAGGCCTGTATACGCTGCTGAGGTATTTGCTCATGTGTCGATAGCAGATTGCAAAGAGACGCGTCCAAAATGTTGGTGTATTTGGCAGAAGATTAACAGAAACTGTGGCAAACATGTAAGGTTTATTAAAAATACAATGCGGCCAAGTGGCCTGTGCTAGGTGTGAAATTTTTAATCAAGCATCGGTTTTTAGTTAACAGTGCTTGACATTCTGAAACTGGCAGAGTACTTTTTCAGTACAGGAAAGGAGCACAACACCAAGAATACAGAATGTCGGTGGCAGAAGATTTCATTCGTGAGACAGGCGGGGCATGGCAGATATGTTATGTGAACGTATATAGTGCATTTGTCCCAATGCTATGGCCAGATGTACACTTTTGGAATTTTCACACATTTACGGTTCTGGAAGTTTACTCAAGGCGGTCTGTGGTCAATGTTTTTTGCAATGTCTAAAAGTGAATTATAATGAGTGGCACCCAGCAAGATCAGAAAAGACTAATGTATTGTTCGATAGTGATTGGTAGATCCTGTGATTGATGTGTAGGGCGTCCTGTGAGAGTTGAAGCACTTTCCCTTTGGTTTGATTCTTCTGGAGATCACAGTTGTTTATTACTAGACTTAGGGATGTTATTTATTTGGGCAGTATCCTTGATGAATTTGGTGCAATGCTGTGAGCATATGGTATATTTAATTGACCTTTTTAAGTTACCTTGGCAATGGCTGATATGCATTTATTTATTTCTAAAATGCAGCAGAGGCATCATGGCATTAAAAACCTAAATAAAAAAGCCAACTTACCACCAAAGCAGTAAAAGACAAGAGACAAAGGTACCAGTGAAAAAGAGAAGAGCTGTTTAGCATAAAGAAAGTACTTAAATGCTAAATAAAAAGCCTTATAATCTGTAACACATAGGCAAAAAAGAGAGCATCCCAGAGTTGAGCATCCCAGAGTTGGGCACCCAGTATTCAGAATGATCTTCAGCTAAATCAAGCCATCTTCAACTGAGCTACTTTCAGAAGAGAAAGAGATCTAGAACCTATGGAATGGAATGAAGTGTAAGGGACAGTCACATCTGTAAGAAATTTTAGGCTAATCTGAAAGATCGCCCACTGCATGACACACAGCATTTTGAATTGGATCCTGTGCTTAATCAAGGCAGTTTTCTGCGAGTGTCTGAAATGTGAACGTCTTTCTCCAAACCTGTGGACAGCTGCATTTTGAAAGTGCTGTAGCTTCCTGTAATGCTTTTGGGAAGCTCAGGTTAACAGCATTCCTGTAGTTCAGATAGTTACTACAGAAGACCATATCACTCTATGGATAAACAGAGGGATTTTCTTTGGAGTACAGAGGAGGAAAAAACAGTATGTAAAGATTTTTTGGATTTGGGTATCAAAATTTAAGTTATCAAAACAGACACCTGAATATTTTCCTTGTGAATTCAATGTAGGCAGATTACCTGGACCAGACATTCACAGGGTGCACATAGATATTGAACAAACTGGAAACCAGAAACAGTGCAGACTGCTGGCATACCCATTTGTTGAGATGAAATTCTGATAGCCCAAAGGGAGCCAGCGGCACAACTTGTGTCCAGCCCGACATAAATAACTTGAACTTGTATCATTCAAGTGGGATCTTATCTAGTCCTACCCCTTCCAGCAGACCAATCAGGATGGTGTAGTCGACTGTATCAAAGGCGGCCAACAGACAGAGAAACATGAGCCCGGCCTGATTTTGTATAGAGTGCAGTTCACCCAGCAGTTGAGTGAATAAGAGCAGTCAAAAATGGAGGCGAGCCATTTAGTGAAGTGCTGCTCCATGATTTTAATAACAGCCTGTAGTAGCGTAATAGCCCTGTAGTTTTTTGTGTCATTGGGACTTTGCCAAACATTTTTCAAGAGAAGGGTAACATGCTAGCTGTTGCAAGTATCAGGATCTGTTCTGTCATTAAAATAAAAATTGATGGTATATCACAGCATGGGCAGAATGCCTGGCACTAGTGATAGACGTGTTAAAAATCAAACAAGGATCACAGAGAGAGCCTGATTTAAGATTTATGATATGTAAATTAATGAGCGGATATGGACGTCATGTGGTAATTCTTAACTATGTGACTTGGAGCCCTGTTGTATGCTCGTTTCAACTATATAAAAAGAACCTGCCATAAGCAATTATGATGTAAATGCTGCAACTAAAAATAAAATAAATGCAGAGCCAACAGCAAAAATTCAGAAAATACTTCCTGAGTGTGCTCGCTCCCTGCACAGCTCGCATCCCAGAATTCACTGCTGCCTGAGAGGCAACGAACGCTAGAGTCACCTCATTTAAAAACACTGGGAGTATGTGGTAAAAAAAACAGAGAGACTGCACGCGCCATTATAAAATGCCTGCTTTATTGTTTGTGGTTTGATGATGACCTGGTCAAATATTTAAAAGCAGTTCTTTGTGTAATAGTACAGCACCGCACAGGGTACAATAAACATCCATCGCGGGCGATGGCCGCAGAAGCCGCGCAGTGCCGGGTACAATATATGAGCAGCCAGTGTGCGGAAAGCAGGGGTCAGGGGTTAGCACACAAGGCAAGCCCAAACAAAAGGGTGCTCTTCAGGCAATGAGGCATGGAAGCAATTGCGCATAACTCACTGCCGAAGATTCAGCAGTAACCTCAGCAGGCTACCGCAAAATTGTTCCTATTACTAATCGTTGCTGAAACGATTGTTTAAGTTAGGAAATGCGAAAGCCTTGCTGTTCCCAATTGTAAACGCATTTATCTAGGCCCCTGACGCGCCTAGGAAGCATCGAATACTACGTCCAATCAGCCATTCATAATGCCTGTCAGTTTTTTATCAGCTTCTCCTTCCTAACAGGCTCAGAAAAACAGAAATCCTTAGGATGAATGTATATCATTCTGAAGAAATTGTATTAATTGTTAAAGATAATAATCAGTTGTTATTATAGTCCTTCAACCTGCAGTAGCCCGATTTCTAAGAGCTGTAAACAAAAGGTGTTACAATTATCCAATTTAATAGTACTCGATGAAGGTTTAAACTACCCCATAAAACCAAAGCACAGTCAATACAGGCTGTATATTTGATCATTGCAAGTTAATGGAAGGATGGAAAATGCATGATTCACAAAAGGAAACAAATAATACACCCCTCAAGTGATTAGTATTTAACTTCCTTTTCACAGGGTCTATCCATCTACTGTCTCCTTGATCCCCTCCAACCGGGGCTCTGAAAGCAGCTCTTAGCAAGAAAAAGCTTTTTCGCTCAAGTTTATGATTTCAACCCCAAGAGCACACCTTAATGACTTATTCTCAGGCCTTCACACAAGGTGATCCTAGGATGCTTGTTTCCAGTCCAGGGAGGACCTGGCATGGCAGTTCGGGCTGGACTGTTCCCATAAGGCACAGGGTCAAGACTGATTTGCATATGGCTGGGTTCAAACTGGAATGGCATGGTGAGCAAAAAAACGATGGATTTAGGCCCAGATCTCTGTACTGGGGTGAATGTATGACATTGTTCTGCATTCTGTCCATCAACTGTTGTTTTTGCATTTGTCACCCCGAGTGGGACGGGTATGCCCAGACGTGGGTCCCGTGCTCTCCATGCCACTGGAATCAAGCTATCCTGGCTGAAGAGGGTGAAACCCCGAAACCGGTTCTAGGATGCTTGTTTCCAGTCCAGGGAGGACCTGGCTTGGCAGTTCGGGCTGGACTGTTCCCATGAGGCACAGGGTCAAGACTGATTTGCATATGGCTGGGTTCAAACTGGAATGGCATGGTGAGCAAAAAAACGATGGATTTAGGCCCAGATCTCTGTACTGGGGTGAATGTATGACATTGTTCTGCATTCTGTCCATTAACTGTTGTTTTTGCGTTTAAATAAATAACCATAATGAGCCTTATGAAAGTCAGTGAGGAAAGGGAAAGATCATTGTTAACCACAAGCTTACATGCCTCCCAGGTACCATCCAACCCAAGTAGTAGGCCCACTAAGGCAAGTGAAGTTGGCCAAAAGCTAGCCCGGAGCAGGTGAATCCAGATCTCTTACGGAGCAAAACTAGAACCTGCATACTGATAACCTATTACAGAAATCAGGGACCAGAACCCTCTTCCCAAGTCAGGTTTCTCCCTATTAATAAGCAGAGAGAGAGTCTTTCATCATGTCTAGAGGACTCCCTCAATGGGCAAGGCCAGAAGATAAGGTAATCGCCTCTGAGTGATCCACCACTGTCAAAGCCCCTTACTTCACTTACTAGTGTGGTAGTTATTCTAAAATTTGAAATACTGGGTGACACATTATTTGTGAATACTAATTATTTTTATGATGAATATAAAAGATGAATTAATTAGGTGTTTAGAAGTGTGTTGATTAATGCACTTTAGGTATGTCACATATTTGCAGACACTATTTTGTTGAAATGGATGATGTACTGGTGTTATCTTCATCTTGCTCCTTCTCATTACCCTCTCAATCAATATCCCCCTGCATACCTTCTCTCACCACAGTCTTCGCAGAGCACAGGACGCAGTGGTGTAAACAGTTATTTTCCTTAGAGAGCATGTATTGTGAATGAAACTTTCTCCGAATTAGGTGTAACAGATTCCAAGACCCTTCTGCAAGAAGTTCCGACGTAGACCGGCTAATGGGCACTAGAGTATGGGTTTTGGTTTGAAAACTGTTTCATATTGTGTTGTACATCTCCAGACTACACTGTTGCTGCAGAAGCTGTTGCTGGGGGTTTTCCTTCCATTAGAAATGGGTTAATGTTATATGATCATTTATGATCTGCAATTGGTCGTTTCTAAGCCTGTCTGTATATTGTTTGCTCTCATGTAAAGCGCTCTGATACCCTAACGGGTCAAGTTCGCGCTCTATAAAACACATAAAATAAAAATAAATAAATAAATGACTATCTGAATTATGATTTGCTCCATATGTATTATCACTAGTCATGCCATTCTGAATTTGCAGTTTTTGCTTATTATCTATTCATAACATGTGTAGAAATACCTTTGTTTTTTTAGGTGAGCCAGAGCCTTTCCTGTTTCACTAGAGATGCTGTTGATTTTCCTTGTGAATCTGACAGACTACTAGAGAGAGTTTCCTGAACATCCATTAGCAAGGAATGCTGTCAGTTTCATTTATGATTTTTGCTACTTATTGGGAATTAGAATAATTCTGATTTTTGACTATGAGCTCTGTATCTGAGCCTTCAATGCAAATTTTGCTTTTCTCTATAATGCTTAATTTGACTTTTTTGCAAATAAACCCTTCACATTTTCCCTGATCTAGAACTCAGTTACTGAGTGGTCCCAGTTATTTATACCTCTGCTATTTTTTATTGGGCCTAATGTGGAAGCGGGTGGGGACTCTTACTACAAGATCAAGGGTGCAGGAGCCGAACCACCAGAAGTAAATTTTGGGGTGAGCCAAAATATTGGGGTGCATTAGAATATTGGGGTTCGGCTCCCACACTAGCAACATAAACAAATAGCAAGATTCTTCACAAACTTACAAAGAAATTAAAACTGGATAGCTAGATCGCAACGTATGAGCTGAAACCAAAAAACACTGAGATGGCAGGAAGGCCCCTGAAGCACATCTAAAACCAAGCCATGACCACAACACACAACTCTAGCCAGAAGACAACACAAAAAGCATTTAGATCTTAAGTCAACCATGTAATTCTGAAAACACAAAAACTTGCATGCAACCATAATGGCCTCCCTTAAGTTAAGAATGGTCAAGATATCCCTTACCATCTTCAAAAACACTTGACCACTATGATAATCACCAAGTCCACTCATGACAAGAACAACATTCTTTATGTAGAAATAGTGGCTAATTGACCATATCAACTAAAATGTACTGGGAGGGTGACTGAGTCATATTTCACTTGAAACCCACAGTTGGAGGCTATTGGTTGGTGCCAGTTTTTTTTATTTTTTACTGCAGCCACATGGAGGTTCCTTTGCTTAAAATAGTTCACATGGCCAATGGGCTGTACACCAAGGGAGATCACCGCCCCAGTAACATGCTGTTTGATGAAAAGTTAAGGAGGCACTGGTCTTTAAATTTCAGACTGCAAACAAGTTTGCACTCACACATGTCTAGGACTAGGAAAATTAAATATTGGAAGCAGTGAATAGTTATCAAGCTATGCTATACTAGACGAACCCCAACTTTGCAAAGATGGAGAGATGGAGGACATTGACCAAACTGTATTGGGGCTGCTATTGAGTTGTGTATCATTTGAAACCCACCACAGCTGGAGGCTATTGATGAGAACCAGTCCTGTTTTGAGTGCGGCTACAGGGAGATCTATGTATATCTATATTCACTGAAAAAAAACCTAAGGTTAAAGTGATGTTATAGTTAAGTGAAAGTTTTAGTGTCAACGGAACATTTTAAACTAAATAAAAACACTGAAATTCACCAGTTCTAGTTATCTCTAGAAGCTATAACTCATGCCCTGAGGTAACTATAACTCACGTCACTCATGTTGCCTGCATAAGTAGTCCTGGGAGGTGGGAGGGGCTGACACGGAGGTGGGAGGGCGGGGAGAGGGAAATAGGGAGAAACTGGTGGGAAAAATTGGCAGCAATACAGTCACTCACTCAGGCAAACAAAGCAATATGGAATTTTAGAATTGTAAGTGATTCAGCAGACAAAAGCAAGACCAAGCAAACGACAAAATCAGGCAATCATGCAAATAAGGTATGATGGAACCGGAAAGGTCACCACAGCAGGACCAAAGCGTAGGGCTCAGGGATCACGGCGCAGTCACCCGACCAGGGGAGTCAGCTGGACAGCAGCAGCGGGGGAGCGTCAAACTAGACTCAGCAGGTCAAGGACTGCTCACACGGGCTGCGCAGCGAACTGTATAAGTAGTCCTGAGAGGTGAGAGGGGCTGGCAGGGAGGGGGCATGCAGCCCTCCATCCTAATCCTTTCCAGGCTCCCGGGACCCCATACCCTGAGGACTGTACTGTTTTTAATAAGGGGATGGAAGTGCGCAGCCCCACTTGCTGAGCCACTAGTGGCCCCGTGGGACCCCATTCCTGGGACCTTTTTTTTAAATAAGGGGAAGGGGCATGTGGCCTCCTCTCCAAGCCAGCAACGGCTCTATGGACCCCATCCACTAGAGCCATTTTCATTAATTTAAGGGGAGGGGCACGCAGCCCCCCCTTCTTCGAGACACTAGTGGCCCTGGGGCCTTTTTCTGACCTAAGGGGAGGGGATGGCCCCCTTCCCCGAACCAGCAAGGGCCGCAGGAACCCATTCCCATGGGGCCTTTTAAAAAACAAATTAAGGGGTGAGGGGCACACTGCCCCCCTCCCTGGACCATAAGGGTCCTGGGGACTTCACCCCTGGGGGCCTCTGGTGGGTGCCTCGGTGCCCACCCAGGGCACCCACAAAGCAGTATGTTGGGGGATGAGTGGGGGGGCCCAGCTGGCTCTTCAGCCAGCACCATACTGGGTGCTGGCGGGGGCCGGCATGTTTTCATTGCTACCACTTAGGCGGGAACATCATTAGGTCGAGCCTAGAGTAGCGCACAAGCGCTGCTTCTGGCGAAGACTTTATGTAGTGGGCATTTGAAAGCTGACCACACGCTCGTGCACAATGGCCTTTTCCGTGCGGTTACCCGCACGTTTCAGGCACGATGCACGAGCGTGTGGTCAGCTCAGCAGGCTGCTGCGCTCGCTCGCCCCGCTCCTTTTTTTTGTTGCTTTCACTTTTACGCGTCTCTTTCTAGTTGTTCTGTAGTGTCTGCAGCCTTTCTGTCGGCTTGATGGTTTTGTTGCAAATATTTGCCGTTCGCCCTTCTTCAATCTGTTTTCATTTGTGAGTGATCCGAATATCCATTTCCTCCGTGCCGCCTACTTAAGACACCACCTGTGTTCCTCACCTTACCTGCTGCCTGGCCTATTTATTCCTTCTGGACTGCTCCTCCTTTTGCGGAAGTCGATGACAAAGGATTGGAAGTGGAATCAGTGGCCCCCTCTGCGCAGCTCCATCCCCTGCTGCATGCGTTATTCATTCCCGTGGCCTACCTACGAGTGCCCCAGCCCCTACGCCTTCTCTGCTGCCATTGGCTGGATTGAACACTACATAAGTAAAAGGGAAGGGAGTTGGTAGTGTTTTGGAACGGCTTTTAAAGAACTGCCCTAGCCTGTAGTGCGGACGTAAATCTTGTTGGTGTCCCATCTCCTCAGCCTCCCTCCCCCCCCATCATAAGTACTGTTTTATTACACATGTGCTGCACGCACCCCCTAAGTGAAATGGAAAAGCACTTAGAGTGGAGGATCAGTGGGTATCTTGAGAGTTGGAAGAAGGGTGGCTGCGAGACTGTGTTCACAGTAGTCGAGCGTCAGGGACACTTGGAGAAGAGCAATGTGATTGCGAGTGGACGGGAGGGTTGCCATCTTTCCAAAAGAAAAATACCAGCCTGTACTTCCTGAACATGATACTAAAAGGGACTGTAAACAAATTTGTATGTATTCTATTGTAACATTACTTCTCTGTCTTTGTTTACTTTAATTAGTAGCCATGGATCATTACCGAAGCTCTAAAACGCATTTAAAAGTGCTTTGTATTTAGGCTTGCTCTTTGAAGTGTGAATAGATAAAGACTAGAAATACCGGCTTTAAAATGACTTTGGTCATTTTTGCACTGGCCGGGACATCAAAATACTGGTGGTGGCAGTAGAAAACCAGTCAAGTGGGAACCCTAGAGCAGGGAGACCAGGGGGATAAACAAATTTGGGAAGCGGCGGCAAATGAGAGGGCCCGAATGGAAGCACAGGGCGGATCTGGAGCACTGGCAGGACAGTGACCTTTCAGTGGGTGATATGAGACTAACGTATTTCTGAAAATTAAACAGTAAAACCTTCTGAAAGACGAAATGCGCCTGGGAGCTATATTATAATGGTGTTGGCATACATGAAATCCAAATTGTGCGTTTTTGAGCTTGAATTACCTTTACCAAAACTGCAATTTAAGGTAGGACAAAGAAAGTGAAAATGAACTCTGGAGACCTGGCCCTTGAAATCCTGTCCCCTGAGACCAAGCTTCGAGGATCCCAATTTCTGTAACGTAATTGCTTCGTTAACCCTTGTTTTTGCCTCAGTTAAAGTGCAGCGCTGCAGTGAAATATTTGTGTTTGTCTTGTTATGCAAGGTCAGTCCCATACCTGCCAACTTGAAGAACAATCTCACAGCGTGAGGGGGTGGGGCGGGCCTCGTGCCTAGAAGTACCTACGAGGCATTTCGAACCCCACCCAAGTCTCCCTCCGCCCACAAAACAACAAGCATTGGCATAGCCAATAGGTCTCGCTTTTGGGACCTTATAAGTATTTAGTTATGCAGCACAATATCCTTGGTGCAAGAACATCAACTGTTGCATGGCTAAACACTTGTAAGGTCCTAAAGGCGAGACCTATTGGCTATGCCAATGCTTGTTTTTAAAATGCTCCCGCCGGGGCAGGAACAAAGTGGAGCTCCCTGCCCGGGAGAGTGCAGGCAGGGTATGCTTGCACTCTCCTGGGCAGGTAACCACAGTGTCCTGGGGGTAAGCTTCCCAGGACATTGTGTTGTATCATGCCCGGGGGACGGGCTTCCCGGGGCCCACATGTGGCTTAATGAGGGGGCCCCATGCCCCCCTCACCTTAAAATTATATAATTATATTTGGCCCCAGTTAATGGGACTCCGGCAACCTGAGTGGCTGGGGAGGGGCCCCCACTCACGCCCCCACTTATCCAAAACATCATTTTGAAAATCCCCGTGTCCTAGCCCACCCTGGAGGTATGATTTATTTATAATAAAAACTAAAACACCAAAGGGTGTTTCCTTTTTTTTTTTTTTTTAAAGTTGCATCCCACTTGAGTCCCAGGGGATAGTGACTTTTTGTTTTACCAAAAAGAAAAATCTTATTTTGGCTCTGGGGGAGGGTCCATCTGGGACCACCACATAAGGCCTAGGGTATCCCAACCCTGTCCCTTATGTTTTTTTTTTAATCCAACTCTGGATAGGGGACTAAGTCTCCAAGTCCTGTAATGGCTGCCTGCAACACTTTTCTTCATGTTACATTGAGCGATTCAGAGCTCTCACTCCCTCAGGAGCAAATTGGCCAAAGGAAAAAACATGCCCCATGGCCAATCAGAACGTTCTATTTTTTAAAATTGGGTTCACAGGGCTCTCATGTGAATCCCTTGAACCAAACTCCCCAGATATACAAATATTTTTTAGACTTAATATCTCAAAAACTGTTTAACAAATTTACACCAAATCACAAAAAGCATACTTTCTGGACCAAAATCTAGCTTCCTGCAAAAATTGGGTGTAATTCTGTTCATCAGTTTTAGCGATATCACTATCCAGAAAAGTCTATTGAAAACGCATGAGTGTTATGTGTTTTGGGACCTCCCTTGTTTCTCGGCCTCTGCTTAACAGATCACCCTGAAACTTTCCAGAAAGGAGTCGAGGTGGATGATCTTTTTTTTTGGAGAGTTTCATTAAGATTCATCAATGGTGCCAAAGTTATTAGAAAACCAAAAAACGCTCTTCCTATGGAAAAGCAATCCTAACTATATCTACCCAGTGGCGACCGCTACTGGGTAATATCTATCTATCTATCTATCTATCTATCTATCTATTTATCTATCCATCCATCCATCATCCATCCATCTAGTGCTTAAAAAACCACACTAAACAGCAGTTATGCTTTCATATTAAAACCAAAAAAACACTGAAATATGCCAGTTATGTAAGGACCACAATCCGTAACTCATGCAACAGCTGTGCAAATCCGAACTCTTTAATTCGCACATCTATCTGTTTTTCAGCTCAAGGCCTTGCTTTTTTGCATACATTTATTTACCGCTTTCCTCATTGCTTTTGTGTATTTAGTGTCGAGTCAGGCAGCGTTTACTTCTATGGATCACAATGATGACCGAGCATTTTTGTGGTAAACGTATTACATTCTGAATTTTACAACACTTTGAAATGTATGTAAAACGTTTTTAACAACGCACAGAAAAGTCTGTACGAACACAGTAAGATCTGGTGAAGTCACAAATGGGGAGGCCGAGCAATTGGACGTTTCAAAGGTTTGCAGCATATAAATTTAAAGTTAGATTTGGAAAATCAGAACCCATTCAACAATGGGCATCCAAGCTATAACACAGATTTTGCCAAGAATCATTGTGACAAAATACTTGTGAGTGACATTGCAATCATAAAAGGAAATCTATTCCATGGCGACCAACATGAAGGAAAACATGTCTGAGAATGACACTAATACCTACCTGCATGAAACGTGTGACTGTCTCCCGTGGGCAGAGAGGAATCACAAAATGGTGAGTTTCACAGCCTACATCTGTATTCGATTCCATCCAGTGCTTTAAATGGGCCGGTACTCACCGGTACGGAGTACCGGCACTTCCAAATTTTCTAGCCATCAGTACCAGCACTTTTCTTTAGTCAGGGAGAGTACCGGTACCCTGATTGATGGCACAGCAGGAACATGGTAGCCATGAAGTAGCCTTTTGCAGAGAAGCTGCTAGATTAGCAGCTCCCATTTGAATTTCCTCAAACTGCTGGGGTTGGGGAGGGCATGCGTCACGCTGTGATTAACAGGACATGGTCTAGGCAGACCCTGCACTGTTGATTAGGCGTCAACAACCATTCAGTTGAAAGCGCTTTAGCTTCCCCCCCTTGCTGGTCAGTAATCCTGTCCCATTTAGGGTATTGCACTGGCCGTACTAAAGCAAGTGGCAGGGAAACACAATCCTACACCTTCGCCAAAGCTGGTTTTCTTTTCATGTTTTTTTCAGCACAGGAGCTGCTTCCCCTTGTGTGCCCCTCCAACACTAATCGCTGAATTTACATGATAGCAGCGACATATCAATGGGTAATGGGTTCATGAGTGTGAAGGTGCCCTGCCCAAAGAGCAATGAATAGCAGGGACTACTGCAGCACTCCAGGAACTGGATCTGGTTGGGGGAAAAACGAGCTAAACATAGAAGGAAGGGGGAGGGAGGAATGTAAAAAAGTGAGGTGACAGCTGAAGTTAGGTTTGCCACTTTTTTTCAGATAAAAATACCAGATATTTGTTCAGTTCTGAAGTGGGCGCTTAGAAATTGTATTTTAACACAAATCTGTGTAAAGTAAAAATCTGCTGTATTTCTTGAAGTAATTGGTTTAACTATTGATGAACCACATGTGATTTAAATCGAATCCCCTCCTTTAATGCTTGGAAGCAGTCTGATCAAGAGAAATTAAATAACCTTTATCCTGAAATTTAGTTTAAAACGCTGCCTTGCAGAATTTACAGGGCCCCAACGGCGCTTGCATGCACACACACACACACACACACACACACTTTCACAGCTTGGAAATACTTTTGTACTTTTGAAGTGCTTAAAAGATTTATGCTTTTATTTACTGGAAAAAATATAAATCCTGATTTAGCAAGTTTTTTTTTGCAAGCCTATATTTAAAAATACAGCCCTCAACAGTAAGCTTGCGCTATCAACAAAAATAATGAAGTATAGCACAGCAAAATACTGGCCAGGTGGCAAATTTAGGGTATGGGTACATCATGGAGAGGAGAAGAAGTGGCAAGTGGGGGAAAAACTGTGACAAAATGTTAGAGATTTGTGGAGAGAGTAAAAGGGAGGTGGGAGTAAGAGGGGTAGAACCAGGGAGAGAAGGTTAAAGGCTGGGCAGAAATGAGAGGTGAATCGAGAACAGAGAGGAGATGTGGATGTAAAGATACTGAACCAGCAAGAGACAGGAAGAGCCTGGCCATAGGGAAAAGGGCAGAGGCAGTGCTTTAAATGGGCCAGTACCCACAGGTACTGAGTACTGGCACTTCTTATATTTATCACTGTTAGTACCAGCACTTCACTACTGCCTAGGAGAGTACCAGTACTCATGAAAGGTAGGCTCATTGGCTGCTGGTGCTGGTGAGCACTAGGCTGTCCGAGAAAGTGCTGTCTCTGACAGCCTAAGGCACTTCTGTAGTCCTGAGCTCAGCCGCTGCTGACTATTCAACACAGGCTCCTTTGCATGAGTGGAATGCGTTTGTGTACATGTCTGCTTGTTTCTTTCTATGTGTGTGCACGCTTGAGAATATATAGCATTGTGCCGAACAACAACAAATAATGGTATGACATTAAGAAGTTGCAAATATTACAAAACAAGGAAAAGTTAACATATTATCCTGTTTGGCTTTAATTTTGTGTAATGATTTAACCTGTTTTGTTTACATAAATGCATTTCTGTTGTGTTTTGATATGTGCTGCAAGTGGTATAGAAGTTATTATGTATCATCCTGTCTTGCCCTAAGCCCCGCCCATAGCTCCGCTCACTTGCCACACCTCGAGCTCATTTTAATGAGTACATGCACTTATTTTTCCCATTTAAAGCACTGATTCCATCAGTTTGCTGCTAGGCATCTGTGCTGACCATCAGACCGCGACTGCTGCAGTCAGGTGGGATCCACGCCTTCCGCCGCAGGACGGGCCAGGCAGACTGATGGACACAGATGACTGAGTCCCTTGATTTGGCCGGGCGCCGCGTT
Organism: Calotriton arnoldi; assembly: GCA_963921515.1. Lineage (NCBI taxonomy): Eukaryota > Metazoa > Chordata > Amphibia > Caudata > Salamandridae > Calotriton > Calotriton arnoldi. The sequence continues at coordinate 2,286,309 of CAWUFW010000954.1, forward strand.
TGGTTTAGTTAAAAGGTATTTGACGCAGCCTTTACCTGGGTCTGAATTACGAAGCCCTGCATGCGGCTTGAGCAGCTGAAACAGCTTTGAGAAGATTTATAAACTGAACTGAGTGTGACAGGTTCCGCTTGACATTCTGCAAGCGCTTCTCTTGTAATCGAAACCTTAATTGAAGTCCGAATGAGAAACGGATTTTGACCCATCCCTCAGAAATAAATCGCCAGTGTTGTGCCAAGAAACCATACATTGTCTCACCTCATGCAACCTCAAGGGCCGCTTTTCACCTTTAAAGCCCCGTGCACTTGTTTATGTAAAAGCAACGAGGGTATTTCTACAAAGCAACACGTTTGCAGAATTAAAATGATGCTGTGGTGCATCATCGCCTTCTATAAACTCGTATTCTATGCAGACTGTCCCAGCATGAGCATCGTGCATCAGGCAGGCCTGATTACTAATTTGGATCTGGTATTTGCATCATCTTGAAGTCAGGTCATTCTTGGGGCCTTTAACAAAAGACAGAAAATACAATGATTTTTGAGAATATCATCGCTTAGGGTGACAAAGGTATAAGTTAACTTCACATTCCACCTGGGGTCAGAGCTCCGGGTTCATACTGTCTTTTTGAAGTAATATCGAAGCCCTGAGCAAGCGCAGCAGCTCGCCACAAGGAGAAGGTTGGCCCAGATGGTGGCCTTTTAGAAGTCTCCACTTAATTCCTCACAGAGCACAGGAAGCGTGATAGACCCACTGAAATATATGGAGCTGGCAATGAGAGCACATGTTACCTATGGTACCCATGAGCACCTTCAGGAAGCTACAGACTGCGTAGCCAATGGGCCATACATTTCAAACCTCAAAACACCTCCTTACCCATCTATCATGACAGAGCTAACTAAGTCCTTCAGTGAGGTATAGGTCATCCTCTATAATATTTTCTGTATACTCGCCCAACTTAATCTAATCCAATTGCTCTGTTCCCCATTCCATTGGCTGGCATTCAATCCCACCTGACAGACCTGCTGTGGGACCCCTGGTGTACAACAGTTTCTATCTTTGTGCCATCCACTGGGTCCCAGAATCAGTTCCTTCCAATTCTACTGACTCTCTCCAGTTCGGAAGCCGGGCTTGAGCGATCATCACATACTAAAGTTACAGGACTCATGTTAGACTTGGCTTTTTCAGCGGGTTTATCCCCAGACTTTTTGCTTTTGGGCCTCCTGTTTTTGACCCTGTTTGTGTTGGTTTTAGGACTCTGCGCACTTTACCACTGCTGATCAGTGCTAAAGTGCATATGCTCTCTGTGTAAATTGTTATTATGGATTGATGTTTCCATGATTGACTTGTTTGACTTCCTACTAAGTCCCTAGCACAGTGCACTGTGTGTGCCCAGGGCATGTAAGTCAAATGCTGCTAGTGGGTCTGCATCACTGATTGTGCCACCCACACAAGCAGCCTTGCAAAAGGTTCTCAGACCTGCCACTGCAGTGTCTGTGCGCAGTCTGGTACTGCCATATCGACTTGGAAAGTGCACCCACTTGCCAGGCCGTAACCTTCCCTTTTCTTACATGTGAGTCACCCCTAAGGTAAGCCCAAGGTACCTCTGTGGGCAGGGTGCAGTCTATGTGAAAGGTAGGACATGTCCTGATGTGTGTAACATGTCCTGATAGTGAACTAAAGGGAATTTCGTTTTTCACTATTATAAGGCTATCTGTCCCATAGGATAGAATGGGAGTTTATTTACAACATCTTATAAATATAACTTCCTGAAGGTACATTTTAGTATGCCTGAACTCAGAATATAAAATGCATCTTTTTGTAAGGATGATTTTTACATTCTGTGTTTGAAAATACCACTTTAAGAACGTGGGCACTTTCTTGCTTAGCCATCCTGTGTGCCTCTGCTGGTTTGTGAATTGGCTGTCTGGCTATAGAGTGACAGGGGCTGGCGATGTGCATTCACTGTAGACAGCCACTCGGGGGGGGGGGGGTTGAGGTGTGTCCTGCCTTTCCTGTATGAGTCAGGGCTAGTCTGAATAAACCTGGGCTGCATTTAGAGTAGGGGGAGGAGATTTCCTTTCACCTGAATGGGCCTGGTCTGCTTTACACAATGCTGTCTCCACCTCCTGCCGGGAAGCTGCACCAGAGAGGACAGAACTGGTTTGGACTGAGCACAGAGCCTCTCTGACACCAGAGAACAAAGAGAAATGGACTATAAATGTTGGGGCCCAGACGCTTTAGATTACTTCTGGAATTCAAGAGGAACCTCTGCCAAGGAGAAGAGCTGGGAAAACTGAAGGAGAAGTACTGCCCCTTTGCTGTATGCTGTCTGGGATTGGCCTGCAGTGGCTGTTTCTGCCAAGGAGAGGATAAGGACTTTGCTGTGTGATGTCCCCTGCTTGAGGAAGATCTCCAAGGGCTTTGAAGTAGAGCTTGCCTCCTGTTTTGAAGTCTCAGGGATACAAAGACTTCACCACCAGCCCCTCTCAACTTCCTTGCTGGGAGTTCTGACCTGCCAAGAGGTGCCTATTGCTGAGTTGGGCCTCTGGAGGTTGTGCCTGCTGTTGGGAGCTGAAAAAGAGACGCAACTACGAAAAGCACGACGCATCCTCACCTGTTTCTTACGCATCACCAAAGAAACCGGCGCAACATCTGCCTGCGGCTGGAGAAATCACCGCACACCGAATCCCATGCACCGATCTCCGAAGTCCGAGATCACTGCACCGATTCCGACGCAGGCCATGCTGTGCGGCTGCAAGAACCAACGTATTGTGGGACCGCGACTGGAGAAACCAACGCAGTGCACTTGCCGCCGCATCGAGAACCGACGCATCCCCGATCCCCACGCATGGTACCGTGGAGCCAAGTCTACAAGGACACCGGGGCTGCAGTAAGAAACCGACGCATTACCTCCCCGCACAGTAAGAAACCGACGCATCACCTCCCCTTCAGTAAGGAACCGATGCATGAAATGAAATGAATGAAATTTGTACTTGTAAAGCGCACTTATACCCCCAAAGGGGTGTCCTGGCGCTGTACGCATACCGCTGTGGAACCCTTCCTGGCTTTTCCCTGTGAAATGTCCACTCCTGGGCACCCCCAGGGTGAAGCCAGGCATCCCAGCGCTGTTGGGGCCGTTGTGGAGATTAAGCAAGCTATTGCCCAGAGTTGCAGAGTGGGACCCATGATTAGAATAGGCACCGAGGCGAGAATTATCAGGTCCGAGGAAATTGAGCCCAAGACCCGCCGAGGCGGGAATTGAACCCTGGTCCCGGGCCAGATCTCTGCATCAGGGTCTGCCGCTCTAACCATTGAGCATCACCTCCCCTGCGTGGCAGTAAGGAACCGACGCATCACCTCCACTGGAGTAAGGAACCGACACATCATCTTCCATGTGGCTGTTTTTGTTTATGATTGTGACCTATGCAAGGTACTTTGTGTTGAAAGTGTCGCATCTATAGTTTGCTATGGTCAGAACTGTTTTTACCTTCTAAAAGTCATGTTTCGATTATTGTATTGTGGGTTTTTGTCGTTTTGGTCTTGTTTGGTTTAGATAAAGATTGCTTGTTTTTCTAAACTGGTGTGGTGTCCATTTGTAGTGTTTTCACTGTATTACTGTATGTGTGCACAAATGCTTCACATACTACCTCCGAGATAAGCCTGTTTGCTCGTGTCAAGCTACCAAGGGGGTGAGCAGGGGTTATTTTAGAGGTGTATCCCCCTTACCTTGATTAGGAAGAAGGGTTCCTACCTGGACAAAGGTGCAAAACATTGCCAACTAGAGACCCCCATTTCTAACAACTCAGGTCTAAGTCTTTAAGGAATGGCGCTCTCTTCCTGGTATTGGCCAGCACTCAGTTCTAATGACCGAGCTATAATGCAAGCAATGTTAGTACATCTTACATCTTTGTACCTTCTTCAGGACTTTGACTTACTCCCTTCTGACTGACACGTCCCACTCCAGCTTGGGCGACAGGGTCACCATTCTTTACAATCTACTGGACAGCACAATGCCGTATAATGAAGGCATCTGGCACAGAAGATACTTTTGGACCTACACGTCCAAGCTTGGTAGAGTGGTTAAAGGGTAAATGTTTATTGGCACTTATTAGCCTGTTTACTGCCGAGAGGGTAAAGGGCTTTGGTGTTTTGTTCTGTATGTCTTATTATCTATGTATACTTGTGTCTCTTCAGTTATGAAACGCAAAAGAGTGACATAATTCAGGTTCCAGTTGTGCATGTCAAAACCATCTTGTTACCTTATGACCATCATCCCCACCGACTGTTGCACAACATGCATTGAACTTTTTGGATACTGTTTTCCTTCTCTGTCGGCTTACTAATCACACAATATCTTCATGGGTGATTTTTGTCTCCCTCACACCCCCTCTTACCAATGTTTTTTTTCTGAACTTCTGACAGCATTCAACAAACATCAATTCTTCTCTTTACCAATGTACAACAAGAGCAACATATTCTATCATACAGAGGCACTACCAGATGGCCTCCCTGTTCTTGTTTGTAGATTCAATGGCCCCGGAATGGAACAGCAATTATCATGTGCCCTTCTCTGTACTAGCTATAGTCTTTTTCAGGACAGGTCAACTAAAGTCTGAAATCTATTCCATCCATAATTGTAAGCGATTTTCTCTCTCTGGCCCAAGAAACAAGCTATCAAGAACATTTTCATCTGACAAAGAAGATAAATCTATTTTTGTTTTGTTCCTATCTGAACACTCTGTTTTATTTTGTCAATAATTAAGATCCTTTCTAGACTAAATTTTGTGCCATTGGTAAATTTCGGTCCATAGTACTGCTACCCATTACATTATAATTAGTAGAAAATTCGCAAGCTAGGCAACACTGGAGTGTCTTTTAATCCTACTTAACTGGAATCCAGGAGCTTCCATAACTACATAATTATAAAGGCAAACAATAATAATTTTTAAAAAAACATTTTTTTTATAGCACAAATTAATTCTAAAATATTAGTTTATACTATGTGCCAGCAAGTAAATTCTGGACCACCACCTCCTCCTGCTCACTCAATAGGAGCAAGTACCTTATTCATAAATCCACTTTAATCAAAAATGAAGAACAATTTGATTCTCTTCCACTGCCCGTACCAAAGTGGAATGATCTTTCTGAGATAACTGTCTGATCTGTATTTATTGATTAAGAATGTAAAAATAACCACAATGATAAAATAACCCCTGCAAAATTTCCAAAAGGGAATTTTGAAACACCTTTCACATTCCTGTATCCCCTGGCAAGGCTTTGCTTAGATAAAGTATTTCATGCTGTATTAGTTCACTCCATTACAGAAATCCTAAATTGTATGTACTGTCCTTAGCAATATTCGACCAATTACAAGCATACCTTGTACTATTAATGTTATTGGTAAGGTGGACACAAGTAATTGCTAGCTCGCATTAATCACTGCAATGCATTATGATTTTACCTAAGTGGCATCAGCCCTAAATGTTGCACAGAGAAGGACTCTATCCAGGTGGTGGTCAAAATACTCTTTGTTACTAATGATGAGTGCACACGGCTGCATATTCCTGCTGGACAGCTCAGTGACCTTAGATATGGAGGCCCATCAGGCTGTTCTTACTGTTCTGGCTTCCCTTACAGGCATGGAGACAAGACGCCGGAGTGGTGTGCATGTTTACTAGATGGTAACTCAATGTGTCCAGGTGGATTACATCACATCCGCTCCCCTTCTGGCATGCTGTGGGGTACCTCAGAGGCCCATATTGAATCCATCTGTATTCAATATTTACATGGAGCAGCTAACAGATTTGGTGGCTGGGTGTAGTCTCTTCATGCAGCGGCAGACTAATGGCACACAACTATATCTAAGGGAATCATTTATTGCTGGCTGACATCTACAGTTTGCAGGGATACACTTCAGTGACTGAAAGCTAAATGGTTGCAGAAAACCTTGAAATTACTATGTTAAAACTGTGTTTTCCATTTTTGTCCTCAAACAGAACTAAACCCTTGAATAATGCTTGCTATCTCTTTTAGTTAGCAACATCCTGACCCTTTAAGTGGTCCTCGGTCCAGTCCTCTTGGTTCCTCTTTGATTCCAGAATTAAGATTGTGCGCTTATATAGCCAAGAAAGGTCAATCCACGTGGGTCTAACTGATCTCGTTGCAGTAGGCCACTTTCCTCTTAGGGCAGTGGTTCAATCTCTGCTGGTTAAATTCATCATTGGAGGCAATGCTTTACTGTTTGGTGTACTAAAATGCATCTTACTTCTTTTTATTTCCATGTTACAATTGCCACCTCTGCCCCTCTATTACAAATACTCGAAAGTATGAGCACATCTCACCAACACTAAAGTCATTACACAGGCTTGCACTCACCATACATATGCCGTTTAACCAAGCTGCTTACAAACATTGCTTTGTGGGTTTAAAATACATTGTACTTGGTGGCCAAAGTGAGGTCTGAGTTCAGCAGGATGTAGATCTCTGTTGCCTCTCCCCCAATGTTCTGCTCATGAATTCAAACTCTTCGAGAATACATACTACCTTCCAAGGGCACTATCGCAATATTCTTTGAGGAAACTATAGCATTCCAAAGTGGAAGCGCACTCTGCAAACTTGTCTGTCAATCCACAGTTTCTACCTCTAGTTCAGCAAAATAGGTGACTGAAATCATGCCTACTTATTCATTGCTTTCTTCCACTACTGATTCAGGCTCCCATTAGTGTCCGTTGTTGTGACCACAAACACTCCCAGTCTCTGCATCTGGTCACTGTGGATGGTAGACCTTTCATCTTGAAAAACATGCGCACTCTCACATCTTTGCACACTGCGTCACAAACAAACTACGTCTGTTGGAGCGAGGATCAACAAACTTGAGTTGTCAGATTTGGAACCAGGATGATGCAAACATCCTTCCAGTGCTGCTGGCCCACTGTAGCTTTGTTAGAGCAGCCATGAGAGACGAATGAACCTGTTCAGAAGTGCATGCGAGTCATAGGGTCAGTCCAGGGTAACCAATATCCCAAATAAAAACAGAGGTTATATGAGTGGGGTATGTGCAAGGGCATTTAGTACGCTTACATTAAAGTAGGTTTCAGGAAGGGCACAACCAGGGAGAGCAAAATAATACAGTAGATGCTCACCAATAGACAGAGATTCTACAACCAACGAACCAGTAGAGCAGTGATCCAACAACGAACAACAAAGCAGCTGGGGCCATACGACCACATGGGCCATCAGCACCGGTACCATCATTGCGGGTCAAATGGGAAAATGACTGAGTTAGTTTATTCCAGTGATATCGATATAACAGGTGCCAACTTTGAGCAACAAGAAGACGGCCCAAAACGTTCTGGGCTCAGTCTGTAATTGTTACGGTCAATGTCCCCAGGCTTCCAAAAACCCACCCAACAATTCCATTCCATGACATCACCAAAAAAGAATCAGTGAGAAAAGGAACATACAAAGAGAAATCAGACCTTATCCACTACACGCACTCACACACCACCCTGCCTCACCCCCTCCTGCTCCCACTTCAGATCACCTTCAGGAAAGCTTAACTATGTTTATACAGCTCCAAACCATGATTTCAGTCAAGACATTGTTGTTTCTCGATTGGAATTCTCCCTAAAGAGCAAGTTATATTTTTATTTGAAGATATGTGACAGAAAGACAATACAAAGTATTTTAACTGTACACTGAAACGAATCACATTCAGAACCATTCACTTCGCTTATTGCATTGTTAACTGCCGAGACAGGTAATCAATTCTGGAAACATCATACCAAAATCACAGGGACAAACAGAGTAAACTATACGTGTAGTGTGCTTGACAGCACTGAATAGGTTTTGCAATATAAGTTTGCTGAAAACAAAAGTGTCAGCATTCATCTAATTCGACAGTTGTCAATATCGCTCCACTCAGTGCTGAATTTGTAATATACCCTTTTAGTTTATCTGCACAGTGACAATGTTTTTTGAAAGTAGACAATAAAGTAGAACAAGAGAGAGGACAAAGCCTTCACTTAAAAACAAGCTTTTTATCATCTTATTTTTTCGAAGTAGGCTGTAAAGCTGTCTATCAATCTATATATTCACTGAAAAGCATATTTAAAGATTAGTTATGATTCAGTGAACACAAAATGGTAGAAGCATTGAAATTCACCAGCTATTGCATGCAACAAACACACACACCAAATCTCTCAACCCCAACTATTTTTCGTTCTTTGTAGACAGCTTTTTTCACAAACCAAAGACTGCACTTTGCATTGCAGTGGGCAATTGTGAGCTGCAGGCCCAGCACCAACCTCTATTGGTGAAAACAAGCCCTGCACATGTCTTTTGGTTGTGCCTAGCTGGGATTGGCCACAGGGCCTGGACTATGGCTTGCCCTATGCCTAACCTCCACAGTTATTTGTTGATATTGTTATTTTAGTCTTCTTTTTAATTTGTTGAGGGTTTGCATAAACTGGAACTGGGTTTGAGAACCCTTAATGGTACTTTGGAGTTCGCAGACCCAATTCAGGTGCTGCTGACAGTTCAAGCAATATATAAGAGCAACATTCCCACTCCTGACAAGAATCAGATGCATCATTTGCAACTGATAAAGTTCTGCGCAATAAATAGAATGGAAATCAGACTCATGAGGGTCCAAGATGGTATTGGACTCAAACTGCATGGTCTAATTGTTAGCAATGCTGTTCTCAATTTTCGTAGGGATTGGTAGTTTAGAAATGGGATGGTAGTTGGAAAAGATAGTAGGACCTGCACTCCTTTTTAATAGCAGGGTGACAATGGCCTTCTTCCTTGAACTGAGCGCTCTGCCAGATCTAAGAGAAAGATTGCATAATGCCACAAGACTAGATATTATGGAGTTTCAACAATTTTACTCCTTTGATTGGGCATGGTTGCAGGGGATATCCAAAGGGTACAAAGTAGATTCTAGACAGATTGACATCTGTTACTAAAGAAAAGGGACAAAGGGACCTGGATGTCTTGAGTGGTTCATTAAAGTGATCGTCTGCAGCTTCAGGGGCATCAAGTTTTGGCTGAACAACAGCAGACACCTCTCTTCTACAGTGATGTAAACTGCAGATTTAAGATTCCAGCAGTAAAGAAGAACAATCTGTGGGTAGTTCTGGAATTTAAGTTTCCACAGAGTTTACATATTTGCATTTGACTAGATCATGTCTGGTCTTTTCAAGTAATACCTTCCCCTTTTGCTCATCTCAAAGAGCATTGGTATACGGCATTCCCCAGGGTTCTGCTCAAAGTCCTACTCTCTTTAATATCTATTTCAGACCATTAGCTGATGTGTTGAAGCCGTTTGGGATTTCATTGGTGTCCTATGCTGACGACACTCGGAGTTGATGGATTGTAGAGTTAATTTTCAAAATTGTCGCCAACTGGATACATAATAACTGCTTAAAGCTGAATGCTAATAAAACTGAGATCCTTCTGTTGGGCAGGCATACCCACCTTGGGGAGATCATTGGTGGCCAGAAGCAATAGGGCCTCTACCGTACCCAAATCTATGGTAAACAAAGCTCCGGGGTTATACCAGCCATTATCAGCTCGGAGCTTCTCCATTGTCTTCAATGGTGCTCTCAGCATTCAATGTTCTAATACCATTTAATAAGGAAAAGCACTGACCGTGCCATTTTGTCTGTCAGGCTCAAACAATCTGCAAAGTGCCAAGAATACATCTCTATAAAATGCTTTTCAATATCATATTGGTCTGAAATGCCCCACATTATTAGGTCGAGCCTAGACAGTGCTTGCGATGTCAAGATGATCTGTTATATGTAGTTTGTGGGCTTGAACTCCACCCATTGCTTTTCATTTGTTTAACTGCTTGCCTTTCAAAAGTTCTTGCTTGCAAGTGGGTAATTTATCTTCCTGGTCCCTCCCTTTTTAACTGGTGCACTCCCCTGGAGCATTGCCCCATGACTTGTTGGCTTCAGTTTTTTTCTATTTCACTTTCTTCTCAGGAACATTTTGTTTTTATTCTGAACAGCTTGAACACACATGCGAACGTGTTTTGAGTGGCTACCTGCGTTGCTGTTGCCTGTTTTTTTATTATGTTCCTCGGACTACTCCTCCAAATGGCCGGTGCCTGCCCCTTTAACAGTCCCCCTACCCCCGTGTGGGCCCGAGCACTTCCCACTTAGCGCGGCACCCGATTCATTTTTATTTATAACGAGCACTTCATAGAAGCGCCTGCGCCTCTGAATCTTGGTTACAACGTTGTCCTTCCCCTGTCCCAGTCTCACCCCTCTGCGTGAAAATGACGTAGTTCGAGCTGAAAGCAAGCAGGGCTGCTGAAGTACGGGGACCAAGCGCACCCTATCATCAACTATTGCTGCCAGCTGGTATCACTATTGCTCCAAGAACTTGGATTCACTGTTCGCCTTGGCTGCAGTTCGGGTACTTGCACAGCACGCTTACCGATGTGCAAAATAGACGTGGTACCCATCTTGAGAAGCCATTCTAAGTATAATTGGAAGATTGAGAAAATGTTAAATCAAGGCTTGGCTAATTCATTTCCTTTTTTAATTAGCATTGTGTTTGCATGTATATAAACATAATTTTTACCACTTTTTATTTGTTTTTGGGAGTATTGTTTCTCTGACAAGATTGAGTATCTTGGACTACATCATGAAATTTTATAATGCCGGGCTAGCCAATATTGATAATATAATTAGCTGGTTAATAACCGTGTACACACTTTCAGATAGTTACTTTTAATTTTGGGTGATCTTGTCGACAGCTATCAAAACGTTTAGACTAGTCAAAGTCACCATCTTGAAGTGGATACATTTGCCTGCTGTTGTCTATCAGGTATGTTACGTCTTTGCTAGTGTTAAGGAGCCTGTACAATGCAAAGTGCATTTTTTATTATAATCCTCAATTGAAGTATTTATTGAAAGGATGTGTGCGTGACTAAAGTCTGTTTCAGTTGTATAGCTATTGAGCAGATCAAAGCAAAGCACAATCAAAAATGGTCGCCTTAAATACAGTGGTTTGACGCGTCCTCGACTGTGTTCTGTAGTTCCTCTTCTATGACTGTTTTCTTTGCTGCGTCTGTTTTCCCATGTCTGTACCTGCCTTGAGTAGTTTTATGCTTTTGTTGGTTTATTTAGCCAAAGGTCTACGTAAATCGTCACCCTCAAGCTAAAATACACTATCGGCACGTGTCTCCCTTTTTGCTGGTGTACGCCCTCCAAGTTCAACCTTTCAAGTGGTCTCATGTCATAGACACCTAATGCCATGCCTGACATTTTAGTCTCCAGCACTTTGCATGTTGGGATGTTTGAGTCCACGTTTACAAGTATAAAAGCGAAACTGCAAGTCCCAAAATGCAGTCTGCAATTGTATTAAAATCGGGACAGACGGAATGAAGGTGTGGTAGATGATGTTGGGCCACTAGACAACTATGCATACAGAATCAAACGTGCTCGCCTCCCATGGAGGCTACAATTATGCCTTTCTCGGATGTTCTTGTCTGTTCAGTCCTGCTCCTTCCCCTGGCCCCTGCCACTCCATGCACCCACAGTCTCTGCCTTTACTCTTCCAGGCAGCTGCAGCCATTTAGTAAAGTGAATAGGTCACAAAGGAGAGACCTGTTGGCTTTGCCAATGCTTGTTTTTATGCAGGCACATTTATCACTATTTGTATTGGGAGTCAGAGGGACGTCCACAAAACACTTGGCATGTTACATTCCATTATAACGCCGTTCTTCAAAAGGTGAGCTAGCAATGTGAGAGTTTGAAAATAGAACCGCCATCTTGTCAAGGAGGAGGCCACGAGAACCTGTCCGCTCGCGCTGATAGGGATGCTGGTAGGGTGCTATTGTCGATTCTCGATTTTTGAAAAGAGCACTTCCTGATAGTATACACGAAGGTCAGAGCTTTCACAAAAGACTTTCAAGGCGCCAGGATAAGGATTCATTATGTAAACCAGTGCAGGGATGTTAAGGTACTTACTTCAAAGACAGCTCTTCAAAACGTATTGTTTTTTAACTCAGCAGTAGGCGAAAAATAGGTGAATACTTACAAAACCTCCACATAATGTGGTTGTCAGAAACAACATTTGCTGCAAATATGTTCTTGCAAGCCATGCGGCGCCTGTCAAGAAACCAACTGCTACTAGGGTGACCAACTGGCATGGGTGCAAATTCAGGACGGTCAGTGTAAAAATTCAGGACAAAAGGTCAAAATTCAGGACAAAAATTCAAGACAGAAGGTCAAAATTCAGGACCTAAATTTGGGACAAAACACACGTTTTACAGACATATCAGAGGAGGTCGCACAATAGTATATAAGTAAATAGACAGCCAAAATAATTACAAGTCAAAATAAGTTTATATAAGCTTGAGACAATCGTGCACTTCATAGTTTTTCAGTATGCGCGATGCTTTGCAAAGCGACATCAGGCCATTTCTGCAATTAAGATTTGTGCAGGAGAAGGCACACCACATGCTGTCACTATAATAGGGCCCATTGTCATTCTAAATGTGATAATCGTCTGCAGTCTCAGAATGACAATGGGCCAGTCCACAGTCTTTGCAAGGTCCGGGAGGGGCTGCTGCAGGCAGCCTCAGTCTACAGATTAAAAGATAAATGCGAGAGGCCCAGAGTAGAAACTTTTAAACTCATGGGGCCTCTCGCAGGGAAACAGCATACCTTCCTGAAATTCCCCAATTTGATTTTAGTATGATGTCTGTATACGGATTCCTTCAGGCGTAATACCTTTATTGTCGAACTAATGGGAAAGAAGACTTCTTTGAGAATATATCCTCAAGCAAGTATCTCCTTTTGTGTACCATATGAAGGTTAGGCCTCTCTGATGATACCTTGTCTTCTGCAAACACTATTATACACCGAGGAAGAGAAAAAAAATTTTTTCAATGAGGAGCTTCAGCACGACCCTACTAAAATGTTCTGCATCAGAAATGTATTACCTTAAGAAGTGTAAACAATTTCCTTATGAGCAGGGTCACTAGAATTGTGTAGCAAGGGGGCACCAAATCATGTGTCAGGGTTGACTAAATTATGCGGCAAGAAAAGGCAAATTATGCTGAATAATGCGGTAAGCATGTAATAACAATCTTATTATTTTGTACTTTACAGGCACAGCTTCAGTTTAAAAGCAATGGCTTAAAGCACATGATTCTTGCAAGCTTTCTGGTAAACATGCTGAGATAGTTGCTGTTCCATCCTAAATGTTTGCAGCTCTGGTTTACAATGGAGATTTATTGCACACTGCTTATGCATTGTTGTGCTTCAATCTATACCTTCTTTTGGGGGCAATAGCAAATTTGTGTGTTTGCTGTAATGCAATGCTACCAACATATACTACCCACAGCCCATGTATTCATTGCCTCGGAGACACATCATGAAAAAGTGTTTCAATGTAACTGAATGCAGGGGGAAAAATATGCAGGTCATTCTACCCACTTGATGCTGCCATTTTCTTGCCCTAGGGACACCTAACATTACCTAGGAGACAGCACTGGGGCATGAGTACAAGCATAATCCTAACAGTCCTTTGCAGCAGCCCCATCACCTGAGTGCAGAATGCATGTACAACAGCACACTGCCAAGCCAGATGAAGAAAATTCCTGCCTGCAGAACCGCATCTTGGACAAGTTCTGGGCGTGTAGCCAATAATCTATATAAACGCATGGAAGGGAGGTAGGTCCAGAGCAGTCAATACTTGGATAAAATTCAGGGTTTTTAACAGTGGGACTAAGAACTGATTTCTGGGTCTACTATAATAGTTACAGAACATGACAAAGTGCAGAGTGTCCTGCGGAGACATATTGTTGCAATTGCAGGGCAACCTGCATCTGGGTTGGATCCATCCACTGGTTGAGGCCAGGAGATGGTGTAGTTGAATAAATCGAAACCTGACAAATATAAGCCTATCTCGTCTAGGCTAGGTAAAGCTCCATACCCAGTCTTTAAGCACGTGTCCCCTCATCAAGGGTTTAATCAATTCAGCTTCTTCTCTAATTAACTGTGCACACAAGAAACAACACTTTTACTCCTTCTTTTTTTTACGGCCCCTAGGGGATTCTATGGGCGGCATCAAGGGACAAGCAATCCATGAGCATCAGTCTAGTGAGCTTTAGGTCCTTCCTGGTCCAGATCTTTATCCAGAAAAACAGAGGAGTAAGGGCAACTATGTCGGCTAAGTAACTAATTCGAAGATTTGCATGAACTGAAAAAGCCGGCGTAAATTGGTGGACCTGAACAAGACACCCTAGAAATTGTTTTTCTGCTCCATACCCATAAATCTCGTTGCCGTACCGAATCTGAGACACACATTTAGCGTGGTAGATTTTAAGCAGGACCCGCGGGGACCAGGAACCCAACCTATGTGCAAAACTAGCCACTGCCTCAGTAGTTTTAACAAGCTCAGCTTGCTAAGATTTACCAAACTTGGTTTAAATATGACAGAACTCACAAATTGCATGAATTAGTTTATGGCCTTCCAAAACTGGTTGTCATAAAGTTACAGAAACAAATAGAGTTATGAAAAGATGTAGTCCACAGCAGGCATGATTTGACAGGAGATTTATTGCAGGAAAGTACACAGGTCTAACGGGCCCAGAGGATCAGCACCAACTGAAGGTGTTCTAATCCACTGTTCCCCTACTTTCTAATACAGCATTACACTAGATAGAGGCACAGAACAATCCCAGCATTCTATACCATAAAGGACACAACAGGAGGGAACATAGAAATGTAATAGGCAGAACACCACATATCTCCCCCCTTTTCCTTAAACCAAAATGAGAAAGAGAAAAAAAAAATAAAGAAAAAAAATATATATATATATACAAGAAGAAGAACAGCGACTAATCACAAAGTTTCCTTGGAACTCTTCTTGCCCTACAACCTCTCCGTAAGTTACAATCAGAAGAACACAAAGGCAGCGAACTTGAGTTATTACAACACTGTGTGACCTTGGCTAGGCGTGAAGCATTCCACCATTGACCATTGTCAAGACGAACAGCGTGGCCCTTAATGTCAACAATGGAGCAAGGAGCTCTAAATTTGGACTTTCCTTTTTGCAGTAAAAGGGGATCTTTGACCCTGACCAAATCTCCTACTGCAAACTTAACCACTCTCCTTTTTCCTGAGAGGCACATCTTTTCATATTTAATACGATTAAAGTTGTCACAGGTAATCTTAGCCCTAGAGGCCTCCGACGGTACATGAAGGTCATCTTCAATAGCTTTCAGTTTCCAAAAGGGGCAAAGAGAAGAAGAAACCTTTCTGCCCCTCATCACCTCAAAGGGAATCACACCCGAAACTGAGTGGGGAGTGGTCCTATAAGCCCAAATCATGTTTCTTACAGCAGTTTCACAATCTCCATTGCTATTGAGAGTGCTTTGCACACATTCAACCAGTACCCTATTAAACCTCTCAACTTTTCCATTCGATTGAGGATGATACAGGGGAGTGCGTAGATGTTTCACACCTTGTTTAGAAAGAAACTCTTGCATGGAAGCGGAAGTAAATTGCACTCCGTTATCAGTTAATAATTCCTCTGGGACACCCTCTCTAGAAAAGACATCCTACAAGAAACGAATAACAGACTTGGAATTGGGTTCGGAAACGCCTCTTACCTCTACCCATCTAGACAGATGGTCAATTAGAACAAGAAAATACCTCATGCAGTTGGGCAAGACATGAAAAGGGCCGAGAAAGTTGACAGCAACCCTTTGCCAAACTCTTGCTGTACACAGGACTGGTTTGGGAACAGGAGTACTAGTGGTTAGATGCTTGTCGCTATAGGAACACTGGACACAGTTTCTGACAATATTATCAATGTCACGGTCCATGCTGAGCCACCAAAAATCATTTCTGATCCTGCACTTGGTGGCATTCATACCTAAGTGGCCAGAGTGAGCGGTTTCCATTATCCTTACTCTGAAAGTGTCAGGAGGAATAAGTTTGCTTTCTCTAACCAACAAGTAATTTTCAATAGAAAGTTCATCTGAGATTTTACAATACGGTTGTAGCTCAATGGATAGGGATCTCTCCTTGGTCCAACCTTTGATAACAAATTCCATGACCTGCTTCAAAATGGCATCATTGGTTAGAGCATTTTGCCAGAGCGCCATGTTGGGGCAAATGACAGTGTCGTCAACGTTGGCAATGATACATTCCTCAATATCTTCCGGAATATCGGGATACATTTCAGAATTATCCACAGGAAGCCTGGATAGAAAATCCGCCTTAACATTCTTTCCACCGGAGATGTGAAGCACAGAAAAATTGAATTCCAGGAGTTTGGTGGATAACCTAGCCAGTCTAGCTGTAGATTTTTTAATTTTCAGACCGGAGAGAATGTCCACTAAAGGTTTGTGGTCAGTTCTTAACCAAAACTTCCTTCCCCAGACATAGGACTTGAACTTTTCGAGGCACCACACACAAGCCAGCATTTCTTTTTCTATTACAGAGTATCTCAACTCAACGTCTTTCATTCTCCTTGACGTAAATCCCACAGTAATTTCCTTTCCACCATCCATTTGGGATAACACAGCACCCATACCATAGGCACTCGAATCTACAGTAATAAAGGTATCACAACCCTCAACATAGGCTTGGAGAGCTGGAGCAGACAAAATGCATTCTTTGATTTGGACAAAATGCTCCTGACAAGTGGCCGTCCAAATGAACTCTGAACCTTTTTTTAAGAGATTCCTAAAACTTTCAGTGAGACTGGAGAAATTCTTAATGAATTTGGAATAAAATTCACATAAACCAAGGAAAGAGCGTAGTTGGTCTTTGTCTTTCAGGATGTGGTGCATTGACGATACCCTCAACGATACTAGGTTTGGGTTTGACTCCATCCTTGGTAAGGACATGACCAAGGTATTCAATTTTGTTTACAGAAAAGATACATTTATCTTCTCTTAAAGTCACACCATTACCTTGGAGAGTCTGCAAGACTAGATCTAACACTTGATTGTGTTCAAGCTCTGTATCAGTATGCACTAGGATATCATCCTGGAAGATTACAACATTGGGAACATTCTGAAACATTCTGGTCATTACTTTCTGAAAAACAGAAGCTGCCGAGGCCAGTCCAAATGGCATGCGGCAAAATTGAAATGTACCATCAGGTATTACAAAGGCTGTTAAGTGGCGAGATTGTTCATCTAAAACTACCTGATGGTACGCTGAGCGCAAATCCAGTTTGGAAAACCATTTGGACCGACCTACGGCAGTGTTAAGATTTTCAATGCGAGGTAAAGGAAAGTTCTCCACCCAGATGGCCTTGTTAAGGGATCTTAGGTCAACACATAAGCGAAGTTCCCCAGACCTCTTTTTGGCCAAAACGATGGGGGACAACCAAAGAGTAGCATCAACACGTTCAACAATACCATCATTGAGCATTTTGTTTAACATAATGGTGAGATCGTTCCTTACACTGTGTGGAACATTCCTAAGTTTGTGTTTAACAGAAGGTATGCTTTCTTTGACCTTGATGGAATGGGTAAAATCTTTGATTTTGCCAATTCTATTTTCAAAAATCGGTTCAAATTTTTGTTTCCATTGAGTAGAATCGGAAACAGAGTTTACCAAAGAAACAGGATTCTTCTGACCTGGTCTAATGATCCTACCGAATTCTGCTTGATGCCACCACCCTAAGACGTTGATACCTTTTAGAGCAACATGGACTTTACCATGGATAGTTTTGTTTTGGAAGGAAATGTCAGCCCAAAAGTAACCAGCAAGGTCAATCCTGCTACCCTCAAAAGCCGTAGTAATGACATCAGGGGGTAACAAGGTAATGTGCGGCCAAGTTTGTTTGTATTTATCAATGGAAATGATGGTGATTCTAGCTCCCGAGTCAATGAGTAAAGAAATGTCATGACCCTGGATGGACACTTGAACAAAAGGATCCCCATATCTCTTTTCTGAATGTACATTATTAATTTCCAAGAATTCAACTGAAACAAAAGATAAGGATAATTCCTCAACTCTTTTTTCCAAATCTTCTGAAGCCTTGATAACAGCAACCTCTTGGACACTTCTAATGGGAAAGCGTTTGCAACCCCTACAGACTTTTCCAAAATGACCAGTTTTCTTACACCTCTAACACTCTTGGGCAATGGCAGGTCAATTTCAGTAATTGGATAGATGGGAGGGTGAACCACATCTGAAGCACTGGAAACCAGAGTTGTTCCGAGCAGGAGTCATACTTTTATTATTCTTATCTGCCAGATCTTTACTCTTTTTAGGTTTGGCATTGCTGGGAAATTGTCGAAAGCTACTAAAAACATTAGTGGTAGCAACAGTGGAAAAAGAGTTGGACTCTAACTGTTTTGAATCCAATTCTGAGCGTTCGATACTCTTAGCGATGTCAATCATTTCATCTAGGGAAGGGTTCTTGCAAGACAGAAGTTTCTGTTGAATTTTCTTAGAGTAGCATCTGCAAACAATTTGATCTCTTATTAGTTGAGAAGTGAAATCATCAAAATCACAGTAGCTGGCCAAAACCTTCAAAGCAGTGACATAAGTGTCAATGGATTCATTTGGATTTTGAACCCGGGAAAAATATTTGTGTCTATGCACAACCAAATTGACTTTGCCTTCAAAATAAGTACTAAGTTGTTTGAGAGCTAGTTGGTATTCGTCCATGTCACCACTGTCGTGACCAGTGTATGTTGGTAAATGATCAAAAACATTCTGGCCTTCTACTCCTAAATAATAGTAAAGAAGACTACGTTTCCTATCAGGCTTAAATTTCATGCCATCAATAGCTCCCAAATATGCATTAAATGATCTAAACCATAGCCGCCACTTTAATGGTGGTTCACCAGGATCTTCAAGAAATAACGGAGTTGTAACGGATTGCATGGTGCAGTAAAGATAAGTACAAAAGTCAAAAAGAAAAAGTGGAAGGATGGGAAGAAAACAGCAAGAGCAAGACAAAAGCAAAGGATGAAGAAGTGAGTAAGAATTGAGCAAAAAAATAAATAAAGACAGCAGTGGAGTATTGAATCCCACAAGAATGTGCACAGGAGTAAATGTGTATATTACAGGATCCACAAGCGCTGGAAAATGAAGGCAACTGTAGAATGTTCACACCCAAGAGGATGTGCAGAGAGGTAAGTGTGGGGATCAGTGAGTCCACAAACGCTGGAAATGTAGCAGAGTGACGTACTGTTATTGTAGACGCTGCATCAAGGAAGAAACAAAGACAAACAAAAAAAAACAAAAATTCCAGCTGTTCAATGCCAAAAAAAAAAACGTGGGCACACACGTGAACGAGTGTGTGGATCACTGAATCCACAAGTTCTTGACAGAGGTAAACGTGCTAGAATTTGGGAATAGGCACGCAGGAAGTGATGTAAGAAGGTGCCAGGAAGAAGCCCGGAGCGGTCTGCCACGGTCTGAGGAGTCCAGGCGTCGTGATGGAGATGTCCGGAGTCAGGAATGTCCAGACAACAGATTGATGAGGCAGCGCCGTAAGAAGAGAAGCCGGAGCGGTATCCCACGGCTGGGCGCACGACGAGAAAGGCAAACAGCGCGAATTCAAGTAGCGCGTATCCAAGGAAACAAAGGTTTGTGACGTCCCTTAATAGATCAGCAGGGACAGTCTTGATGAAAGCGAAGGCGCGTGTGAAAGCGCTCGTGAGGCTGCTTGCGGTGAGGCGCGTGTGGGAGCGCTCGGGGGACTGCACGCGGGTGGTTTGAAAACAAGCAGTGGCGCGAGCAGGCAACGAAGCCAGTCCGTAAGAGCAGTAAAGATCCGAAAGCAAGTAGCACAAAGTCCTTGTAGAGAGGAAAGGGCGAAGCGGTGAGCAGGCACCAGTAGATAAGAGATGAGGGAAATAGGAGAACGATCCCTGGGCCCATTGAAAAGTAAAAAAAAAAAAACAATACCTTATTGAAGAGATTCACCATATTAGACTCATGTTTTGATTTGTTACCTTCCTTGCCTCAAATTGTAAAGCGCTCTGATATCCTTCGGGATCAAGTTCGCGCTATATAAAACTTTATAAATAAATAAAAAAAAAAAATAAGAGGAACTTGGATGGAAAAAACACTTGCCAGGAGGGAAAGCTCCAGATCCCAAGATCGTCACCAAATTGAAAAGATGTAGTCCACAGCAGGCGTGATTTGACAGGAGATTTATTGCATGAAAGTACACAGGTCTAACGGGCCCAGAGGATCAGCACCAACTGAGGAAGGTGTTCTAATGTACTGTTCCCCTACATTCTAATACAGCATTACACTAGATAGAGGCACAGAACAACCCCAGCATTCTATACCATAAAGGATACAACAGGAGGGAACATAGAAATGTAATAGGCAGAGCACCACAAGTTACATTATCTACCATAACTCAATTCTTTGCTAAAACCAACAAATGCCTCCCCTTCAACTGCAGAAGGCACAATTTCAAAATCCATTTAACAGAATTACCACATTACTAAACTCTTTGCTTTGTCTTCCTTTTGTCTGACCAGTCGCAGCAACTCAGCCAGGAACCAGTCAGCCTTATTTGACAACTAGCTATCTGATTAGTGCAGTGAATAAACAACACAACCACCAAATTACGCTCACCAGGAATACTTTAGTTTCATCAATTACCTTATCCACAAGTGCCAATCGGTGCAAATCGAACAGCCAACTTAATCTTTAGACTAAAATCATGCTACCTTCAACCAGAAGCTGAAATATAAACTGGCTCCCAGGGAAGAAAAGAATTGTTTTCAAGACTCTTACAACCCTCTACATACTAAACTGGGATTCAGCCCCTCAATAACTATGGAATGCCCCACACAACCAACTTTACAAAGAAGAGAATCACCTCTCAGCCTGAAAATCTCTAGAGACTTTCCAACTGTGCCAAGCATTACCTGATGTACAAATGATCCTGTTGCCTCAAACCTGCCAGTGATGCTTGGACACTCTTAGTAGCAATTGTGTGACCTATCCATCACTTTATAAGTGAAACTACTTAAATAATATCTTGACACATGGTAATGTACTTCTAGGTCTTGGTGCAAAATACAAAATTCAACACATAAAATGCATGAATCCTGAAACTCAAGTACACAACCAAATGTTAAACACAAACCAAAACCATGAGGGCACACCATGTGGTGAAGGTCTCTCAATGGCTTGCTCATACACATGAAGAGCAATAACAAAGGCCATGAGAAACATATATTGAAGCAGAGTTGCAGGAGACTAATAGCCTAAGGGAAAACATATAACTAAAGGCTCATTGCCTAAGGGAACACATATAACTAAAAGCAGACCATTGAGCAACTCACCATTGAATCAGATTAATGCTCAGTGGCCCAGGGCCGTGTCACCGCCAGGCTAGACAACGGCAATAACATTCTATTGGACCTACCAAAATTATGATGCAGTGGTTCACGATCTGAGGTTGGTGCATGTTGAAGATGGTTTCCGTAAGCTACCTATTATATTTTATCCTTCTTGTTCGTTTTCTAAAGCACTAATGAGCCCAGAGGGTGCACAGCTCGGTGCAACAAAAATGCAATGCTTACATGCAATAACAAACACAACTGCAAATTAAAAATCAATAAAACATTAAAAGAATAGTGATCACAATCTTCCATTGCTAGATGCTCCAGCAGGTTCACCTAAACACTTAAGACAAAAATCTGAAGGAGGTAAGTTTTCAACAAACTCTCATAACACCTGTAAGATAAACCAAAAACCTTATGACACTACATGCCACTGTACTATAGAGACACATTGGGCCTGCATGACTCCTTTTGAACTTTAGCTCCCTAAACTGTGATGTGCAGCTCCCCTCAACATCTTTCAGAAAGCTCAAGCCATTGCTTTTTAAAGAACAGCTCATAAACCGGAAATGACCCATCTTGTGACAAAGTTCAGAGCAGTAGAAGCAGATAAGAATAAATGAGTGGGCACCACCACACTCAGAGGCGGTTCGCATGTGTCCACATTGATGACATACTCCTACCCTAATACCATAACCATTATCCTCTCCATCTTTCTCTTCAGTATGCCTTAACTCCCTATGGCATGTCACAGATTAGCTGCTAGCATACACCTGAGTTCCTTTTAGTATGCTTTCTCCTTATGCCACACATGAACCACTGCAAGCTTTTCTGTGACTGATTATTCTTCTCCTCCCCTGATCATCTTCTGGATTGCCTCCCTGGTATGCTGATGTTGGGCTAACTCCTAGCTTTCTCTTAACTATTATCCTCTTTTCCTGGGCATCTATTGGATTGCTACTAGTTCCAGCTTCACAAACTGATCCGGTTTCCCTCCCACATGACCACCCCTCAAAACAACCACCACTATGATTCACCCTTTCCTGTCTTCTATAATTGCAGCTGTCTGGGTAGTTAATCCTCTCCTCCCTTGAGCCTAAAAACGACCTGCCCCCACCTGCTCAATGGTAATTCTCTTTACCCACAAATTCTGATGTTTTCAGGTTGAACAATTTCTTCCCGGGCCTCATTTGGATTGAGAATACCTATTTACGGGTGGCATGGCTAGCCACGGAGCAAGATGGCCGCAACTCAGACAGCTCAGCTGTGCTGATCCCGAGTTTCCCCCTATAATCCGTGAAACATCCGTCACGGGGCTGTGGTCTGCGCGCAGGGAGACCGGAGAACCTGCAGTGTCCGGCGATCCCGGGGAAAAGATCCCGACTGGCCCAGAAGAGCAGCCGCGACGTGGTGAGCCACGAGTCTTCAGAGCGGCAAGCGAATAGGGGCGGGGCCCGGGTGACTGGACTGAGCGATTGGGCAACGCTGCGCCCCCAGAAAGTGAAGCAGGATCTGCGCTCGAGTGCCCAAGCACCGGAGAGCAGGCTCTGCGAGTAGGCTGTGATCGAGAGAAGTGGAGCGGTGAGCCCGGGCTGGTCCGGCCCGCCGGGAAGCTCCCGTGCTTGATTTTGCGCATCGAAGGCCACCTCCAATGTGTGGCTGACCGGGAGATCCTCACTCTCCCTCAATATTGCCAGGTTTATAATTGGCCATAGACCGAGTCGCATTTGGCCATCCTGAGGCCTGCACAGTGGGAGTGGCGCCTACCAGACACCACGAGGCACTACACGGATCGGCGGCCCCTGGCAGTAATCGGACTGAGGGGACTGCCACCTGAAGAGGCATGTTAAGTAAAGAACAGACAGGCTCGAGCTGCCACGGCCCGGAAGGGGGGGCTGACGTCGGTGGGGCAGGAGCCGGCGCAACTCGGAGAGTGAAAGTGCCTGAAAGAACCGCCCAGTCCAGGCCTACCAGTGGCAGACGGTCCTGAACAAACGTGCCATCATCATAGCACAGTGAGTGGGGAGCAGAGAGCTCAACACTGGTAGTGCTGAGAGACGGGGGGCCCAAGCCTGGGGAACACATCCTGCTGAGCCAAATTGAGGGGGGGCTTCCGGGGAAGCCACAGCAGGAATTCCGACAGGCCGCCAGACAAGTGGAGAGGTCTGTGCAGGCGGCGGAGAGTACTGCCGGAGGCCTGCCCCCGCCCAGCGTAAACGCGGGCAGAAGGTGCTTACGCGGCAGGAGACGGAACCATGACGGGAGGAAGTGGGCCCGCAGTGGCCATCAGACAAAATTAGACGATCAGTGATGGTGATGGTGGGAGGACTGGGACCGCCATCTGAGAGACATAGAGCGATTCTCGGGATCCCTGTGGTGCTGATGAACAACTCCTACTCAGGAATCCAGTGCAGAAGATGGACTCTGGAGCCACAGATAAGCACAATATTTGTACTTGCTGCCAATACACCCATTGCAGGCCTAAAATACAGACATGAGACTATTTCCTAGTGTGACATAGACTGAGCCTCACAGCCATATCATGGGGGACTGGGGCGAGCTCGAGGGCAGGTAAACCCATGGCTTAAGTCCAGCCGATGCTCGTTAGTTCAGTTTTGGGTTGACAGGCGCTCTGCAAGTTGGGGGGTTGGAAGTTCCGGATCCACCATGCAGGGTAGCAGGGAGAGGGGAGTTACAAAGCAGGGGGTTAGATATTGTCAAGTTTACTTTCAAGTATAGCAGATGTAACATTTTAAGACAAGCCGACAAAGAAGGTGTGGGGCAGTGGGGTAATGGTACCACTCCCCACATCACGAACAGGGCAGCAAGAGAAACATATCCAAGAACCCCGCTAGAAGAAACCTATATATACTCGGACCGCAGACATGGTCTCACTGGTGCCACCTGCTAGACCCCACACAATGTGAAATACTCTTGTGATCATGACATGGAATGTTAATGACCTGGGGAATAAAGTTAAACGCACAATGGTAATGCAATATATCCAAAGGCACTCCCCAGACATAGTCCTACTTCAATAAACGCACCTGCTAGGAAATACATGTAAAGCCGTGGACAGATTCGGGTACAAGTTAGCAGCGCATTCTGGATTCACCACAGGCTCCCGGGGGTGGGTATACTTATCAGAACCGCGCTACCATTTATACCCCGGAAAACTTGGCAGGACCGCTTAGGAATGTATATGGCCATTACGGGGTTGTGGGAGGGCCAGGTCGGCCATCTGTGCTCAGTATACGTGCCACCCAAACTGCACCCAAATACATTGCCTGACTTAAGCGCACTACTCCTGGAACTCCCCTATGGAGTATTGGTACTGGGTGGCGATCTCAATGCAGTAATGGATCCCTCTAGAGATAGGATGTCAAATACAGGGAGGGACTCAGGGAACGATGTCCTAAAGACATTCGTAACATCCCTAGGGCTGGTAGACTTGTGGCAAGAACATAACCCACTAGCCCAACAATACACCTTTTTCTCGGCCTCACACAGAGGGTACTCACGGCTGGACTACATTTTAACACACTCTGGTACGGGTAACAAATTCAGGGAGAAATTACATAGAGCAAGAGGTATATCGGACCACTCACCAGTTGAGGTGCGAATGATAGGATCACTTAAAACTAATGTTTTACCACCATGCATAGATCCATGGTTGCTCAAAGACAAAAAGGTTATGTATAAAATTATAGAACGGACAGAACACTACTTCCTGGAGAATCAGGGGACTGTAGATTTGCCCAGTGTGCTATGGGAGGCGTATAAAACTGTCATAAGGGGACACATGCAGGCACTAGCAGGGGGAAAGAGCGACAGCTTCAATACGAATCGCTCGAAAGAGAACTCGCCAACCTGGAGGCAGGGCTGGTAAACCGGGAGAGGTAGACCCACAAACCAACCACCTACTCCGCCTAAAGCAACAGGAGCTGCGCAACATAGCAGAAGGAAAGGCTAGGGACTATGCCGTAGCATCTCAGAGGAGACTATATGAGATAGGGGATAAGGCCATCAAGCTTATGGCATGGCTGGAAAAACATGACAAAGAAAGAAACTGGGTACTAAAAATGAACTAACCTAATGGGTCAATCTGTGAACAGGAGATAACATAGCTGCAGCCTTTGAATGGTACTAAGAGCAGTTATAACAAACCTCCTCGACAAGTACTAAATTGGAATGCACCGAATTCCTCAGAGACTCCAATCTTTCAGAGCTGTCACAAGAAGATAGAGACGACCTAGATGACGAGTTAACTGCAGAAGAAATAAGCAGTGCAATTAGGGCTCTACAGTCAGGCAAGGCGGCCGGCCCCAACTTCAAGACCCAATGACGACAAAAGCCACCTCCCTCATATACAAAAGAATTATGAATAATGTGCCGGAATCACTGGGGGCCCAGAGAGTAGCATGCGAGAGGGATGTCGGGACTCTAGCAGACGATGACTGGGACGAAGCTATACAAAGCCCTAGGGAAGTAGCCATGAAAGCACGATTCCACCTTATACAGCTTCGAATCCTACACAGGTCATACACAACTATAACAATACTATACAAAATGGGCAAATGCGATTCTAACAAATGCATGAGGAGATGCAAGGAGGAGGGCTCATTTTACCATATGCTTTAGGGCTGTGCGGGGTTGAAAATATATTGGGGAGAGGTCACAAGAGTAATGGCGGAAGTCACTGGACTGCCAGTCCCATTGGATGCCAGATGGCATATACTATGTATCACTGGGGAGACCAAGTGGCCGAATACACCAGGCAGTGGCTACAACGGGCCGCGATAATCGCTAAAAGGAACATAGCTAGGACATAGGGAGCAGCACATCCACCTATGATCATAGACTGGAAAAAAGACCTTGACTGGGGTGGAGTGGCCGAAAAAGTAGTTTATCGTAGCCGGGATGCCCAGGGAAATGGGGTAAAATATGGAGCAGGTGGGCGGAATACAGGAGGATCTGAAATGTTGCACGATATAAATAAAGCAAGGCACGCAGCAAAGTGCCAGCCCGCACTTGGATGACTTGAAACACCTAGAAGGGGATGAGAATGCTTTTGAATCTATACATGTTATGACTGCTACAGTTGATTAATGATGTGTGAAATGAATCTGCAAGTTTAATAAAAGTAAAATAAAAAAAGACGAAAAAAAGAGAATGCCTATATACCTGCCTTCCAAACGGACACTAGACTGAGCGTGCAATTACCAAGTCTCTGAGAGCGATTCTCTTAGCTATGAACCCCCATTCCACTCAGAACGGTGGATGGCATACCCAGTAGAATTTCTTCTGAAGCTGGGACCATCTGGCTACTATGCTGCATTACATATAATGGTCAAGTAACTCACGCCCACGCCATTGTCCTTGGTTTACGCTTTTAATTAGCATTGTTTTAGCCCTCTAACTCTTTTGACCACCTAGTGTTGCTCTCCCCAAATTGTTCCATATTCCCTCCAATACCAGATGAACAGTTGGATTTCTGCTAGTTTCTGCACTTGTCGCAACCTACCTTATTGATGCAATTTTTTTTTTTTTTAATTCTTACAAATTGACTGAATAATGTTCTTCCTGGGTTGGTTCAGAATGATCAGAAAGGTTTTATAGCTGGGAGGCACAAGGTCAGACCAATAAGAGAGCTCACTGGCACCATAGATATTATTCAAATAACACCATTTAGCCTTAGCAGTCATGACTATTAATACATCGAAGGCCTTTAACTTTTTCTCTGGTGCTCCTTGAGGCTTTTGAGAGTAGGTCATAAGTTTATTCTGTGGCACAAACAACTGTATTCCAACTCCTCAGCTAGTTCGCTATTGAAAGAGAAGCCAAACAGGGCTGTTCTTTGTACCCTGTCTGGTTTTATCTCTGTATTAGGCAATTTGCTAATACTATAAAGCTGAATCATGATATAAGAGAGTTTTGATATTTTGTACAAGTGTTGCACTTTTAATTATAGTACAATAATCCAATAGCCAATTCTACACTTCTATTTGCTTACATGGAGCAATGTACATAGGAGTGGCATTCATCTGTGAGTACGCTGGCATCATACTTTGAGTGGACTCATGTTAGCTCTAATGAAAGGAATGAAAGGCTGCAGATGGACAAGAGACTGGCACATTCGTAAAAAGTTCTCATGTCGATGGATGACGCCACAGAACAAGGACTATATTGACCATGATTGCTGAGGTCTCAGATCATTTGGGAATAACAGCGGTAATCTTTGATGTTGAGCCTAGTTACTCGTGGCCGACTTTTTCTTTGCTAAGCAATCAAGATGTTTACTTGCTGCAGCTGGTAACTTGCTATCCGAAACTCATGACAACTTGAGAGTAATTGTTTCCATAGATGCCTACGTTTTCTGGAACCTGTCACTATGTTCAGAGAAGTTTTCTAAGGAGCAATTGTATTAATAAAATGACTATGAACATTTATATTAGAACACTACTCTATTTGACGAGTCTTGACCTAAAAGCGAAACATTGACTATAACTTTAATTGATTTCTAAACTATTGTACAAAGTGAATTTGGATTTATATTATGTGAAATTTAGAGATATGCTCCTTAAAACTTAAGACAATTATAATGTTTACGATATGCACATTGAATTTATGGTATTAATAAATCAACGTGAGTAATTACTGTAATCAGAAAGGTAATGCAATCCTGATTCTTGTTGTGTATTTCAGTTCACAGAAGTCTTAACCAGAACTTCATATTACAAGCATCATAAGTTGAAAATGTAGCTACATTTAAAGGCTGCCATCATTACATTAGAAGTGATACAAGGACAAGGTACAATATTCTTAGAATACTATACTCTTATCTATATTTTCAATTTTCAGAAATATCAGATGTACACTTCACAAGAGAATCTGAGATACAGAGATAGTCTAAAGGTATACTGTTGCCACTATATGTTTAGAAGTAGATGCAGTATAATTAAAGATCACTAATAGTCCTATCTAACATTTCTTCAACTGGAGACCAAATCCATTGGTTTTAGCAACAGATGTGTTTCCCCACCCTCTGAATCAGGCGATTCCTTATGCTTTTTCCCCATGTTCATCATGATGTATCTGTGCCTCACCAAGATCAGGACGGAATTGAGCCCTCTGGTGAGTGTAACATTTTTTGCCATTTCAAATCTGGTTTCCAGATCTGTTGAAAAGGTCAGTGGACATTGTTATCCTACTTCCCAAATTCTCTCATATACTTCAAAACCAGTAAGACAATTCCACAATCTAGTTCTATCAGTCTCTAGTTGATGGCATAGAAGGTATCAGGCCAACCTGGTCTGTCCCAGGACTTTCATTAAAAACTTTCAAATTTATCAAAAACGCTTGGGCTCCAGCGACATTCAGAGTTTATAGCTCATCGTGGTCATGTTGGACTCAGTGGTGCCTGAAATCAAGCACAGAGCCCTTATGATAGGATATATAATTTGCAGGCTGTTTGGCATCTTCCAGTAAGTCCTATAGGACAGTTAATATCCATACGTCAGCCATCATCATTACAATGCAGACACCATCATTACAATCAGAGAAAGCAACTAAAGAACATCCTCTAATCTGCAGATTGCTAAAAGGGGTAGGATGATTATTCTTCCTTACGATAACTATAATTCATTATGTTATGTCAATTTGTTATTGAACTTGCTTAATTCATGGCCTGATGACCAGCCCTTATCACTAAAAAGTTTATAAGCTTTATCTGCAAACTGGCAAAACTATAATATTTGGTTTCTTTTCAAAGAGTTCAGCCGTCAGATCCTTAGATCTGTCAGCTTGGCAGTTTACTCCTGCTGGGGGTTTGTTCCCAGTTTCCAGAATAACTAAGACGTATTCCACAGCTGTGGATTATCCTGTTTTGATCATGCAAAACTTTGCATCAAATGATGACTAAGGATTACGAATCATGCGCATCTAATTTAAGAACGTGTTCAGTTCAGCTCTAAATAACGTCTCCAGCTCAGCTCTGAATTTTCTTCACAAACCCTATTTGCCTGTTTGTTTTGAGACTTCAGCCAGATGTGTTAAATGGATTATGTCTCAATATGTTACTGACAATACTAATTTTGGGACTCACAATCCCAGGGCTGCTATAACTTCTAAAGCATTTTGGACACGAGCTAGATTGGAAGACATTCTAAGAGCATCTGACTGGTCATTAGCTTCAAATTGTATAGCATTTCATTGTAAACCTGTCTCTCATGCGTTATTCTCTGTAGTTCAACCATTTTTAAAATGCATAACAAGAGTCTCTGGTCTTGATATACAATGTGGATTCTTCAAGTGTTAAATTTAGGAAAGTCATAATTTTATTAAAAACATAAAGGCCATAATGATAGTTTGCTTCAGTTTGGTGATTTTTCCTCCGTAACTCATTGAAGACCTTGCTATATCACTTTGGCTTTTTTCTGTCTTTATAGTGACATAACCTACAGTTCCTCACTCTTGCAAATTATTTCTCAGAGGACGAGGAAGGGATTGTAGTGATTTTGCTATTTTCATTTGTATTTTTGTCATGTTCCCATTTTTTACACAAAATGGAGTGAAGACGGTCACACAAAGAAAGTGGAAGGACTGGTCAAGGGGAATGTATTTAAGATGAACTAATGAATGCATGAGTTGTATTCATTGGTAGTCTCATTCTTGAAGGTTACTAGATACTGTTTCATTTTCTTCAAAGTCTATGTTTCCTCTGTTCATTATCTGGCTGCTATTCCTGCATTAAATACTTAGAAAATCTACATTTCCCGATTCAGGAAATACATTTGTGCCTGTATTGCTTTTGAATTTTATAAGTGATTCTGAATGTTCATTAACTGCTATGAAAGGAAGTGGCTGGGACGGTGGCTGGCAGCAGCCTCTATTCCTCTTCATCTCCCTCGGCAATGATTGGCCATTCCATCAGGGCACATATTTTATTATCCTCTCCACTACCTTAATTATTTAGTCATGCTAGTTAAATATGATACCCATGTGCTTTACATTTTCGTACAGACGGATGTGCTTGCTGTCAAGCTCACTTTGCTCCTTTTAATTAGCATGTGCATGAAAAGCCTTAATGGCTTCTCAATTTTTGAACTAATGTCTTCTAAGCCATTGAGGCTCACTTCCTCAACAAATTTAAATAGCTTCACGTGAAAAAGGGCAATGTTCACATTTGGGCAAAGGCTAATTGTGCAAGCCTAATTCTAATATGCACAATTTGTGAATGAATAACCACACAATGTGGAATCAGAGTAATGAGATAAAAAAACAGTCACTACTTATCTATAGGATCTGCTCCACTGCTCTCTCCTCTACACTACAATCCTATTTGCAAGGGACATTTTTTCTTGGTGTGTCTAGTGTGCCTGCACACAAACAGGCACACATATACATGCTGACTGTAATTTAAACAAATAAGAGAATCAAAGCATCATGTCATGGTGCAGAAGGATTTTGGCACATGCAGGGTTTTCTTTCATAGTCAATTTCCCCACTTCTAATGATAGGTCCTCTACCTTTGACAGCGAAGTACTAATGTACATGTTCCAGTTCCTAGTAGCAATTGATAACAAACACCTATGACTTTGAGATTATCACCAGTCACACAAATGTAATTTTCTCTTTGAGGCAGAATAGACATCGGAGTAGTATTGCTGTTTCTGCCATTTTCCAGCACGTTTGTATACCAAAAAATTTTTTTTTATTAAATGTGACTTCTCAAAAGGGCTTGTAGGTGCAGATGTACATATATGTCAAAGAAATATTCCAACTACTTATAGAGTTAGATCTGTGACCTCTAAAGACATTCTGAAACTGACAATACTGGAAGTCTAAAATTTTCTTTTTACGTGATATTTTTGTCTCACTCCTTTTAGGAGAGTTAAACTGCCCTGAGTGAATATATGATGTTACTTAGCATACCGTTACTACGCAGGTATTTACTTCAAGTTTTTACTTCGCAAATACCATTACTACGCATGATTTTAGTGCACATGCTTTTACTTCGCAAATATATATATAAATACATTAAAAATGCTTTTACTTCGCAGTTAATTATTACGCATACCGTTACAACGCGTTATTGGTACTTTAAAACAAAAAAACTAATTTTAATAGTAACCTATCACCTGGCACGCACCCTGAACCCTAAAAATACCCCCTACACCCCAAAACCCTATCCCACCCTGACCCCTAAAAATATCCAAGCACCCCAAAACCTAAACGCACCCTGAACCCCAAAAATACCACAGCACCCCAAAACCTTAAATGCACCCTGAACCCTAAAAATACCCCCTACACCCCAAAACCCTAACCCACCCTGACCCCGAAAAATACCCCTGTACCCCAAAACCTAAACGCACCCTGAACCCCAAAAATACCCCAGCACCCCAAAACCCTAACCCACCCTGACCCCTAAAAATAGCTCTGTACCCCAAAACCTAAACACACCCTGAACCCTCAAAATACCCCATGCACCCCAAAATCCTAACCCACCCTGACCCCTAAAAATACCCCAGTACCCCAAAACCTAAATGCACCCTGAACCCTAAAATTACCCCCTACACCCCAAAACCCTAATCAACCCTGACCCCTAAAATTACCCCAGCACCCCAAAACCACCCTGATCCCCAAAAATACCCCAGCACCCCAAAACCTTAAATGCACCCTGAACCCTAAAAATACCCCCTACACCCCAAAACCCTAACCAACCCAGACCCCTAAAAAATACCCCTGTACCCCAAAACTTTAATTTGCACAGTAACTCCATTATGCATAGTAAGTGCATGCTAAGTAATGGAACATGCGTAGTAAATGCATGCTAAGTAAATGCATGCTAAGTAATGACATCGGCGAACTAAAATATGCGTAGTAATGGTAAAACGAAGTAATGACCGCATAGTAAAGGTAGAATACCATCCTGAGTTTGATGAGAATGGGTTGACCATCATTTAATCTCAAGCTTGCTTTACTAGCACCATTGTATTAAAATGGACTAATGACAAATATCTCTAATACTTTCCACTTATGTCTACACTTCTACCTTACCCTTACACAAAATATCCATATTGCATGTTCTTTGCAGTAATTCTGTTCTTCCATAAACACTGGAATCGGTAGAGGACCATGTAGATTAGGGCATCCATCTTGGACAAAGTTTACCTTTTTAGTACAGTCACTTCTGTCCTAAAATAACTGTTACAACCCGGACACCAACAGGGAATGAAAGTCAGTAGGATTGAACTGTGTAAATCACAAAAATAATTAAAAAAATCCACAAATGCATAAAAAACAAATATTAAAGTAGACCTGAGCAAAGTTTTGTTTATGCCAGCTAATCTCGCATAATTTCCAGCATTTTGCATGATGCTTGTGATGCAAAATTCCCAAGATTATTCCATTATGCCACGCAGCATAAATAAAATTTTGTTCATGTAAAAATCCTATTGTGGCAGCATGGGAAAAAGGCAAAACAAGAGTACACGAGCGACAGTTGTTTGAGTCACATGCAATTTTGCTCCTTTTTTTTTTAGCTTGAAATTCGCCCAAGTATAAAAAAAAAGATTTGAGGATGCATTTTGTGCAAAACACTTGCATAGAATGCCGGGCTGGCTTTTTTTTGTAATAATGGACTAATTAATTTTAAGTTTTGGGCATCTCGTGTAATTTCAGCAAAGGAAATTACGAACATTTCACTCAGACTGATGAAAGTATCAGTAATATAACATATCACCATGATGCTTATCATAAAAATTAATGGTACAACGGGAGAAGAAGAGTCAAAGCTAAATTTCCATCAAAAAGGTAACAATGAGTAACAAAAGTGGGTTATATTTTCACTATTGACTGCGTTATTAATGGTCGTAAGAGCCATTCCATTCTAAGAACTGAGACCAGATTTAAAATCAAAATTCCATAATGCCTTGGGGTATTACAGTGCTTAGAGCTCTAAACAGCAATTTTCCAAGTGCCAACTTCTGAGGTTTTACCAGTCAGAAAGTTTGACAATTCTTTATGAACATTTGAAAGCCTAACATTTAGTCTTAAGTGAAAAAAATCAATAATAGGCAGTCCTTTATGAGTGTGATGTTCATTGTGATTGCATTCATATTTACCCATAACAATAAGACGCAAAAGCTAATTCCTGCCCACATTTGGTTGAATGTTGCACAGGTTTAGGTCCATTCATCATATATGGGATATAAAGAGAATATGTACATATGTGACATAGTAAGTACATAACAGAGCAGGTTAGTTAAAATGAAGGTACATTCTCCAAAATCCAGATTCCTGAATGGATTCAGGGCCAAGGGCTGACAGTAAATTTCAACAGAATCCAGTGGAAAATCATAGGAAAACTCTCAGAACTTCATCAGAGCCTACTTAATAATATGACTTTGAGATGCTCTATCAGAGACCGTAGAATATTTTGGGATATTAGCCTCCTTCCTCATGCTCCCAAATATCTTCAAATCGAAAACATATTTTTATTGATTTTTTTCCAACAAATAAAACATCTGGCATTTTGTCTCACTGCTTTGTTAATGAAATATTTGTCTTCAGAGAAACATGTGGTTGGCGCTTTAGAAATACCAAAAAATATCTTTAAAACATAAGGCTGACTTCTCACATCTTCCATTAGCTATGCCTCCTGCCTATGTCGTCTCTACTCCATGCATCTCCACTAGGCTTTGCCCCTGTCAGCGCTTTGCTGTTAGCCAGGTAGGCTAGCACTTTAGAAATACTAAAATATGCATTTAAAGCATATAAGTGTTGGACGTGTAACTTCAGGGGTCTGTCTGGAGGTGTCAGGACTTGGCTTTGAAGTTGATAAGGTGATTGCATGAAAACAGTGTTCTTGACCTGGACATTAGCACATACCTACTAGCATACTCTTCTGTAGAGTGAAGACTTTAATGCAATTTATGGAGCACTCAGTGAAATGAAATTCACATTTTACTACTTTAATCCAGTTCAACTGGTCTACTGAAACTACTGGTGGCAGACCTCGCTCAGGGTGCCACAAGAAGACAGACACTACTGGGTCACAACCACGATGGTTGGGTTTGTTTGGCTCTGGCATCCTGCAGTCCATCCCACTATGACTCTACAAACTGAGCCAAGTACACCCTGAAATGTCTAGGTAGCAAAGGTGAACAGTCAAAGGCTTCTCAGGGAAGTGGCGTGTGGGAGCAGAGACTCAGAACTCTTACAGTTAGACAACAGTTCAGTCTAGTCCAGTTATCTTTTAGGAAAACAAAAGCACTTCAATGACACCCCAAAAGAAATGCTACACGATTTGATAGGGAATTCAAATACTAGGTTAAGGTCCTCACCCAAGGGTTCTTAGGTAAGCAGTACACCCTCTATGGTATCCTTTTCCCAACTCTAACAATTTTCCTCAGTATTTATAGTGACTTTCCCACAATTTAGACTTACACAAGATTAGGCACAAGTGAAAGTTCACTAAGCCTTTGCCACATTGGCAACCTGTTGGTCAGTTAGAAAAGTTCTTAACTCTAAAGAGTTTTCACTGGCAAAGGTAACTTTCCACAGCAAGATTATCTTTATTTGTTTAGGAAACATTCTTTCAGTCTTTTTAGGTCAGTCCTCACATTACCTGCTCAGTGGAAACTCAGCTTGACTGGATGGTTCACTCTTCAGACTTTCACCGTTGGTGCCTTCTTTGGTGCCATTCAACCATGTCAGCAGTTGCACTCCCACTCGGGCTGTTGCGGGTATCAGTGTTGCAGTCTAGATCCACGGGTGCTTGTCTTCAGCAGATTGGGGCTCCAGTCCCGGGGGCAGGTCTTCTGTTTTGGAGGCGATACTGGCTACTCTGGGGATTATGTCACACACTAGCATGGGCAGCAATAGTCCTTCCGGAATGATGCAGGTGTGTTGAATAGCACTCTGTTGTTTAGCTTAAAGTTTCTTACATAGTTTATCACATGACAATCATCTGGGAGTCTGGATGACCCTTCACAACTCAGGTCAGTACTGGTGATGCTCCCACTTGGCATTCAGCTTCTTCTGGGTGCTGCACACATTGGAAACACAGCTGGGATTCTCCTACTGGACAGTCTTCTCCTCCTGAAGAACCAGGCAGTTTCCTTCTCTCTCTAAGCAGGCAGGTAGTTTTCTAGGTGCTAGGGAGACTCACAGCTTCTCCAGCAAACAGTTCAGATTTCAGATGATGTCCCCTCACATATGGGAAACTGACTGTCATGCAGACACCAGCCCTGATCTCCCTTCAGATCTTCAAGTACTCTGTGGAGCACTCCCTCTCTTGGTCAAGATCAAATTTTTGGGCCCCATTTTTATATTTGTTTTCCAGACAGGGGGTGTGGATTCACTGTGTAAGGTCCTGTGCCTGGTTTGAGAAGGTTCTCTTTCAAACGTCACCTTCTGGCTCTAGTGCAGAGACGGCCTATGTGCACAATGGTGGCTCTCACAGCAGGTAGTGGTGATGCTGACTCCAAGCTATAGCATCAAAAAACAGGCCCAATGAAGTGTTGAGACTCTGCACCTGGCTGTCATCAGACATCCTGAAGTAGTATTCTGGGACAAACAAAAGAAAAGGCCCTGCCTAGAAACTTTCTTGCCTTTAACAATAAAATCTGCTAACTGGCCCCTTTCTCCCCCTCAGTCCACTAAATTGCAGTGCTCAGTAAAAATCTAATCAGCAAATCCATTGCTAAAGGATCATCAAAGAATTTCTAAGGGTAGTGATGCCTCCATTCTACACCACTTCACTGTATGTGTCTCCACTCTACAAAAATAGAAACGCAATACACTTCCACTGTAGGGGGAACCTTCAAGCTTGATTTGTGAAAGAAAAGGTGCCGGAGCCTGAAGCTCTGCTTAGACACCTGCAGCCAGTGCAATGAAACACTGGAGGGTTGAATACCAAAACTGGTACTCTCTAATCCATTACCAGAAACCCCCTATCCCTTTTTCTCGCTCTTGCAAGTTCCTGCTTTTTGTTTGTGATTATCTTTTTCTTCCTACATCTTTCTGATCTGTGTCTCTTCCCCTCTTCTATACTTGGTAAATATTTAATAAGGAAAAATAAGTGCGTGTTCCCAAAAATAAGTGCTAGTGATCCCCTCCACCGGCAACCACAGGCTCAAATTAAGCACTGGGAACTTGTATCCCTCCTCCATATTGTGCCACGGTAAACCAGAGGCCATCCAAAATGGATTCCAACGTACCCACCAACCACACCTCCATAATGTGCATACACACTCGACATACACAGAGCATCCCAGCACGAGGGTCTCGGTGCCACACTTAAGTAGAACGTTTACCCAAGTTGATCTTGTAGGCTGCATTCCTCTTTAACACCGAAAAAAAAGATCTGTTTAGGACAATTAATTCTCAAAAATCAGTTAACCGCCTTCACCACTTCATGTCAACAACCCAGGACATGGACAGTAGTCCTTAATCGACAAAAGAGAGCACGCTTGATACCCCATCTAAGTCACAGAATCAGTTCTGGCCCTGGGCACACTAGTTTAGTGTGGTATCTGGGCCAATAAAAAGTCAGGGCACCAGTTTCTCACACAGTCACTCAGGGCTGGGATGCATGACGGTATACCATGCAGGGGAACTCTTGCAACAACTGGTCTCAGACTAACATTTCTCAACAGTGCAAGGTGAATCATTGTAAATAGTTTCAAGAGTATTTAAATATTATGATTCAACGGTTTTAATTATGTTTCGGTATTGCTAGAGACATACTGACACCTATAGATTTAAAAAAATAAATCTTACAGGAACGATACTGAACAAAAATAAGCAGTTTTGAGTGTAAAAGAAAAAGCTTCAAAAACGCTCCGTTTTTTAAGCATATATTGGTCAGAAAGGCACGATTCTGTTATAGGCAGTGCTTTAAATGGGCCGGTACTCACCGGTACTGAGTACCGGCACTTTTATATTTTCGCCCCTTGAGTACCGGGACCTTTCCTCGGAAAAGGAGAGTACCGGTACTCATGACGGCCCGGTTTTGATGCGGTTAGTGCTGCACTCCTGAGCTCCATCCTTGGCAGCTCTTTCTGCACGGCCTGCAATGGGTTAAAGCGCCTTTGAAACGGAGCTGAAGCCTGGGCTGCGCTGGTTCAAAAGCGCCAGAAAAGCAGCTGGTCGTCAGTAGAACACAGAGCTGTGTGTGCCTCTCTGGAGTGAAAGGTGGAGTATCGCTGCAGGGTGTCTTTCAGAGGGGGTCGGAAGGTATCCATAAAACCAAATAGGCGCGAGTGTGGGCCAATTGTTCAGGGCATGCAGCTTGTTAGCACGCCCACTGTTTTAAACGCCCGCAAATCTTCGCCCATCAACAATTTAAATGAAAGGGATTTGCAGGAAACAAAATCCCTGCCCTCTAGATTAAATCAATGCATTCATGCTTATTTTTTAAACTGCAGCACTAGTACTGTTTCGTCAGTGTGCCATTTATTGATAAACATTTGTGTTATAAACACAAACTTAGGTAGTAAGTACTATGTAAATGGTTAGACATTTTTACAATGCATGCATATTTTTTGCGTACAAAGCATAGAAAGGTAAAAAACATAGCCCCGCCCCTTGCCCCGCCCCAAACTCCACCCCCAATCCACTGCTTTCTTTTGGTGAGTACCTGCACTTATTTCTTTCCATTTAAAGCACTGGTTATAGGGTTTAGAACATGACTGAACGTACTATTAAAATCTAGAGCGCCAGGCAGAGATGGAGAGCAATAACTGTGCAAAGTGTGGCGACATAGCACCTTGTACACAGACACGTGATTCCTGCTTTAAAATGATAAGTCGGGGTCAGACCAGCGCTCTTAAATGCTATTTTATCTCTGGAATGCATTCTTCGTTTTTCAACCACTTATAACATATGTCAGCGTTTATTCCTAATTTTTTTTACTTCAGCTTAAGGGATTTAAACAGGGAAATTAAGCAAGTTAGGAACATCGGATGTTGCTACTTAAATTTCCATTATGTAAAAGTTGTATTCTGAAAATAGTCAATAGAAGTCGCCTCTCTACACGACCTTCATAATCACAAACAGCCTTGGCTTACCCCTTGGTTCAAGTTTTAAACTTTCCACCGTCTTAGTCTTTAGTAGATGGAAAATAAAATAATGTAAGCCATCAAAACCAAAGGCATCACTCAGCTGGAACTTGACTGGACATGCTAGGAAATGTGGCGCCTTGTTTTGAAAATTAATCTTTCCTAATGTTCCTTGGTTGATCATTGTTGCCTGTGAGGTCATTCCATGGTCCTTTTCTGGCCTGATCATGTCATGCACACCTGTGCTAGTCACGGATCACTTATTGCTGCAATGATGGGTGATTAAAGGAAAAGACAATGGGAAGTGACAGCGTATTCCTTAGGCGTTAAGTACCTGAAATATCTTGATACATTTCCGCACTAAATTAACTGGACATTTACTGACACTTCCATTAGTCAAAGAGATAATGAAAGTAAACAGGTCACCAGATTCATCCAGTCAGCCCATTTATCTGCCTGATGCAAAACAGCCCTTTACATGGTTTTCAACTCTACTTTTGTTCCTACACGGTGATTATCGATCCTTTTTTAAGTCATGTGAACACTTCAAAGCTATTAAGTCATGCAGAGGTAAGTTAAATGCCCTCTTTTCCATTTCTGTAAAGAATACTGTTTGCCGCACTAAAGAACCTGCTCTGACAAAGTTTATTACATGTATCAAGACAACTGTATTGAAGCCTCTGCAAAGTGACTTTGCTGGGATCTCTTGGCAGGAGTCTGCCAAATGTAGGTCTCCCCTAAGGTCAGATAACGGATGTCAAACCTTCATCCATAGGAGTGATATATTTAATTGTCGGGTTTACTCCCCAGTAGGGTTGAATACTTGAGAATGAGTCAGGAGCTTAAGACCCCATGATCCGGAAAAGAAGTGACCTGG
This sequence comes from Calotriton arnoldi, assembly GCA_963921515.1. Lineage (NCBI taxonomy): Eukaryota > Metazoa > Chordata > Amphibia > Caudata > Salamandridae > Calotriton > Calotriton arnoldi. The sequence goes on from CAWUFW010000954.1 coordinate 2,325,559, forward strand.
CAACATTTAAACGTGTGAGCATTTTCAAGCAATAAGGCATAGGTTGAGAACAATGTGACATTCTATGAACTTTAGTCCACTGTGAAAGGGGGGAGTAAGAGGAGCTGAAACTTTAACAAATTTCAATATATTTCTCCTTGAAAACTTACATAAACACAGCGGTATTGAAGCCATGGAGAGGTATGTAGGGTTCCTAGTCAGTAACCGTGAACAGGGACAAGAGCAAATTCAACTGTTTCTCTATTGTGTGTCATGGCAACACATAATGTAGAGGTGTTATCATTGGCCAGGTATTTTATATTATATCAAGGTTGGCAATCATCAGTGTTAGAAATGGGGGTCTCTAGTTGGCAGAGGTAGGTACCTTTGTCCAAATAGGGACCCTTTCTTCTAGTCAGGGTAAGGGGGATACACACTTTAGATAACCCCAGCTCACCCCCTGGGTTGCTTGGCACGAGCAGACAGACTTATCCCAAAGGCAATGTGTAAAGTATTTGAACTCAATACACAGAGTAATACAGTGATAACACGACAAATGGACACCACACCAGTTTAGAAAAATAAAGTATCTTTATCTAAACTCAACAAGACCAAAACGAAAAAAATCCAACATACAGGTAATAAGATATGACTTTAGAACAGTTATTGCAAAACTAAAGGTTGTAGAAAACAAATAGCTCCATCTGGGGCTATTGCGAAGTTGTAACAGCAATAATTCCAAAGTACGGCACTGATCACAGGAGCATGGCGTCGGGCACGGGGTCACACAAACCCCCAAACAAACAGTACCTTGGAAATTAAGTCTATGACGATGCACGGCGTTGTGGAGGTGAGGCATCAGTGCCGAGGTCGAGGCCGGCTCCCTGGCTGCCACGGGGGAGGCGAGGTGTCGTGTCCACGAAGAGACGTGTCCTGTCCAGGACAGGGGAAGACGGTTGCGTCGGCGGTGAGGCATCGGTTCCGGTCACAGTTCGAAGTCAGCGAGTTCATGGAGTCACCCTCAGCGGTCATCGGCGCCGCGATAACAGGCTGCAGGCGCTGGCGATGACAGAGTTGGTGCGAGTGCTGGCATCGGGCACGGCAGATAACTGCAGGCGTCGAACCTGTGGTGCAGGCCGGGCGGTGCGTCGTTCACTTCACAAGCATTGCCCCGGGCCTCGGTGCAGGTTGCGGCGTATCAGCGGCGTCGCCGACGGCGTCGTAAACAGGTTTCCTTACTTCTTTCAAGTTGCTTCCAGCTCCCAACAGCAGAGGCCCAAAACTGGAATAGGCACCTCCTGGCAGGTCAGAACTCTCAGCAATAGAGTTCGGGGAAGCTGGGGGTGAAGTCTTTGTGGCCATGAGACTTCAGAACAGGAGGAGGTCAGCACACACAGGCCCTTGGAGATCTTCTTCAAGCAGGTTCAAAGCAAAGTTCCAGTCTTTGTCCTCTCCTTGGCAGAAACAGCAACTACAGGCCAACCCCACACAGCAAAGGGGCAGTACTCCTCCTCACAGCTCTTCAGCTTTTCTCCTCGGCAGAGGTTCCTCTTGAGTCCAGAAGTAATCTAAAGTTCTGGGGTTTTAGGTCTAATACTTATACCCCAAAATGTCTTTGTTCTCTTTGTGCAAGGGTCTCTGAGCCCCATCCAAACCAGTTCTGTCCTCACTGGTGCAGTATGACCACAGGGGGTGGAGACAACATTGTGCAAGGGAGACAGGCCCTATTCAGGTGCAAGGAAATCTCCTCCCACTACTCTAAATTCAGCCAGGGTCTATTCAGCACAGCTCCGAGTCATCCAGGAAGGGCCAGGCACACCTCAACCCCCCCCAGTGGCTGCCTACAGTGAATGCACATCCCAAGCCCCTGTCACTCCAAAACGAGACAGTCAATACACAAACAGGCGGAGGCACACAGAATGGTTAGACAAGAAAATGCATACTTTCTAAAAGTGGCATTTTCAAACATGCAATTTAAAAACCATCTTTACTAAAAGATGTGTTATTAAAGTCTGAGTTCAGAGAGCCTAAACTTTATTTGTCCATGTCGTCCCAATGCGAAGTTATACTTGCAAGATGTTACAAAGCATTTCCCATTCTATCCTAGGTGGCAAGATAGCCTTTCAATAGTGGAAAAAAAAATTGGCAGTATTGCACTATCAGGACATGTCACACACACCAGTACATGTCCTACCTTTCACATACACTGCACCCTGCCCAGGGGGTACTTTGGGCCTACCATAGGGGTGCCTTACATGTAAGAAAAGGGAAGGTTAGGACCTGGCAAGTGGGTGCACTTGCGAAGTCGACATGGCAGTTAACAACTACGCACAGACACTGCAGTGGCAGGTCTGAGATACCTTTTCAGGACTACTCATGTGGGTGTCACAATCAGTGCTGCAGTCCCACTAGTAGCATTTGATTTACAGGCCCTGGCACACTTCAGTGCACTTTACTAGGGACTTAGCAGTAAAACAAATATGCCAATCAGGGAGAACCAATTGTAACAACAATTTACACAGGGAGCACTTCCACTTTGACACTGATCAGAAGTGGCAAAGTGCCCAAAGCATCTAAGCCAGCAAAAACGAAATCCAGCACAGCTTCAAAAATACAGGAGGTAGAGGCAAAAAGTCAGGGGAAACCACGCCAAAGATGCCAAGTCTAACAATAAGCCTTTATGTCAAACAGCCAGTCACGTGATTAAAACAGATGGATGTATTAGGACACTTCATCTCTGTGTTATTGACTTGTTACAGTCCATCAGTTTAGCCCTGAGGCATTCATAAGGAATATAGCAATACCTAATGTGCAGTGCCTAAAGTCTATCGTACACCTGTGTCTAATTGTAACAGAAATTATCTAAGTACCAACTCGGGCAATCAGGATGGGGCCTGCACATATCAAGGCAGACATGATTAAAAACCCTCTGCATGTTCACCACAGCTTGGGGGGTTTGTGCATGGGGAGCTATCCCTTATTTCATATAATCTCTCTGGGTGTGTGTGTGTGTGGGTGTAGTCCTTAAGACCCAACATATCCAATTGTACAGCACCTGGGAAGGGGGAGGAGGTGGATATAGACCACGGCATAGGTTTTCTTCCTTTTGCAACCTCCCTCAGATGGGGACATGGTATGACCCATCCTCTGGAATGGAAAAATCTGTTTTTGAGTGCACAGGTGCTTCCTCTTCACCCCACATTGATTATGACAGAGAAAGCCATACAACCCCTTCTGTAATATGAAACTGTGCTTGAAGCCCAAAAAAGTCACACATGCACAGTTTTACTATGAAAAGGCATTTTGAGATAGCAGTGCAATTTCTGCACCATGCATCTGGATCTTATAAGCGCATGATTCACCCCTTTGGCCTCGGAAGTTAAGATTGTTCTTTTCGATATAACTTACTAGACAAGATTGAATGCTGCACAGATCAATTACTACAGAATGGAGATTAAAATCATGAAGCGACAGCCTCTATCTATTCCATTCTCGTTACTCAAAGAGGTTCTAATCAGTAGGAAGGTAATACGAATTAAAATATCTTTATTTAATTATATCCTCATTCTTTAAAATTGTCAAAATAAAATCATAATTGTTGTGGGTTCCACCTACACAGCGACGCTTCTCCCATCTCCCTGGGCACAGTCGAACTGTTATGGGCACATCTCCCTTAACCTGAGATCGATAAATGCTTCCTACATACTGATTAAAAATCAGCTGTTCTAATCCCCACATAGAGTGCGCAATAGGTCCCTTCTCAATATATAAAGTATTCAGTTCAGTTGTTCCAACAATCGTCATAAATTCAACAATTTCTTATGTCTTAAGTGCCACGATAAAGGAAACCAGTGTCAACACTTGCATTTGAAATCTTTATTTGGATCCCGATTCAATCAATATCCCGAGCCTTGTTAAATACATCGTGAACTATTGCTATTATATGAACCTCTTTGACACCTCAGAAACATTGCCTGTCTACAAAGTAACCATGCTCATGCAATCATGAGTAAAGTCAGTCACTCTGATCAGCACAGGTACTGGATCTAACATTGCTTTGGAACAAACGGCTAAGGTCTAGACTTTGTCAACATTTCAGCCTTGACAAATGGGAAAGTCTGATTTAAAAGCCCTGACGACACCCAGCTGCAGCTTAAAGACTCAGCACTTGGTCACCATGTTGTACACTGCATAGGGCGTCATTTGACTAACCTTTATACAAATGTTGTCTAATGTCAGATTGCCTTGTGTCTTTTATGGGCAAAAGTTGGCCGAATAAAGATAATTTGAATTGGACTGTACCGGAGCTGAGGACTTGTCGCCGGCACACTTTGAATCTCCACATTGCACCATATTCATTTTTCATTTCATGAATTTAAGTTGCTTCTGGAAACAGAGTGATTGGGGATAAAATGCTACGTTTTTCTTCCATTGCTAGACAGGAGTTGCTTTTAACCAGCATGGATGGGCTTCCAGTTATTATGTCGAGCTCAATAGGCACCAGACCTGCTCTTCACTGCAGGAAATACCAAAGTGCAATCATTTTAAATGTTTAAGTCAAGAGAATACATTTCCACATGTAATCCCTCCTGCCTTATGTAAGCCATCTGAGAGGCAGATTTCCGCGGCCGAGGTTATAATCAGCCTGCATGAAAGGCCTTTTTGCTCCCGAGCTCTTAGAACTCTGCCACTTTGCAGGAAGGCCATCCTTTTTTATTTTTAAATGAGGCACTTAGCATGTCAAGAGAGATATTCAGAAAGCTTGCTTCATCATGTCAGAGGTTACCTTACCCATGCTAGATAAAGCAAGAGAGACTGCATTCCTGTGTGAGATATAAAACAAGCTGCACTGGTAGCTCAGGAATGTTAATATGAAACACTGAGGCGACTTCAGAGCCGCACAACTGTGATCAACATGTCAACCTTTTGAAAAGATGTCAACACCCATAGACAAGAGTGCATATCCCCAGAGACAGTGATTTCATCTGCAGGGTCGCACGGCTGGATCACAAACGGGTTTGGTTGGCGTGATCTCTTGCCCTCAGTGGTATACAGTGCCTAATTTGAGCAGGTGGTTTCCGGTGCTCAGCATTTAATTGTCAACACCAGCACTTATGATAGTCTGCCACATGGTGGCCCTGTTTGTCTAATATAGAGACTAGCAAAACAACAGTTGTTCATTAATTCAATATACCTTTAAAATGACTAATATCTACCTTCCTAGGCATTCTTATAGCTTTGGGGAAATTGAATAGTCAGAATTGTCACACTTGGAGAAGTGTGATGTTTAGTAGTTGTGTTAGGACTGGCACTGGTAGCGTTGGCACAGGCAGTGGGCTAATGCAAGCTGCAGTGCCCTCCTGACATGGGTCGCGGCACTTATTTTTTGATAAATTAGGCACTGGTGGTATATAACATTGTGTTTGATGCAAACACCTTGGTATACAGTATGATGGAAAAGGGTCTTTGCCAGCAGTACTTCGTCAAAAGAGTGTGTGTATATATATGCTTATCCAGACGCACTACACGTGAGTTACAACAACACAACATCACCATAGCAAAAGAACATGGCACAGTAGTAAACAAATAACAAAACATAGCATATCACGTAACAAAATACAACACTTTGACACAAAACAGCAACACAACAAACCAATTCAACACAATAAATAAACCAGCACAAAGACAATACAAGAAAAAAATGCCCCACTACTATTCACCAATTTATCATCATAACACAAGAGCAGACCAACATGCGGCAATACAATTAAATATCATAACTTAACAGAACAACACAACAAAACAACTTTGTTATGCCACCTTGTGTAATTAGTGTGTTCTATTGTTGTGATTTTCTTTGGTGTTAGTTGTGTTGCTATTGCTATTTGCTGCTTTGATGGGTTACTGTATTGTGTCTTGTTCAGTGATGCATGCAAATGTTGCTGTGTTGTGTTCTTGTGGAGTGTTATTTCATTGTTTTTGAGTTGCTTAATGTTACTGTACTACTGTGTTCTTATGTGAATATTTTTCTATTGGACTGTATAAGCTGTGTTGCCTTGTTGTATTGTCTGGTTGTGATGTTGGTTTGTCTTTTATAAATGTTGTGTTTTGTTACCGTTGTTCTATTGTGCTTCTTTCATAATCGTCAGCAAGTACTACTATGTTTCCAGCTCAAAGCAATGCATTCCATTAGAATTCTGCTGCATAACAAAAGCATACCACTGCTAAAGAAGCTAACACACTGCACGTTTACATTACACCAACATGGCTATAAGCATACCACAGTACGTGCCTAAACATGTCACTTACCACTGTCAAGACTAAGACATCAGCAGGCTGTATCATGGGGCCATGCCGATAATCATTGTCCGTGTTGTCATTCCTAAGTTAAAACAATCTAAAAATCACACTGTAGTTGCCATGGCATAAGGAAAGATTATGGGGCCTACTGCAGAGTGTGAGGAAGGGCCCCTGAGTCTCCCATGTCTCATAAATATCGACTCAATGGGGCCCCCTTGAGGGGTTGTGGAACTCCTATACGATTGGGGGCCCCTCTACCCACAAGGGTTTCATTTCAAGGACACATTCTGTATTTATGCTGTGGCTCCTCTGTATGGTGCTTTCACTATGCGCTCTACAGAAGATCCAGGCGCAGTAAGCCTTACTAGTGCCTTTTGTTTACTTAACAATATATCCATTAAAACCTACAAATCAACTCCATTCAATGCCTCCACTGAACCACGTATTCCCTATACTGGGCATTTTTCACAAATTAGCAGGGCACCTCTACAGGCTTGGCAAATGCTTTTGACTCATAAAAAAAAGCCAACTCTACTGACAGAAACCCTAGGTGTGCAGTAGGAAAATCTGTCATTATCAAAGTTTATCTGGTGTATGCCTGTATTGCCTTACCTTATATATGGAAAATATGGTATATTACATTTATTTATTCCTTCACATATATATTTGTGATATTTATATAGCAAGAACTTGGCTGAAAGGCAGCAGAGTCTTGTACAGAGTCCAAGACAATGTTACAGTCAACTTGTGACTGGAAAGTGAGCTCGTTTGTAAGAGACAAGTTTTATTTTTACTATAGTATGGTGTAGTGGTCTCTAAAAAGGGGTGTTCGGCTCTTTTCTAAATTTGAACAGGGTCCTAATGGATATAGGATGCTGATCAGATCCTGAGTACATAGATGTAGAAGACGTGTTGCTTTGTTTTTTTCATTTTTGCACTTTTCGTCTCCAGTCTGCTGATGTCTTAGCAGTGGGTTTGCAGAGAGCCACTGAAGATGGACTGCTTGTCAGCCTGATAGTCAGGGGAGTCAGTTGTGATGGTTCTTAACAGATGTAGCTGGTTTTGAAGATGGTGATTGCTGGCAAGTGCAGCCAGTAGAGTTCCATCAGGGTGAAGTGATGTGGTAATATTTTATCAGTCCTTTGATGAGGCATGCTGCAGTATGATCCACTTAAGGAGGGGCAGTGTGGAGTCTGGGAGGCCATGGAGCAGCACATTGCCAGCATCCAGATGCTAGAGTATTAGGGTTTGAATGGCAATGGAAACTAATTTTCCAAGTGAATACCAATCCTATACCTCCGTAAGTATGGGAATACTCTATGCACGTTCATCACCACTTAAAACTTGCTTATCCAGCTGTAAAGGTATAAGTGCAAGGGAGCACAGAATAGGCATTGTGCAAAAGTATGTGTGTGTTTATGCATATGTTTATAAGTTGGATAGGTGATATCAAATGGAAAGTTTGGATTGTCAATAACTTAGGTGTAGGTGACACTTGGCCTAGTCAGTTAGGTTTCTTTGCTTTAAAGCTCATGTAGGTGGGTTAAGAGGTAGCAACATTAAAATAGCCAAAAAAGCAGAATTTCTCATTTTTTCATTATATCAAAATCAACTGACAATATACACAAAATTTAGTATGATAATTGAACTTTAGTCAAAACAAGCCTTTTTTGGTTTGGTGTAAACCCCTTTATTGCCTTTAAGTTATTCATGTTACCAAATGGAGTGGGGATGCTTGAAATGTACATTGCCCTGTACACACAGTACTCACTAATAACAATGCAAAATTAAGGCAATAGTCAAGTTCAGAGTCCAGTCCGGGGTATTGCATATAGGGTATTAATACCTTCTAGCTCAAGTCAGGCTTGGAAGGGACGCCTATGCACATGGATCTGTGAGCTTAAAGATGAAATTGCTGACCCCAAAGCCATATGTAGTTATTTGTTCCTGAAAAATTGGATTTTGCAGTCCTATGGGTATTGCCATGCATTGGCTGGGATGTAAGACAAGTCCAAGCTTCCCAAAATTGTATTTTATTTAACAGTGAGGTTCACAAACTGAATCATGGTTTGTAAATTAGGAAATGACGGTTGAAGCAAAAATGATGTTCTATTCTCAACCACTCATTTTTTCCTGTGGAAGGGAGACATGGCTATTGATTGAAGGGAAAATTATGTGCACCGTCCCCCCTCCACTCACACCCCCGCGAGAACTATTATTCATTCGGCCATTATGCACTAGCCTTTCCAAAACATGCTTAGTCTATTGGCTATCAACCTCAACCATCTACACAAATATTGAAACATATGTAGAAACTCTTACCTAGTATGGTGGGTGCAGAACGCGCCTCTTTGTACCAAGAGGACTGGGACAGAAGCCCACTAGAAGTAAATACATATTTCTGTATCGGACAGCTTCAATAAAACTCAAAGATCACAGTCATTTCCAAATACCAAAAAAGTCCTCCACGAAAACCACCAGCTTCTGGACTAAACCAATATTCTGCTCGATATTTCTGCTTCACATAGTGAACAAATCGTTCCCACAACACATATTTAGATAGATGGCCCAAGTTCTAGTTCTCCATAAGTACAACTATGGTAGCTCCCTTTTGGTTGGTTTCTTTCACTCTACCTTTACCAATGTGAGGGTGACTTTAAGCTACAAAGTCAAACCAGCAGTTATTAATGCGACATTGGATGTAACGGGGGCCCAACTGCACTCATTTTTCTGCACCAAACTTTGAGCCACAGCAAGAGAGAGAAAAAAAGGGGGAAAGAAGGATGAATAGAATGATGGAAAACAGTGACAAAGAAAGAAGGTAAGGATGTATAAAAACATGAAAGAGTGAGATAAAAGAGTGGGGAGTGTCTGGTGGTGGTTGAAAGAAGCATGGGGTGGAGTCAAGGGTGATGGTTGAAAGAGGCATGAGGTGGGATTAAGGCTCTCAGCCTTGGTATTCAGCACCCCTAATATTCAATAGTGCCGTCCACAGACTTCTGAGCAAAACTTTAGGCCCCTGCACTTATTCTATTACAAATTAAGCACTGCAAGCTAGGGATATATTTTAACACGTTTTCCCAAATCACATCATTCTGAAAGAGATTTTCTCTGGCGCCCATTTGAGGAAGGATCCTGCATCAAGTGTTTGTCATTCAAAAATGGATCTTACAAGAGATACCACTACACCTAGAAAAAACATATCGACACCCAGAAGCCACACCCCCTGCTTTCATCAATTTCTCTACATTGCAGCTCAGCCCTCATATTGTGGAACCTAGCCACTAAAACGCCAAAGTTTCAAGCTTAAAAAATATGTCCAACTTGCCCAGTGGCGGCTCCTCCGCTAAGGCAGAGGAACGTGGCCCCACTGCTCCTTGAGCAGTGCAAAAGAAAAAGAAAATGATAATAACAAGAAGTTATTATCCTTTTATTTTTATTTGCTCCAACCAGGTCGGTCGAGGTGGGGCTGGCTCCCCCGCAGAGGGAGCAGGAGTGTTTGCACTCTCTCCCTACGTGTGCATGACGGCTTGACCGGCCCTCTAGGGCAGGCCAAACCATCATGCGCACTTGGCATGTTCTCCATTGGGCTGTGTTGCACTGCCCCATGGAGAACATGCCCAGCCTCCCCAGGCACTGCCTGAGCCGTTAAACAGGCCACTCAGACCAATCACGACGCTGCTCCAGCAGCGTCGTGATTGGCTGGGAGAGTCCGGAAGCCTGGGTGCTTACGGTGCTGCCAGCAGAGAGAAGAGAGGCATGCGGCAGCGGGAGAGACGTGCAGCGGCGGCAGAGAACGTAAGTTTTTTTTTTCACCCACCACCCCAACGCACCCGCCTCACCACCCCCGTTCAGAGGCAGCCGCCACTGAACTTGCCCCGAGAGGAGGCTCAGCACCATCTGGATTATCCAATAGAACCTTTCTTCCAGAAAATGCTCGAGTTTTGCTCAACTGCCAATATTTGTACCAACTCTGTGCCCTGCCCACTTAACTGTGCTCTTCCACATCACCTGCACCAAATAGCATTCTCTGCTTTTGCTTCATGCCACAATTTCTGCGGAAGCAAACAATTCCAGGTAAAGACAGCACAACCTGACCTTTACATCACTAAGCTTCTGCAGTAAAATCACAAAAATCTGAAAGTGTAAGGGACCACATCACCATCTTTTTCACTGCATGAAAATCCATTGCAGGTTAATGTTAGAAAATAGTTTCCTAAATCAGTCAGTTCAAAATAATACATCTACAAAGACCAATTAATACCACAAGAGGGAACTCTTCTCCTTTTACACGTTCCTATATATTGATATGTACAACTTGTATCTATTTTATTATAATTTGAGGTTCTAGCTTTAATTACTGTGAGCTCTGATACTATAGCGTTAACCCTGGTATATGGCAGGCTCTCTTTCCTCCCTTAATTACATATTTTAATAAAACAGTATCTGGAAACACAACACCTAAATAAATTTACAAAAAGAAAGACTTGAGAAAGAAACACGGGGAGGAGTTTTGCTGAGAGCAAAGTTGTCTGTGTGTAATTCGTCTGATGTTGTCCATAATACACTATGGTGTTCCACCACAGTAAGGCCTCTTTGTCTCCTTATGAAGAAAGGTGGGAAGCAGCTGGCATAGGGTACATCACCTTGCTCCAGTCGTGCGGCAGCAGTGATAAGAGCCACGGAGCTGAGGAAGCAAAGAACATTGGACCACAAGTCCCCAGTTAGGGAGTGCAATACAGCTACCAGTGGGGTGTACAGGGGACTTCACACTGGAGGTCCCCGGTGTCACTGCACTTGCTGCACTCTTGATGGCTATGCCTTGATCTGTACTTTTACATTAAGGTTGGACTGAAATCTAAAAATAGCCCTTAGCAATATTTCAAAACAAGTCCAACACTGCGCGGTGTGAGTGAGAACAGTGAGCTCCCTCAACCATCTCCGTTGAGTTAAGTGAGGAGGGTTGTGGCACAAGACCATTTTCAGGAAAAATGGGGCAAAGCAATTCCTGTTACAGTACACGTTTCAAAATGCATAAGCTAAAAATAGCAAAACTGGTTAAATATTCTAATATTAAAACTCGTGTGCGTTCGTCCAAGGAAATTGCTGGCTGCCTCGGGGGCCAGGTGAGTGGACAAGCCATTGGCCCACCTTCCCTGCAAAACAGCCCTCTGCTCCACACTTTACCCTGCCAAGGGGCACACTTGTGACAGTATGGGAGTCTAAAACTGTCATTTCAACATATGTTTAAGTCATCAATCAGTCCTATCAGCCGAATAACTGTGTATGTTTGAAAGCGACAAAAATAATTTTTGAGAATAATGTTTTGGAAAATAAATGAATGAGTATTTTTAATAAATATTTTTGAATAAGGTTAAGGTCCTTATACTTGGCTACAAATCGATAGGCATGTTGATTTTGAAAAAAACAGTAGTAAAATATTTGAGAAAAAATAGGTGTGTAATAAATTGTATCAATATAAATATTTTCGCATATAAATGCCTTCAGACAATACCGTATTAAGTGTGGCATACATGATTGAAACAGAATGAAATGCTCGGTTTTCGGATGGAAGCTCTTCTTTGATGAACTACATGCCCAGTAGTAATAACTTCAGAGTAATACAATGTGATATAAATCGTTTTTAACTAATTTGTAATACGATTGTTTAAACGAAGTGTTTTTAATTTTTTGAGATCTTGAAATTGTTAGTGATTGTCATTGGTTTATGTCCTTTTACAGCCTTGAAAAGGCGTGCCTGCACGTAACACGTGTTGGTGCAGCTGTTAAACATACACATATATGTTCTGATAATTGAATGTTGAATCTTCTATCAAGGTGTCAAATGATGTGGAGATCAACATTAAAGTAACCAGAACTAAGAACAAAACTGTATGGAGTATTGCTTTTAGCAGACGCCTGCCTCCAGTTCTTTATGGAATATGTTGTTTACATCTTATTATGTTACTAGTCAAGCTCCACTGATTAAAAGTGGCAAGAACTCTGTAATACTTGTGCCCCATTTCCCAGAAGCCACCTTAGCTGTCCTATTAATGATTTGCAGAGCAGCTATACTACATTTAACCTTTGAGAAATATACCTGTACAAAAGCATGAAATAACATGAAGTCTAATATGATTTCATTAAGTTTTGTATCAGTTCAATGAACACATCATTTCATATCAAATTCAACAATACTTGAGGGAATACTTGAAAGGTAAGGTACAGAGAGCGTGTTTGAGCACATCGGCGTAAACTAGAATAAAATGTATTCTCTGTGCACAAATGTGCCCAGTTCTGTTTCCCACTGACCACTGCCTCATTGCTTCAATTTTCAAGTAATGCAACAAGAACATGTATGAAATCGATTTTCAAGCAGTGGGTATGAATGAGCAAAATCTGCATTATCATTGGATAGCTGGAGAAAATATTATAGAGGAGCAAGAGTGGTGTACCAATGATGTATTATGCCTCTACTGCTGCTTCGGAAGCTTTCTGAAGACCCCACAGGCATTGTGTCAAAAGGCCGCCATGCAAATGAATGACAGATGTTTGTTTGTTTCAATTCATTGGGAGCTGTGCTATCTTCCATGATCAGTCACAGTGAGTTGGCTGCAGCTCAACTTACTTCCCTTGACTTTGGCTTAACTTACTACCCATGGGGCATTTTACATCTGGCAACAGGAAACCTTCTGTCAGGAGGCAGGAAAGCTATCGCCAAAGGGGCATAAAAAGCTAATCTTGAAATGTGTGTGTACTGGTGTATCAATTTAAAAACCTAGTTCGGAAGTCTAGGCTGCAACAATGGAAAATCTGTTCACACGGTCTACACTGATTAAACACATAGGTCAAAGGGGAGACTTGTGTTGCACCTTCGGGGCTTCCTGGCTAGGAAAGTGGTGGCCTAGAGTTAGAAGAGATGCCTTTTCAGTTTCTTTCAGGAGGGCCAGTACTAGAGGGGGGGGGGGGGTGTTCCATCTCTGGAATCCCTGACCTGCCTGCACTCTTGAAGCCACAGAAAGGGAATAATAGCCAGAGAAGCAGTGTTTGTTTTGCTGCAGAGTTACTTAGAAATATTTACAATGATCTGTATGTGGGTAATGCAAAGCTTATTGAAAGGCTCTCTGGTGTTTAAGAGCAGACCTTCTCTGGCCCCGTAGACACCCTTGCAATGATGATGCATGACACCTATGCGTTCTGTTTGCATGAAGGAAGTCAGGACAAAATCTAAATAACATAGAGCCATTTACAGAATTTGAGTGCTTCCTGCGCTCGACTCATCATATTTCCATCAACTCTAAATGAATTCATATCTTTGTATTTCTTGTGTTGCTCTACATACTGCTTTGCAATTACACTGTGAAATTACATCAAAAAGTAACTATATGTCTTTATTGTCATCCTAGATGTTTATAATAATCTGTATATATACAAGACATGATAGGATATGAACAAATAATATGATATACAGTTTTTTTGTATGTATGATTAATGAGTGACGGTGTGGATGAGTATGGGATACAAGAGTGAATGAATTGATATCACTGTTTTAGATCAATATTCTATTTATATTGATGTATATATGATGATATGTTGACTACATTATTGAAAGTAAAATATTTTTGATATTTTTCTATATTTACGTGGTTATGAGCTCTGATCATTATGAATAATTCTGCATGATATAAAAGATAGTATTTGCCAGAGGATTTACACTATTATTGTTTCTTTTCCCTACCTCAGGAACGTTTTATTGGTGCTGGGGCGTCCCCTCTTTATGTGCATTCAACACAGAAACAAGCAGTTTGTGCTATCAGGGTCCACTAAATCTAAAAAATATTTCTCCGAATTAATGTCGAGGTTCCGAAATTGCCTGCCACTTGAGAGAAAGACTATGGCAGTATTGAGACCACTTCCGAGTGGGTAGTAATTCTGTAGCAATTTCAAAGACAGTCGCTTTGCAGCAGCATTTAGTTTTAGTAGCCTTGTCCCCTTATGTTTCAGAAGGCTTCAATTCTCCTAGCTTTTTAACTTTTGATTTTGTCTTGTCCTCTTTTGGAACTTTATGCACAACAGCCAGATATCTTTGGCTTTTGGTCGCACTTTATAAATGTGTTACTTAGGCAGATTTCATGAATAAATAAGGATGTGAACCTGGGTGAGGAGGAGTCCACCACTGAAGCGTCTTCACAGAGAAGACCATGCAGGCCTTGTGAGCTATGATGCTAAAATATGAACTTAAATATTATAATATTATTTATCAGGTCTTCTGGTGTGCAGTGTACTCCTGTTTTGGTATATGTGTTCCTTTTTTAGAGCAAGTGTCTGAAATTTGTCCCAAAACCTCACAGAAAATTTGAACTGTTTTCTTGCAACATCATTTACCAAAATTGACTTCAGAAAATGATAACACATTTGTTTATTGGACCCGTTAGAAAACGTAAGTGAAAACGAGGATCCTCTTGTACTAACCCATGGGGCAGTTTAACGTAGTGTATATGTTGGGTGTTTCCATGTGGCATTCGTATTTATTTAACAAAATTAATATTTCTTCCGCAATATGTGCATTAGCAGTTTACATTTTTATGTAAATATTTATCGAATAGTACAAAAGGTTTAAAAAACCACAGCTACTCCCTAATAGTGACATCAAAAGTCTAGTTTAAAGATCAGTTAACAGAGCCATATCGGAATGGGGAAAATGCCCCATGGGTAGTAAGTTAAGCCAAAGTCAAGGGAAGTAAGTTGAGCTGCAGCAAACTCACTGTGACTGATCATGGAAGAGAACTCAGCTCCCAATACCCGAATGAACTGATAAATACCCCTATGAGATCAAGTAACTAGACCATACCTTGAATGAACTAACATGCATAAAAGATCAACTAACTGACCCACACCCTGAATGAACAACTAAAAGACAAATACTCTAAGAGAATATCCAGCTGAACCATACCCTAAAAGAACAACTAACTGATAAGCACTCAGAAAGAACAACTAACCGGGAAAAAAACGTAAAAGAAAAACTGATGTCCTGATAGGGCAGCTAACTGGCACCTTCCGTCTAAGAGCACAATGAGTTTTTCATAAGGTATGTTAAGGTTTATGGTAGTATGCTGAATATACCCAAAAAGTGTTTGCAACCTATGTTAGGGGCATGCTGGAGGAAGAGCTACGTTGGCACTTCTCTAGCTTACTTCGGATGTGTAGCATTTGGGTTAGTGAGAAGCAGTGTTGGCCATCATGACTTAAGTAATTATTGTAAGTAATGTAAGTAGTAAGTAATAAGTCATTTTATTGTGACATTGGTTCTGTCCAGGCACGATAGAGGACAAAAGAACACACTCTATATAGAGATTGCTTGTTCTAATGAATGCACACAGCTAGTTTCTCTTTTCATCCCTTCTCTTCCAAAGTCATTCAACTAAAGCAAACATGCGGTCTACACATTGAACGCTATTATCAATGCTATTTTCTTACATTTGGGTCGCCAGCATGGTTCAAAACCGTTAGCCAAACTACAGGCCAATAGAGCATTTGCTAATGGAAGATAACGTGACGTTGTGTAGAGGAAGGAACCAGGTGGGTTAACACTCAGTGGAACAGGCTACCAAATTATTTTAAAATAAAACCTCCACTGACATTAAAGGAATACAGTTTGACACATTTAAAAGACTCATGCTATGGTAAAAGCATAATCGCGTGAATGAATTCAGGGATGCAAGAAGTAAGCCGCATTTATTGGTTTAAAATAAATACATTAGTTTTACTAGAGAGGCCTGTTATAATTTTTATGTGATAAAAAAAAAATGAAGGATGGCAAAACAATGCATTGGAATATGGTAATAGAAGGCAATATTTCACATAAAGTATTCTTGCATGTAAATGCATCGTAAGTGATCAGCATTAGACATAAGAGGCTGCGCTTTCAGCTTGTGGCTTGAGAAATGATCTGTGCAATTCTCATCAGCAGCAGGCAATGAGTGGCTGCTTCCCTGTGTAGCGCGACCTCAGTGTGCCAGACAGAAACAATAGTTCAGATGAACAGCAGAAACAAAAAGCCAATGCACAAAGGACACGACGAAAAGAGAATTTAGGAAGAAAAGCAAAGAGTAAAATATTTCCACTACCTCTAAATGCACAACTATTTAGATGAGCCACAAGACATTAAAGTCCTAGTACGTATGAAGTGAGGGTGTCTATTGGTGGTGATGAAGGCCACATGCAAGGTGATCCTACAGGGATTTCAACAGCTTGTCTATGCTTTGTCTCCTATGCCACCAAATTATACAATACAAGATATTGCTAAAATTACTTTGATGCACCATTCACATTAGCCTCCCTTAACAGGCACATATCCTTGCAATGTGGCCCAAATAAAGACATCAATCAAACATCTTTCTTTGACCACATTTTTTCTACACTCCGATCACTTTTTGTTTTTCATGATGGTCAGCGGCAGCTCCTTCGCAATGGCGGAGGAGCTTCGCCCCACTGGCTCAGAGCCAGCAGCTGAAAAATAAAACAATA
The DNA here is from genome assembly GCA_963921515.1 of Calotriton arnoldi. Classification (NCBI taxonomy): domain Eukaryota; kingdom Metazoa; phylum Chordata; class Amphibia; order Caudata; family Salamandridae; genus Calotriton; species Calotriton arnoldi. The sequence goes on from CAWUFW010000954.1 coordinate 2,342,365, forward strand.
TTTTATTATCGTTTTATTTTTCAGCTGCTGGCTAAGCCAGTGTGTTCAGGGAAGGGCGGGCTGGGCCATGGGAGGGGGCAGGAGGAGCGGTTGGTGCACTTTTAAGTGCGCATGTCAGTTTGGCCGGCCGTCTGAGGTAGTCCAAGATGACATGCGCACTTCGGTTTCTCCAACCCAGCTGTATCGCACAGCTGGGTTGGAGAAACAGCACAGACTCCCTGTGCCTGAGTGAGCGTTAAGAGCGTTAATCCAGCTCGATCAGGCCAATCCCCACACTGCTCTCATGCTTGAGAGCAGCACGGAGATTTGATGGGGTGTCCCTGATGCTGTCCTAGGAACTGCTGGGACCAGGAACTGGATGTAGAGTGCAAGGAAGCCGTCAGCACCAGGTAAGTTTAAAAAAAAAAAATATTGTTATTAAACCCCCACAGCGCACACTCCCCCGCCCACTCCCGCGCCCCCTCCACCCACCTCACCACTCTTTATCTGTGTTGGCCGCCACTAATGATGGCGTTTTCTTAAACATCAAGAAAAACAAAGTGAAGGAAGGAATACTTGAATTAATCTCCGTCAATGGTAATTACTTGGGGACAAATCTCAGTCCATTGTTTTCCTGCCCACCATGGCACTTCAGGTACCAACCAGCCATATGCAAATCAGCAATAGTCCTGCTCCAATAGGAACAGTGCAGCCCAAACTGCAAGGACAGATCCAATCAGAACTGGAACAAGGATCAAAACTCGGATCCAACAGCATGCTAGCAGGATCAGATGTGGCAGAGAAACCGCTCCCATGGTGGACCACTTTAAGCTACTCCAACACTCTGCTGAGGAATTGCCCTGACAAATCATTGAAAGATGCATAATGAACCTGCATGGGGGTGACCTATCGACAAATCTCAGCAGCCGAGAATGTAAACGGATGGAAATTATTAACTCTTTCAAAAATAGACAGCATGAATAAGAGGAGTGAGGTCACATTTTGGTGGCCACCCCATGGATAAGATGTGTATTACAGACTTTATCCATAATGGCCAGATTATGAAGATTGAGGTCACAATCCAGTGACCACCTGCAATAGCGAAGGCTTTTAGCCTACACATTATCACCCTGCAATTGTCGTGGATGTTTGAGACTGCCAAGTGATTTGTCTATTGACTGCTAAGTCTGTGCTGTTTCATCAACCTGATCTGTTTATTTTACTATCAATAGGAATTGGATGATACAGTTGGTACTGTCTGAACATTTTTGCATTACACTTGTGCTGTGGGTGATTTTTTTCAATGAATTAGTTATTTTACCTCACATTTGGAGGCGTATCTTTTTCAATTTCTAATAAAAGAAAATTCCATTACAAATAACTCATTTTCATTTTTATTAATATTAGCAGGTTAGGTTATTAGAATTTTCCACCTTCAATGCAGTAGCCTTTTTAATGATTTTTCCACTTTTCAAATATGTCTCGTCAGCAGGACAATATGCACGCTAATGCAGCTGCCATCAATGATCGTTAAATACACGAGTATGCATGTGTGCATGTTGCTGGTCGACTGTTTCTCATTCATAAAGATGCAACTGCACATGTGTACCATCCTTGTTCTCTTTCATAATTCACTAACTTCCCAAGTATTGGTTCAAAGGCCACTCATTTTACCCAGGCAGTCGCCATCCCTATACAGAAAATACAGTAGAACTGTTGTAAGGATCATGTCTTCCAGCGCAGAGACCCCTTTTTCATTTCAGTCTGAAGACATGTCTTATTGAACATGTAACAAGTGATGAATTGTTATCTCATCAAATGCAGGTTTCTAGCATGTGCTCTTTATTCTGTAAATGTATAATGCATATCTCTGATAATCAAGATCAATCAAAAACACATTCTGTGATAATTTAGTGACTATGCAGCTTAGAAATTATTCCAGCAATGCTATAATTATTGTGACTGTTTCCCTCCATAATTCTATTATTTTAATCGCTTGCTTTTAGGCTTCTTTCTTTTAGTTTTAGGTTCTGAAACACATTCAAGACAGGTTCCATTTTAGCTATAGTTCCCATTTTAGTTAGCCTGTCCAGATTGTTTACCTTTGGCCCCAAATTTATCTTAGGTAATGGAGGCTGCCATCATCGACAATGGAGGCTGCCATTTTTCCTCAAATTATGCAGAATCATCAACATGTCTGCCTTTGACGCAGATGTCATCTGTGCCTATCTTTTTTAAGAGCTGTCAAAGTGTCAAGTCATTCAGATATAGATATCAACAAAAACCCCAGTGCGACATCAGTCTGGGACAGGTGCCTTTTTCAAGGTCACATAACGTTCATAGCCAAAATAGTGTAGTCTGAATTGATGTCCTCTCACCTTATATGTCCATAAGGAAACGTAAGGGATGCAGATAATCTATGTAAGACATTCCTCAACTTAAGTCAGAAATTCCAATCCGATAAGATTTGGTATATAAGGACTGTCACTTGACCGCTTAGTGAGGAGAGAAACTTTACCCAGGTCGCAGACGCAGATCCAGATGCGCACAGCACCAGATTCCATCCGACCGAAAGAACCTCAAGCAAGACTCCCCAAAGTTCTGCAAAGAATTCCTTTCTGTTTTTTTTTTGATAATCAATTTTATTAGTATTTGTAGAAGCAAAAACATATAAAAAAAAAAAAAAATGCACGATACATTGAAGTCCATCATCAGCAGACAGCAGGAGGCCTGGTCTAAATATAAGGCCCTTGAACAAGCCTTCTCATATGAAGAAAAAGAGCAGCGATACAACAGGAAAACAAGCATTGAATTCAAAACAGCAGATTTAACCATTTGTCCCACACCTTCTCGAACTTTTCAGGACATCCTCGGGCCTCAAAGAGGGGTTCCTCTTGGGCCGCGCACCAATCCACCCACCGGCGCCTTTTACGTACATTGGGAGGCTTGGTCTGTGACCAGGCCGCTGCGATATCTCTCTTGGCCACCGCCACCGCCGTGCCCAGGAAACGCTTGTCGGCTCGAGAGCCGTCCAAGCCATCAAATACCCCTAGGAGGAGGCTTAAGGGATCCTGAGGGACCTGCCACCCCAGAGTATGTGTGAGTTCAGACTCTACACCCACCCAGAAGGAGGCGAGACCAGGGCACTGCCAGACCATGTGGTAGAAATCGGCCGGGGCTTGGCCACAACGTGTACAGTCCGGTGAGGGGCGCAGGCCCACCCTGTGTAGGCGCGCAGGGGTGAGGTACGCCGTGTGGAGGCGTAGTTTAGAGGAGGTCGTCAGAGTCTTGGGAGCCATCAGGGCGTCTCGCCAGTCTGCGTCCTCCAGGGGACCCAGCCAACCCTCCCAGCGGGCTCGCAGCGCATCTAAGGTGGCAGGGCCGTTGTTCACTAGGGATCGGTATATCCGCGACACTCCCCCTCTACCCAAGCTGCCCATCATGACCTGGGCTTCCAACGGACTAAATTCAGGGAGTGAGATGCCTGGTGGAACATGTGTAGTAAGGGCGTGACGGAGTTGCAGATATTTATAAAATTGAGAAGTGAGAAGGGAGTGGCGCTGCTGCAGATCGGAGAAGGCCCGGATGTGATCTCCTACCCAAACGTCCCCAAGGAGTGTAATCCCGATCCGATCCCACTGTTGAAACCCTCGGAGAGCCGATACCTCGCGTAGCCATGTGCCGTGCCACAGAGGCGTGTGTTGGGTGAGTTTCTTGCCCCATTGTGTGTAGAGCAGAGCGCCAGGCCGTTAGGACCGCTCTGGTGATAGGCGGGGTGTTCTGTGGAATGGGGGTCCCGTACAGGTAAGCTAGAATCCGTGGGAAATCCATAGTTCTGAGCTCGGTCCGGTAGGCCGGATCAGACCAGCCTCCGGCGAACCAGTCATGGACGACAATGAGTCGGGTGGCCAGATAGTAGAGGTGAAGGTTGGTCACCCCCATACCCCCATCAAAGGGAGGTATCCGACAGCGGGCCAGGGCCATACGTGGTCTCCCACTCCCCCACAGAAACTTGGTAATTACCCCGTCAAACTCGCGGAACCAGCTACCCCGGAGATGAAAAGTGATGTTTTGAAGAATGTATAAAAAACGGGGAAGAATCATCATTTTAAAAAGTGCCCCTCTTCCAAGGGGGTTAAGCGGGAGGGACTGCCAACGCTTAAGGTCGGATTTGGCTTTCGTAACCAGGGGTGTGAGGTTAAGAGCCCACTCCAGTTCAGGAAGCAAGGTTATCCAGATCCCCAGATATTTAAACGATTGTCTCCGCAGGGGGATAGTAGACTGCCAATCAAAGCAGGCTCTCGAGGGCTGGAGGGGGACCAAAGTGGACTTCGCCGGGTTGAGTCGTAGACCCGAGACATTCTCGAAGGTCCGAAGCACCTCCAGACAGCGTGGGCCGGAGCTCTCCGGGTCGGCCAAGAAAAGCAGAACGTCGTCCGCATATAGGGCAATTTTGTCAATCTGATGGGGTTCCCAGGACCACCCTCGGATTTGGGGATCACTGCGTATGAGGCATGCCAGCGGCTCCATCGCCAGCGCAAATAAAAGCGGTGAAAGAGGGCACCCCTGACGGGTGCCTCTTCGGATGGAGAACGCCTCCGAGAAGGCGCCGTTGGTCAGGACCCTTGACGTAGGGCTCGAGTACAAGACTCGGATGAAACGCCGAAAGTGGGGGCCGAAGCCAATCGTGGCCAGAACGTCCTCCAAGCAGCACCAATCAACCGTATCAAATGCCTTCTCGAAATCGATTAGCAGCAGGGCCAAATATGGGGTGAGCAGGTGGCGATGGGCCAGGGCAAGATGGAGGCGTCGTATACAGTGCCGAGTGCCGCGAGCGGGCATAAAGCCACATTGATCCGGGTGAATCAATTCATGTAGCAAGGGGCGAAGATGTTGCGCCAGAGCAGTAGCAAAGATTTTCATTTCGGTGTTGATAAGAGAGATCGGGCGATAGTCCGCGCAAGAAAGAAAAGGCGGCTGAGTTTTCGGAATGACCACAATAGTGGCAACGTCAGTCTCCGGAGGGAAAGAGCCCGTCTTTACCACATGTTGAAAGAGATCGACCAGGTGAGGAACCAACAAGTCTCGGTATGTCGCATAATATTCCTGCGGAAAACCGTCAGGCCCTGGCGTCTTCCCAGGGTGCAGTAGGGAGATAGCGCCTTGGATCTCCTCCGGAGTAAAGGGAAGGTCAAGGTCTGCCGAGTCAGTCTGGGCTAAGCAAGGGAGTTGAGTCCCCGCTCGGTCCAATAGGACGGCGAGAGAGGCCCCGGGGGGCTGGGCTGAATAGAGCTGAGCATAGTAACCAGCGAAAGCCTGAGCGATAGCTGACGAAGTACAGTGATGGGTACCAGCAGCATCTCGGATTTCAGGAATAATTCTGTTAGCCCTGGGGTAGGAGACCAGGTTATGAAGCAACTTACCATTTTTGTCGTCCCATCCGTAGACACGGGCCACAGAGGAGCGCCATAGCATCCTGGCTGAGCCCAGGGAGATCTGGCGGATCTCTTCACGAAGCATCGCAAGTTGTCTAGCTGAGTGGGCGTCCTCTGTATCACCCGAGGTCACCTCCAGCCGCGCGGCCTGCGTCTCGAGCTGAGTCAAGCGGGCAGTTTGTTCCGCCCGTTTCGTGTGGACCAGGCCTCTGGCCACCCCACGTAGGGTGGCCTTACCGGCTTCCCACAGTGTACCTGCAGAGGGAACCGAGCCCTTATTGGCCAGAAAGTAGTGTTTCAACTCTACCGCGAACGCGTCCTTGAGCTCCGCGTCTTGCAAAAACCACGCGTTGAACCGCCAGACCGAACGCGCCCCCCCCGGTGGTACTTCCCAAGCGGAGAGAAACGGCGGAGTAGTCTGAGATTCCCCGTGGGAGAATAGAAACACTCGAGACCAACTGGCAGTCGGTGGCGGAGAGGAGGAGCAGGTCAATACGGAAGTGGGTATGGTGGGCCGCTGAAGTGTGAGTGTATTGTTTCCCACAAGGGTGCCAGATCCTCCAAGCGTCACATAGACCAAGGGCAGATGACCAGTCCGAGAGTCGTTTCGAACAGGTGAGGCGTGATGAGGAGGGATCCCCCGTGGCGTCGAGGTTCGGCTGCATTACCGCGTTGAAGTCCCCCCAATTATAGTTTGGCCTTGGGGCAGGGCGAAGATTACCTCCGTAAGGTGATGGAGAGTGGAGGTGAGCATGGCTGGAGGAATATACACTGAAAGGAGGTTGAAGACCTGTCCCTCAAGCCTACCGGAGAGGGCCACGTAATTGCCCTGTGTGTCGATCGACACGTGTAGTGGGGTGAAGGGGAGCCCTCGCCGAGTCAGTATAGCCACCCCCGGGAGCCCTGTGTGAAACCTGAGTGCCAGACCCTATCGAACCCATACCGGGCAAGGAAGGAGCATTGGGTTCCCAGGAGGTGTGTCTCCTGAAGGAGGAGCACATCAGGAGACTGGCGTTGGGCATTCCTGAGGACGGCAGTGCGTTTGATGCGGTCCAGCAACCCATTGACGTTCCACGACAAGATATGGAGGGACCTACCGTGTATGGGCATCTGGGAAGCAGCTGGCGCGGGGAGAGAAGAGCTGGGGGGGGCCTAGGCCCCGGGCGAGATGACGCATTGCGGCCGTGATAGAGAGATGGGGCAGGCGCATGGTGGTATGTCCCCTGTCGGCGAAGATGGCGTGTGTGTGCAGTGGGCTGTCATAAAGAACAAAAAACATCAATGCAAACAAAACTGTGAACAGTGACTCAAACGGAGTCAGAACGAACAGAAGACGGAGGGCAACAACCCCCCCTTCCCCAAACCCCTCCCAACACCCCCCACCCTATACTTCCAAACCCGAAGCATCTGTCGCCCAAGACAAGAACAAGAAGCTACACTAAAACGGTTAGCAGGGAAAATCGTGGCGATGGCGATGGACCCCTCCATGTAGACGGATAATTCAGTGTCAACAGTTGAATATTACCGCTACGAGCCCCAAGAGTTTTGGTTTAGCTCCACTTCCATGGGACCCCACAGTCAGAGTCCGGCACCCTCCCCGGACTCCCGGAGCACGGGACTTCGAGACAGGTCTGAGTCAGAGAGGGCCGGGCACAGCGTCGAAGCAGGGTCATGATCGTGGGTCAAGTTTATCATTGAACTGGCTCAGCTGTGGTCATCCAGAATTGGAGGGGCCTCAGAAGAGATCAGCAATTGGGATTCAGCCCCGGGTGATCGTGAGCGGTCCCCCCGCCGCTCCCCCCTCCTACGGGACCGGTTGTGCCTCCGTTGCTGTTTGGGAGGAGATGGGTGCGACCGGGAAGGGCCTGACAAGGGAGGGGGGGAAGCAGGTTGGGGCCGCAGAGGCCGCTCCTCCGTGAGCCAGGTCCACGCCGCCTGTGGTGTGTTGAAGAAGATTGCCTTGTCCTGGAAGATAACTCGGAGGCGGGCCGGGAAGAGGAGCCCGTAGCGCAAGCCCAGATTACGGAGCTTCTGTTTGACATCTATATACGTACGACGTTGGGCTTGAACTTCCCTCGTGTAGTCTGGGAAAACCATTATGGTATGGTTCTGATATTTTAGGGGACCATGGGCTCGGGCTCCCCTCAGGATAGCGTCTCTGTCCCGGAAGTTGAGGATCCGGATGATAATAGGACGGGGTGGGGCCTCGGGGGGTGGCTTGGCTGCCAGAGAGCGGTGCGCGCGCTCGATCGCGAACCATGGTGAGAGGGCATCTTTGGGTATCCATGACTTGACCCAAGTCTCCACGAAGGTGTCTGTGCACCCCTGTTCGGCATTCTCGGGAAAACCTATGAGGCGCAGGTTGTTCCGCCGCGAGCGGTTCTAAGCATCCTCGGCTCGGCGGTGCAACTCTGAGGTCTGAGACTGCAGGCGGGCCACCTGAGTTTTCAACTGGCCCAATTCGTCTTCAGCGGTGGAGAGGCGTGACTCTGCCTCCGACAATCTCGCCATGGCGTTGCGGAGATCCTGACGGATAAGGGCTACTTCGACCCACACCTCGCCGATCTTGTTCTCCACGGAGGCCTGAGAGGTGCCAATCGCCTGCAGGATAGTCGAAAGGTCTCCCCCAGCAAGGGAGGGGCCGCCAGACGCCCCCTTCGTCGGACGCCGGTCAGCAGTAGTGTACTGGTCCATTTTAGTTTGGGTTTGCGGTGCAGGTGTTTTCGGGGCGCGATCCCTGCCCATCCCGGCTGCCAGCGCAGGACCCGGACAGCCCTCTAGATGTAGATGGTAGGCTCACGGGCAACCGGTCCCAACCACGGGGGGGGGCGCAAGCGCCCAAGCCGTCGATACTCAGGCCCGGGCGCCGAACCCACCCCGGCAGGAGCTCCCGGGTCTCAAAGGGCGTAGACACACCAGGGACGTGGATCCCGTCCTTTACCGCCCGAAATGATGGCCGAACCAGCGGGGGGACCCCTCGAATCCGCCGGGGGCAAGCACCATCGGGTCGAAGGGAGACAAGGGGGATGGAGGGCCCGGTCTGCGGACCCCCCGCCGCCCAATGAGTGCGGCCGAACCCGCCCCACCCCCGCGGGGTGTATGAAGGACAAAGGCAGCCGTGGGGACAACAGTCCAGAAGCAAGAACAGAGGCTATGTGGTCGAGGAGCAGACCAGGGCGGCCCTGCGGCCGAGGCGCCAAGCGGCAAGGAAGTGGAGAGGGCCAATAGAGGAAGCGTCCCGCCGCCCGATGTATGCGGCCGATGTAGGACGGTGACAGCGAGCCCCTGAGGCACCCCGCACCGCCCGATGCGTGCGGCCGAGTTTGAGCGGCGGGCGTCAGCCCCGGGCGCTATCCCGGGTCGGGGCGCAGAACAGGGTGTCCTTGATACTCAGGGCCGAGCCTGTTGGGCAGGAGGCAACGTCCCACCAGGCCCCGAACTGCAGGGGGAGCCGGCGTCGCAGTCACTGGTGCAGCGGTGGCGCAAGTATGTAGAGGCCGGGCAGGAGTAGAGAGTTGGTGCGCCAGCCGGAGGGAAGCAGGACAGGCCAGGCCAGGCCTGGACAGGAGGGCTTTGATGACACCCGGGGGGAGACGGGGTGCAACCATTCGGGTGTAGCGCAGGGGGGTGCGCCCGGGCCAGGAAACCCCCACCAATCCCCGCCACCGATGTCCAGCACTCACCCACCGCCTCACAGCAGACAGCGACCGCCGGGCCTTGAGCAGGGAATCGGGAGACAGTGCAGGCCGTCTCCACAGCTTCACCGTGGGTCAGGGAGTCCCAGGAGCGCCAGGGTCCAGAACACGGGACACAGGACACAGGACAGGCGGTACAGCAGCGACTGGGAGGGTCTCGCACTCCCCAGGCCTCAGGAACATCAGGCAACAACGTGGGGAGGGCCCGTTCTGCAAGGCCCAGGCGCGGGCGGCTGCGGCGCCATCCACGAGGAACGCCAGGCCGTCCCCTCGCAGCAGTCAGGGGACCAGGCCAGGGTCAGGCCCAAGCCCAGGCGGAGCAGCAGGCAGCGGTCCCGCAGCCCCCCGCCCGCCCAATTCAGCGGCCGACACAGTAGCTGCAGGAGGCGGGATCCAGCGCCACTCACCTCACCCCGTAGGCCGGATCATGGATGGCGGAACACGGCCAGGTAGGGGGGAGGGGCGGGCGCCCACACAGGCAGCACGGCGCGTAGCGTAGTTGAGGGCACAGTCTTGGTAGGCAGGATGCACACCGGCGGTGCAATGCTCCGGAGGGCTGCCAATCCCACGACAGGGAGGCCGATACAGGAATCGGAGCTAGGGCCGCCAGGGCCGGGAGCCGGGCGCCGCCATCTTAGGGTCTCGGAGGCCAGCACCTCGGCGGATTGGATTCACCTCACAGCTCCTTTCTGTTTTTACGAACTGGTGGCAGGATTGTGTCCTCTCATAGATGCAATCTCCTAGCTCAGGCCTTGTGCTCGAAATTACTGACTAGCTAATCCAAACAGACAACAAACACTGTTGTCCAGGTATGCGCACCACCTCTGAAACTCAGTCGTATTAGTTATTCATCTGCTAGAACTAGCATAGCTCTTAGAGAGAGCACAGTTAGGGTAATTGTGATATTACAAGCTTCCCTGTTTTCACTGTTATTTAAAACTTAGCTGCTTGTTATGATCTTCTGTTTTGTTACCAATATTATGTGCACTAGATCCCGGCATTTTAAAATAACAATTTTAAAATAAATATGATAAAATACATATTCTGTTTCTAGTGAGCTTGAGAGTGTAAATCATTAATGAACGATTGTTTGGATTACCGCTGCTCCCTGATAGTAACCCAAAAGCACTGACACCACCTCATTTAAATACTGGGTGGGGTTCTGCCGGGCTACAATAAAAATGACTTTCACATTCAGCGCTGGTGCATTGGACTAAGTTCACTAGTGTCACCCGTGGATGCGAAAAAAAACCTTGCAGAGCCGAGCCAGAGACTCAGTTTATGCAACACAACTTTGGGAAGAATTAAACATGTTCCTTCCACATAAATCGATCTTAATTCGATTTAGTATTGTAAATATAGCACATTAACTTATTCAACCACATCTGTTGGTGCTAACCACATCTGTCTGTTTGATTACTTATGTGCATATTTTAATAACATTGCGTGGCAACATAATTAAATTAATGAAAAACATATATAAGCAACACAACATTTAAACAGTTTCTACAATGTACAAATACAAAAGTCAAATACAAATACACAGACATATAAATATATAAATCAACTCTGACTTTTTAAAAATTCATTGTCTCTCCAAACATTCTTTTTATAGAAAGGTGGTGCAGATAATATATTTAGTCCTTCATCCATCTAGAGGTACAGAGAGGGGTAGGTCAGACCAATAGAAAAGTCTGTTAATGGGGTCAGGCCCTTCCCAACCTAATTTGCTCCATAGTCCATCTTACGACAACTCCTTTATTGCAAGGAACCGGTCGACACGTTTCGGCCTAAACAATTAGAGGCCTCTTCAGAACCAAAGGAAAACAAGAAATCTCCTACACTGATCCATAAAACCAGCTTCTCCCACTCCTGCTCAACCCATTCCACTGCTGCTCGCTGACACCATATTTCTTTTTCCCCTGCCAGAGTTGAAAGACTTTTGTTGGTCATGCTTGCATATGAGCCACTGCTACAGTTGTTTGTCATGGTATACATATCCTCTGCATGGGAGTCCTCAGCATAGGGTGTGGTGTACGATGATCTTGAGGTGTTAAACAGAAAGGGTTAGACGGGGAACTGCAAGTGATCTGGTAACAAGCAGACCAGGATGTTTCTAAGCATAGTTCTTATGTAGATGATACAGACAGAAGGCAAAGCATGAAAAATAGGCTCCAGCAAGTCCGGCTAACTTGGAGAAAGTGATTCTGAAATATTCCTTCTCCTGTGGTACTGATGCCATTCAGAGGCACCAGAAGGCATGTAAGTCTGTTTACTGATGCCCATATGGGACCTGTGCTGCAAGGGAGAGAAGCACGCACTGCTGATGTCCCTTGCTGTGTCTGCTGTGCAATGGAGCGAAGCTTGAACTGCTGATACCCACTTTATGCCTTTTGTGTCAGGAACTGAAACTTGTACTTCTAGTGTCAATTTTGATATGTGTTCTGTGAGAAAGTAAAGCTTGCACTGCAGATTCCCATGCAATATTGGTTCTGTGTCACTGAGGGAAGCTTGCAATGCTGATGACCATGCTACGCCTATTTTGTGAGGAGGGAAAAGTTTGCACTGCTGATGCCCATATGTGGTGAGGAACGCAGGTACCCCTAATGCCCATGTGTTATCTCTAGGGTGTGTGCAACGGGAGCTTATGCAACTGGTTTAATAATTCTATGATGAAGGGAAGCTTTCACTGAGGTTGCTGTAATGTACTTATTCTGCAAGGGACAGCAACTTGCACTGTGAATTTCCATGTGGTAAGTGAAGTGTACAAACAAATATGAGGACTACGATGCTTATGCTGTAACTGTTCTGTGAGAGAGTGACCCTTCACCTGCTGGTGCTGTGCTGTATCAGTTCTGACAAAACACACCTTGCATTACTGCTCTTCATGCTGTATCTATCTGTAGGGTAAGAACGTGTACTGGTGGTGCACATTCTGCACATGTTCTGTAAGGAAGTAAGTTTGCACTACTGTTCCCTTTCGCAATATGTTTTCAGTAACCATGCACTGTTGAACCCATTTGTTACCCGTTCTGTGAGGGAGGGAAGCTTGCACTGCTAGTCCAGGTCATGTATATGCTCGATGTCTTACATACTCAAGCGAGATTGACATTGCTGATACATGGTCATTTTGTTCATTCCAACCACTGCTGATGAATGGCAGTGACTGAGCAAAAGAAGGATGAATTTAACCCAGATCTCTTGACTGGGGGTGAATGTTTGATTTGCTCTGCATTCCGTCCATCATCTGTGTGTCTTTTGCTTTCTCGCCACTGTGATGGTAAGAATACTATTGGCACGTGCAGCTACATCAATCTGATGCCCGAGTACCTACTTAAAGGTTTGGCCTAGGAATGTTTAAATGCTTTGTCATCAATTTCCCCAGCGGGGTCCGCCATTCCTGAGCAGAAACATCTCGTGAGCTCAAAGGAGATGGCACACCACACATTGGTGATCGAGTCCGAGCAACACCCACTGCAAAATGTATACATAAACCCACGTCAATCCCAGTACCGCAACAAACCACAAATACGCCTTGTTCTGTCATTTCCATAATTCAAAATAAAATGCGCATTGTACCAACAAATGGAAAATTAAATGCAAGGATTAGATTGAGGGAAACATCCCTTTTCATCTTTATCAGGAAGACAGTTTGCAATCAGCGGCAGATGTCGCTTTTCTCGAATGACTGCTGCAGGGGTCCCGGCACCGCAGACCACGAGTCACAAATCAAATCATAAGCGCAGAAAGGATGGCAGGCCCGAATCTTATCGGGTCTTGCACTTAATAACGCCTGTCAGATTCTCTTCGGAAAAAAACTAAAAGATTACACAAACCCGCATTATCAATCTGCCAAGAGGGGCCAGACGTGACAGAATTAATCCGCGCGGGGTAACAGCGTGAGATGAGACTACGAGGATGTGCAAAGACGTCTCTGACATCCGCAGTCACAACAGCGACTGGGTAATTGCTTCACAAGATGCCCAACAAGCAACAACAAACAACGTCTGGACAATTACACCGAGGAGACTAAAGTGCTGAGCACACCAATCAGCCATATTCAAATGCCAGGGGTTGTAATCTGATACCGTTTTGTGAGACTGGCAGATTTAAGGTAAATAAGAATAAATTGCATAATACCCAGGGATTTGTGCAAACTAATTGCAAACACATCATTTTAATAAAGATAAAAACACATGAACAGATCATGTATAGAACATAAAACAGCTCTCTGCACAAACTGCTTCCGGAATGACGCTTTTCCCTGCATTGAGCTTGACTTTGGAAAGGATGGACTTGGAGTGGTGTCTGAACGACCATTATTCAATATCAATGCACCCAGAGATACTGTTTTCTGAACAGTACGATTGTTATTAGGACAAGTGCTCTGTTCAATAAAAAAAGCTATTTAGAGAGGGGTGGGAATGGCCTTGAAGAATAGCTCAAATCCACTCTCCTCATTTTGAGTCACGCTCAGGAAGATCTGTGTCCCCAGCGAGTACCGACCCCCACTCCTCTGAATCTACGCTGACCTCAATGATGCTTCCAGCAAAGCATCCTTAGACGATGCTGTGCAGTGAACAGTACTGGTTGTGCTGAAACCGTTTCTATTTAATTTACTTTTAAAGCTAAAGCAAAAATTAACAATGCAGTGCAGTTCAAATTAGCACATAGAAAAAAAAGCATAAAAATTGTGAAAGAAATAGATGGTTTTAGGCAGATGGTGAAGAAAAGAGAAAAGTATTCATTCTGGAAGGACAAAGATAAGCCAAAGCCAATTTGGGTTTAGGGAGGACCTGGCTTGGCAGTCCGGGCTGCACTGTTCCCATGAGGAGCAGGTTCAAGGCTGATTTGCATATGGCTGGGTCCAAACTGAGGTGGCATGGTGGCCGAAAAATTATGGATTGGGATGCAGCTCCAAGCGATTGCCGGTGGCTGAGATTAATTCAAGCATTCCATCCATCACTTTGTTGTTGTTGCAGTTGGCATCCTAGTTGCGAAGGGTATGCCCAGGCGTCAGTCCCATGCTCACTGTGCCACTGGAATCAAGGTATACCTGGCTAATGAGCCCTTATCAGGGCAAAATCAGTATTGTATTTTGGTTCAGGGACGTCCTGGCTTGGAAGTTTGGGGTAGGCTTGTTGTTCCTTTTTATTACTGGACACTGTGCATATCTGTGTTATATCACTTCCCCGACTCAGCTCTTGGAGGACAGTGGCTTTCATGGAGCTATGAGTGTCACAGCCACGTTCTTGATAAACATGACTGTAACATACACCTTGGTCTTGACCACTAGTGAAATCTGGGGGACAGGCTTAACAATTAAGACTATAGGAAAACCGAAAGCCAAGGCTAGGTGACAGACTAATTTCAGTCTAAGACTGATCAGTGCCAGCTTGCTTATTCTCTTCCCCCTGAATGTCACTCTGAGGCAATAATACACCGAATCCTATCCATCTTTTCAGCTGCATACCTAAGTAGGTTTTATTAATATAAATTTAAAAATCAAGGATGTTTCCTAATGATCCCAAACATTCAGGGCTTTAAAAGGACAGACATTTTTATTGGGAGATTATGGGTACCTGCAACCACCTGAGGCATGTGGCCATTGTAAGGGAGGGTGCAGAGCGAAGTCCTTTGGGACACTGTAACTCAATTTCTGAATGTAAGTGAGGAGTGTTCCTACCGTCACATACTCTGCAGGGAAGATGATGTCTTCCTCTGCATCAACCTTCACTCGTTACCTATGATCAAATGCAGTGGTCTCACACTTGAGAAGTCACTTGCCTGCCACCTTTGGCACCCCTTTGGACCATTGCTGGGCAGCTCTTTCAATAACTGTGAACTGGGTCTTGTGTGCTGGAGATGGGTTACATTTGTCCCCTCTAGAGCTACATAAAGTGACCTTTGCCCTCTGAAATGAGGGGCTTTACATTTTGAAAGTAGTGGATGACTACCTCTTCACCAGTGACTGTGTCCTGCCAACATTGCAAAAAGAACAATTGATGGACAGAATGCAGAACAATGTCATACATTCACCCCAGTACAGAGATCTGGGCCTAAATCCATCGTTTTTTTGCTCACCATGCCATTCCAGTTTGGACCCAGCCATATGCAAATCAGTCTTGACCCTGCGCCCAATGGGAACAGTCCAGCCCGAACTGCCAGGCCAGGTCCTCCCTGAACTGGAATCAAGCATCCTAGGACCGGTTTCGGGCTTTCAGCCCTCATCAGCCAGGATAGCTTGACTGCAGTGGCATGGAGAGCACGGGATCCACGTCTGGGCATACCCGTCCCACTCTGGGTGACAAATGCAAAAAGAACAATTGATGGACAGAATGCAGAACAATGTCATACATTCACCCCAGTACAGAGATCTGGGCCTAAATCCATCGTTTTTTTGCTCACCATGCCATTCAGTTGGCACTAGAAAAACGGATAGAACATACCTAAACAAGTTAGTTGTGGAGGAAAATCTCTAATAGTCTTCTGTAGAAATAATATTTCTTGATTTTGCTGCAAAACAGTGTTTCCGTGGCAAGCTATTTTACCTGCTGGATTGCAAGAGTGAACATATCTAGACGTCAGCAGGAGCAACCAGCGAGCCTGCCTAATCAGACCTCAGCAACATGTGACCAGGTATTCCAGATCTCTAAGCTCTCTGGAAGAATGGACCAGAACATCTAGCTCTCCTACTGATGTTCCTACTTCATGAAGTTGCCCCAGGTAATCTTGGCATGCCTGGCCCTCGCTTTTATGTCTTGGGCCTCCCTCTACATTGAGCAGTAGCCCCACCTTTTTAACTTATGTCCTATTACTGCAGTATCACAATGTTTCACTCTGCTATTTTAAGTAGTAAACAATTTATTATCATAACAATAGGATGCCTTTGAGCCACAGTTTGTTTTTTAACTTCTCCAGGTTCTAGCTTAATCATATGTTTATTTTTATTTAGGTGTGACAATATGGGTAATCTTTACATTTGATTTGCTATGTTCAATGGTATAATATATATAAATGTGTCTAATCACCTTTGCACTCAACTTGATACTCAATATGGAGGAGGGGTATCGGTGGGCTATTGTGTCCTAATTCTGCGGTATTCGCTCAAGCTAATTTGGAGGGAATTCAATTTAGTGTCGTACCGGTCCTAGACTCAACCTCTTATTTACTGATGGCTGACCATGAACTTCACAATAACGCTATGCCGGCTAGTCTAATAGTTGTCCAATGTGAACTAAACACTACTAATCGGGGTATTACTGTGCTGCACACCTTCAAGACAGTTTTCCTTTAAATGGGTCAAGAAGAATAAATTGACTAATGAATAATAACACCAAAAGGGTTTATTGTCCAAAACCCAACACGAATAGCTAGATACAATTAGTGAATACTAGCTCGGGATGCAAATAGGGAGGTTATCAAAGATAAGCAGCAAAACCCAAGTATGTTTACTTCTCGGAGCACATGTTGGCTCTAGGATTAGCTTTTACTGGTATGTGCAGATGCATTAAATCCCTCGGCCAACTTCAAGGAACCAGAGCAAAGCAAAGCCCTCCCTATCCCTCCACCAACGCACGTGGTTCTCAGATCACAGCATCACTGTGTCTCAGTATAGTGGGTGAAGAAAGGTGTACAAGGTTGGTATGTGTGAGGTGGGTGTAACTAAATCCCCTATCAGGTAGCACTAAGCACGTTGAAACACAGGCTGAACACTAAACCAGGGGATCATCACCCTCAAAATGACAGGGCAGTAAGAGACTGTCCAGGCCCTTCTGTCTGCCCTCCATGTTGTTCCCTCAGTGGGAAGATTTTCTTGGAAGTAAGCTGGCAGCTCACTCTAGGCACTCTTTCATTCCTATGTGACCCCAGCCATGCAACACGGTTTTTACACAACTGAGTCTATCCTTAGCTACATACTAATTTACACTGAGAATTTGTGTCCCAGACCTAATATTAAGTGATTTAACAGTATCAAGGCAGAGAGGAAAGCACCCTCCAGAGAGATGGATTCAGAAAAAAATATTCCCATCTCTGACATTTTGGGCTTGACGCTGACAAATATCACAACTTAATGGAGGTTCAAAAACTGTCCCCTTAAAAAAAACAACGGGATGAGGTTTCAATTTGTGGAAAAAAACATTTTGGGGGATTTTTTGCCGAAAAAGCCTTTGCTTGCAGGACAATATGCCTTCAATAAAATTGTTTTGCAAAATTTGAAAATGTTGTACACTGAAGGCCTACTAACTGAATGTCTACAATATTTCGCAAAATATTGATCAAAAATGCCACAAAAGTTTGGGAGTTTTTTTTGATAAACAAATGTTATTGTTTTTTAAGGGAACAACAAGCCACATAATCAGTCCATAAAACACACCTCCCTATGACAAGTACAATTAGCAGCAAGCCCATCAGCTTATTCGAACCAGCATATACAAGAGACAGTTTTATATATATATATATATATATATATATATATATATATATATATATATGTTATATATGTTGCGTTTTCATTCTACTCCAGCGCCCATACCCAAAGCCCCAGGCCATTTACCTCAAACTTTTGCATGTTTAGCCGGACATCCCCAGGCTTCATACACAAGTTTTTCTTGTTGCACGCACTGGTCCACCCCTTGCCTCCATAATGTTAGCGATGTGGCACTGGGCCTTTCCACTGGCCGGCAATATCTCTTTTAGCCACTACAAGAACATTTCCCAAAAAAGCTCTGCCTGTCCTAGAGCCCCCCCACACCATCATCCACCCCCAAGAGGAGCAGCAAGGGTCCTATCCATTCCTCCCAATGGGCACTGAGGTCATCTAAGGATCAAGGTACGATAAATCTGAGAGACCCCCCCCAGCCTAGGGCCCCCATCATCACCTTGGCCTCCAGGGGGCTGAAGTCTGGGATGGTCACATCCGAGGGAATGTGGGCGCGCAGTGCATGATGCAGCTGCAGAAATTTATGAAATTGTGTAGTATAGAGGGTATATATAGGTCTGCTGCAAATGTTGGAAGGGGACCATATGAGAGCCTGCCCAAACGTCGCCCAGAAGTGTGATACCCATTGTGTCCCAAGGAGCAAACCCTTTGGTGTCACTGGGGTGCCATAACGGGGAGTGTGAGGTTTATTTTTATGGTTATAATTTACAACTTTTATAACAATCCTTGCAAACTGAAGCATGAGTTAGAATATGTATTCTCTCCTGATGTATTCTTGGAAACGATGAAACGGAACACTGTCATGCCTAATTAAACTTAAAAGTACTGAAATAAGAAGAATTACAAGTATATACTTTAGCAATTTAAATTTAATGGCTAGGTTTTTGACATCTCATTAGGACACTTTTCATCTCTGTTTAAGTGTGAAAAATCTAAAAATATTCACGTGTGGTTATATTCGTAGAAACTGTCATTACCTCCACACAAACTATTTCACACAAGCAAGCTGAAGTTCAACCTAGAGGTTTAATTTGCGCAGTCGCACAACTATGATCGAAAGTAATTACTCATTCATTGCTTGCCAGTGTACAAAGGAAAGTCAAAAAGACTTTATTCGGATAACACCATATCCATAAAAGCACAACATATACAAGAATTAAAATCACAATAAAACAATTATAATAGCATAATCAAAAATTCATAGTGTTAGGAGCAAGGTACAGACCAACTTCATGGGTTACACATCGTTTTGCGAGCCCCTGTAGCTATTCGCAGAAAAGTGCCAACACGAAGAACCAGTTCGTCATTTTCCAGTTTAAGTATGCTTCTAAACGCATCAGCTAATTGGACGGGTCGCAATTTTGTAAAAAAATGGTATTAACAGCCATTGTGCGTATTTTGTGTAAAACTTGCAAAAGAATAAAAAATGTAAAAGTGTTTGTCCGCTCTGTCCATCGCATGGGCATGGCAGGGAGTCAAGTTTTGCATTATACCCAAGGGGAAAACAAAGCAGATATTTTACAGTGCCAGCCCTTAAACGGGAAAGAAGTCCCCTCTCCCAATGGGACATAGGTAATGTGATGTAACTAGGCAGAAGATATTCGGTTTGCTCGATGGATATCAAATTAGCAACAGTTGATTTCTTAGATTCCTTCTCTAGTCTTTCTGCGCTATAAAGTGCGTACAGTGCTGACCTAAGAGCTTTTTTGTCTACAGTCTCAGCTGTATTCGGATTTAGAAAAAGCCCATCGTAATTAACACTTTCCAGGCTCTTGTTTACCCCAGCAAGCCATGGGATGTCCATCCCTTTCTTACAACTGATGCAATCATCTATTATCTCCCTGGTGAGGGATGCTGCAGGGTTTTTCCATATAGCCAGCCAGAACAGTGCAGGACGTGCCCTTATAAAATCTTCAATGTAACTTAATTTTAGTTCACTATGGCATATATACTGAGAAGTGGAAATTGGTGCGCCCAGAAGTTTTCTACAAAATCTATTTTCCTCTTGTTGAACACTGAAGCTTTTAGCAATGCCCCAAACCTCAGCGCCATAGGTGGCTGTATGTATGCACTGGGATTTGAAAATCTTTAAAATCGCTAAAATTGCCCCAGATCTTTTTGGGCGGGGGAGACTATGAATAGAGTTGGTGGCCTTTGAGAACTTGTTCTTACAAAACACCACATGTTCGGTCCAGGTGCCGTTCGCAGCAAAGACCAACCCGAGGTATGGGAAAGTGCTAGTGCTGGTTAGTTTTGGATCACCCACGGATATGGGGTTTAAGGGGTATTTCCTTGGGCCGCAAGACATTATAAATGATTTCTTAAAATTAGTACATAGGTCTAAGTGAGTCATAAAATCTGTAAATCCCCGTACTAAAGTGCGTAGTGCATTGGGTGTGCGTCCAATTAAAACCGTGTCGTCTGCATATAATAGCACTGGAAGTGTGTTGCCTTTAACTCTAGGTACATCGCCGTGAGTGTGGTCAATCATTTGTGCAAATTATTAATATAAATAATAAAAAGGAGGGGGGCTAGGACACACCCTTGCCTAACCCCTCTGCTTACATTAATGTCATTAGACACCTCGCCCCCACCGCCAATCCTGACACGAGCCTTCAGGTCTGTGTTTAAGTAGGCCAAGAAGTGCACAAGAGCCTCATCCAAACCATATGCTAAAAGAATGGGCCATAAGCGGGACCTGTTGACAAAATCGAAGGCGGAGGTCAGGTCCATAAAAGCTAAATATAGTGGCGAACGCTGTGCTATAGTGTAATTCCCAATAATCAAATTAAGATTTAAACATTGTTCATTCGTGCCTACTTTGCTCCTAAATCCTAGTTGACAATGCTCTAAAATATGATTTTCCTCAGCCCAAGTTAAAATTTTGTTGTATAAAACTCTGCATAAAATTTTAAGGGTGTTATCTATTAAGGAAATCGGCTTATAGCAACTTGGTTGCGAGCGGTCGCCCTTTTTAAAAATTGGAACAATAATACTAGTGGACCATGAGCTCGGTAACGGAGCGTTAGTTCAGTTATTAAAAACATTTAGCAGTAATGGGGCCCAAAAATCAGGTTTATGTTTAATGAGGTCGATAGGTAGCCCATCCGGGCCTGGAGCTTTATTGCCCACACTCTGATGGATGGCCTCCTCAACCTCAGTTAACGATATTGGGATCCTAGTTGGAGTCCTGTGCTTAAAAGGGTCTAATTCTAATGCGGGCGCTAAGTAGATCGTAGAGAAGTGACTTTCCCAGGTTGCGCCTGTTATGTTGCAGCTTATTGGGGTTAACGACTGTCCCATTGTTCTTAGGTCTTTGGCAGTAACCCAAAATATATTCCCGTTTTTTAGACTAGCAGCATTAACAAGTGCGTCCCAGCGATCATTTAATAGTTCTTCCTTCCTTTTGGCAGTGGCTGATTTATACTTCTGCCTTGACAGCTTAACAAGTGAGTTACACCTCGGGCTATGTGACAGGGCCTTACGTAGCTGCCTATTGGCCTCTGAACATTCGTGATTAAACCATCTGGGTTCATGTTGCACTGTAGTGATGGGTTTTGACAGCAGAGATTTAATGGCCCCACAAAGTTTGGTGAAAGCGTTGATTACCTAAGGATGAGGGTCCTGGGCCAACAGGGAGGAGTTAATAAGGTTCAAGTTATCCCTGACCATTGTACAAAACAAGTCGGTGTTATTAACGCCCCGTCACACCAGTCTTAAATTATCAGTTGAAGGTGATAAATTCCTGGCGACACATTCTGTGTTGGGTGTTGGTCCTGGGGATAGTCTTAGCACTGTTTGGATTGGATTATGATCCCCAAAAGTTGTGGCAATAATTTCTGCTTTCAACAGGCAGACCTCTAAAACAGGGGAGATGAAAACATAATCGATTGTAGAGGCACAACCCCTCCCTCTAAATGTCGGCTCCGGGGGGGGTCATTATCGTTTGTTACAGCAGCGATTTCCATAACGTTAGTTAGGTTATGAGAATTCAGATGATCCACTAGTTCCTTGCCCCTAAGGCAATTTTGACCTCTGCTGCATAGCTGTTTATTTGACCAGGTGTGGGGTAATTTAGCATTGAAATCGCCTCCTAAGCAAATTCCCGCGGTCTTAAGGCAGTCTTTTGATTTTTGAATAGATGCAATAAATTCGAATAAATTCATAAAATTCCCATTTGGTATGGAGTGAAAATCATTATTATAAAAATTAATTAAGAAAAAGGAGACCCCCCCTGTTATACAGTAAAGCTTGAAAATTATTATTTTTAGTGCTACCACCCACAGTAATGTTTACCCAAATCGATAGACCCCCAGAGGGTCGACCGTACTTGGGAATTAATGCTAAAGTATTGTAGCATTTGAACCCGTCAATGAATAGATCTTGTGTGGCCCAGGTCTCTTGAAACATAAGGATATCCTGCTCTCTTATAAGTTTCAACCAGTCCGGTTGGTGCAACTTGGAGTGCAGGCCCGCCACATTCCAGCTTAAGATGCGCAGATCTGGGCTAGCCAGGACCTTTGTTGGAATATGAGAGCTAGTGAGCTCAATTGCTGGGGGGAGAACTAATGATCCAGCGACAGGATCAGGGGGTTCCAGGGGTGACAGTAGTCAGTCCTGGGTGTCTAACTCAGAGAGAGCCGAAAACCTGCTGTATGTAGTGAGAGGGGGGGCCTCATTAGTACGGGGACTGTGATTTGGTTTGTAAAAATAGCCCAGCTGTAGTGAACATATATTGGTGCTGTTAATTGTTGTGGACTCGCATGCTCTTAATAGGTGTCTCACCATAGCTGGTCTGCGGAAATTAATCACAATACAGTCCCCTTCGATGTTCTTTGGAGATGCACCAACCCACCCAACTCTGCGTGCCATGATGATATCATTCATGTCTGATGGGTGGAACCTCCTATTCTTTGACAGCCAGTCCACGCATTTGTTGCGTAGTTGGTCCCATGACTCATTCTGGTCCCTTTTTAAGGTCGGTACACCTGCAAGCACCAGCACATAAGGGCAAGCGGCCGGTGGCAGACCCAGAACATCTGAGTTTGCCTTCGGGGAATTTCTACTGGTAATAACTAATGCATTACTACTTAATTTATCAGGTGTTGGTTTCCGGACTGCTCCATTGGGTCTATTGGCACAGCCCAAGATGGAATTGGGCTGTGAAATAGCAACCAATTCATCAGTGGGTGTGGTACCATGCCTATTAGGGAAAGGTTGAAAACATTCCCTGACTTGTCTGCATGTGGTACACGCGCTGCTTGCAAGGGCGGGGGCTCTAACAGTAGGGGTTTGAATATCGTTCGTTGGGACACCCATTATGGCAATAGACCCTCTCCCTTCATCTACTACAGTTTGTGCGTTCCCCACTGATTGGCTAAGCCCCCCTATGAGTGAGGCCAGATTGTCCATACGATCCTGTAGTAAGGCAAATTTTATATCTAACAATTCGTTAATTTGTTTAGTCTCCAGCGCAGAAGCAATATTGGCAATGACGTCCCCAAAGTTCTCAAGGTCCGATGTCACCTCAGTCTGTGTACCGATGGAGCGACTCAAATTCGCATTAGGTGCTATCGCTGAGGTGTCAGAGATACCAGAAGTGCCAATGCTTGGGGATGGCTGTATCCAGGCAGACAGGCAGGTTCGAGGGGGTCCTGTTCGGGGAGGCTGTTTCCTTTTGGTGCAAGTGGGCTTCCCGCTCTTCCTCTTTCGTTTGGCGGTTGGGATTCCCACAGATGTTGGTATGTCTATATCTGGCTGTAACTCAACTGTCTCACGCCCACTTATGCTCCCACTTGCAATTGGAGATTGAATACCAATTCCATGGGGCTGTGACGAGGACAAATCCTGTGTATAGTTAGTTGGTACGCCTCTAAGTTCGGTAATATCCACTCTGCCCTCAGTGTCCAGTGACAAGCAGTGCTCCGTAAGTTCAATTTCACCTGAGACAATGTTAACCACCCTCTCAAGCATGCTGTTGATGCTGTCAGTAATCGGGCGTGCGGGTGGTAGCATGGCGCGTTTTCCCATTCTTACGGCTCAGGATTTGCTCTTTAGGCGATATTAGTTGCTAGACTTGTCTAAAGGGTTATCAGGGGATTTTTGAAGTCAGCACTCACCCCGTGTTCTTGCGGAGTCCTAGGTGCCACTTGAAGCTTGAAAGGGGGGTGGCCCAGCCCTGCCTCTTCCTGGAGCTGACAGGTGCAGACGGGCACGCCCGCGTGCGTCCCACGCTGCGGGACCCCGCTGCCGTTTTTAAAGCGCCTCCGGGCGCGGTGATGTGGCGTGGGCGGCAGCAGTGCACAGGAAAACTGGGACTTGTAGTCCTATGTCCCCAACAGCAGGCAGGCAAGAGTGAAATGGGCTTCCTGCGCTGCGGGAGCCCGCAGCCGTTTTTAAAGCGCTTCCGGGCGCGGTGATGTGGCGTGGGCGGCAGCAGTGCACAGGAAAACTGGGACTTGTAGTCCTATGTCCCCAACAGCAGGCAGGCAAGAGTGAAACAGGCTTCCCTCGCTGCGGGAACCCGCAGCTGTTTTTAAAGCGCTTCCGGGCGTGGTGATGTGGCGTGGGCGGCAGCAGTGCACAGGAAAACTGGGACTTGTAGTCCTATGTCCCCAACAGCAGGCAGGCAAGAGTGAAACGGGCTTCCCGCGCTGCAGGAGTTCGCAGCCGTTTTTAAAGCACCTCCGGGCCCGGTGATGTGGCATGGGCGGCAGCAGTGCGCATGAAAACTGGGACTTGTCGTCTTATGTCCCCAACAGCAGGCAGGCAAGAGTGAAACGGGCGTACAAAGGAGGAAGTCTGGCAACTATATTTTTTATTGGATGGTTAGTAAACAAGGTTACAGCACTCGGCATCCATTGTTACAGCCGGGCGAGTCTTTTTCATGATGCAGAGAATCAAAATTAGAAGTTGAATCTCAATACAGGATCTTGAAAACTATGCCAGCCATATTATATTGACCTCTCAAGTTCAGAAGATGAACTTTTGAACTTACAAAGTCGGCACCGGGGTTGTACAGTGTCTGCTCCATGGACAGCTACCTCAAGAATGTAGCCATATTGATCAGCGTTGCTTCACACAGAGCCTCCGGACACGCAGTTCATCCAAATAGATGGGAGCTCCCTGCAGAGAGCTTTCAAAGATAGGATAATGCGTATTCTTGACACTTGGTTCAATATTTCACTTGAGTCCTTGACTTGACCAGTGTTAGGGCTAAACATGAGTTGATATGGATGATGTCTCATTGCATGGGCATTCGTGTCATTGGTGGGCGGGGGCATCACAGAACATCAGGACTTATGGAGGAGGAGAGAGCAGCAAGCCTGGACAGCTAGTAATGCAGTGCCCTGTAGAGCGGGACCTAGGATGAACTGCTTCAGTGTGCTCTTAGACAGCATGGGCCATTGCTTACAGGATAGCAGGGCGTTTGCAAATCAATGCCAGTGTAAGCCGTGGTAAAGTTTACACAGTCGCTCTTCTACAAAGTTGAATAAATGTCTCAGACATGCAATAGTAGCGGGAGACACATGGAAACACATTCCAATGACTGCTCTGTTAGAGATCATAATTCAGTTATTTATGAAATGGAAATATATTAGTTATACAATGACTGGTCAATAAGATCAATTCAGGTATGAAGGTTTGCAGGGCAAGGAAAGGCAAAGGAATATACCTGCATTTGAGTGGAATATTCGTACACTGGGGTCATAAAAAATTATGACAACCAAAATGGAGAGGACGGTGGCGTACGTACATAGGCAATGGTTTTAACATTGAGCTTCGGATGTATTTAAAAGCTCAGGGACAGCACTTTAATTTGCATGCAATGTGACGATGACACAATATACGTGTATGCCCTTTATTAAAAATTATTGTTGTGATCCATAAGGACTTCCTTAATGTAAGCCTAAGCATTGGAAAGGAAGGGTGTATAGCTATCTTTTACCAGGCTGCTCCACTCCTGTAGTATTCATCCTGTAGTATACATCACATCATAACTCACTGATTGCACATGGGGTTGGAACAACAACAAAGTGATGGATGAAATGGTTGAATCAATCTCAGCCACTGGCAAACTTGGCGCCTCATTAGACTGGCATGGTGGGCGAAAAACAATGGACTAGAATGCCACCCTGTGTAATTGCCAGTGGCTAAGATTAATTCAAGCACTACAATCATCACTTTTTTTGTTGTGGCAGTTTACACCCTAAGTGCAACAAGTATGCCCAGACATGGGCCCTGTGCTGCTGTGCCATAAGACGCATGTTATACCTCACTGATGAGACCTAAGTAGGTTGATACCAGCCTGAGGTTACTTGCTCTCTTTTCCGGAGGGAGACCTTGTGTGAAAGCTTGGGACGGACTCTTCCTATGAGGAGCAGGCTCTGTACTGATTTGCATAAAAAGGGTCTTTGTCTAAAGTGTCATGGAGGACAATAAAACGATTGACTGAAATGCGGCCAGAGTGATTGCTCTAGGAAGGTGGAGTATTATGTAATGATGCTGGTTAGGCTTCACAATATTCCAAAGATGGTCCTTGGATTCACAATAATGAACACTTAGCTCAGTCCTGGAAGAGTGGCAAAGAGTAGTCAGGCTTTACTAGAGGAACATGTGTTAAACATTTCAGAGTACCAACATGAACGATAAGTAATTGACACAACTCAAAAGAAATCCGAAACCAATTTATCAAATTATAGCAGATTTTAATATAAATTTAGACACCAAAACAAAGTCAAATGAATAAGTATAAGCGGAGTTATGGATTTTAGAAGAAAAATTAAATCAGTGCAAAACGTTATCATTGCGGTCAACAGGAAAAAGCACTAGTGACAATCGGTTACTTGCAGGTCGAGTTGCGTGGAACCCAAGGAGGGAAAAAGTGATGCGGGTCCCAGGACCATGCCATGACAGTAAGTTCGATTTTACCTGGCTCGAGAAGCCCTTGTGCAGAGTTGTCCTAGCTGTCCTTGGTGCTGAAGTTGGAGGCACGGGGGAACTAGTTTTACCGCTTACACTGTGATGGTGAGGAAATGGGTACAAAAAGTCAACAACAAAGCCACTGCTGGCGTCGGAGGAAGGTGTTGAGGTGTTTCCTCAAGGTGCAGGCTCGAGTAAAGGTGGTGGCTACCGGACTGGCTACCAACAAGCCTTGGAAGTGGTAAGATCAGCAGAAAATTATTTAGATGTCAAGAAGAAAAGGGCAGCTGCCTGAAACACGCTGGAGGTCAGGACTATGCTTCAAACAATGAACTGGACCATATACTTTTGGGCGATCCCTCGGAGGACTCGATGGCCAGGGATTCTTTGGTTCCGGTACTTTGTTTTTACCTGCGGTGTCCAAGGGACTAGTGTACTAGTCCAGAGGAGTCTGAAGTTTCTTTTGGCTCTTAAAGGAGTCCCTCTGTCTGGGGGAACTAGTCTTTGGTCCGGGACGAGTCGCAGTTGTGCAGTTCCTGGAAGGTTGCCACAGATTCTGGGTATCATTGGTTTGTGCAGCTCCTGTTGTTGTAGACTCAGGTCTCTTCTGTGTCTTTTGTTGTAAGTCAGATCTGGACTGAGGTTCTGGTGTCAAGGGTGACCCTTAAATCCTAGATTTAGGGCTGTTAGGGGTGTGAGTACAAGTGCCAATGGGTTGATAGCTTCAGCAGCTAATCAGCCCCTGAGGTGACTACATCCGGGGGGGGGGGGGGTGTATCACATTTTCTACCCAGAATCTGCTGCTTTTAACAATTGCTGAAACCGTTCTCAGCTGGACAGACCAAGTAGCCCACCCTAAATGTGGGGCTAACCTTCTGGGGGTGTACACCACCTGAATACCTCATTTTCCCACCTGCCCGGGTGCAAATGTGCCTGGGGGACGAGGGGGGGGTTGTTTCCTCCTTTGGGAGGAAGCCTGGTTGCATATCACAGGCGGTGAAGGCAGTGGCGTAGTAAGGGGAATATGGGGGGCAGTCTTCCCCCGCTCTTACCTGCAGTTCTCGGGGCGGCAATCGCCCCCCCCCCGCTCTTCAATCGGCCGCCGAGAGGCAGCAAATGGAAAAAAATACCACCAGCACCCCCCGCCCCCCAATCGGCCCGCGCTCTTTGATTCGGCCGCAGCGGGGCGGCAAACACAGGGACGGCCACAGGCGGCCAAAGTGCTTGCTAAGCCACTGGGTGAAGGCTTTGACGCTCACTGCCTTGATGAGTCACTTCACTAGCCATTCTGTCAGGGAGGGAAGAGGGACCTCCTTCCCGTCCAGGCCATTGTTTCTGACTCATGGGAGAGTTCACACCTCCTGGCAGGGGGGTCCGATACCTGTCTTGGCGGCAGCAGCTGTGAGCGGACAGCCAGAGCACAGGAAAGGCTGGGGCAACCAGGTGGGCAACCTCTAGGGTATCACAATAACATGAGACAGAAACTGTCACATGAATACAAGGTGCACTTTCCACCAGCCCAATCTAGTGGTGCTATGCAGTTTCAAATGATTCCTTCACAAATTAGTGCAATACTTTTGTTACAACCTCTAGGGTAGCCACCTGGGAGCATGCCCCATCAACCTTGGCAGGAGTTTTGTGTCGGTGTGATGAGGCAAGTTGCCTGATACCAAACATGAGATATGTTGGCAGTACCATAATGGAACTGCCAATCTCAGGGGTGCTCGGCTGCCAGCCCATGTTAGGCTATGGACTTCTGGTCACTTATAGTAGCCCTTAATGGAAAAGGCTACTATAAGGACATATAAGCTTGCATGTATATGCCCTCACCTTTAATATTATACACCCTGTCTTCTGGGCTCAGGAGGCCTTCCTTAGGGGTGATTGGCATATATTAAAAATAGCGCATTGACCTTGCCACACATGATGATGACAACATTGTGTTTGAGCAGTTTGCACTGCTCCTGCAGTCTGCAATGGCAGGACTGATGTGATCTGTTTACCTGGGTCACTCAGGGTGGCACCAAAAGTGCTTCAGGCCCTGGTGACCCCTTTAACTCCAAAGTCCGGGGTACCCTTGCTACCATTTTCCCGGGACTTACAAGGGGGTTAAAGTCCTTGCCAATTGGGGTTGCCAATTCACGTGTCAATTTTAGGGAGAGAGCACTGGCACCGAGGCCTGGTTAGCAGTCTTTAGTGTACTGAAAAAATGCTGGTTTTCTTATAATTGACAATGGCTCAGATTAATTCAAGCATTCCATCCTTCACCTTGTTCTTGTCGCTATTCTGGGGGTTGACAGTTAAGGTTGTGAATCTACTTTAACTTGAGAATTCAAGGGTTCTTAGGTTTTCTTTTGCAGACATTGCACCCTGATATCGGGTGGGTGTGTTCTGGATATGAAATAGGTGATATGAAGTAATTTTGATTTTTTCTTCTTCAAAGCATGGTTGAGAAGATTTATTTTGTCTTAGACTATACTTATTACGTAATTGTCTTGGACAATTTAAACATACAATGAGAATAGACATCTGGGAGTTTTTGATGAAATTACACCAAAAGTCCATAAAGCGAAAAATGAAGAGTAACTCCATTTTCATGCTATTGCTCATGGAAGGAACTTATGTACCTGATCAATTCAATTTGCATCCAAATAGATCAACTGGACCGCCACATGCCTGCCCAAGGTGCAAAAATATTTTCTGTCTCAGGGAAAGGCTTCTGCTCACTAGTGTCTAGGATTGTGCATTTCTGTAGTTGTATAAGTAGTCAATTTTCCCAGTGGTCTACCTGTAGAAACCAGGTGAAAAGAAACAAAGAATCGCTGTCAGACTCCGTTTGTGGAGCCAAGGGGCAAGCAGGGACTACTGAGCCTCAACTACTGGGGGTTGAGGTTTTTTACTCTACATATTCTCAGGTCCATCTTCCTATGGCTCTGCAAACTGGGTCAAGTACTACACCTTTAGCACCTGACTCTCAGTGGTAGCGATGGAAAGCAGTCACAGGCTTCCTAGGGAGGTAGTGTGGGGGTACTCCTGCCCATCAGTCAACTAATACACATTAGTGCAATAAAGGAATGTCCAACTAAGTGCTTGAATTTCAAGAAGAAAGGTACTTTAATGCAATCTAGAATTAAATACTACATGCAGAGAATGTGCACAATACAGTTTTAGTGTCCTGGGTGCTGTACCATGTCTGTGTGTCTTCTCACTATTGCCTCTGGTCTCCCTTTGTGGTCCAGGAGGTTCCTCTCCCTGGATCAAAATCAAGCGTGACTAGGCTCAGGGGCAGATTACTCCCAAACCCTCATGAATGTGTGCAGCCTATTCACAGTTCACTGTTTCTCACCCAGCAAATCTCTCAGTCCTTGTTTGGGATCTTTTTTGCTCATCTGCTCTCTCACTTCCAGGTGAGAGTGAACCAGCAGTTCCTGATTGTCTCCTTGGAAGTTCGCTTTTCTGTTAATGGAGGGTGCTCTTGGTTGCCAGGAACTGCTTCTCCGGGGAAGCCTGGTTCGCACACCAGCTAGTTGGCAGGTGCACAGTGCAGCCTTACTTGGGCTGATCGGTTCCATCGCACCCAGGCCAGGCCATGTCCGGAAGTGTTGCCCCACATATGCCTCACTTGCTAGTAGTTGACTAGGGCTCACATCATGTAGCTGCACCTTCAGGTTGCTCAGCGAGTTCAATTCACATCACAACATTTATGCAGGCACAGTGGATCAGGTCATGCTATAACTTCGATGAAGGCACAACAGCTCATGACATGCCATGCTTTCATGATTTCTGACAGGAATCATAGTAGAGAGACTGTAACCCACTGACATCGGGCACACAGATCGCTCTCTATAGAAGTCCTCTGGCAGACACACCATGCTGGGGTTACGCTGCTCCTCGCTTCTGCTTGGCAGGTTATACTCATGCAGGGTTGGCAGGTTCCTTCCCTTTCTCAACAGACTTGCTGGATTCTAGGTGTTTCAGGATATTTGAACAGCTCTTCAGCAAAGGTTAGACTTAGGTGATGTTTCCTCACCTCAGGGAAGGTGCCTGTCAGGCAGACACAAGCTCTGGTTGCACAGCAGTCCTCGGAGCACTCAGCGGAGCACTCCCATCCTTTATAGAGAACCTGGAACTGGAACAGAAATAGGGTCCTATTTTTATATGGTAAAAATAGGCAAGAGATGTGGATCCACTGGCTGCACTTTCAAAACCAGTTGGGGTGCTTCTCCTTTCAATGGTCCTTTCCGGGCTGCTCTCCAGACAGAGCCTTTGGGTAGAACGATGCTCTTCACAGCAGGGTAGTCTCCATGCTGAAGCCCCCGCAACAGAGGCAGAAAGAGGTGTGATCTTCTGCACTTAGCTGCCATCAGCTACTCTGAAAGAGTGCCTAGAGAAAGACAAAAGGCTGGACCGGGCCTAAGGGGCCTGCGGGCACTCTTGGCAGGGAACACGACTGTTCTCCTTGCAAGGGACATTCCCATACTAACAATCATTATATCCACCGGGTGACAGTTGATATTTTCTTTTTCAATATGGTGCAAGGACATAAATAGAGCTCCCTTTGATGATATGTTTACAGGACCAATTTGGAGGCTTGCATCTAGAGTCTGGTGTGCTTTCCTCTCTACTCAGAAGATTAGGAGCTGTTCCCTGATCAAGCAAGTACCCTCCCCACTCTGCCTGCGTGCCTGTGAACAAATCGTCACACATTTAAAATATTTTAAAATACTCAGTTTTCCTTTATCAGGATACATAGGAGTTGACAAAAAAAGCCCACAAAGGCACTACGTGCAAGGGCACAACTATCAAATACATTATTTTACATTAGCATCAAATGCACACTAACATGTAAAGCATTTGAATGAGAGGAACAGAGTTCCCAGACATGATCACTGAGGTTTTAGAACTGCATTAAAATATTTACATACATAATATCCTGCCCAACGGGGACAAATCGCTGCAAGTAAAACGCCTTCGTTATCAAGTAAAACCACGGGAATTCGTAAGCATGTAAATGTAAAATAATGTACTTAATACTTAAAAATATTCTTTCTGTGGACGTGAGATTGTATCCTCCGAGGGCTGCCCGATTTATCACTCCTATTCCAGAGCCGAATGCACTCCACGGTAGAAAATCATGTATCACCAGAGCACATTACCTCCTAAAAGCTTTGCACATTACAAAGAAAATGAAGAAGGGAGTAGTAGGCAGACTGCATAATTGCAGTACAAAAAAAAACAAAAAACGAAGGCCTCTAAACAAGTAACTAAAATGAGTCCCCTGTGTCTTTGGTAGTTAAACAAACCGCTATAATTGGGGTACAGCGGGTCCCTCAAGCCCCTGTGCCCCGATGCCACTGCACCTGCTGCATTTTATAGGAAGCAATGACCATGGGCAGGACCTGTGAGCCTTTTTAAGTCTAACTGGCGTAACTCAAAAGATGGAAGCGCAGAGAGTCACTTCCATGGAGTGTACAGCAGCAGCGGCTCGTCTGCTATGGAGGAGGAACGTCGCCCAACCTGCCATCAGCCGAAAAAATGAAAAATAAAACTTTAATAAACTCTTGTTTATTATTGTTTTATTTTTCTGTCCAAGCCAAGGCTTGGGGGCGAAGGCCAGGGTGGTGACTGGCTGGAGGGGGAGCGGTGGGCTCTGCCTTCACTGCGCATGTGAGTTTTGCCCGCCGTCTCAGGCCGGCCAAACCCACATGCCACGTGAAGCTCTCTCCAGCCCTAGCTGCATTGCCCAGTTAGAGAGAGCAGGCACTAGCTCCCAGTCTGTGTGGAAGCACATATCATTGACCCTCAGACCAATCCTGACATTGCTTTCAGCAGCATGGAAGCTGTGTCAGGATTGGCCACAGTTCACTCTGGGAGCCTGTGCCTGGAGAAGCGAGGAGCGCGATGCAGCAAGCAGGTAAGTATTTTATTTTTTATTTTATTTTTCCCTGTGTCCCCATTCCCCACCTCCCCACACCCCACCATTCTGTCAACTCGCCGGCCGCTACTGGTGAACAGGAGGTATTTCAAGCAACTCCTTTGTAGTTACACATTAGTCTCCATGTGGTCTATGCCTCAGCGTGTGTCTGGTTACTACATGTAAAGTGGTGTCTTTAGCTTGCTTAGTCTCAACTAATTAGTAACTGTTTCGAAGTTCTTAAACAGTACAGCTGAACAGCAAGTGTAGCCTGATACTAGGAAACTGACACAGTGGCACCAACAATGACAACTGAGCACCAACAAAGAGGCACCAACACTGTCCCCGGCACACTGCGTCAGGAGCACCAGCGCAGCCATGGGGACACTGAAGTGGGTACAGTGACCCAGAGAGACTAGCACTAGGAAACTCGCTAGGAGACACTGACAGGGGAACTGGTAAATGGACACTTACACTAGGAAACTGACACAGATCCATCAACTCTGATGCTAGGGAACTGGCACACGGGGCACTGAAAAAGGAACAGCAATACTCACATGGAAAAAGGACACTGGAACGCGGACATGAGGAGCAAACACTGAAACATGTTGGGCACTGTCACAGGCAGTTTCAGTGGAGCACTGACCATGGGATGCTAGGACACAAGGATACTGAAATGGAGATAGTGACAATGGAACGCTGACACAAGCAATCACACGGTGACATCAACACAAGGCCCAGAGATAATTAGACACTGACACAGGAACTCAACACTGACATGGGCAAACTGACAAGGGGACAATGACACTAACATTGACAAAGGTTACAAACACTGATGCTGGGACTATGGCAAGGGGAAGTAAAACAGAGACATTTATACAGAGATAGTAGAATACTGACATAAAAATAGTGATGTTTGCAAACAACACCAGGAAAGCCACACAACACAGGGGCACTGACAAGGGGCACTGAATGGTGACAACACTGGGGTACTAACATGAGGTTACTGACATGGGTCACTGACACTGAGATACTGGCACATGAACAACATGGAGGTACTGACACTAGGTTGTTGGCACCAACACTGATACAGGGTACACTCCCAGGCGGACACAGGATCTGGGGCACCAATACTGTACATTAATACTAATTAGGGGAGGGGCATAGAGATGCTGATTCTGAGACCCTGACACAAGGTCACTGGTATGGATAGACATACACAGGATTATCCATACTAACACTAGTACCAGGGGGGAAGTACACTCCTGCCATTATGATACAGACATACCTACTCTGAGACACTGCCACCAGGACACAAACGTTTGCAGGGACACAGATCTCGGGATGGTGACATTCGGACAAAGATGCAGACATCTATATTGGGATAACGGCACTTGGACACTGAGAAAGGGAAAAGGGTCACATGTCAACAATGATACAGGGATATGGATACTATTTCACTTACATTTCCTGAAAACCTCTCAATGTTCCTGCCTACTGTGCTTTAAAAGGCACCACTGCCTGATAATTATTACAAATAGTTGTAAAGGTGGAATAATACTAATATCATAGAGAATACCACAGACATTATGAGGGAAGCACACCCATGTCCAACTCCGAGACCCTGTTTATCCTTGGGGTGATGCCCCCAAAACATCTACCCCTGGCAATGGATTAAACAAATGCCAAGAGCAGCTCAAATGCTGGCCTGAAAACTGTGCAGCGCTTTGGGGCACAAGCTAGGAGGTAATCACAGCTCTAGAAATGACACCACTCAAATAAACAAAGCCAAAGATTGGGACTGTACGGGCTCTATTTGTTGAGAGTAGGCCAAGTCACGTTAACCCACCTGCTGTCAAAACAGTACAAGGCAGCATCCTTAGCCACCATGCTGGCGTTCCATTGGCTGAAGCTCATCCTTAAGCCAAGGCCCACACTGTCTGGTGGGTATAAAGAAGTTCATGCATGCACTCTAATATGCTCTTACTTGAATTCTCTCTGTTCTTTACTCTCTCTGTTGAAAGTATCACCAGATTCCGAAAAAAACACTTTCCCCAAATATTCTTGCATATGGGTTTGTATTTGTATTTGTATTGGGATTTGTAAAGCGCAGGAACACCCCCGAAGGGGTATCTCCGTGCTGTAGAAGCAGGTGAGTCAGATAAACATGGGCAGACAGGTTTACGCTCCACACAATACTGTTTTCAGGAGTTTCCTGAAACCGAGTAAGTTGGAGCATTTGCGTAGTTCCTCGGGCAGGGTGCTCCACAATTTAGAGGCTAGATGGACAACGGTTTTGCCTCCGGTTCTAAACCTCTTAAACCGGGGAACCACCAGCAACCCTTTACCTTCCGATCTAAGATGACGATTCGGACAATAGATTTTAAATTTATCTGACAGGTAGCTGGGGCTCGCACCATATAAAGCTTTATGGGTGAGACAACAGAGCTTAAAATTAATTCTCTGGCGGATGGGGAGCCAGTGAAGTTGTTGGAGCAATGGACCTGAGGAGGTGCGAGGTGTTTTTTTTAGGGCCAGGCGAGCCGCCCCATTTTGTACAATCTGCAATCTGGTTAGTAGGGACTCATTTGCAGATGCCAGCAATGCATTACAATAATCTAAGCGGCCAACGATCAAAGCCTGAATCAGGGTTCTTCGAACAGAGAGAGGCAGCCATCGAAAAACTCTGCGCAAAAGGCTTAGTGTATGGTAACAAGTCCCTGCTGTAGTCATCACTTGGTCCTTCATGGATAACAACACATCCAAGCGTACTCCCAGGTTTTTTGCCACCAAGGTAGGAGTAGGAGCAGAACCCAAAGTTGCAGGCCACCACCCAGGGGACCAGAAATTCTGGGCTGACCCAAACAACAAAATTTCTGTCTTGGATGCATTTAGTTGCAGACAGTGGTTCGTCATCCACTCTGCAATAGCTGACATCCCTTAGTAAAA
Organism: Calotriton arnoldi; assembly: GCA_963921515.1. Lineage (NCBI taxonomy): Eukaryota > Metazoa > Chordata > Amphibia > Caudata > Salamandridae > Calotriton > Calotriton arnoldi. The sequence continues at coordinate 2,377,702 of CAWUFW010000954.1, forward strand.
CGCTGATCAACAAACTCAGAGTCCTTATCAAAGGACAGGAGCAATTGGGTATCGTCAGCGTAAGAAAAAGGAGTGAAACCGTACTCCCTAATCGCCTTGGCAAGGGGGGCCACATAAATATTAAACAAAGTTGGGCTCAAACAAGAGCCCTGGGAGCACCCCCTTAGTGAGTTTCGAGGTTAGGGAACGGAAAGGACCAAAATTGATGGTCTGGGTGCGTTGGTCAAGGAAACTGACCAGCCAATTAAGAGCCTGTCCCTGCAGACCGGCCTCCCTCAGTTGCACAATCAGTTTCTGATGAGAGACCGTGTCGAAGGCTGCTGTCAGGTCCAATAATACCAGTATCACTGCTTTATTAGCATCCAAAGCCATTTTAATATGATCCGTAACCCCAATAAGGGTTGTCTCTGTGGAGTGGTTGGGTCTAAACCCTGACTGAGAAGGATCAAGAATGGCGTGTTTGTCGAGGTATTCCACTAGCTGAGTGTTAATATACTCTCTGCCATTTTACTCATCAACGGGAGGAGTGAAATGGGGCGGTAATTAGATAGCACATTAGCGGGCAATTGATCTTTCTTTTTAATAGGGAGTACTTGAGCGGACTTCCAGTCAAGAGGCAGAATACCTTCGCTTAAAGAGGTGTTCAAAATCTCAGTCATTGGGGCGAGTAGAAGAGGAGCAAGCAGAGCAAATTTATGAATATTAAGTATTCTTCTTCTCGAATATTTGGGGAATTTCTACGCCTCACATCCGAGTATCAGAGGAGGCATCGAAAAGAGGCAATTCTGGGAGGCATGGAAAGACAGAAGAGCTTGGATGGTTAGAACTTCGTTGTCATATGACATTTCTGAAAAAAATCAGATCAGATCAAACTGGCGGCCTTTAAGAGTTGTCAATGTTCACTTGTCTATGAATTCACAACATTCTGTGAATCAGGGCAGACCTCATACTGGCAAAATTCACACACGGGACATCTGGAGTTCTTTAACCCTTTCGGTGCTCATGACGGAATGGTTCCGTCATGAGCACCAGTGCTCATGACGGAACCATTCCGTCATGAGGACAGGGACACGAAATCCCTCTGCTGTAAACAGCAGAGGGATTTCCATTTTTTTTTGGGGCCTCGGGAGGTGGAGAAGAGCTTCCCCAACCTCTCGAGGCCCTTCCCTGGTTTTCAATCCAATGACGATCGCGCGCATGGCGCGCTGTCGTCATTAGATTGAAAACGAAACTGAAACTTAGTTTCAGTTTCAGTGCTCGTGGGGCTATCTCAGCCCCGAGCACCGAAACACTTGGGAGAGGTATCGTTGGAAAGGGGACAATCTCCCCTTTCCAATGGTACCCTTTCCTAGTGGATTCCTGCTTGGGGATCATCCCAGGAGGGCGATCCCCAAGCAGGGATCCACCCACTAGCACCAGGGAGGGGGGAGTGGCCCCTTGGGCAAGGGCCTTTGCTCCCCCCATATGTTTTTGGGCACAACAGTCTTTCTGCCCCCCCGGGGGGGCAGAAAGCCCACTAGAAACCAGGGATTGTTTTGTTTTATTGACGTTGGGGTGGGGGCTGCCCAAAAAGGGCATGGCAATGCCCCCCCAGAGAAATGTCAGTCTTTCTGCCCCCCCGGGGGGGCAGAAAGCCCACTAGAAACCAGGGATTTTTTTTATTGACGTTGGGGTGGGGGCTGCCCAAAAAGGGCATGGCAATGCCCCCCCCCTACCAGAGAAATGTCAGTCTTTCTGCCCACCAGGGGGCAGACAGGGACAGTAGCCCCCAATCTGCCCCCCGGGGGGGCAGAAAGCCCATTAGAAACCAGGGATTTTTTTTATTGATGTAGGGGTGGGGCTGCCTAAGATGCGCAGGCCAATGCCCACCCCCCCCCAAAAAAATGCAAGTCTTTCTGCTCCCCCCAGGGGCAGATGGGGGCAATAGCCCCTTATCTGCCCCCCCTGGGGGCAGAAAGCCCACTAGGCCTCAGGAATTTTAAATTTTTTTATTCAGGGTTGAGATCAGCCCAGAATGGGCATGCCAATGCCCACACCTCCCCAAAAAAATGCCACAGTCTTTCTGCCCCCCCGAGGGGCGGATGGGGGCAGTGGCCCCTGATCTGCCCCCGGGGGGGGCAGAAAGCCCACTAGGCGCCAGCGATTATGCTGGCTTTTTTTATGCGTGGGGGTGGGGGCTGCCCAGAATGGGCATACTAATGCCCCCACCCCCCAAAAACATAGCCACAGTCTTTCTGACCCCTTGGGGGGATATCCGGGCAACCCCCCGATTCCCCCCCAGGGCAGCAGAAAGCCCACTAGGCACAGACTTGTTTTTAGCAATGTGCCTACCTGTGGATTTTGGGCCCTAGCGCAGCCGGCACATAGGGAAACCTAGCAAACCTGTACATTTTTAAAACTAGATACCAAGGGGAATCCAGGATGGGGTGACTTGTGTGCCTCTCACCAGCTTCTGTTACCCAGAATCCCTCGCAAACCTCAAAATTTGTCCAAAAAACCACATTATCCTCACATTTTCTGTGGTGGCAAGTTCTGGAATCTGCGTGGATCCACAAAATTCCACCTACCCCGCATTCCGCAAAGTCTTCCGAGAAAAATGGTACCTCACTTGTGTGGGTAGGCCTAGTGCCCGTGACAGGAAACGGCCCATAACGCAACGTGGGCACACCACATTTTACAGTGAAAACTGACACTATTTTACAAAGTGCCTAACTGTAGATTTTGAACCTTAGCTCTGCCGGCACCTAGGGAAACCTAGCAAACCTATACATTTTTGAAAACTAGACACCCAAGGGAATCCAGGATGGGGTGACTTGACTGGCTCTCACCAGTCTAGTTTTCAAAAATGTATATGTTTGCTAGGTTTCCCTAGATGCCGGCAGAGCTAGGTAGGGTTCAAAATCTACAGCTATGCACTTTGCAAAAAAAGGGTCAGTTTTCACTGTAAAGATAAAGTTTGTCCACGTTGCATTTTGAGCCGTTTCCTGTCGCGGGCACTAGGCCTACCCACACAAGTGAGGTACCATTTTTATCGGGAGACTTAGGGTAACAGAGAATTGTAGAGCAATTGTTATTACCTATTGAATTTCGATGCATTTCTGCCTTTCAAATGAAAGACAATGTGTAAAAAAGAAGTCATTTTGAAAAATGACCTATAATTCTCATGCTAGTATGGGTACTCACAATTTCGGAAATGTGCAAATATCTACTGTTTCTAAACTCTATATTTTGTTCCAATTTCAGAAATATATAGGTGTCTTTCATACCGATTTTTCCATGTATATATTTTCCCAAATTAATTGCTATATACCCGGTACATAATAAAAAAACATTGCAAGACGCTGCTCAGTTATTGGCTCTGGGTTCGTCGGGTTCTTGGTGAACCTACAAGTCCTATATATCCCCACAACCAGAAAGGTCCAGCGGATGTAACGGTATATTGCTTTCAAACAGCTGTCATAATTAGACGTTACAGGTGAAAACGTTGACACAAATGGCTGTTTTTTTCAACTAATTTTCAATTTTTCCTATATTCAACTGTTAGTTTCTATAAAGAAACCTTGAAGGATCTACACAATGATCTACACAAATGACCCCCCGTGCTGAATTCAGAATTTTGTCTACTTTTCCAAAATGTATAGCTTTCCAGGATCCATTATTGCTTTCATACCCATTTCTACCATTAACTGGAAGGAGGTTGAAAGCACAAAAAATAGCAAAAATAGGCTATGTCCCAGAAAAATGCCAAAACTGTGTAAAAGATTTTGGTTTTCTGACAAAAGTCTGCTTGTCCCTGAAAGCTGGGAAGATGGTGATTTCAGCACCACAACCCCTTTGTTGATTCCATTTGCAGGGAAAAAAACATTTTTCCCAAAAAAAACGAAATTTAGCTGTATTTTGGCTAATTTCTGGGTCCCCTCCAGGGGAATCCACAAACCCTGGGTACCTTTAGAATCCCCATGATGTTGGAAGAAAAGGACGCAAATTTGGCGTGGATACCTTATGTGGTCAAAAAGTTACAGGGGCCTAACCGCGAACTACCCCAAATAGCCAAAAAAAGGCTTAGCACAGGGGGGAAAAGGCCTAGCAGCGAAGGGGATAAAGTACACAGGAGATTACAGCGGCAGGTTAGTTTAATATTTATAAGCCTAGTATTAAATGTATTTAACGTTCACCATTTGGGCTACAGGCTGACAAAATAAAGTTTAACCTCCGTGTTATGCAAAGCTTTCACCACAAGTCATTACATTCCATGTAGGCTACATTAACCAATTAATATCAGATAAATATTCAGTGTGTCTGAATGTATATGGTAATTCTATAGCGTCATCCTAGCCAAAATGCAGTGGAGTGATGTACAGAGTCAAAGAGAAGCATAAAGTCAATAAGTGACAGGGGCAGAAGCTGGGTCATCGATAGTTAATGCATTGTAATGGAGTGTTTTTTAAAGAGGTGAGTCTTCAACTCTTTCCTAAATTGTCACAGAATTTTGGCAATCCTGATGGATATAGGGATGTTGTTCCAGCCCATGGGTGCGTAGATGGAAAAGGCCTGCTGTCTTTTGTTGTCACTTCTTAGTCTGATGGTGTCCTGGCTGCAGGTGTGTCAAAAACCACCAGAGATGGTGAGCTTGTCTGCAAAATAACAGAGGGTGCTGGTTGGGATCGATTTGTAAGTGATGCAGCTGGTTTTGAAGAAGGTGCGGGCCGGCAAGGGGAGCCATTACAGTTCCATTAGGATGGGAGCAATCATATTTCAACAGACCTTGGACAAAACATTCAGCGGCCTTTAGGATACCCCTAAGGGTTCCAAAGTGGAGCCTGGGAAGCCATAGAGTAGAGGATTGCAACCATCTAGATACAAGAGCAGGAGGTCTTGAACAGCAGTTCTGAAGTCCCTTTCTGGAAAAAACTGTTTGACTTCCTTTAGTAGAGAGAGCAGGTACAAGGTCATATTTTGGAATATGCTTTTTTCTTCAATATCTCTTCTGAGCTCCTTCTTAGAAAAGGCTTAACACGTTCATACTATAGTAATCAGGCATTGCAAAGAAAATCTCGACAAAAAGAATGAAAAGTTGGAACCTATAAAAGCAGACATTCTTCCACGTGTTTTTTGAAGGGTACTCTATAATGCCTTTCAAGTTTGTTCTGCCTTTAAGGTTGGAGAAAACAAATGTGAGATCTGGTCTGTTAACACATCTGGCATTCTTTCTTCATTAAAAAAGTTTTCAAAAAGACGAAACAATGAATCAAAAAAGGTAGATTTGCTCTTGCGCCCGTCGGGCAGTATTTTTCATTTTTAGTGTGTTCACTGTCTTTTAATCAACGAACGCCTGCAAGGACTTTCATATCTGCGCTGACGTGGCCTCTCTACATTGTAATATTATTCTTTTTGAGATAAAAGTCAAAAGTGATAACGGAGAATCTTTTTTGCCATTCAGATCATGTTCATTTCCTACAACACAATTAAGTCAAATAAAATTCAGAAAAAACTGTTGCTTTGCAATTGTATTCTTATTTATTTCTATTTTATGTTATTTATTTATTTTCGAGGGATTTATAAAGTGCGCCATCACTCATCAATAGCGTCTCTCTGCGCATGATAAGGAAGATGAATACATTTATTAGAAGATTCAATTGACCATTAGAGCTGATGATGTTTTAAACATCACTGCCAAAATCGAGGAAACCAGAAAACTTCACCAAAGCAATGTTCCCGACTTCGCATTCATTTTCCAGCCACCATTGGTGATGATTTTCTTATGCAGCGTATCCCACACGCGGCTGGAAAGTAGAATCACCATCACCATGCCAAGTAGATCACAGATGATTGTGGTGGAAGAGGTTTTCTTGAGCAAGAGATGTGTGCTGGAGAGGGCTGTGGCTTCTTCAGGGAGGAATGATATCAGGGGTGGGGAATTTGAGTAGGGGGCGGGGCAATTGTTAATCTGCATCAGTCTACCCATGCCCTGAATTGCCCTGGGCATTAGCAAAAAAGGTTTCCCGTTATCATGAATGGCTGCAGAAATTGCCCCTTATTTTTTACTTACTGGTGGATTAAGTGAAGGAGCTAGCTAAGCTGTACAGGGACAGAATGATACTTATAACTGATGCGCTAGAACAGGAGAGCCATGGAGTATGTTCGACAACAATGTGTTAACAAGATGGTTTTAGCAAAGATCATATAAATCCAGCTGATTGGGGTGTACTGAATAACCCTCCAAAAGAATGTGCCTTAGTATAGAAAACGGACAATCTAGAACACCATGTAATCACTTTGACAAGCAAAGAAACCATAAAAACTCTAAAACCATAGAACAATGTATTACAATAGCAAAAATATCATGTGGAAAAAGGGCTCAGTGCAGAAGGTGATCATATAGTGAATACAGTAGATTAAAAGCCAAAGTTGTATACAAATGTCTCAAAAAAGAAAGAAATTGGGGCCAGACTGAATGAAATTTCGAGTATATGCTGATTACTAATTAGGGCTGGGCGGAACACGCAGAGTTTCACTCTGCGGAAGTCCACAGAGTTACATAAAAACTGCACAAGATACCGCAGAGTTCCACCAGTAATAGCGAGGAAAAATCAGCACGAACAGCACCATGTGTTGCGCAAGAGAGCATGGACATTTGAGTTGATTTTGCTGCCATTCCGGTAGAAAATATACTTGAGCATCAGCAAATCTACTCAAGTAGCAGCCCTCTGACCACAGTTTCTGGAGCCTCTCGAGAGAAAAATTCCACCATGTGGCGATTGCCGGAATTCGTCTGGAACACCGAAGTAAAGATTAACGATGAGTGACCAAAATTCTGCCAATTTCACTGGCGGAATGAAACATTCCGCCCACCCCTTGCACTTATCAATAGTCATATTTATGATCAGTGGAGGGAACACTACAGGGCGCCAGGCAAGATGGCCATCAACTAAACAAACTCCAAAAGCTGGACATAAAATCTGTCAAAATGATCCTTAAATATTAGCCATCAATTGTTTCAACTACATCACGCAGGCTCATTGTGCTATTGGGAACAGACTGAGCCATAAAGCTTACCAGGGGATTGCCGGAGAGATCCACGAGTTGAACTGGAGGAAATACAGCACCTGCCAGCTGGCTGCTGGTGTGCGAGGGTGGATTACGTGACAGCCAAGCACGTTGTGGCCTAACGATCCTCATTGGAGGTAAGCTAACGCTGGTGTTCATGCACCGCAGCTGTGATCCACGACTTCAACGGCTGGCGCGTGTGGGTCCACCACCCCATCTAGTACCTTACAGGGACCCACTGCGTGGTCCTGACTGGGACGGCGAAGCCGAGACAGGGTTGACCGACGTGTCAAAGGAGAAAGACCATGATCTAGGCCATGAGACCATAAGGGGGCCACAGAATCTGCCAGTGGAATTGGGAAGTGGCGGTACCCAGTGAGAGACCAGAAGGGTGAACTCAAGCCCCTGTTCTCAATTTCCTGCGGGACTCAGTGTGAAAACAACATCCAAGTAGCTTCTCTAAAGTAGTAGATTATTTGACACTGGCTGATATGATCATAGCACGTGGGAAGGCTATATGTAGGTGCCACATTGTGCACAGATCTTGCAAGTGCAAAGGGGGATAGGAAGCTGTGGACCTCTGCACGCAAGGCATATACTCTTACAGTGTGCCCCCTTGTGTCTGAGTACCATTTGTTAGCATTTAAATTCCACACTAGGGAGCAGGTAATTTATTTCCAGGTGTTATTGCTGTGTTTGAATGGCTAAAATACAGATAACTCTGGACATTTTGAGCAGTTTCAAAGATTACAACTGAATGGCCAAGAAATTACATTATATCAGAGAAAGTTCAGCAAATCAGAGTTACTCTATTCTTTCACCGGATACACATGGAAAGATGCTGAAGTAGCAAAGATATCCCAGTTTGCCGAACAAGAGATTAGCAAAATGGACAAGATGCAACGGCCAAGGTACTGACAATAAAAAAAATAACGGAGAATACTTCTGATTAAAATTCATCCTCCAACGATCAAGAGTCAAAGGAAAAGAAAAAGGAAACAATGGAATCTGAGCCTAGAGCAAGCTCACTTGGCATTACCGGCTACACCCAAGACCAAGAAACGTTTGAGAAAGCATGGGGTTTTCTTGCCATGTAAAATTTGGTCCATCATAAGAGACATTTCTCAGGCAATCCCAGCTACTGGTCAGGTCATGATTCTTTTGTGTTGATGAGAGATACGATTCTCAGAAAATGGAATGACCCTCAAATGAATTCTGCCACATAAATTGCATTTCACAAGGGTCAAATTCTTTCACAAACAACAGGACAGACTACCCAAGTACCTAAAAGTGAAGAAGAATACTGGAGCCCTGAGAGAAAAGATATAAGGTCCTTTGTCATCAGCTTCAATGTCATCACTTTCCATCAGACATCCAATAGGCACTAATCATCTTACAAGAGTTAACCAGCCAAGTCGGAAATTCAACAACCCAAGTTGTGCCTACAAGTGCATTTTCTCTACAACATAAAAAAAGCATGGTTCCTGACTGTGTAGCAAATGATGGGTTTATCCGTATTAGGTAAATGGAGGTTCTTCATGGAAGTATAGTTAGAGACTATTTCTGATTAATGGGTTTTCGAGGTAATCTAAAAGGATTACTACATTGATCTTTGTTCTTTCCAGCTTTTGGTATTCTTAAGCACTTTGAAAATCTTTGCTCTTTTCAATTGGGTATATGCTTTTTGGTATTCTTAAGCACTTTTCCAATCAAATCAGACATCTTTTTTACAGAGCCCTTGTCAAACTGAATCTTTTGATGTGTCCAGCTGATGAAGGGTTTTGTTGTAATCTCTTTTAGTTAATCCCTGCCACTGTAATCCCTTTCTGTTCACTTGCTTCCTTCCCTCCTCACCCCCTCTCCCTGGTAAGTAATAGAATGTTCCATGTAGAGTTCAATTAGAATGTTGGTGCTCACAGGCAGATGAGGAGAGTGGATGACCAGAATAAAGAAGCACTTCAATTTACCTGGTGTGGACCTTCTTTATTTCAACTTTCAACACTGGCGACGATCCTGCGCAGGGGGCAGCTGGTCATCTCCCCTCTCAGTGCTCCCTCCAAAATACTTCTTAATAAATTGAGGTGGCTGATCAAAGTCCTGTCTGATGATCGTTCCTCAGCGGTGGGACCCCTTCATCGCTGTCATCAGGAATTGCTGTGGCCATAAATATCCTGCTTTGGCAAGCTTCCGCTTGCGAACCACATTACTCCAAGCTGATACCAGTGGAGTTCACTATCTAGCCTCGGTTTCTGCCTCACTCCCTGGTCTCGCGGCGGATGTGTGACTCCTCCAGTTCTCTCCATCGGTGTATGGTGCCCAGCTTTCAGGCATCCACCGTAATTTCTGTGAGAGTGTGGTGGCGTTTCTCTTCACGACTCGTCAGGTGACAAACTCCTTCATCCTTACCATTCTCGGTCTGCCGAGTTTCCGCTTACCTCTCTGACAGATCTTGTGTTCCCCTTGTCATCAAGGGCTGCCCTCCTTCCGCCTTCTCCAAGGACGCTGTCCAGCTGGTGCCGCTCGGCGAGCCTCCACTCCTTTTCCTTCAGCTGTTCCGCCTGGTGAAGATTCCTCAGATCCTGTGCACCAGCCTCCCCTCAGCCGGTTCCGTCGTGAGGAGATTCCTCAGTCAGCGCTCCAGCCTCAGCTGATGTCGTCATTCTAATACCCCGCAGCTGCGCCTTTCACCGCCACAGTCCTCCTCAGCGCTGCTATGTCGTGAGGAGATTCCTCAGTCAGCGCTCCAGCCTCAGCTGATGTAGTCATTCTAAAACCCCGCAGCTGCGCCTTTCACCGCCACAGTCCTCCTCAGTGCTGCTTCGTTGTGAGGAGATTCCTCATTCAGTGCTCCAGCCTCAGTTTATGTCGTCACGCTGCAGTTGGCAAGCAGTCTGATCATTGCAGCTGCCACAGGGAAGTAGCCTTACCCACCTCCGGCACAAGTAAGACTTTTTATCCTTGACTGACTGTCTCCAGGCACATTCTCCTCAGGAATTGCGCATTCCTTGCTAATACCTGCGCGGTGATACGCACACCAGTTATTGCGTGTCGCTTTCCTGCGAGGTGATACGCACACCAGTTATTGCGTGTCACTTTCCTGCACGGTGATACGCACACCAGTTATTGCGTGTCACTTTCCCTCTCCTACGTGAAAACTGGTACAATTGTGCTTTTAAATTTTGATACGTACTTCAGGTTCATTAACCCCTCAGTATACTGTTTTTCCTTTGCCATTCTTAGCACTCACCCCTATCTGCTCATTTCCTGTGCTTTCTCCTTGCAACCGTGCTGCAGATCTTCTTTTTAGCATTAGAACGGTGATACGCACACCTAAATTTGCGTGTCACTCTCCCTCCTTTCACCTTGGGTCTGAACATACTGCGTTTCTCCTCCTTGCACGCACTTCTGGGTTATACCTTGCAGTCTAACAGGCTTGTTCTTTTGCCAATTCTGGCGCTCCACAACTCCTTGCTTATTCAGTATCTCCCCTTTTTCTCTCAGCATGGCAACCACTGGAATGAGCCAACCCCCATCCTTCTTAAATGAGTGTGGGGAACCTGAAATCCACTGGAAGGATTGGATAAAAATATTTGAATCGTATTTGATTGCCATGGGAGGGGAAAATTTTCTGCAGTACGTAAGCAACATATTTTATTGCATAACCTGGGCATACAGGGTCGCAAAATTTATGAAACAATACCGGAACCTGAAATTAAGGATGAGGATGAGATAGATGTATATGAAGTTGCATTAATGCAACTAGAAGTTCGTTTTGGAGACAAGGTAAATGTAGTCCTTGAACGCCATAAATTGTTTAGTCGTGTGCAAGGCAAAAGTGAATCAGTTAACAACTATATTGCAGCATTGAGGGGACTGACACAACTTTGTGAGTTTGGGGAACTCAATGACTCCTCATAAGAGACCAATTGGTTAGATGTACGAATAATAGCAGGATCCAAGAAAAGTTACTTGCAAAAAACCCCACACTCAGAGAGGCTGTTACCTTAGCTCAATCCATTGAGCACACAGCCAAATGTATGAAAGAAATGAAAGTTACAGAGGAAATAGTGGCTACAGTTCAAGCAGAGGAAGTACACAATGAAATTCTTAAAGTGAAAAATAAGGATACCTATGTTAAAAAACCTACGAGAGATAGTAGTGGTTTAAAATGCTACAGATGTGGAAGTAACAATCCCTTGGCCAACAGTTTACATTGTACTGCCCGTAATGTTACCTGTAAGAATTGAATAGGAGGGGACATTTTGCAAGAGTATGCAGGGATGGGGAAAACAACCAAGTTAAAATGGTGAATGTGAAGAGCAAGCAATGCCAAAAGTTTGTATTCCAGGTGAAAGACGAGGAGAGTTCCTCTAAATCAGACTACCCCAAATGCATGGTTTTGCTAAATAGTAGGCCAGTAGAAATGTTTGCAGACTCCTGTTCCCCATTCACGCTACTTAACCATTTGGACTTCAAACATATCTTAGATACTTCAGGGATAGAAATGTCTAAGCCCGACATTTCTCCCGAAGGATATACTAAAGATCCCATCCCCCTGGTGGGCATGATAAAAGTCCATGTGAATTTTAAAGGCAGATCAACTGTGGGAAAAATATACATTGTGGAAAAAGGTTCCAACCTTCTTGGATGGCAACACCAGAAGGAGTTGGGCATCATACTGGACCCCAACAACAAAGACCAAGTCATACTTGTTGAGGATTCCAATACTGAGAATAAACTGTGTAAAGAATTTCCTAAATTATTTGTCGATGACCTTGGGTTGTTGAAGGACTTCCAACATAAGATCAAAGTGAAACAAGGAGTAAAACCCGTAGTACACAAACCTCGCCCTGTTCCTCTCCTTATGAGAGAACCTCTAAAAAAGGAGTTGGATAAGTTATGTGAGATGGGGGTCATCCAACCTATAGAATCTTCTGAATGGTTGGCGCCCATAGTCATAGCGGCCAAGGCTAAGGGGGAAGGCATTCGCCTCTGTGTTGACCTGCGCAGCCTTAATGAGAACATTTGGGTAGAGAGATTTCCCCTCCCCAACTTAATTGAGATGTTGAGCACCATGGGAGAGGCCAAGTTTTTCTCAGTTATAGACTTATCCATAGCATACCACCAAGTGGAACTCCACCCAGAGTCCAGACCGTTAACAGCTTTCACCTCTCCTTTTGGGGCATACATGTTTAGGAGGATGCCTTTTGGTCTGGCCTCTGCGGTGGCTGTCTTCCAGAAAATGATGCAACAAGTTCTCAAAGGCATCGCTAACACCCTATGTTTTCAGGACGACATTCTCATTTATGGGTCATCAGGTGAAGACCATGATCGCATCTTCAAGGCCGTTTGTGAGAGACTATCAGATGCTGGACTTACTGTCAAACCGGAGAAATGCAAAATCAGGGTGAGTTCGGTGGACTACCTTGGCCACACCATTTCTCAGGAAGGTTGTAGACCAAAAAATAGCCTCATCCAAGCAGTCAAAGATGCTCCTTACCCCAAAAGTAAAGAAGAACTAAAATCCTTCTTGGGCCTTATTGAATATATGGCCAAGTTTGTAAAAAACTTTTCTGATAAATGTGATGGTCTACGTGAGTTGCTGAAAATAAAACAAAGAATTCACATGGGAGCAAGAACATAGCTTATTGGTAGACAAGTTAAAGGAGGAGATCATCGCCTCTCCAGCTTTGGGATCTTTTGACCCTAAAAAGAAAACTATATTAACCACGGATGCATCCAACAAGGGTTTGGGTGCCTCATTATTCCAAAAAGGAGAAAAGGGTGAAACCATTATAGCCTTTGCTTCCCGATCCTTGAGCCCAGCTGAACGTAACTACTCGGTCATTGAGAGGGAAGCGTTAGCATGCTTTTGGGCTGTCAACCATTTTAAATTCTATCTATGGGTACCAGATTTACCATCCGTACAGACCATAAACCATTAACGTTCATGTTTTCCTCCAAAAAAGTTTTGTGCAGCTCTCCACGCATATCTAAGTGGGTCCTAGGGCTAGAAAACTTCTACTTTAAACTAGAGTACTTGCCCGGTGCAAAAAACATTGTGGCCGGTTACCTGTCAAGGTCCCCATTAGATCTACCTCCCCAAGAAAAAAACTTAGATGTACCCTTTCTGGCCGTACAGCTCCCGTCCTTGAGCATAGAGGAATGGGAAGAGAGCATGAAGAAGGATGCTGACATGGGTACCCTCAAAAATCTAATGGTGAAGGGCTGGCCTGAAAAATGCAGTGAGGTGTCTGATGAAATGAAAGAATTTTGGGAGGTTAGATTTGAATTGACAATTGTAGATGACAAAGTGTACCGCAATGAAAAAATTGTTCCCCCCTCTGATCTCCGGAACAAAATAATAGACCTAGCTCACGAAGGACACTTGGGCAGGAGCATTACGAAAAACAAAGTAAGAACTTGCTTCTGGTTCCCCAAGATGGATTCTATGGTGGAGCGTAAGGTCAAAGAGTGTATTAACTGTGCAAGGAGTGACAAGAGCAAAATCCTGCGTATGGTTCCATTATCTCCTGCGGAGGTACTGGTCACCCCATGGTCCAAACTGGCTATTGACATAATTGGTCCTATGGAGAGTCTGGGACCCCAGAGGAGATTCATGTTTGCTCTGGTGGACTACACTTCTCACTGGATAAACTTCAAATTTACACCATCCACCACCACGAGTAACCTCATTGCATTCCTAAAGAATGTTTTTTGTAGTGAGGGTATTCCAGCTGGTTTAGTTACAGACAATGGTGTACAATTTACATCCGAAGAGATGAAAGAGTTTTTAAAAGAATTGAATATTAAACATGAGAAAACAGCACTATACTGCCCCAAGGCCAACGGCCTTGTAGAAAGGACAAATCACATGATAAAAGAACACATCCAACTTGCGATCATTAATGGGTATAAGGAAGATGACTCCCTTAGAGAATGTGTATGGGCATATCACACTGCACCCAATCTGGTCACAGGCGTGTCTCCATTCGTTGCCTTAAGGGGAAGAGAGGCGAGCACCAAAATGAACCCTATTTGGTTGAATGGAGGAAAGAGTGTTATAACCAACGACTGGGAAAGTCACAAGAAAATTCAACAGCACCAAATGAGGTATAAGAGTTGGTACGATCAGAAACATGGTGTGAAAGGACACAACTTTGAGGCTGGCAAATCAGACTCGGTTAAGAAACCCACCAAAATACATTTTGGAGAAAGCAAATTCCAACCTCCCCAACAATTGGTCAAGATAAGCAGAAATGTGGTTTGCCTTGAGAATGGCCAAACATGGAGTGGAGACAGACTTGTAAATATATCATGACTTTCCTTATATAAGGGAGATGTGTTGTAATCTCTTTTAGTTATTCCCTGCCACTGTAATCCCTTTCTGTTCACTTGGTTCCTTCCCTCCTCACCCCCTCTCCCTGGGAAGTAATAGAATGTTGCATGTAGAGTTCAATTAGAATGTTGGTGCTCACAGACAGATGAGGAGAGTGGATGACCAGAATAAAGAAGCACTTCAATTTACCTGGTGTGGACCTTCTTACTTTTCTCACCGAGTCGAACCTACTGTTTCAGCCCAGCCACATGAAACATCGAACCATATCTGATTTTACCAAGATTCCATGAAAAGAAATAGAAAGATAAAAGATACTTGCTCGTGATTTTCTCACACCTTTTTGGCTTTCGAGTAAACCTGCACTGGTTTACATAGACACCAATATTACTGACTTCAATTACTAGTGAGAACACTTAAATAACTTTATTTCAACTTTCACTTAAGCATTTTCTACCAGGTTGTCTGTGGCTGTTAGAAAGTATATACATACATTTTGTGAATTTGGTCATTAAATTATTTAATTTTTAACTGTTGTCGGCTCCTGTATCCAAGCCCACTCGAAACACTTCCCACCAGTAAACCACAATCTCTATCCTTGCTACCAAAAGATGTTAAGTACTTTTACTAAATGTTCAAATTACCCCTGACCAGAGTGTTGGGGGACTCTGATCTTAGCCAAGAGTGTCTTAGGTTACTCTTCACCCCCAACCTGCACGATGGATTTCTAACACTCTTAACATACTATTCCTCACCATTCCACTCTCAATCCCCCTCAATCCACCTCTCTGCCCTACACCTAAAAGATGATGACTGTGACAAGGGATTACGCTTGAATATTACCAGGAGGCTGGTAAGTAATGATCACCGTCTTATCGTGTCCATAAAGTGCTAGGCACTGGCATCCTTTCACCAACTGTAGAGTGCCTTAAAGGTGGGTTCCATTTGATTAGTTAGGACTCTGACAAGGAATAGTAGGACTAGGAGTAATAAGAAAAATCTATAAATAATCTGGGCATTAACAACCTCACCCGAGGGCACTAAAACTAGCACAAACTCCTCCAATCTCAGTCGCACTTAAAGGCACTCGGCACCAGGCCAAAGAATATCTGTGTATATGGGAGATTCGGGGGGGCCCTCATCACATTCTGCAGAGGCCCCGTCATTTTGCGTTATGCCACTGAGATGGTGCAAATGCTGTACTCTCTGGAAAACGAACTGTAACAGTGAATAAAATAAAAAGTTCATCAAATGCACTCCGCAGTGTGTTTTTTTTATCACTTTTCCAAGATGGAGTTTAGTCTGAAAAAACATAACCCCAGATATGCTGCATTTGTGCTTGGTTTTCCTGGAGGTGACAGTCCCTAATAGGCAAAATCAGTCTGTTTTAATTTCATGTGATGGAGATAATTAGAGGCAAGAAGCCTCCCAAGAGTAATTAAGGATAATTATATACCTAATGAAACATGAACTGAATTGTGGTAGGTGAAGAATCAGTCGTTAAACAAGCGCATAAAAATAAGGATTTTTGTATAAGAAGGACTAGAACGAAAATGAATACATCAATAGGCTAAAAGCTCTAGACAAAAATATATATTTACTCTGAATGTTGCGAATTATTGATAATATATATTTTTGGTAGTAAATTAAAGGCTCTGCTCTCACTGGAAGCTCTGCCGGCATCATAGAACCACCAGGGAGCAGCTTGTGAGCTTGGCACAGCAGGAGACCCGTAAGGTACAGACAGTCGCAGGGTTCAGCTGGGAAGGAGGCAGCACATTTGTACTGATATCGCATCATAATGTGCGGCTCGAAAGGCGCTCTCTCTGCCGAGCTCGCTGCAGACAAACAAACGCACTTTGGCGCCCAAAAAGAACTCATAAAGAAAGCCACACTGCTTACTTCACTCTCTAAAAACACATGGAATGTAAATGTCATAGTAGACCTGTCGAACACGTTGAAGTCAAGCTGACATGCTCAAAGAACTTTGCTCAATAAATTAAACGAGTAGCTGCATACATGGAATAATGCGGGGTAAAATATATTATTTTAGCAGTCCAATGCACTGTTAAGTGAAAGGAGCGCATGTGTGACAGTGTGAGTTTCCAGTATTAACTGCTGTAAGATGTGAAGAACGCAGAGGATTCTGGGTAAGCAGGCAGAGGTGATTTGGCTTTTGAGGGTTTAGACATTTTGGTTGAATAGACGGCTGTTTATTGTCTCTCTTAAATATTTCGCAAAAGATCTGCTTCTCACTACTCTTATTTTATTGATCTATTTTTAATAAGCACTCAATGCCCCTTTGCAGTCGTTTCAATGCGCTACGAAGGATAAGGGAGGCATGGGAGTAAACAGCAACGTCTATGTACCAGAGTTGAGCACAGCCCGATAATGAAGGTGCAGTCAGAAATATGCCATCAACATATCAAGGAACCCCGACACCGAAGGGACACTGGGGGAGGGAGTCCCAGAGGTTAGAGCGCTCCGGTGCCTTCTGACTAGGTTCATGCTACGCATATTCCACGTACATTCAGAAAGGAATCTTGATAATGGAAAGATCTCCCTCTTCAATTCTTCTATTTGACAGGTTGGGTAGTTCAAGGATGCAGCCTTAGTGTTCTGGTCTATTGGTGCATCTCAAGCATCACCATTAGGTGCACCGCCTCTGGTCAACGCAGAACCTTTTGCACAATATACAAGGCGTGGAACAGTATTTGCTGTTCGATTGGTAGCCAGTGTAGAGCTTGCAATGCTAGTGTGATGTGGCCAGTTCAGTGTAGATTCACAATCAAAGAGGCAGCGTGATTCCAAGCCCTGTGCCTTCTGATGGAATCTACTGTGGCAGCAATCTGTTTTAGATATTGCCCCCAAAGAAGACCTGTGCGGTCAAGTGTGGATGGTCAGCCAAGGTTGATTAACTCAAAGGATGATCAGGTGGTTGAGACACTTTTGACCATGTTGTTAAATTGGTGGATGAATGTCAGGTTTGAGTCAAATAGAATACCGGTTTCAATTGAAAACCCTCATGAGCTCTCTGTGCGTAGTGTGGTACAAATGAGATAATATCCTAGGAATTGTTGTTTTCAAGTGCACAACTTAATCGAACCACATGATCTCCTACAAAAAGGCTCAACTGATTGAGTACCTTCTGAGAAGATCTGCTAGGGGCGGTCCCTTGGGGCGGTGCCCCCTGATATTTTGGCCCTCCTAGCGCCCCAATGAAATGCAACTGAAGTCCTAAACATTTTGGGGCGTTTTAGGCATTTCTGCCGAGGGCCGGTTTCATTATCAGACATGAGGAGGCAGGTTCCGTGAGAATCCTCCAGTGCCGGCCTGATGGGGGGGGGGGGGGCATATTATTGACAAACAGGACACAGGAGACACGTCAAAGTCGCCCAAGTGCGCATGTCCGGTTGGACGGTGGCCTCTCTCCGGCCAGCCTGACATGCACACTAGAGGCCAGCTCAGAGGCTTCCCCCTGCGTATAATGAAGCGCGGGGTGACTCATAGCTGCAGCCTTCGGGCTCAGTAATGAGTGTTGCCGTTCCCTGCCCCAGCCAATCCAGGTGCTGCTGTAACAGCAGATGCAGCGTCTGCATTGGCTACAGCCTGGTATCCTTGACGCTGGCGGGTGCCAGCGGCGGCATGCACTGGGGGATGGGATTCTCCTCCTTGCCCTTCTCGTGCCTGCTGCATCTTTGCTGGAGCCGGGAACCAGTGCCCTCTGTCACCGAGCTGGCACGGAGTGGAGGTGCGGCAGAGCAGCAGTACGCCACCTCTTTCTTCCATCGGGACATCATCAGTTTCGTCACCATCTCAGAGCAGAATCCAGGAAGCACCATGTCAGGGCTGTGCAGACCGGAGTTGCACTGCTGGTGGTTGCCACATACCTTCTCCACAAGCTGTTGGCCATGAGGTGAGAGATTGAGAGGTGGCTGCATGGATACCGGGTAGGAGGGTGGGAGAAAAGGCGGGCTGCGCGTGACAGCGTGAGGACCAGACCGACCGTCTTTCCAGCAACCCCACTGTGTTGACAGGCCCGGGCTGTGTTTACTAATGTGTGTGGAGCCTTGAATGTCGATGATTTGTGTTTGTTGTGTTCTTGGTGTAATAGTAATTTACTGCCGACTACAGAACATATTTATGTTAGGAATAACCAAGTGACCCTTCAGCAGAACATCAATGTTTCACCATTTGACCCCTGAATTTATCAATATTCTTTGAGTTGATGCGGGTTACTTGCCAAGAGAGGTCCTGTGTGCTGACTTAGTTTATTTGCTTTACATTTCGTCGTTTTTATAAGAGTTTGTTAATGATACAATGTTAGTCCTACACTTGCCAACCAGCTACTTGAAAATAATTGTCATCATTACAGTGGCATTGCCTCATTTAGTTCATGTTTGTTCAGTGTGGTACAGATGGAACAACTTGATTAATAAAGAAACGGCACGCTACCAAAGCACTTTGAGTTATACACAAACAAGAATGCTCCACTGCCCTTAGATGAGCATGCTGAGCACGAACAGTAAACACTATCCGCAGCCCTTGATTTTCTTTCACACAACAAACAGGAAACACTACTCATGACGCACCTACATTCAATAGGGCAGCTTAGACTGGAAACAATGCCCAGATACCTTTATTCACATATACACGACAAATAGAAAACAAAACCAATCCACTTATTTTCACATACACGCCACAAACTAGAAATACTACACATGTGCTTCCTGTGTCAATAACCGCTATCTTTCTGGACCTAGAATGGTGAACCCCTCAGCAGTCGATAAATGAGTTTGTGACTCTTCACAACCAACACATTGTTCACCACCAACTGAAAGAATTGCTGAGCAGGAACACTGAGCGAGTGAATCATGACACATAGCTAGGCAAAGAGGCAGGAAATCACATCAGCATTATCTACATAGCCTCTCATATAATTCGCTTCAGTGGAGTAAAAGAGACTCCATGCATGTTGTGGTTGTCTAAGGAATTATGGACCATCCGAAGCACCAGCCCACACAACCTGAGTCACGCATGTTTGCTTGCTCAGCCCACGTCCCACGAGTCGCATTGAACATAAGTTCACACTGCTGCTGGTACACTGCCGGGATACCAGGCACAAGTGTCTACTGGGAAAGTGGATGCTGGAAATAGAGTTTTATGCAATGGAAGACTAGCCTTAGTAGTTACTGTATCAACTGCAACGTATGATGGTTTATAAATCACAAAACTCTCTTTTTTTATTTTTAAACTCACTTTTTCAGAAAATGACTGTTCATGTAGAATGGAGCCTATGTTCATAGCTATAGAAAATACAAAAGACAGTTAAAGAGTGTCCTTTGTTGTGGACTGAGAGTTCTTTTTGTTAATTGTCAGGAGGATATTTCAGACCTCTCAAAATGTATTTATTGTGCAATAGTGGCTAACATCAGCATTCTCGCCGTTGATAGTATGATTTTAGTATAGACTGAATAGGTTTGGAGAAAAAGACTGACACAGGCAACCTGTCAATCTCCCCTATAAAATGTTTTTCTTGATCTCAGTCTCGCAGAGGGACTGTGTTGTGGTGGATCTAATGTTCTGGCCAAGCTTGAAGTGGAGGCCAACCTTTGAGGTTATTCATAGCCAGAGGCCCATGCTCCATGTAAATAGCACATTGGATTGTGAACCTAACCCTCTGGTCTGCTGGGAGCCAGTGAAGTGACTGAAGTGCACCAGTTATGCAACCACTGCCAATACTTCTTCACATACAAGTCACACATACCAAGGTCCCTTTGGCAGTTTTATTTACATGTGGGAGGTGCTGCATAGCTGTGTATAGGATGTGGCAAGATAAAGATGGATGTGCAGCCATGAGGGCATGGGCTGTAAAGTCAATGATTGGGAGGATCAGTAAGTCAAATGGCTATAAGGTTTGCTTGTGATGTATATGACTGCCAACTCATGCCAATTGCATTGTATAGTATTGTTTGGTATGCACCATTTGTACAGCGCCTCATACCCATGACGAAACTAAAGCGAGAAAATCTCTGAATTTCAGCTACTGTCCTTAAACCTAGCATGCAAGACTTAGCACATCTGTAATACGAATAGATACGCAAAGAGGAAATACATTATTAGCTATGATGGTTAAGATAAGTGCTGTAGAGATCTTTGTGTGACAAGAAAGTATGAGGGAATTATAAGAGTGGTAAGACAACTCTGGTTGTTAATTCAGTTCTGGGAGAGGTCTGTGTTCTGTCCAGCAACGGTTTTGGCTCATAAAGTAGCACAGAGGGCTAATGTGTCTGGTGCAAAGCACATTGTGCATCATGCAGATCACAGATTTGTATTTTATGTAGGAAGGTAAGTGGACTACTGCTTTTGACACTGAGATGATATTGTTCCAGTTCATAAATTGCAATTCTTCTAATATAGCACAGTGATCTATTTACTGGCATCAAGGTGCTACATGCAGAGTTCAAGTCATGTGTATGTGTACTATTTGCAAAGTAGGAATCTGGCCAAAAAAGGCAGAGTCTTTTACAATGTAAAGGCAAGCATACAGTCAATGAGTGCTAGGAGTGGTAGCTGGTTAGTGATTTTTAGGTGTCGCTGAGCCAGCGCGCATGCGCTGCTCTGCGAGACATTTAGCAAGGGTCTTTTGGAAGTGCTACCAAAGAGGCTTTTTCCGGCGACCAGCTTGCGTTCACGCGAGCATGCACGCGCGCAACCGCCAGCTTTCAGCGCCCGATCAGGCGCCATCTGTCTTTCCTCTCACTTGATTGCTTTCACGCTCCTCCGCCCCTCCCCTGCCGCGTCGCGCTGCTTTCACTTTCGCGCGCGGCCAATGCTTGTTCAATTGAGCATGTTTTTCGGAACCAGAGCAGTCGGGTTGTCGTTTGAACGTACCTGTGTGAGAAATCTGCTTGTTGTAAATCTGCCAAGATCGGTTCATTAATGCATGAATATTTTATGCGGGCCAGGGCTGATAGAGACTTTGCGGATCCGCTCATTGGTGTCTATGCTTTGTACATCCTGATAAGCGGTATCTGTCTGTTGTTGTCTTTCCTAACAGCCCACATTCGGGTTGAGACACTGCAATCATTGGTACCACAACAAAGGAAGTCTAAGCCCGTCCCTTTTCATTCAACATGTTTCGCCTACTCAACCTTGTCGGCGCGTGGCACTAAAGCAGCGTCGCAGATCCGGCTCAGAGGTAAAAAGCTGTGAGCGCAACAGCCCCCAAAAGCTATGCTTTGGAAGCTCGCTGCCTCACACGGGAGCTCTTAAATGGCGGAATGATGACTAAAGGGTCCACGTGGGACTTGCTAATGCAGGCACGAGAGGAAATAGAAGTCACCTCCCGGAAGAGAGCCCTGTATATTTTCTCTATCGCATACATTGGCTGTCTCATCATATTTAATGGTTTCCTCTGCGTGGGCCAACAACGGTGCTCTGGAATATTCAAAGAAAGGGCCCGGCCAGGGTTTTATTGCTGGTTCTTCTGTATGTGTTTAGGCTGGTAGTACTTAATTTCTCCACGGCATCCTTTCTATGAGCAGAAACGTACTTGCCTCTCAAATGAACGTCAATGCTGCGCTGTCCTAGATAATTTTTATTTATAAATTACCCAGGAGCAAATGGTATTTTAAAGCAATTCTTTTTCTGCTGCGTTATCTTGTAAAAAAGATTAGGGTCGGCAATTAGATCAAATCCATCCTTCTAATCAGAGGATGTGTGTGGACGCATCCGCAGTACGCCGAACAGGCCGCGCGCAGTGACGCGGCCTCTTCTTTGAATTGCCAGCACGCATGCTTGTTTCGGGAACCGATGCATCACTCCGGAAGTCTCCCGTGGGATTTATTACCTCATACCGCCCTTCCTCCTGCTTAAATATTCAGTAGGCAGTCGCACAGAAAACTGCTACCTTT